>CM037456.1:7915802-8576985 GCA_021014325.1 Plazaster borealis | reverse complement strand
ACACAAAATTGTTAGATAGGCCCTACTCATTTTTTTGACTTCAGATCAATAAGATTGCACAATAGGGCTTTTAAAATCAAGATAAACACAAAGCAGAAAACATTCGAGGACCTTGTTTCATTTCAGCGTGCTTCAAATGGCCAAACTTTCACAATTTGGGTCCAGAATGCCCCACAGTTTTGAAAAATCCTGGGGAGAACCCTGGAAAGGGGTCTATTGAATGCTGTCTGAGTTTCATAGAAAAGGAGTCACAAGAACTGAGTGAGGTAGGCCTCAAGTTTTGATGGGGACCAGAAGGTACGATCGTCACAACTAGATCTGAGGTAGAATAACAAAACTAATTTAAGGGCATAAGTAGGGAATATTGCTCCAACGTATAGAACGTATAGAACGATTGGATTGCCTTCCTCCATTAGGCCAGGTTTTTTTAATATTTGAGAGGGCAAGGCCATTTGCAGTTTGCAAAGGGCACTTCAAATGGGAAAAGTCTACGGGGCCCCAAGGCGCAGTAAAAACTGCGGTAAAAGAGGCCATGGCTTCCATGTAATTCCAGTCCGGCTCCAGTATTTATTTTACTGTTTCTCAACTTTTTCGGTGTGACAATTCAACAATTGTACACTTTGGTTGTTGTTTTTGTTTTGGTTATCACCAAATGTGAGTAATCAACTTGTTTATTACTATAATATTTAATAGTAAGTCTGTATAGTATCATATATTTTTTTGTCTTTGCTTTTTCCCTCTGTAGTTAGGAAACACTTACAAGTATTGGTTGGAACACAGAAAGTATGGAGGTTTGTAGCATAAATTGTTTCCTCGTTAATTAAGCTGCATAAATTGTTAAATGAGGCATGAGAATTTCCCGAGGTTCCCTGGTTTCCCGCTTTTTGGAGGCCAAAATATGAATCCGGTTTGATACTCTGTTATGTTTTGTTGGAAATCCACATCTCCAAATGATCAAATTTTTTTTGAGAAATCACCCAAGAACTGAAAATATGTATCAAATGTGAATCCGGTTTAACATTTGGGTGATAGGTGGGAGGGAGGTGGTCTAGGGTGATGGTTATTCAGGGAAATTGTGGGAATATCATTTTTAATATTTTTAATGTCGTCATATACCCTGGGTTCAATCATTTTGATACAGTTTGTATTTTGAGTCTGAGGTTTATACTTGAGTCTGAGGTGAATGATACTGTTATGTTTTGTTGGAAATCCACATCTCCAAATTATAAAAATTTTCTCAAGAAATCACCCAAAAACTGAAAATATGTATCAATTGGTAACTTGTTATTATAGAGCGCCAGTATTCATGCCTAGGGTTTAAACGCATGCATGGTAGACTATCGCATGTGCTACAGTCATGCACAGGGTAAGTATGATGCTTAGTAGAATGTGTTATTACACAACATTAATTAGTGGGTACATGTCATGGCCGAGCGGTCTAGGGCGGTGGACTCAAGCTCTGTAATTTGCAAAATGTGGGTTCGAATCCTGGTCTGGTCAGTCGTGACACTTATGTCTTTGAGCAAGGCACTTTATCATATTGCTTCTCTCCACCCAAGAGTACAAATGGTACCGGCGAGAGCTGTGGAATAATCTGTGAAGGACTGGCATCCTTGAGATATTCTAAGTCAGTTAATGCCAATGAAACCGTATATAAACACTAGTTTGATGAGCCATATTGGCTCACAGCCATCTATTGGCTCGGGGACAGACTTTACCTTTTTTGTTAA
Organism: Plazaster borealis; assembly: GCA_021014325.1. Taxonomy (NCBI): domain Eukaryota; kingdom Metazoa; phylum Echinodermata; class Asteroidea; order Forcipulatida; family Labidiasteridae; genus Plazaster; species Plazaster borealis. Next base: position 8,575,255 of record CM037456.1, on the reverse strand, counting down.
CAGTGACATGGAAGTAAATGCTATAGTCTCTGTGTCCTGTCTACAGCAACCAGAAGCAGGATCGATCAGCTCTTTTCAACCAGCTCGCAAAGAAGCAGGAGGACCTCCAAGAGAAATGCATGAAAGACAGCTACCAAGAGGCAGTCATCCCACAAGCTGCCGACCCACGCATCCAAGAGAAATACCTCAACTTCTACAACACGGTGCGGATTGGCAAGATACTAGAAGACTTGGATACATTTGCTGGTGAGTTTCATGTGAGTTCTATTCTTCATATTCTTCTTCTTCTCAATAGACTGTGCAAGTCTCACGCGTATAGGAACGAGAAAATACGTAAACGAAGAACATATTTTGTTCTGAAATCAAAGTTTTTTTAAAAATTATATCAAAGAAAAAATCTGAACAACAAAAATATCCATTACAATTGTTATAAAATCACTTGTAGCTTGTATAACAAATACACTAATAATTTGTTAATTATTATTGAAATAAAATTTAAACTCTGGGACAAGGATGCTTATTTGATCTTAACTTGTTGGAAACCACTTTTGTAAGTCCATGCCCGAATAATGTGCAATTACTAAAAAGCACGGGCGTAAAATTATCATGTGACGCAGTTTATATAGGACACTGAAGCTTCAGCGACCGAAGACTGCAATGAAAAGGCTTATCACGCATCAAAAACAAGCGTTTACATAAGTTTTGTGATCGGAGGTGGGCACAAATTCTTAATTTTTTGGAGTATCTGGAAGCTGAGGTCAAGTTTAATTCTCTGGGTTTTTTCGTAATATTGTTGAATTGATTTTACTTTCATATTTTGTATCACTAAGTAATATATTCCCAACATCATATATGTAATTTTCATGGTCATAAACTATGTTAAACTAAAATAATCGACAAATCAAATCATATTGGTCAAAATTTTTGTTTTGATTTTTATGGTTTCAAATGATACAGAACGGACTACTGAAGACATTTTATCTGTGCGGACTCTGTAAATAAGCCATAGTTTGAGATATCTTGAGAGTTTTAGGAGTTTGAATTTTTGGTCCAAAATCGTAAAAATTCACCATGGTCAAATTTTCAGAATTTGGTCAAAATTTTTGTTTTGATTTTTATGGTTTCAAATGATACAGAACGGACTACTGAAGACATTTTATCTGTGCAGACTCTGTAAATAAGCCATAGTTTGAGATATCTTGAGAGTTTTAGGAGTTTGATTTTTGGGTCCAAAATCATAAAAATTCACCATGCCGGCATGGTCAAATTTTCAGATTTTGGTCAAAATTTTGTTTTGATTTTGATGGTTTCAAATGATACAGAGCGGACTACTGAAAACATTTTATCTGTGCGGACTCTGTAAATAAGCCATAGTTTGAGATATCTTGAGTGTTTTAGGGGTTTGAATTTTGGGTCCAAAATCATAAAAATTCACCATGCCGGCATGGTCAAATTTTCAGATTTTGGACAAAATTTTTGTTTTGGGTTTTATGGTTTCAAATGATACAGAACGGACTACTGAAGACATTTTATCTGTGCCGACTCTGTAAATAAGCCATAGTTTGAGATATCTTGAGAGTTTTAGGAGTTTGAAATTTGGGTCCAAAATCATAAAAATTCACCATGCCGGCATGGTCAAATTTTCAGATTTTGGTCAAAATTTTTGTTTTGATTTTTATGGTTTCAAATGATACAGAACGGACTACTGAAGACATTTTATCTGTGTGGACTCTGTAAATAAGGCATAGTTTGAGATATCTTGAGAGTTTTAGGAGTTTGATTTTTGGGTCCAAAATCATAAAAATTCACCATGCCGGCATGGTCAAATTTTCAGATTTTGGTCAAAATTTTTGTTTTGATTTTTATGGTTTCAAATGATACAGAACAGACTACTGAAGACATTTTATCTGTGCGGACTTTGTAAATAAGCCATAGTTTGAGATATCTTGAGAGTTTTAGGGGTTTGAATTTTGGGTCCAAAATCATAAAAATTCACCATGCCGGCATGGTCAAATTTTCAGAATTTGGTCAAAATTTTTGTTTTGATTTTTATGGTTTCAAATGATACAGAACGGACTACTGGAGACATTTTATCCGAGGGACTCTGTAAATAAACCATTGTTTGAGATATCTTGAGAGTTTTAGGGGTTTGAATTTTGGGTCCAAAATCATAAAAATTCACCATGCCGGCATGGTCAAATTTTCAGATTTTGGTAAAAATCTTTGTTTTGATTTTTATGGTTTCAAATGATACAGAACGGACTACTGGAGACATTTTATCCGAGGGACTCTGTAAATAAACCATTGTTTGAGATATCTTGAGAGTTTTAGGGGTTTGAATTTTGGGTCCAAAATCATAAAAATTCACCATGCCGGCATGGTCAAATTTTCAGATTTTGGTCAAAATTTTTGTTTTGATTTTTATGGTTTCAAATGATACAGAACGGACTACTGAAGACATTTTATCTGTGCGGACTCTGTAAATAAGCCATAGTTTGAGATATCTTGAGAGTTTTAGGAGTTTGAAATTTGGGTCCAAAATCATAAAAATTCACCATGCCGGCATGGTCAAATTTTCAGATTTTGGTCAAAAGTTTTGTTTTGATTTTTATGGTTTCAAATGATACAGAACGGACTACTGAAGACATTTTATCTGTGCGGACTCTGTAAATAAGCCATAGTTTGAGATATCTTGAGAGTTTTAGGGGTTTGAATTTTGGGTCCAAAATCATAAAAATTCACCATGCCGGCATGGTCAAATTTTCAGATTTTGGTCAAATTTTTATTTTTTTATTTTATGGTTTCAAATGATACAGAACGGACTACTGAAGACATTTTATCTGTGCAGACTCTGTAAATAAGCCATAGTTTGAGATATCTTGAGAGTTTTAGGAGTTTGATTTTTGGGTCCAAAATCATAAAAATTCACCATGCCGGCATGGTCAAATTTTCAGATTTTGGTCGAAATTTTTGTTTTGATTTTTATTGGGATCAACTGATTAAGAATGGACTACTGAAGACACTTTATCCGTGCAGACTCTGTAAATAAGCCATAGTTTAAGATATCTATAGAACTTTAGGAGTTTGAATTTTGGGTCCATAATCATAAAAATTCACCATGCCGGCATGGTCAAATTTTCAGAATTTGGACAAAATTTTTGTTTTGATTTTTATGGTTTCAAATGATACAGAACGGACTACTGAAGACATTTTATCTGTGCGGACTCTGTAAATAAGCCATAGTTTGAGATATCTTGAGAGTTTTAGGAGTTTGAATTTTGGGTCCAAAATCATAAAAAATCACCATGCCGGCATGGTCAAATTTTCAGAATTTGGTCAAAATTTTTGTTTTGATTTTTATGGTTTCAAATGATACAGAACGGACTACTGAAGACATTTTATCTGTGCGGACTCTGTAAATAAGGCATAGTTTGAGATATCTTGAGAGTTTTAGGAGTTGGGTCCAAAATCATAAAAATTCACCATGCCGGCATGGTCAAATTTTCAGATTTTGGTCAAAAATTTTGTTTTGATTTTTATGGTTTCAAATGATACAGAATGGACTACTGAAGACATTTTATCTGTGCGGACTCTGTAAATAAGCCATAGTTTGAGATATCTTGAGAGTTTTAGGAGTTTGATTTTTGGGTCCAAAATCATAAAAATTCACCATGCCGGCATGGTCAAATTTTCAGAATTTGGACAAAATTTTTGTTTTGATTTTTATGGTTTCAAATGATACAGAACGGACTACTGAAGACATTTTATCTGTGCGGACTCTGTAAATAAGCCATAGTTTGAGATATCTTGAGAGTTTTAGGAGTTTGAATTTTGGGTCCAAAATCATAAAAATTCACCATGCCGGCATGGTCAAATTTTCAGAATTTGGTCAAAATTTTTGTTTTGATTTTTATGGTTTCAAATGATACAGAACGGACTACTGAAGACATTTTATCTGTGCGGACTCTGTAAATAAGCCATAGTTTGAGATATCTTGAGAGTTTTAGGGGTTTGAATTTTGGGTCCAAAATCATAAAAATTCACCATGCCGGCATGGTCAAATTTTTCAGAATCTGGTCAAAATTTTTGTTTTGATATTTATGGTTTCAACTGATACAGTACGGACTACTGAAGACATTTTATCTGTGCAGACTCTGTAAATAAGCCATAGTTTGAGATATCTATAGAACTTTAGGAGTTTGAATTTTGGGTCCATAATCATAAAAATTCACCATGCCGGCATGGTCAAATTTTCAGAATTTGGACAAAATTTTTGTTTTGATTTTTATGGTTTCAAATCAAATGATACAGAACGGACTACTGAAGACATTTTATCTGTGCGGACTCTGTAAATAAGCCATAGTTTGAGATATCTTGAGAGTTTTAGGGGTTTGATTTTTGGGTCCAAAATCATAAAAATTCACCATGCCGGCATGGTCAAATTTTCAGATTTTGGTCAAAATTTTTGTTTTGATTTTTATGGTTTCAAATGATACAGAACGGACTACTGAAGACATTTTATCTGTGCGGACTCTGTAAATAAGCCATAGTTTGAGATATCTTGAGAGTTTTAGGAGTTTGAATTTTGGGTCCAAAATCATAAAAATTCACCATGCCGGCATGGTCAAATTTTCAGATTTTGGTCAAAATTTTTGTTTTGATTTTTATGGTTTCAAATGATACAGAACGGACTACTGAAGACATTTTATCTGTGCGGACTCTGTAAATAAGCCATAGTTTGAGATATCTTGAGAGTTTTAGGAGTTTGAATTTTGGGTCCAAAATCATAAAAATTCACCATGCCGGCATGGTCAAATTTTCAGATTTTGGTCAAAATTTTTGTTTTGATTTTTATGGTTTCAAATGATACAGAACGGACTACTGAAGACATTTTATCTGTGCGGACTCTGTAAATAAGCCATAGTTTGAGATATCTTGAGAGTTTTAGGAGTTTGAATTTTGGGTCCAAAATCATAAAAATTCACCATGCCGGCATGGTCAAATTTTCAGATTTTGGTCAAAATTTTTGTTTTGATTTTTATGGTTTCAAATGATACAGAACGGACTACTGAAGACATTTTATCTGTGCGGACTCTGTAAATAAGCCATAGTTTGAGATATCTTGAGAGTTTTAGGAGTTTGAATTTTGGGTCCAAAATCATAAAAATTCACCATGCCGGCATGGTCAAATTTTCAGATTTTGGTCAAAATTTTTGTTTTGATTTTTATGGTTTCAAATGATACAGAACGGACTACTGAAGACATTTTATCTGTGCGGACTCTGTAAATAAGCCATAGTTTGAGATATCTTGAGAGTTTTAGGAGTTTGAATTTTGGGTCCAAAATCATAAAAATTCACCATGCCGGCATGGTCAAATTTTCAGATTTTGGTCAAAATTTTTGTTTTGATTTTTATGGTTTCAAATGATACAGAACGGACTACTGAAGACATTTTATCTGTGCGGACTCTGTAAATAAGCCATAGTTTGAGATATCTTGAGAGTTTTAGGAGTTTGAATTTTGGGTCCAAAATCATAAAAATTCACCATGCCGGCATGGTCAAATTTTCAGATTTTGGTCAAAATTTTTGTTTTGATTTTTATGGTTTCAAATGATACAGAACGGACTACTGAAGACATTTTATCTGTGCGGACTCTGTAAATAAGCCATAGTTTGAGATATCTTGAGAGTTTTAGGAGTTTGAATTTTGGGTCCAAAATCATAAAAATTCACCATGCCGGCATGGTCAAATTTTCAGATTTTGGTCAAAATTTTTGTTTTGATTTTTATGGTTTCAAATGATACAGAACGGACTACTGAAGACATTTTATCTGTGCGGACTCTGTAAATAAGCCATAGTTTGAGATATCTTGAGAGTTTTAGGAGTTTGAATTTTGGGTCCAAAATCATAAAAATTCACCATGCCGGCATGGTCAAATTTTCAGAATTTGGTCAAAATTTTTGTTTTGATTTTTATGGTTTCAAATGATACAGAACGGACTACTGAAGACATTTTATCTGTGCGGACTCTGTAAATAAGCCATAGTTTGAGATATCTTGAGAGTTTTAGGAGTTTGAATTTTGGGTCCAAAATCATAAAAATTCACCATGCCGGCATGGTCAAATTTTCAGATTTTGGTCAAATTTTTATTTTTTTATTTTATGGTTTCAAATGATACAGAACGGACTACTGAAGACATTTTATCTGTGCAGACTCTGTAAATAAGCCATAGTTTGAGATATCTTGAGAGTTTTAGGAGTTTGATTTTTGGGTCCAAAATCATAAAAATTCACCATGCCGGCATGGTCAAATTTTCAGATTTTGGTCAAATTTTTGTTTTGATTTTTATGGTTTCAAATGATACAGAACGGACTACTGAAGACATTTTATCTGTGCGGACTCTGTAAATAAGCCATAGTTTGAGATATCTTGAGAGTTTTAGGGGTTTGAATTTTGGGTCCAAAATCATAAAAATTCACCATGCCGGCATGGTCAAATTTTCAGATTTTGGTCAAAATTTTTGTTTTGATTTTTATGGTTTCAAATGATACAGAACGGACTACTGAAGACATTTTATCTGTGCGGACTCTGTAAATAAGCCATAGTTTGAGATATCTTGAGAGTTTTAGGAGTTTGAATTTTGGGTCCAAAATCATAAAAATTCACCATGCCGGCATGGTCAAATTTTCAGATTTTGGTCAAAATTTTTGTTTTGATTTTTATGGTTTCAAATGATACAGAACGGACTACTGAAGACATTTTATCTGTGCAGACTCTGTAAATAAGCCATAGTTTGAGATATCTTGAGAGTTTTAGGAGTTTGAATTTTGGGTCCAAAATCATAAAAATTCACCATGCCGGCATGGTCAAATTTTCAGATTTTGGTCAAAATTTTTGTTTTTTTATTTTATGGTTTCAAATGATACAGAACGGACTACTGAAGACATTTTATCTGTGCGGACTCTGTAAATAAGCCATAGTTTGAGATATCTTGAGAGTTTTAGGAGTTTGAATTTTGGGTCCAAAATCATAAAAATTCACCATGCCGGCATGGTCAAATTTTCAGATTTTGGTCAAATTTTTGTTTTGATTTTTATGGTTTCAAATGATACAGAACGGACTACTGAAGACATTTTATCTGTGCGGACTCTGTAAATAAGCCATAGTTTGAGATATCTTGAGAGTTTTAGGAGTTTGAATTTTGGGTCCAAAATCATAAAAATTCACCATGCCGGCATGGTCAAATTTTCAGATTTTGGTCAAAATTTTTGTTTTGATTTTTATGGTTTCAAATGATACAGAACGGACTACTGAAGACATTTTATCTGTGCGGACTCTGTAAATAAGCCATAGTTTGAGATATCTTGAGAGTTTTAGGGGTTTGAATTTTGGGTCCAAAATCATAAAAATTCACCATGCCGGCATGGTCAAATTTTCAGATTTTGGTCAAAATTTTTGTTTTGATTTTTATGGTTTCAAATGATACAGAACGGACTACTGAAGACATTTTATCTGTGCGGACTCTGTAAATAAGCCATAGTTTGAGATATCTTGAGAGTTTTAGGGGTTTGAATTTTGGGTCCAAAATCATAAAAATTCACCATGCCGGCATGGTCAAATTTTCAGATTTTGGTCAAAATTTTTGTTTTGATTTTTATGGTTTCAAATGATACAGAACGGACTACTGAAGACATTTTATCTGTGCGGACTCTGTAAATAAGCCATAGTTTGAGATATCTTGAGAGTTTTAGGGGTTTGAATTTTGGGTCCAAAATCATAAAAATTCACCATGCCGGCATGGTCAAATTTTCAGATTTTGGTCAAATTTTTTGTTTTGATTTTTATGGTTTCAAATGATACAGAACGGACTACTGAAGACATTTTATCTGTGCGGACTCTGTAAATAAGCCATAGTTTGAGATATCTTGAGAGTTTTAGGAGTTGGGTCCAAAATCATAAAAATTCACCATGCCGGCATGGTCAAATTTTCAGATTTTGGTCAAATTTTTATTTTTTATTTTATGGTTTCAAATGATACAGAACGGACTACTGAAGACATTTTATCTGTGCAGACTCTGTAAATAAGCCATAGTTTGAGATATCTTGAGAGTTTTAGGGGTTTGAATTTTGGGTCCAAAATCATAAAAATTCACCATGCCGGCATGGTCAAATTTTCAGATTTTGATCAAAATTTTTGTTTTGATTTTTATGGTTTCAAATGATACAGAACGGACTACTGAAGACATTTTATCTGTGCGGACTCTGTAAATAAGCCATAGTTTGAGATATCTTGAGAGTTTTAGGAGTTTGAATTTTGGGTCCAAAATCATAAAAATTCACCATGCCGGCATGGTCAAATTTTCAGATTTTGGACAAAATTTTTGTTTTGATTTTTATGGTTTCAAATGATACAGAACGGACTACTGAAGACATTTTATCTGTGCGGACTCTGTAAATAAGCCATAGTTTGAGATATCTTGAGAGTTTTAGGAGTTTGATTTTTGGGTCCAAAATCATAAAAATTCACCATGCCGGCATGGTCAAATTTTCAGATTTTGGTCAAAATTTTTGTTTTGATTTTTATGGTTTCAAATGATACAGAACGGACTACTGAAGACATTTTATCTGTGCGGACTCTGTAAATAAGCCATAGTTTGAGATATCTTGAGAGTTTTAGGAGTTTGAATTTTGGGTCCAAAATCATAAAAATTCACCATGCCGGCATGGTCAAATTTTCAGATTTTGGTCAAATTTTTGTTTTTTTATTTTATGGTTTCAAATGATACAGAACGGACTACTGAAGACATTTTATCTGTGCGGACTCTGTAAATAAGCCATAGTTTGAGATATCTTGAGAGTTTTAGGAGTTTGAATTTTGGGTCCAAAATCATAAAAATTCACCATGCCGGCATGGTCAAATTTTCAGATTTTGGTCAAAATTTTTGTTTTGATTTTTATGGTTTCAAATGATACAGAACGGACTACTGAAGACATTTTATCTGTGCGGACTCTGTAAATAAGCCATAGTTTGAGATATCTTGAGAGTTTTAGGGGTTTGATTTTTGGGTCCAAAATCATAAAAATTCACCATGCCGGCATGGTCAAATTTTCAGATTTTGGACAAAATTTTTGTTTTGATTTTTATGGTTTCAAATGATACAGAACGGACTACTGAAGACATTTTATCTGTGCGGACTCTGTAAATAAGCCATAGTTTGAGATATCTTGAGAGTTTTAGGAGTTTGAATGTTGGGTCCAAAATCATAAAAATTCACCATGCCGGCATGGTCAAATTTTCAGATTTTGGTCATAATTTTATTTTTTATTTTTATGGTTTCAAATGATACAGAACAGACTACTGAAGACATTTTATCTGTGCGGACTCTGTAAATAAGCCATAGTTTGAGATATCTTGAGAGTTTTAGGAGTTTGAATTTTGGGTCCAAAATCATAAAAATTCACCATGCCGGCATGGTCAAATTTTCAGATTTTGGTCAAAATTTTTGTTTTGATTTTTATGGTTTCAAATGATACAGAACGGACTACTGAAGACATTTTATCTGTGCGGACTCTGTAAATAAGCCATAGTTTGAGATATCTTGAGAGTTTTAGGAGTTTGAATTTTGGGTCCAAAATCATAAAAATTCACCATGCCGGCATGGTCAAATTTTCAGATTTTGGTCAAAATTTTTTTTTTTTATTTTATGGTTTCAAATGATACAGAACGGACTACTGAAGACATTTTATCTGTGCGGACTCTGTAAATAAGCCATAGTTTGAGATATCTTGAGAGTTTTAGGAGTTTGAATGTTGGGTCCAAAATCATAAAAATTCACCATGCCGGCATGGTCAAATTTTCAGATTTTGGTCAAATTTTTTTTTTTTTTTTTATGGTTTCAAATGATACAGAACGGACTACTGAAGACATTTTATCTGTGCGGACTCTGTAAATAAGCCATAGTTTGAGATATCTTGAGAGTTTTAGGGGTTTGAATTTTGGGTCCAAAATCATAAAAATTCACCATGCCGGCATGGTCAAATTTTCAGATTTTGGTCAAAATTTTTGTTTTTATTTTTATGGTTTCAAATGATACAGAACGGACTACTGAAGACATTTTATCCATGCAGACTCTGTAAATAAGCCATAGTTTGAGATATCTTGAGAGTTTTAGGAGTTTGAATGTTGGGTCCAAAATCATAAAAATTCACCATGCCGGCATGGTCAAATTTTCAGATTTTGGTCAAATTTTTGTTTTGATTTTTATGGTTTCAAATGATACAGAACGGACTACTGAAGACATTTTATCTGTGCGGACTCTGTAAATAAGCCATAGTTTGAGATATCTTGAGAGTTTTAGGAGTTTGATTTTTGGGTCCAAAATCATAAAAATTCACCATGCCGGCATGGTCAAATTTTCAGATTTTGGTCAAAATTTTTGTTTTGATTTTTATGGTTTCAAATGATACAGAACGGACTACTGAAGACATTTTATCTGTGCGGACTCTGTAAATAAGCCATAGTTTGAGATATCTTGAGTGTTTGAATTTTGGGTCCAAAATCATAAAAATTCACCATGCCGGCATGGTCAAATTTTCAGATTTTGGTCAAAATTTTTGTTTTGATTTTTATGGTTTCAAATGATACAGAACGGACTACTGAAGACATTTTATCTGTGCGGACTCTGTAAATAAGCCATAGTTTGAGATATCTTGAGAGTTTTAGGAGTTTGAATTTTGGGTCCAAAATCATAAAAATTCACCATGCCGGCATGGTCAAATTTTCAGATTTTGGTCAAAATTTTTGTTTTGATTTTTATGGTTTCAAATGATACAGAACGGACTACTGAAGACATTTTATCTGTGCGGACTCTGTAAATAAGCCATAGTTTGAGATATCTTGAGAGTTTTAGGGGTTTGAATTTTGGGTCCAAAATCATAAAAATTCACCATGCCGGCATGGTCAAATTTTCAGATTTTGGTCAAAATTTTTGTTTTGATTTTTATGGTTTCAAATGATACAGAACGGACTACTGAAGACATTTTATCTGTGCGGACTCTGTAAATAAGCCATAGTTTGAGATATCTTGAGAGTTTTAGGGGTTTGATTTTTGGGTCCAAATCATAAAAATTCACCATGCCGGCATGGTCAAATTTTCAGATTTTGGTCAAAATTTTTGTTTTGATTTTTATGGTTTCAAATGATAGGCCTACAGAACGAACTACTGAAGACATTTTATCTGTGTGGACTTTGTAAATAAGCCATAGTTTGAGATATCTTGAGAGTTTTAGTAGTTTGAATTATGGGTCCAAAATCATAAAAATTCACCATGCCGGCATGGTCAAATTTTCAGATTTTGGTCAAATTTTTATTTTTTAATTTTATGGTTTCAAATGATACAGAACGGACTACTGAAGACATTTTATCTGTGCGGACTCTGTAAATAAGCCATAGTTTGCGATATTTTGAGAGTTTTAGGAGTTTGAACTATGGGTCCAAAATCATAAAAATTCACCATGCCGGCATGGTCAAATTTTCAGATTTTGGTCAAATTTTTATTTTTTTATTTATGGTGTCAAATGATACAGAACGGACTACTGAAGACATTTTATCTGTGCAGACTCTGTAAATAAGCCATAGTTTGAGATATCTTGAGAGTTTTAGGAGTTTGAATTTTGGGTCCAAAATCATAAAAATTCACCATGCCGGCATGGTCAAATTTTCAGATTTTGGTCAAATTTTAATTTTTTTATTTTATGGTTTCAAATGATACAGAACGGACTACTGAAGACATTTTATCTGTGCGGACTCTGTAAATAAGCCATAGTTTGAGATATCTTGAGAGTTTTAGGAGTTTGAACTATGGGTCCAAAATCATAAAAATTCACCATGCCGGCATGGTCAAATTTTCAGATTTTGGTCAAAATTTTTATTTTGATTTTTATGGTTTCAAATGATACAGAACGGACTACTGAAGACATTTTATCTGTGCGGACTCTGTAAATAAGCCATAGTTTGAGATATCTTGAGAGTTTTAGTAGTTTGAATTATGGGTCCAAAATCATAAAAATTCACCATGCCGGCATGGTCAAATTTTCAGATTTTGGTCAAATTTTTATTTTAATTTTTATGGTTTCAAATGATACAGAACGGACTACTGAAGACATTTTATCTGTGCGGACTCTGTAAATAAGCCATAGTTTGAGATATCTTGAGAGTTTTAGGAGTTTGAATTTTGGGTCCAAAATCATAAAAATTCACCATGCCGGCATGGTCAAATTTTCAGATTTTGGTCAAATTTTTATTTTTTTATTTATGGTGTCAAATGATACAGAACGGACTACTGAAGACATTTTATCTGTGCAGACTCTGTAAATAAGCCATAGTTTGAGATATCTTGAGAGTTTTAGGAGTTTGAATTTTGGGTCCAAAATCATAAAAATTCACCATGCCGGCATGGTCAAATTTTCAGATTTTGGTCAAATTTTAATTTTTTTATTTTATGGTTTCAAATGATACAGAACGGACTACTGAAGACATTTTATCTGTGCGGACTCTGTAAATAAGCCATAGTTTGAGATATCTTGAGAGTTTTAGGAGTTTGAACTATGGGTCCAAAATCATAAAAATTCACCATGCCGGCATGGTCAAATTTTCAGATTTTGGTCAAATTTTTTATTTTTTATTTATGGTGTCAAATGATACAGAACGGACTACTGAAGACATTTTATCTGTGCGGACTCTGTAAATAAGCCATAGTTTGAGATATCTTGAGAGTTTTAGTAGTTTGAATTATGGGTCCAAAATCATAAAAATTCACCATGCCGGCATGGTCAAATTTTCAGATTTTGGTCAAATTTTTATTTTTTAATTTTATGGTTTCAAATGATACAGAACGGACTACTGAAGACATTTTATCTGTGCGGACTCTGTAAATAAGCCATAGTTTGAGATATCTTGAGAGTTTTAGGAGTTTGAATTATGGGTCCAAAATCATAAAAATTCACCATGCCGGCATGGTCAAATTTTCAGATTTTGGTCAAATTTTTTTTAATTTTTATTTATGGTGTCAAATGATACAGAACGGACTACTAAAGACATTTTATCGTGCGGACTCTGTAAATAAGCCATCGTTTGAGTGTCACATATGGAATTGTGACATTTAAAAAGAACGGTTAATAGTCACAGGGCAACACAAGACATAGGACGTAAACAATAAAATGATTCTCAGAAACACGTTTTATAAAGAATAAATAAATTAAGTTTAATCATAACTGCGAAATCAAAGAACTGCAAAGCAGATTATTTACAAAGCAACCAAATGTGCATGATTAATATAATTGAAGTTCAGAAGCAATCAAGCCAGCGTTATAACAAAAGCTTAAGCAGGATTAAATATGGCTAACTTAAAAAGCAACTTAAAGCAAGAAAGCCAACATAACTTGCGAGGACATTTTCATAACTGAATTACTACTACAGTAAACAATTTAAAACAACGATGAGCGTGGTGAATGCCAGTTTCCTTGTTAGGCTGTGCCTCATGCCAAAAACCCTGTGAGTTAAAAGATGCACAAAAGAAACTCGCTTTAATCGAGAGAATTGTAAATTTCGTTACACAGCAAAAAATGGAAATTTGCAAAAATCACAGTGGAACATTTTGGGTATAGAAACAATGACAATTTTACTTACAGGAGGTCGAGAGTACCGCGACGAACCCCTGGTCTGGCTAAGGAAACTGGCTCAGGTAGTACGGATGATTATTGAATTGACACGGTGGTAGTCTGGAAAAGTAGCGGTCCACGTTGCTGGTCCGTCGCCTTGCCTCCGGCCACACCTTGGAAGTCTTCAGGGTCCGGCGTCCACATCGGGCATCGTCTACTCCCCACCGTGTCAATTGGTACTCTACCGTACTCCCGAAATTCCCCAAATATATACTACTAGGTGTAGACAAAAGAAACACCTGACATACAGTGATAATCACCTTTAATGGCTACCGGTGCTTACAACTTTGCGCTACTGTATTTACGTTGGAATGTTATAAGACTATAACAGGAATTTGACGTGACAAAACTCTTTCAATTGGTGGCCCACTTTTAAAGTATTTGAACACTTCGAACTGTGGTTGGAACTGCGGTTTCCACTCATTCCAAGAATTAGAACATTTTATTATGTTGGCACTTATGACATTACTCCCCACTTTTAGATGGTGCAACCGTCTTTACAAAAATATGAGCCAACGAAATAATCCATTTTTACTTTAATTACATACTCTATTCTACTTAAATATTACAATACATCACTTGTCATCTACTGGGCAACGACTCAAGAAATCTGCACCTACATTTTCACTTTCTTTGATAGCCACTACTCTATATCGGTATGGTTGCAAACTTAATGCCCAGCGCATTATTCTGCTATTTGTCATCCTTGTTCTGGCCAAATAAATGAGGGGTCTATGGTCCGTTTCAAGAACAAATTCTTTACCATACAAAAAGAAATGAAATTTCTTTATAGCCCACACAAGTGCTAAACATTCCCTTTCTATAATCGAATACTTGGTTTCTCTTGGCAGAAGCTTTCTGCTGGCGTACGATATTGGGAATTTCACCCCGTCAACTTCTTGTACTAACATCGCCCCTATTCCGATGTCAGAGGCATCAGTTTGCAATACAAACTGTTTGCCTGGATTTGGTAGATGCAAGATTGGTTCAGATGCCACCCGACTTTTTAGTGCACTAAACGCTGCATCGTGTGCATCTCCCCAGTCTACTTTGTTCGGATTGCCTTTCTTTGTCAAATCTGACAAAGGGGCAGCAATTGCGGAGAAATTTGGGATGAATTTTCTGTAAAATCCTACTAACCCCAAAATGACCTGACCTGTTTCTTTGTTTTAGGTCGTTCTGCTTTTAGAACCTTGCTCACTGTTTCCGGATGTGGTTTTACAATTCCCTCACCTATCGTATGCCCGAGAAATTTGAGACTTCTGTATCCAATACAACATTTGGATGGTTTGGCAGTGAGTCCCGCACTTCTCAATCTTTGAAGGACCGTTTCAAGAGTCCGCAAATGATCTTTCCAACTTTCTGAATAAATCAAAATATCATCAATGTAGTTAATCACATCGGGTAGTCCAACTAGCACTTTTCTCATAAGTCTAGAAAATACAGCCGGTGCATTTACCATTCCAAAAGGCATAACCGTAAATTGATATAGGCCCTCTGAAGTCGCGAAGGCCGTTTTATCTTTATCCTCTAGGGCCATTGGGATTTGCCAGTAGCCTTTCGTAAGATCAAGTTTGGAAAAATAGTTGGCTTTTGCCACCCTGGAAAACAAATCTTCGGCATTAGGTATTGGTTCGGGATCAAATACAGTGACACTGTTTAGTTTGCGAAAATCTATGCAAAATCTGTTGCTACCATCAGGTTTGTGAACCAAAACTACTGGGGAAGCGTAAGCTGATGTAGATTTCTCAATTACTCTCAATTCAAGCATTTTGTCAATTTCACTGACCATGGTTTTTCGTACTGCTGGTGGCACCGGAAAAGGTTTAGACACAATCGGTGTAACTTTTGTCAAGTTGACGGTATGTTCTATCAAATGTGTGCGACCAGGCATGTCGGTTAACGTGTCGGCAAACTCACACAAGAGCTTCTCGACATGTTGTTTTTGCTCTAATCTGAGCTCATGATCAACATCGACATCGTTGCATGTTTCTGATCGTCTCAGGGGAGGCATGTTTACTTTTATCACATCTTCTTGGTCGTCATCTTCCATAACAACACTGACTCCTCCTAAATGATCTCCATCTACATCAACCCTTGTTTCACCAGTATTTACATTTCTTAGATTTTGTCTGTCTACATACAATTTGAGAAGGTTAGCGTGGTATACCTTTTCTTTTCCCTTCACCTTAACCAGATAGTCGTTCTTTCTGACCGACTTTACAACTGAATATGGCCCTTGCCATTGTAGAAGCAATTTACTGTTACTTGTGGGACGCAAAATTAGGACTTTATCATTGTCCTTAAATTTTCTGTCTTTGGACTTAGTGTCATAGTATCGCTTATACCTTTTTGCAGATCTACTTAGTTCTTCCTGAGCAACTTTACATGTTTCTTCAAGTCTAGCTCTAAGGTCTACTATATACTCATATGTGGTTTTTACTTCCTCATCTTCCACTTCCCTTGACCATAGTTCTTTTAACACTGTAAGGGGACCTCTAACACTTCTACCATAAAGTAACTCAAATGGAGAAAATCCTAAACTCTCTTGAGGAGCTTCTCTATATGCAAAAAGTACAGCAGGAAGATACCTATCCCATTCGTTAGGCTTTTCTGCACACATACGCTTTAGCATTGTCTTGAGGGTTCCATTAAAGCGTTCAACTAGCCCATTACAGATTGGATGATAGGGTGACGTTGTTAATTGTTTAATCGATAGCAATCTTCCCAACTCTTTCATGACTGCTGACGTGAACTGAGATCCTCTATCTGACAATATTTCATCAGGAACTCCAACTCTACAGAAAATTTCCAAGAGCGCTTCAGCAACCCGCTCGGTCTCTATACTTCGAAGTGCAATTGCTTCAGGATAGCGAGTTGCATAATCAACTAACGTCAGTATGTACCTATTTCCCCGTTCTGTGATAGGCTGTATAGGTCCAACTATATCTACAGCTACCCGTTTGAAAGGGGTGTCAATTAAGGGCATTTCCCCTAAAGGGACTCCTGTTACTGTACCCTTTGGTACCGTTCTTTGACATATGTCACATGACTGACAATATCGGCGAACATCAGCCTGTATTCCAGGCCAGAAGAAATTAGCAATAATTCTGTCGGTGGTTTTCTTCACCTTCAGGTGTCCTGCTAATGGAGAGTCATGTGCCAAACTCATGACTTTCTCACGATATGACTTGGGAACTACAAGTTGTTTAACTACTTTCCCATGCTGAACATGGGGAGATTGAAAATCCCTGTACAACAATGTATTACGTATACAATAACCTGTTTCAATTCCTCTATCATTCATTGTTTTTAAACCCTTCGATGCTAAATCAAACAACTTAGACAAACTACTGTCTTCCTGTTGAGCCGCGATTAGTTCTGCTCTAGATTTGGATATCTGTGGTATCTCGTTGACTATAAGTGGTTTTAGTGGCCTTGCCTTCTTTTCTTTAGAAGCACGAGTTTCCACTGCATTTGCCTGTGGCAATGGTGTATCTGAAGTTTGTTTTAAACTTGGGGACCAATGAATATCCGGGTCATTTGGATCCCTTACACCTGGAACGTTACCGACTATAATACCATACAGAGGGTTCTCCATTACTACCGCCTCAACTTCACCTACATAATAAGGTGTGTCAATAAACACCTTAGCTACTCTGACTTCACGTACTGTTCCATCTAGCAGAACGCATCTTTGGGTTCTGCCCGTATATTGATGCTCGTTGACCAATGTACGTTTTACAACTACTGTACTGCATCCACTATCTCTTAGTACTGGCACTACATGGTTACTAATTTGGCCATGTTTTACTGGCATATTTTCATCAAATGCTGGTCTACTTACAGCATTGACAACTGGAAGTTCATCTCCAGACTGTAGCCTAACATAATTACCCGGGAGTCTAGAGTAATCGTATCTAATTGCGTTTAACTCTACACAGGCCCCCAGTATTTGTTTGGTTTTGTTTTCGAATGTCTCCTCTTTTAGTTGTTTTAAACCGGCAGTTTTATTTGCATGTGGACGACTTCTAGGTTTACTTTTACAGTTAACAGCTATATGTCCTACTCTACCACAATTATAGCATTCTCGGTCCTCATGTGGCTTAAATTCGCCTTTTGACCGTTCGGCATCACTAGTACTTTTTGTACTTCTGTCGAATTGTTTTCTATAACACTCTTTTCTTATTTGATTCTTCTCATCAAACTTGGGAATCATAGATGATGGCTTATGAGCTTCTTGAAACCTATCTGCCATCTTTGTCATGTCACTCAATGTAGAAGGTTTACGTTCCTTTAAGAATAACTTTAATTCCTTACTACATGTGTTGACTACTTGTTCTCTCATAATGAGATCAACAAAGTTATCAAATTGTCTCTCCGTACTACTTAATTCAACCCATCTAAACAAATATCTCTGTATACGCTCTGAAAACTGTGTACATGTTTCATTCGTATCGGGCTTAGATTGCCTAAACTTAAGCCTGAATCCTTCTTCGGTCATTTCATACCTCTGGAGAAGAGCAGTCTTAAGATCTTCATAACTATTTGCAAGGTCATCAGGGAGCCGTGAATAAACTTCGAGTGCTTTACCTGTCAGGAGCACACTCAGTGGCACAGCCCAATCGTCATGTGACCATTGCATGTTTGTGGCAAATCTTTCAAATCTACCTAGATACGAATCTATGTCATCTGTCTTCTCATTGAATGGAGGCATCTTAGGGAGTCTACCCTGGCCATGAAATAGTGTTCCTTTAGTATCACTAGCTGAGCCTAGCTTACTTTTTTCTCGAGCAATACTTAAATCAAGCTCCTTCATTTCTTTCTCATGTTCTCTCTGTTCCTGTCTTTCTTCCCTAACCCTCTGTCTGTCTACTCTTTCTTCGTTTTGCCTTTCTCTTGCAAACTCTATCAGGTCTTTGTCAGCTATGTTCAAAGATTTTCCCAGATCTATGAATTTCTGAAATTCCATTTTGGTATAGACCTTTACACGATATAACCGAGAACTGAGTTAAGAATTGAAATGAAACCTTTCAATAAAATTTATACACGTGGAACAACATTACTAAATACGAATAAAATTACCATTCAGTATCCAAGTCGATATTGCCTAGTGATCATTGACCGTTCAACCCTTTTTGTTTAACGGGAAAGAGTGTTCCCGGACAAGCCCCCAAATGTCACATATGGAATTGTGACATTTAAAAAGAACGGTTAATAGTCACAGGGCAACACAAGACATAGGACGTAAACAATAAAATGATTCTCAGAAACACGTTTTATAAAGAATAAATAAATTAAGTTTAATCATAACTGCGAAATCAAAGAACTGCAAAGCAGATTATTTACAAAGCAACCAAATGTGCATGATTAATATAATTGAAGTTCAGAAGCAATCAAGCCAGCGTTATAACAAAAGCTTAAGCAGGATTAAATATGGCTAACTTAAAAAGCAACTTAAAGCAAGAAAGCCAACATAACTTGCGAGGACATTTTCATAACTGAATTACTACTACAGTAAACAATTTAAAACAACGATGAGCGTGGTGAATGCCAGTTTCCTTGTTAGGCTGTGCCTCATGCCAAAAACCCTGTGAGTTAAAAGATGCACAAAAGAAACTCGCTTTAATCGAGAGAATTGTAAATTTCGTTACACAGCAAAAAATGGAAATTTGCAAAAATCACAGTGGAACATTTTGGGTATAGAAACAATGACAATTTTACTTACAGGAGGTCGAGAGTACCGGGCGACGAACCCCCTGGTCTGGCTAAGGAAACTGGCTCAGGTAGTACGGATGATTATTGAATTGACACGGTGGTAGTCTGGAAAAGTAGCGGTCCACGTTGCTGGTCCGTCGCCTTGCCTCCGGCCACACCTTGGAAGTCTTCAGGGTCCGGCGTCCACATCGGGCATCGTCTACTCCCCACCGTGTCAATTGGTACTCTACCGTACTCCCGAAATTCCCCAAATATATACTACTAGGTGTAGACAAAAGAAACACCTGACATACAGTGATAATCACCTTTAATGGCTACCGGTGCTTACAACTTTGCGCTACTGTATTTACGTTGGAATGTTATAAGACTATAACAGGAATTTGACGTGACAAAACTCTTTCAATTGGTGGCCCACTTTTAAAGTATTTGAACACTTCGAACTGTGGTTGGAACTGCGGTTTCCACTCATTCCAAGAATTAGAACATTTTATTATGTTGGCACTTATGACATTGAGATATCTTGAGAGTTTTAGGAGTTTGAATTATGGGTCCAAAATCATAAAAATTCACCATGCCGGCATGGTCAAATTTTCAGATTTTGATCAAATTTTAATTTTTTTATTTTATGGTTTCAAATGATACAGAACGGACTACTGAAGACATTTTATCTGTGCGGACTCTGTAAATAAGCCATAGTTTGAGATATCTTGAGAGTTTTAGGAGTTTGAATTTTGGGTCCAAAATCATAAAAATTCACCATGCCGGCATGGTCAAATTTTCAGATTTTGGTCAAATTTTTATTTTTTTATTTATGGTGTCAAATGATACAGAACGGACTACTGAAGACATTTTATCTGTGCGGACTCTGTAAATAAGCCATCGTTTGAGATATCTTGAGAGTTTTAGTAGTTTGAATTATGGGTCCAAAATCATAAAAATTCACCATGCCGGCATGGTCAAATTTTCAGATTTTGGTCAAATTTTTATTTTTTAATTTTATGGTTTCAAATGATACAGAACGGACTACTGAAGACATTTTATCTGTGCGGACTCTGTAAATAAGCCATAGTTTGCGATATTTTGAGAGTTTTAGGAGTTTGAACTATGGGTCCAAAATCATAAAAATTCACCATGCCGGCATGGTCAAATTTTCAAATTTTGGTCGAAATTTTTGTTTTGATTTTTTTGGTTTCAAATGATACAGAACGGACTACTGAAGACATTTTATCGGTGCGGACTCTGTAAATAAGCCATAGTTTGAGATATCTTGAGAGTATTAGGGGTTTGAATTTTGGGTCCAAATACATAAAAATTCACCATGCCGGCATGGTCAAATTTTCAGATTTTGGTCAAAATTTTTGTTTTGATTTTATGGTTTCAAATGATACAGAACGGACTACTGAAGACATTTTATCTGTGCGGACTCTGTAAATAAGCCATAGTTTGAGATATCTTGAGAGTTTTAGGGGTTTGAATTTTGGGTCCAAAATCATAAAAATTCACCATGCCGGCATGGTCAAATTTTCAGAATTTGGTCAAATTTTTATTTTTTTATTTATGGTGTCAAATGATACAGAACGGACTACTGAAGACATTTTATCCGTGTGGACTCTGTAAATAAGGCATAGTTTGAGATATCTTGAGAGTTTTAGTAGTTTGAATTATGGGTCCAAAATCATAAAAATTCACCATGCCGGCATGGTCGAATTTTCAGATTTTGGTCAAATTTTTATTTTTTAATATTATGGTTTCAAATGATACAGAACGGACTACTGAAGACATTTTATCTGTGCGGACTCTGTAAATAAGCCATAGTTTGCGATATTTTGAGAGTTTTAGGAGTTTGAACTATGGGTCCAAAATCATAAAAATTCACCATGCCGGCATGGTCAAATTTTCAGATTTTGGTCAAATTTTTATTTTTTTATTTATGGTGTCAAATGATACAGAACGGACTACTGAAGACATTTTATCGGTGCAGACTCTGTAAATAAGCCATAGTTTGAGATATCTTGAGAGTTTTAGGAGTTTGAATTATGGGTCCAAAATCATAAAAATTCACCATGCCGGCATGGTCAAATTTTCAGATTTTGGTCAAATTTTAATTTTTTTATTTTATGGTTTCAAATGATACAGAACGGACTACTGAAGACATTTTATCTGTGCGGACTCTGTAAATAAGCCATAGTTTGCGATATTTTGAGAGTTTTAGGAGTTTGAACTATGGGTCCAAAATCATAAAAATTCACCATGCCGGCATGGTCAAATTTTCAGATTTTGGTCAAATTTTTATTTTTTTATTTATGGTGTCAAATGATACAGAACGGACTACTGAAGACATTTTATCTGTGCGGACTCTGTAAATAAGCCATAGTTTGAGATATCTTGAGAGTTTTAGGAGTTTGAATTTTGGGTCCAAAATCATAAAAATTCACCATGCCGGCATGGTCAAATTTTCAAATTTGGGACAAAATTTTTGTTTTGATTTTTATGGTTTCAAATGATACAGAACGGACTTCTGAAGACATTTTATCGGTGCGGACTTTGTAAATAAGCCATAGTTTGAGATATCTTGAGAGTTTTAGTAGTTTGATTTTTGGGTCCAAAATCATAAAAATTCACCATGCCGGCATGGTCAAATTTTCAGATTTTAGTCGAAATTTTTGTTTTGATTTTTATGGTTTCAAATGATACAGAACGGACTACTGAAGACATTTTATCTGTGCGGACTCTGTAAATAAGCCATAGTTTGAGATATCTTGAGAGTTTTAGGAGTTTAAATTATGGGTCCAAAATCATAAAAATTCACCATGCCGGCATGGTCAAATTTTCAGATTTTGGTGAAATTTCTTTTTTTGGATTTTATGGTTTCAAATGATACAGAACGGACTACTGAAGACATTTTATCGGTGCGGACTCTGTAAATAAGCCATAGTTTGAGATATCTTGAGAGTTTTAGGAGTTTGAATTTTGGGTCCAAAATCATAAAAATTCACCATGCCGGCATGGTCAAATTTTCAGAATTTGGTCAAAATTTTTGTTTTGATTTTTATGGTTTCAAATGATACAGAACGGACTACTGAAGACATTTTATCTGTGCGGACTCTGTAAATAAGCCATAGTTTGAGATATCTTGAGAGTTTTAGGAGTTTGAATTATGGGTCCAAAATCATAAAAATTCACCATGCCGGCATGGTCGAATTTTCAGATTTTGGTCAAATTTTTATTTTTTTATTTTATGGTTTCAAATGATACAGAACGGACTTCTGAAGACATTTTATCAGTGCGGACTTTGTAAATAAGCCATAGTTTGAGATATCTTGAGAGTTTTAGTAGTTTGATTTTTGGGTCCAAAATCATAAAAATTCACCATGCCGGCATGGTCAAATTTTCAGATTTTAGTCGAAATTTTTGTTTTGATTTTTATGGTTTCAAATGATACAGAACGGACTACTGAAGACATTTTATCTGTGCGGACTCTGTAAATAAGGCATAGTTTGAGATATCTTGAGAGTTTTAGGAGTTTAAATTATGGGTCCAAAATCATAAAAATTCACCATGCCGGCATGGTCAAATTTTCAGCTTTTGGTCAAAATTTTATTTTTTTATTTTATGGTTTCAAATGATACAGAACGGACTACTGAAGACATTTTATCGGTGCGGACTCTGTAATCAAGCCATAGTTTGAGATATCTTGAGAGTTTTAGGAGTTTGAATTTTGGGTCCAAAATGATAAAAATTCACCATGCCGGCATGGTCAAATTTTCAGAATTTGGTCAAAATTTTTGTTTTGATTTTTATGGTTTCAAATGATACAGAACGGACTACTGAAGACATTTTATCTGTGCGGACTCTGTAAATAAGCCATAGTTTGCGATATTTTGAGAGTTTTAGGAGTTTGAACTATGGGTCCAAAATCATAAAAATTCACCATGCCGGCATGGTCAAATTTTCAGATTTTGGTCAAATTTTTATTTTTTTATTTTATGGTTTCAAATGATACAGAACGGACTACTGAAGACATTTTATCGGTGCGGACTCTGTAAATAAGCCATAGTTCGAGATATCTTGAGAGTATTAGGGGTTTGAATTTTTGGTCCAAATACATAAAAATTCACCATGCCGGCATGGTCAAATTTTCAGATTTTGGTCAAAATTTTTGTTTTGATTTTTATGGTTTCAAATGATACAGAACGGACTACTGAAGACATTTTATCTGTGTGGACTTTGTAAATAAGCCATAGTTTGAGATATCTTGAGAGTTTTAGTAGTTTGAACTATGGGTCCAAAATCATAAAATTTCACCATGCCGGCATGGTCAAATTTTCAGATTTTGGTCAATTTTTTATTTTTTTATTTTATGGTTTCAAATGATACAGAACGGACTACTGAAGACATTTTATCGGTGCGGACTCTGTAAATAAGCCATAGTTTGAGATATCTTGAGAGTTTTAGGAGTTTGAATTTTGGGTCCAAAATCATCAAAATTCACCATGCCGGCATGGTCAAATTTTCAGAATTTGGTCAAAATTTTTGTTTTGATTTTTATGGTTTCAAATGATACAGAACGGACTACTGAAGACATTTTATCTGTGCGGACTCTGTAAATAAGCCATAGTTTGAGATATCTTGAGAGTTTTAGGAGTTTGAATTATGGGTCCAAAATCATAAAAATTCACCATGCCGGCATGGTCGAATTTTCAGAATTTGGTCAAATTTTAATTTTTTTATTTTATGGTTTCAAATGATACAGAACGGACTTCTGAAGACATTTTATCAGTGCGGACTTTGTAAATAAGCCATAGTTTGAGATATCTTGAGAGTTTTAGTAGTTTGATTTTTGGGTCCAAAATCATAAAAATTCACCATGCTAGCATGGTCAAATTTTCAGATTTTGGTCAAATTTTTGTTTTGATTTTTATGGTTTCAAATGATACAGAACGGACTACTGAAGACATTTTATCTGTGCGGACTCTGTAAATAAGGCATAGTTTGAGATATCTTGAGAGTTTTAGGAGTTGGGTCCAAAATCATAAAAATTCACCATGCCGGCATGGTCAAATTTTCAGATTTTGGTCAAAATTTTATTTTTTTATTTTATGGTTTCAAATGATACAGAACGGACTACTGAAGACATTTTATCGGTGCGGACTCTGTAATCAAGCCATAGTTTGAGATATCTTGAGAGTTTTAGGAGTTTGAATTTTGGGTCCAAAATCATAAAATTCACCATGCCGGCATGGTCAAATTTTCAGAATTTGGTCAAAATTTTTGTTTTGATTTTTATGGTTTCAAATGATACAGAACGGACTACTGAAGACATTTTATCTGTGCGGACTCTGTAAATAAGCCATAGTTTGCGATATTTTGAGAGTTTTAGTAGTTTGAACTATGGGTCCAAAATCATAAAAATTCACCATGCCGGCATGGTCAAATTTTCAGATTTTGGTGGAAGTTTTGTTTGTGTGTTTTATGGTTTCAAATGATACAGAACGGACTACTGAAGACATTTTATCAGTGCGGACTCTGTAAATAAGCCATAGTTCGAGATATCTTGAGAGTATTAGGGGTTTGAATTTTTGGTCCAAAATCATAAAAATTCACCATGCCGGCATGGTCAAATTTTCAGATTTTGGTCAATTTTTAATTTTTTTATTTTATGGTTTCAAATGATATAGAACGGACTACTGAAGACATTTTATCTGTGCGGACTCTGTAAATAAGCCATAGTTTGAGATATCTTGAGAGTTTGAGGAGTTTGAATTTTGGGTCCAAAATCATAAAAATTCACCATGCCGGCATGGTCAAATTTCCAAATTTGGGACAAAATTTTTGTTTTGATTTTTATGGTTTCAAATGATACAGAACGGACTTCTGAAGACATTTTATCAGTGCGGACTTTGTAAATAAGCCATAGTTTGAGATATCTTGAGAGTTTTAGTAGTTTGATTTTTGGGTCCAAAATCATAAAAATTCACCATGCCGGCATGGTCAAATTTTCAGATTTTGGTCAAAATTTTTGTTTTGATTTTTATGGTTTCAAATGATACAGAACGGACTACTGAAGACATTTTATCTGTGCGGACTCTGTAAATAAGCCATAGTTTGAGATATCTTGAGAGTTTTAGTAGTTTAAATTATGGGTCCAAAATCATAAAAATTCACCATGCCGGCATGGTCAAATTTTCAGCTTTTGGTCAAAATTTTATTTTTTTATTTTATGGTTTCAAATGATACAGAACGGACTACTGAAGACATTTTATCGGTGCGGACTCTGTAATCAAGCCATAGTTTGAGATATCTTGAGAGTTTTAGGAGTTTGAATTTTGGGTCCAGAATCATAAAAATTCACCATGCCGGCATGGTCAAATTTTCAGAATTTGGTCAAAATTTTTGTTTTGATTTTTATGGTTTCAAATGATACAGAACGGACTACTGAAGACATTTTATCTGTGCGGACTCTGTAAATAAGCCATAGTTTGCGATATTTTGAGAGTTTTAGGAGTTTGAACTATGGGTCCAAAATCATAAAAATTCACCATGCCGGCATGGTCAAATTTTCAGATTTTGGTCAAATTTTTATTTTTTTATTTTATGGTTTCAAATGATACAGAACGGACTACTGAAGACATTTTATCGGTGCGGACTCTGTAAATAAGCCATAGTTCGAGATATCTTGAGAGTATTAGGGGTTTGAATTTTTGGTCCAAATACATAAAAATTCACCATGCCGGCATGGTCAAATTTTCAGATTTTGGTCAAAATTTTTGTTTTGATTTTTATGGTTTCAAATGATATAGAACGGACTACTGAAGACATTTTATCTGTGCGGACTCTGTAAATAAGCCATAGTTTGAGATATCTTGAGAGTTTGAGGAGTTTGAATTTTGGGTCCAAAATCATAAAAATTCACCATGCCGGCATGGTCAAATTTCCAAATTTGGGACAAAATTTTTGTTTTGATTTTTATGGTTTCAAATGATACAGAACGGACTTCTGAAGACATTTTATCAGTGCGGACTTTGTAAATAAGCCATAGTTTGAGATATCTTGAGAGTTTTAGTAGTTTGATTTTTGGGTCCAAAATCATAAAAATTCACCATGCCGGCATGGTCAAATTTTCAGATTTTGGTCAAAATTTTTGTTTTGATTTTTATGGTTTCAAATGATACAGAACGGACTACTGAAGACATTTTATCTGTGCGGACTCTGTAAATAAGCCATAGTTTGAGATATCTTGAGAGTTTTAGTAGTTTAAATTATGGGTCCAAAATCATAAAAATTCACCATGCCGGCATGGTCAAATTTTCAGATTTTGGTCAAATTTTTATTTTTTTATTTTATGGTTTCAAATGATACAGAACGGACTACTGAAGACATTTTATCGGTGCGGACTCTGTAAATAAGCCATAGTTTGAGATATCTTGAGAGTTTTAGGGGTTTGAATTTTGGGTCCAAATACATAAAAATTCACCATGCCGGCATGGTCAAATTTTCAGATTTTGGTCAAAATTTTTGTTTTGATTTTTATGGTTTCAAATGATACAGAACGGACTACTGAAGACAATTTATCAGTGTGGTCTTTGTAAATAAGCCATAGTTTGAGATATCTTGAGAGTTTTAGTAGTTTGAATTATGGGTCCAAAATCATAAAAATTCACCATGCCGGCATGGTCAAATTTTCAGATTTTGGTCAAATTTTTATTTTTTTATTTTATGGTTTCAAATGATACAGAACGGACTACTGAAGACATTTTAGCTGTGCTGACTCTGTAAATAAGCGATAGTTTGCGATATTTTGAGAGTTTTAGGAGTTTGAACTATGGGTCCAAAATCATAAAAATTCACCATGCCGGCATGGTCAAATTTTCAGATTTTGGTCAAATTTTTATTTTTTTATTTATGGTGTCAAATGATACAGAACGGACTACTGAAGACATTTTATCGGTGCGGACTCTGTAAATAAGCCATAGTTTGAGATATCTTGAGAGTTTTAGGAGTTTGAATTTGGGGTCCAAAATCATAAAAATTCACCATGCCGGCATGGTCAAATTTTCAAATTTTGGACAAAATTTTTCTTTTGATTTTTATGGTTTCAAATGATACAGAACGGACTACTGAAGACATTTTATCGGTGCGGACTCTGTAAATAAGCCATAGTTTGAGATATCTTGAGAGTTTTAGGAGTTTAAATTATGGGTCCAAAATCATAAAAATTCACCATGCCGGCATGGTCAAATTTTCAGATTTTGGTCAAATTTTTTTATTTTTATTTTATGGTTTCAAATGATAAGGAACGGACTACTGAAGACATTTTATCAGTGCGGACTCTGTAGATAAGCCATAGTTTGAGATATCTTGAGAGTTTCAGGAGTTTGAATTTTGGGTCCAAAATCATAAAAATTCACCATGCCGGCATGGTCAAATTTTCAAATTTTGGACAAAATTTTTGTTTTGATTTTTATGGTTTCAAATGATACAGAACGGACTACTGAAGACATTTTATTGGTGCGGACTTTGTAAATAAGCCATAGTTTGAGATATCTTGAGAGTTTTAGTAGTTTGATTTTTGGGTCCAAAATCATAAAAATTCACCATGCCGGCATGGTCAAATTTTCAGATTTTGGTCGAAATTTTTGTTTTGATTTTTATGGTTTCAAATGATACAGAATGGACTACTGAAGACATTTTATCGGTGCGGACTCTGTAAATAAGCCATAGTTTGAGATATCTTGAGAGTTTAAGGAGTTTGAATTTTGGGTCCAAAATCATAAAAATTCACCATGCCGGCATGGTCAAATTTTCAGAATTTGGTCAAAATTTTTGTTTTGATTTTTATGGTTTCAAATGATACAGAACGGACTACTGAAGACATTTTATCTGTGTGGAATCTGTTAATAAGCCATAGTTTGAGATATCTTGAGAGTTTTAGGAGTTTGATTTTTGGGTCCAAAATCATAGAAATTCACCATTCCGGCATGGTCAAATTTTCAGATTTTTGTCAACATTTTAATTTTTTTATTTTATGGTTTCAAATGATACAGAACGGACTACTGAAGACTTTTTATCTGTGTGGACTCTGTAAATAAGCCATAGTTTGCGATATCTTGAGAGTTTTAGGAATTTGAATTTTGGGTCCAAAATCTTAAAAATTCACCATGCCGGCATGGTCAAATTTTCAGATTTTGGTCAAATTTTTATTTTTTTATTTTATGGTTTCAAATGATACAGAACGGACTACTGAAGACATTTTATCTGTGCGGACTCTGCCCCTTCCTTTGTTGACCTTGACCTCTCATTTTTTAATAAATGGAATAAGACACTCACTAACACGTCTTTCCATCTGCTCAGGCTGCTGGGAGATCAATTCCAACAATACATTGATAACCAGTTACTTGAGATAACAGAAACTAAATCTCAACTCCAAGAGTCATGCTCCGATCAAGAGTATGAGCAATTACATGTTATCCTACTGTTTAATGTCAACCACCTACGGTCCACCGTAATAGACAAACAGAACAAGAAACGCATGAATGTTCAAGCTAACCATACGAAATACATTCATAGTCATTTCCACAGTAAGAGGCCAACTTATAACCTGTGCTCTCTACGGGGTTGTGTTAACCTTTTCTCTTTACAGGTTTAGAAATAACCTGTTTTCTCCAAAGGTTTCATAACCCGTTCTCTCTACAGGATTGTGTTAACTTTTTCTTATTACAGGTTTAGAAATAACTTGTTTTTCCACAGGTTTCATAACCCGTTCTCTCTACAGGATTGTGTTAACTTTTTCTTATTACAGGTTTAGAAATAACTTGTTTTTCCACAGGTTTCATAACCTGTTCTATTACAGGATTGTGTTAACTTTTTCTCTTTACAGGTTTTATAACCCGTTCTCTCCACAGGATTGTTTTAACCTTTTTTTCTCTCAACTCTGCTCCCTATGACATAACTTCCTATGGCACTTGCTACTGACACCAAGTGCCTTTTCCGTAAGCTACGAAAGCTTTAAGAAAAGAACATTCGCTACTTGAAACATCTGGATAACTACCATTGTTACCCGTTATCCAGTATTATCCCTAAAGGACTCCAGATCAAGTGTGCCCCTTCCTTTTTTGACCTTGACCCCTCATTTTTTAATAAATGGAATAAGACACTCACTAACACGTCTTTCCATCTGCTCAGGCTGCTGGGAGATCAATGCCAACAATACATTGATAACCAGTTACTTGAGATAATAGAAACTGAATCTCAACTCCAAGAGTCATGCTCCAATCATGAGTATGAGCAATTACGTGTTATCCTACTGTTTAATGTCAACCACCTTCGGTCCACCGTAATAGACAAACAGAACAAGAAATGCATAGGAAATACATTCATAGATGTTTCCACAGTAAGAGGCCAACTTATAACCTGTGCTCTCTACGGGGTTGTGTTAACCTTTTCTCTTTACAGGTTTAGAAATAACTCGTTTTCTCCACAGGTTTTATATCCCGTTCTCTCCACAGGATTGTGTTAACTTTTTCTTATTACAATTTAGAAATAACTTGTTTTTCCACAGGTTTCATAACCCGTTCTCTCTACAGTATTGTGTTAACTTTTTCTTATTACAATTTAGAAATAACTCGTTTTCTCCACAGGTTTCATAACCCGTTCTCTCTACAGGATTGTGTTAACTTTTTCTTATTACAATTTAGAAATAACTTGTTTTTCCACAGGTTTCATAACCTGTTCTTGAACAGGATTGTGTTAACTTTTTCTGTTTACAGGTTTTATAACCCGTTCTCTCCACAGGATTGTTTTAACCTTTTTTCTCTCAACTTTGCTCCCTATGACATAACTTCCTATGGCACTTGCTACTGACACCAAGTGAAAAGAACATTCGCTACTTGTCACATCTGGATAACTACCGTTGTTACCCTTTATCCAGTATTATCCCTAAAGGACTCCAGATCAAGTGTGCCCCTTCCTTTGTTGACCTTGACCTCTCATTTTTGAAGAAATGAAATAAGACACTCACTAACACGTCTTTCCATCTGCTCAGGCTGCTGGGAGATCAATGCCAACATCACATTTTATCATTCAGTGATCAAATGCCTTATTCTTAGCTTCAGTGGTTGTTATATGATGTTCCTTCTTACCTAGTTGGTATGCATTGTCTAGGTTGTTGTTACACACTATACATGTACCTGTGTTTTGTGCATTAACACACTACAGTTGCTCAAGGTGCAGAAACATTAACACTGTAGTTTCCATTGCCTACTTCAGAAAACTGTAACACTATACTTGTGGCAAACAGGATCCTGTTTATCAGATGATGCTATGCACAGTTCTTATGGAGAACATTAACACATAAAATCCCATTGACATTTTTGTGACAAAACAAGGATCCAAGCTCAAGAGCTGTCAACCAATCAGATGCTGGTATGTTGACCTACATTGGTGCTATGCATAGTCTTTTGGGAAACATTTAACACATGAAATCCCATTGACAATTTTGTGACAAAACAGGGATCCAAGATCAAGTTCTGTTGACCAATCAGATCCTGGTATTTTGACCAATCAGGGCTCAGGGGTAGTTTGTTCTGATTGGCTCTTTTAATAGCCAATAGGAGGGAGGTTTCAACTTGTATCCAATCAGCATCTTATCCTATGTTTTTTCTGTTTTTGGTAAGAAAATGGTCCTCACTTTGTCACAGCTATTCATGGAGGTCACATCTATGTGAGCTCCATCATTTTTTGTTAATCAGTTCACACACACAGTTAAGTTTGGAGCTATCTTATTGCATTGTGTGTGTGGGTGAGACTGAGAGGCCCAGTGGTGTTTTAGTTTAGTTAACACTCAGTTCAAGTGGAGCTACATTGTATTTCATCAGTGCTTGGATTTATCTGTGTGACTGTGAGCTAGAGGTTTTAATCAGTAACACTCAGTCATCAGCTCAGTTTTTTATTTGGAGCATATTTGGGCCTCCATCTACACAGCGGTACTGTACGTTCTAGGCTTCTAGCTCTAGCGTATATATAGTACATAGCAGGCTTTTCTGCAGGCAGCAGTTATACTATAACTTTTAGAATATAGCATACTGGGAACTGATCCTTGTTTTTTATCCGGTGGCCGATAGCTGAGCCAAGCTTCTTAACATTTATTTGAACTTGCTGTCAGTCTCAATCATCACTCTGCGAAGTGCAACTGCAAGTTCAACTGTGTGACCAGTGCAACATACTGCCAGTGCCAGATCATCCGTTATAACTTTATTCGTCCATCGGACTGACTGTTTGGTTGTTGATTGTATTCCCACACTTAGTTATATTTTGATATTTGGGGTTTTATTACTCTAAATGCCTCGGCCAAAACGGCAGGCCAAGCGGCCGTCTCGGCTGTTGGATGCTGGAAGTGGAGGGATGACGGAGCAACCAGCTCCTACTAAGAGGATGAATCCGGGACCGGATCAAGCTACGGCTACTACTAGTAGGCCTACTAGTACACCTACTACTGTTTCGGGTAACGTAGAACATGTAGAAAGTAGACCCTCTTGTAGTCATGGTAGTATAGGTAGTTGTAATACAAGTAATATTGAAGGTGTTAGCGTTCATTTGGGGCCGACCAGTGGGGTTTTGAACAGTAATACTAACAGTACTCTGCCAAATCAGCCACAACCAATCCCTAGGGTGAGTGAGTTTACTCCCTTGGGTTTGCATGTTCCTTTGTCACTTAAAGAAAAAATTTGGAATGGGGCATTTGTGGATCTGTCATTGCTACTGCAAGAGAGTGCAGCTGCAATACTTTCAAGGGCAGAGTCAACTTCTGAATTTTCGTTTGCACTCGAGGGTACCAGAATGGTAGTACGTCCTGCAGCAGGACAACGTAAGAAGATTGACTCCATTGATAAATGGTCATCTGCCTTCCACACATACATGGCCATTTATTCCATGAAACACCCCACACGTTTTCCAGAATTACTCAAGTATGCGGAAACAGTACGTTTGGCAGCTGCTCAGTTCCCAGGACTGGGCTGGCGCCATTATGACGAGCAATTCCGCTTACTGCAAGAGGCAAATCCTTCACGTAGTTGGGGGGCCATTGATACGGAATTGTGGATCACGGTGGCAGCTGCACCTGTGATGTCACATGCCCAATCAGCTAGCAATAGTTTTGGTTCTGCCAATCAGGTTAGTAAAAGCCAAAAGGTGGGTTTTTGCTTTGGTTTCAATGGGCCTCGAGGTTGCCATTTCAAGGCATGTAGATTCATGCATAAATGCAGCAAGTGTTTTGCTTTTGGTCACGGCGCTATGTTGTGCAGGATTGAAAACATGGCAGGCGGGGCAAGCATGGCTCATAAACCTATGCGAAAAGTTGGCAAAAATGAAGGTTCCAGGGCCTTTGGCAAACCTCCCTTGGTCGCAAATGCTGTGTCTCTTGCCGGAAGTTCAGCTTCGAATGCTCAGCATAATTTTCGTGCTTCCAACGCCCATTAAAACTAAACTGCTAAGTAATTGGTTATGCAATTATCCCAACCAAAAAGATGCTGTTATTTTGAATAGTGGATTAACTAGGGGTTTTTCGCTGGGTTATGAAGGTCCTCGCATTTGCTGAGATTCAGGTTGCCTAGCCTCAGCAGCTCAGATGCCTAATGTTGTTAAGGATAAATTAGCTAAAGAAAAAGAATTAGGGCGGATTGCAGGCCCTTTTGTAAAACGTCCTTTTCCTAATCTGCAATGTTCACCCATTGGTTTAGTGCCGAAGCAGGTGCCAGGTTCTTATAGGTTAATTCATCACTTGTCTTTTCCAAACGGTGACTCAATTAATGATCATATTGACAAGAACAAATTAAGGTGCATTATGCATCTTTTGATCAAGCAGTCAACTTAGCTATGGGTTCTAGGCAGAATAATTGGTTAGCAAAGTCAGACATAAAGTCAGCATTTCGGCTCCTACCAGTATCACCCACTGACTATGAATTGTTGGGCTTTATGTTTGAAGGCAATTTCTATTTTGACAAGTGTTTACCTATGGGCTGCTCAATGTCATGTGCTCTATTTGAGAAGTTTAGTACGTTCTTGGAATTTAGGGTCAAGTTCATGGCACAGTCTTCGTTAGTGACTCATTATTTGGACGATTTCTTATTTATTGGTCCTACTCAGTCTTCATGTTCAGTTTTACTTGATACCTTTACAGCTCTGTGTGACGAGCTTGGGGTACCATTAGCACACGAGAAAACGGAAGGGCCAACACAAGTTATTACTTTTCTAGGCTTAGATATTGACACTTTGCGTAGAGAGGTAAGAGTACCAGCAGTTAAAGTTCAGAAAAGCAGTCTCCAAATTCATAAGGCATTGTGTAAAACTAAAATGTCACTAGTCGAAGTTCAGTCCCTGGTGGGCTCATTAAATTTCCTATGTAAAGCAATTGCCCCTGGCAGAGCCTTTCTAGGCCGTCTTATTGCCCTTACTCGTGGGCTTACACGGCCCCACCATAAAGTGCGTATCTCAAACGGGGCACGACTTGATTTGCTCATGTGGTTAGAATTTTTGTCACAGTTTAATGGGGTGGCTGCCTTTATGGGCCATGAGTGGAATTCCAATGACTCTTTGGAGTTGTATACTGATGCGGCAGCAAGCATTGGCTTTGGAGCCTACTTTCAAGGAAAATGGGTACAGGGTAGATGGCCATTGGATATTATTAGTAATCCACCTTCCATTGCATTTTTGGAATTTTATCCATTGGTGGTTGCTGTCAAGAGTTGGGGTCATCTCCTGAAAAACCGCAAAGTGCGATTTTTTACTGATAACTCTGCAGTGGTACATATTGTTAATAAACAGTCATCTCGCTGCCCACGCATTATGCATCTGTTGCGGATATTTGTGCTTGACTGTTTGAATTTTAATGTGTTATTTAAGGCTATGCATGTGCCAGGCAAGCATAATGATAAAGCTCATGCTTTGTCCCGTTTTCAGATGAATCGTTTTTTCACGGTAGCCCCCTTGGCAGAGACAACCATGACGCCTCTACCTGTACTTCCACAAGTGTGGTAAAAGGCGAGATGGACCGCTTGCTGGCGTTATCAATAACACAGAATACGCGAAAGGCATATACTTCGGGCATAAATGCATTTTGCAAGTTTAAGGGTTGGCGGTTAGGAACGGTTTTGCCAGTTTTACCATATGATATCAGGGAGTTTATCGCTTGGTTATCACTACGCCAATTAGCCTCAACGACTATTGCTACATACGTGGCTGGGGTTAGTTACTTTCACAAAATCCATAGTTGGCCAGATCCTACTAGAGATTTTTTGGTGTCCAAGCTACTTGAAGGTTGTAAGAGGGACCGTCCAACAACTGATGGTAGAATGCCAATAACACTGACAATTTTGGCTCAAATGTTGAGTGCCTTACCCAATGTTTGTTCATCCCAGTACGAATGTTCAATGCTCAGGGCAGTATTGCTATGTGCATTTTTTGGCTTCATGAGGATTGGGGAATTTACGGCACATACAACAAAGAAGGTCCAAGCCTCTCTCTTGCAGATTTCTGACATTGAATTTTGTAATCTTGATACATTTCTGGTATCAGTTTTGATTTCCTTTCGTCAGTCCAAAACTAATCAGTCGGGCCCGGCTCAGAGGATTCGTTTAGCTAGTTCACAGAACGAGGCATTGTGCCCAGTCAAAGCTTTACATGATTTTATTCATGTTCGCCCATCGGGGCAAGGCCCATTGTTTTGCCACTTTGACGGGAGGCCATTGTCACGGTATCAGTTTAATGCAATACTAAAGGGGCTACTCTCACTTTGTGGGCTTCAAGGTTTAAATTATCGGGCCCATTCCTTCCGCATTGGTGCGGCCACTGCAGCATTTGAGTTAGGGGTGCCTAAGGATAACATACAGCAAATGGGTCGCTGGCGTTCAGATTGCGTTTTTTCATATATCCGGCCTGTACAGGCTTCAGTCATGCCAGGTGTTTAGAGTCACAATATTACTTATTTTATTCCCTTATTTCACTGACTGCAGGTCCCATCTGGATCATTGGTGATTCTCTTGTGAAGTGGGCTAAGCAGTCACTTGACCTTGCAATTCCAGTCATTTGGAAAGGTCGGGGTGGGGCGTCAATCAATGATTTTCCTCAACTGTTGGCTGGAATAAATGGCGTGCCTCCCGCAATTATCATTGTTCATATTGGAACCAATGATTTGGTTTCAATGGATTCCTTCTGTTTGCGACAGCGTATTGTTTTATTTCTGACAGACTGCAAAATGCAGTTCCCTGGGGCAACAATAGTTTGGTCTGACATTTTACCTCGGGTGTTTTACTTTGGGGCAGGGCCACAGGCATCTATGGAAAGAAAGCGACGCTCAATTAATAAATGGGCCCGAGCTAAATCTCATAAGTGGGGGGGTCATGTTTTGCACCACCCGCAGTTTCATTGGACGGCAACCTCCCTTTATAGATTTGATGGGGTACACTTGTCACCGGAAGGGAATAATCTCTTTAGGTCCAATGTGGTGTCTTGCATATGGTCTTTGATGGGCTAGTGTTTTTGCTTTTGTGGCTGGGTCTTTTCCCTTGGGCCGCGCTTTGCGCGTTTGGCATTTTTTGGGCGGGAATTTTGTCAGACACAGGATCAATTTTGATGGTTGTATCATAAAAGTCATTTTGGTTAGGTAATTTAACCTAATTTTACTTTTAGGTATTAAACAATGTACTTGTCAGGCAACTAAGTTTATATTTAAGAGGCTTTGGCGCCCTGTGATGTTTACCAGGGGTCATTCCGACTTGTATGTATAAGCGGTGGGCCTTTATTGTGTAAACAATTGTATTATTGTGCTTTATCATTACAGGCTTTTTGAATTGATATTGAAAGAATTTCTTCATTCAATATTTTGTTGGCATGTTTTCCCAAAGTCTTTATACACACGTTTACGTGTGCAGTTAATTCTTGTGTAACTAGGCCTACATGGCCTCAAATGGCTGGGTTTGGTTTGCTCAGCAATTTCATGTAGTTTGACATTTAGTCACGTTTCTACTTGTGTGTTTGAATGGGTCTGGTGTGCCCAACTTTCAAATGGGTCTGGTGTGCCCAACTTTCAAATGGGTCTGGTGTGCCCAATTTGTGGCTGGGTCTGGTGTGCCCAGGGGGTCTGGTGTGCCCCACTTAATTTTCTTAAAGTTATTTGCCGGATTGCCCAGAATACAAAGTATTGGTATCCGGTAAAAAATTATTTCTGGCTGAATATCAAGAATAAATTCAAGCTGTGGCATTATGTCACGAAACATAATAATCCTGTCTCCTGTGTCAATTAGTCTAAGAATAATGCTAACGTTGCCTGGAGATGTGTGATGATTTGGTGATTGGTAGCAGGCTATGCAACCAATCACGGCGCATTGAGGAAGTATTGTCCAGAGGTCGGTGACTTAAACCCAGAAAGTGTTTGGTCACTTGGCCACTGGACTCCGACAGAGGAGAGTTGTGAGAATTAACCCACTGAGTTTCTTCAGTTTGTGCACTTTGCCTCTGTCTGATATCTGCGTTGGATTGCGCCAACCCAACTTGCCGTCACAATATTATTCGTATGCGTTCATCCCCTGTCCTTCTCTAGTTGAGTTTGCTTTACTTTGATCTTTCTTTTGAGCCTAAGCTTAAAAGTTAAGGTAAAGATCAGTTTGTCAATGTTCATTTAATTTGAACAGTCACTGCTAACTTTCTATTTGTGTGAGGACAGTGTTTTGGATTTTGATTTTCTGGAAGTTGTAGAACAAAGTTCCTTTTAAAAGCTCTTATTTTGAATTGATAGTTATTGACTTGATGTTTTCCACACTCTTTTAATTTTTGAATGCTTACAAAATGTTAATTACATTTTGTCTCTGTATTATTTGGCTTATTGTGTTAACTTTTTTTCTTTACAGGTTTTATAACCCGTTCTCTCCACAGGATTGTTTTAACCTTTTTTCTCTCAACTTTGCTCCCTATGACATAACTTCCTATGGCAGTTGCTATTGACACCAAGTGCCTTTTCCGTAAGCTACGTAAGCTTTAAGAAAAGAACAATCGCTACTTGTCACATCTTGATAACTACCGTAGTTACCCTTTATCCATTATTATCCCTAAAGGACTCCAAATCAAGTGTGCCCCTTCTTTTGTTGACCTTGACCCCTCATTTTTTAATAAATGGAATAAGACACTCACTAACACGTCTTTCCATCTGCTCAGGCTGCTGGGAGATCAATGCCAACAATACATTGATAACCAGTTACTTGAGATAGCAGAAACTGAATCTCAACTCCAAGAGTCACGCTCCAATCAAGAGTATGAGCAATTACATGTTGATCCTACTGTTCAGTGTCAACCACCTACAGTCCACCCTAATAGACAAACAGAACAAGAAACGCATGAATGTCCAAGCTAACCATACGAAATACATTCATAGACGTTTCCACAGTAAGAGGCCAACTTATAACCTGTGCTTTCTACGGGGTTGTGTTAACCTTTTCTCTCACAGGTTTAGAAATAACCCATTTTCTCCAAAGGTTTCATAACCCGTTCTCTCTACAGGATTGTGTTAACTTTTTCTTATTACAGGTTTAGAAATAACTTGTTTTTCCACAGGTTTCATAACCTGTTCTTTAACAGGATTGTGT
Organism: Plazaster borealis; assembly: GCA_021014325.1. Taxonomy (NCBI): domain Eukaryota; kingdom Metazoa; phylum Echinodermata; class Asteroidea; order Forcipulatida; family Labidiasteridae; genus Plazaster; species Plazaster borealis. Next base: position 8,537,188 of record CM037456.1, on the reverse strand, counting down.
TAACTTTTTCTCTTACAGGTTTCATAACCCGTTCTCTCCAAAGGATTGTTTTAACCTTTTTTCTCTCAACTTTGCTTTCCATGACATCAATTCCTATGCACTTGCTACTGACACCAAGTGCCTTTTCCATAAGCTACGAAAGCTTTAAGAAAAGAACATTCGCTACTTGACACATCTTGATAACTACCATTGTTACCCTTTATCCAGTATTATCCCTAAAGGACTCCAGATCAAGTGTGCCCCTTCCTTTGTTGACCTTGACCCCTCATTTTTGAAGAAATGGAATGAGACTCTCCTTAACACGTCTTTCCATCTGCTCAGGCTGTTGGGAGATCAATGCCAACATTGCTAACATTGCCTGGAGATGTGTGATGATTTGGTGATTGGTAGCAGGCTATGCAACCAATCACGGCGCATTGAGGAAGTATTGTACAGAGGTCGGTGACTTTACCCAAGAAAGTGTTTGATCACTTGGCCACTGGACTCCGACAGAGGAAAGTTGTGAGAATTAACCCTCTGAGTTTCTTCAGTTTGTGCACTTTGCCTCTGTCTGATATCTGCGTTGGATTGCACCAACCCAACTTGTCGTCACAATATTATTTATATGCGTTCATCCCCTGTCCTTCTCTAGGTGAGTTTGATTTACTTTTATCTTTCTTTTGAGCCTAAGCTTAAAAGTTAAAGTAAAGATCAGTTTGTCAATGTACATTTATTTTGAACAATCACTGCTTACTTTCTATTTGTGTGAGCAGTGTTTTGGATTTTGATTTTCTGGAAGTTGTAGAACAAAGTTCCTTTTAAAAGCTCTTATTTTGAATTGATAATTATTGACTTGTTGTTTTCAACGCTCTTTTAGCTTTTGAATGCTTACAAAATGTTTATTACTTTTGTCTCTGTATTATTTTGCCTTATTGTGTTAACTTTTTCTCTTTACAGGTTTTATAACCCGTTCTCTCCACAGGATTGTTTTAACCTTTTTTTCTCTCAACTTTGCTCCCTATGACAACTTCCTATGGCACATTCAACCGAGGTTACGCCTACGTGAATATTTTCATGTCGAGCTCCAACACACCTGCAACCGCTTCAAGGAAAAGAGTAGTTGGGTAACCCTTAAGAACCGAGATGTGGCTGTAGACACATACATCAATTCAATGAACTCCGAGGTTCTTAACCCTGCAGTACTAGTGACATAATTTTGTATCATCTTACCAATTATTAGCTGTTGCCAACAGCAGGTTGTAAGAATCGTAATACACCAAGGGCATGGAGCTATAGCTCATGATAATCAAGCCTAATAGATGCCGCAGAGGTGCTAGGGATGTTTATTTAGCAATTATGATTTTTTTAATTTTTTATTTTGGTAATTTGCTAATTACAGCCAGCGATGCTTAGTGCTAAAAGTGTGTCAGTAAAAATGTATAAACCGTTACTTTCCCCAGTTCTAAATTGTTAAGGAGCCTTCCACGCCCAGTGACCTCTCAATAATCTAGATTTGATGCCCATAACCTCCAATGCGCTGATTACGCTGATGATGTTCAAGTCTACCTTACCTTCGACCCTAAGGATCGCGACCAAGCCATAAAAAAAATGGAGAACTGCATGGATGACATCAAAATCATGGTGTGTTGCCAATAAATTAGTCTTCAAAGGCAACAAGACCGAGCTGTTGCACTCACCTCCAAGTTCAGCACTGTCTCTTGTTCATCAGCTATTACTCGGCTATTCATCTGGCCAAACACTTGCAATCTTGGTGCAAGTCCGCACGACTTGGAATTAAGAAAATTGGTCAGATTAGAAAATATCTGGATAATAATACTACCGTTAGGCTTTTGCATGCACATCGCGACTCGATGCCTGCAACTCACTGCATGAATGTACAATTTGTGAAGTTATTATGTTTTGCTATACTACTTGTATTTATTAACTTTCAATTCTGGTATTTTATTGCCTAGGATTTATAGTTTTTTATTGTGAGGCTCTTTGGGGTATTTTACATAGGTATTAGTTAAGAGGTAGTAGAATAGTCTGCTGAAATCTGAACAATCTACTCTGCAGTAGTAGAATAGTTTCCAGCAATCTGAAAATCTACTCTGCGGTAGTAGAATAGTCTCCTGAAATCCAAACAATCTACTCTGCGGTAGTAGAATAGTTTCCAGCAATCCGAAAATCTACTCTGCGGTAGTAGAATAGTCTCCTGAAATCCAAACAATCTACTCTGCGGTAGTAGAATAGTTTCCAGCAATCCGAAAATGTACTCTGCGGTAATAGAAAAGCCCCCGAAAACCGAAAATCTACTCTGCGGTAGTAGAATAGTCTCCTGAAATCCAAACAATCTACTCTGCGGTAGTAGAATAGTTTCCAGCAATCCAAAAATCTACTCTGCGGTAGTAGAAAAGCCCCGGAAGACCAAAAATCTACTCTGCGGTCGTAGAATAGTCTTCCGAAATCCGAAAATCTACTCTGCGGTAGGAGAATAGTCTCCGAAATCCGAATATCTACTTTGCGGTAGTAGAATAGTCTCCTGAATTCCGAAATCTAAGTCAAATAGGGAATGTGGCAGAGCGGATGCTTTTCTGGTTGGCTTTTTCTTGGAAAGGACTTTTCGGGGGTAATCTATGAGAGAGGATGGTCGTATGCCTAGAACGTGGCTTGCCTTCAACTGTACTTTTTGAACCGTGTATGTGGTAGCGGTTGGCCATCCTTCAACTGCACTTTTCAAACTTAAGTCATTTACTAGGCAACGCTTCTGTCTAGACCTCTGCTTACCGCTGATGAGTCCAGAGCCAAGATTTGGTTGGCTGGGGGAGGATCCTCTGATGTCACTTACTCTTTTGCTGTCTTTTATGAATGGAATGTAGGAGAGAATCCGAAAATCTACTCTGCGGTAGTAGAATAGTTTCCAGCAATCCAAAAATCTACTCTGCGGTAGTAGAATAGTTTCCAGCAATCCAAAAATCTACTCTGCGGTAGTAGAATAGTTTCCAGCAATCCAAAAATCTACTCTGCGGTAGTAGAAAAGCCCCCGCAAACCAAAAATCTACTCTGCGGTAGTAGAATAGTCTCCTGAAATCCAAACTATCTACTCTGCGGTAGTAGAATAGTTTCCAGCAATCCGAAAATCTACTCTGTGGTAGTAGAATAGTCTCCTGAAATCCAAACAATCTACTCTGCGGTAGTAGAATAGTTTCCAGCAATCCGAAAATCTACTCTGCGGTAGTAGAATAGTCTCCTGAAATCCAAACAATGTACTCTGCGGTAGTAGAATAGTTTCCAGCAATCCAAAAATCTACTCTGCGGTAGTAGAAAAGCCCCCGAAATCCGAAAATCTACTCTGCGGTGGTAGAAAAGTCTCCCGAAATCCGAAAATCTACTCTGCAGTGGTAGAATAGTCTCACGAAATCCGAAAATCTACTCTGCGGTAGTAGAAAAGCCCCCGAAAACCAAAAATCTACTCTGCGGTAGTAGAATAGTCTCCTGACTGACAACACCAAAGCTTGGGTCTGGTGAACTAGACCACTCGGCCACGACACGCCACAAAGTTACCATGAGGAATGTACTAGATTTGAAACTTTGATCCTTAAAGGTAAACATCAAGAATAACAAAGTGTGGGATGGATTTTAAAACAATTCCACTTCCTTAGTATTTCACAAGGCACTCTGCAAACCTGCAGCTTGGATGATGTCACTTGGCCAAGGAGGAGTTGATCTGTCAACCGATGTTGACGATTGTTGTATCTTTTTGACAATTTTCTTTACCATGAGCTGCTACATATGTTTTTTTCCTGCTCTGGAAAAACCCCAAGTTTTACTTTTCACAGTTTAAAATGATAACAAGTTCAATACCTCATTATTTCACAGCAATTTGGTGCAGGGAGCTTTGAAGAAATGCAGCTTGGATCATGTCACTTTCCCATGGGCCTCCATGTGCTCTGTCAACTTGATGTACATGATTCTTGCTTCTTGTGACGCCTGCCTTACCATGAGGGATGTCCTAGATTTGCTACTGGGATCCTTGAAGGTAAACATCAAGATTAATAAAGTGTGGGATGGATACCCCCCTTAGAAACCATTTTAAAAGAAAATATTCTATTTCTAAAACAAAACAATTCCAATACCTCATTATTTCAAAGTAATTTGGTGCAAGGAGCTTTAATGAAATGCAGCTTGGATCATGTCTGCTTCTTGTGACGCCTGCCTTACCATGAGGATGTCCCTAGATTTTTTACTACTGGGATGAAGGTAAACATCAAATATTCTATTTCTAAAACAAAACAATTCCAATACCTCATTATTTCAAAGTAATTTGGTGCAAGGAGCTTTAATGAAATGCAGCTTGGATCATGTCACTTTCCCATGGAGGCTGTGCTCTGTCAACTTGATGTACATGATTCTTGCTTCTTGTGACGCCTGCCTTACCATGAGGGATGTCCTAGATTTGCTACTGGGATCCTTGAAGGTAAACATCAAGATTAATAAAGTGTGGGATGGATACCCCCCTTAGAAACCATTTTAAAAGAAAATATTCTATTTCTAAAACAAAACAATTCCAATACCTCATTATTTCAAAGTAATTTGGTGCAAGGAGCTTTAATGAAATGCAGCTTGGATGATGTCACTTTTCCATGGAGGATGTGTTCTGCCAACTTGATGTTGATGACCCTTACTTCTTGTTACACTTGCCTTACCCCCCCCCCCCAGAGAAACCATTTTATATGAAAATATTTGATATCAAAATTTTAACAATTCCACTTCCTCATTATTTCACAGCTATTGGTGCAAGGAGCTTTAATGAGCCATGAGCTACTACATATGCTTTTTTCCTGCTCTGGAAAAACCCCTTAAAATGCAATTATTAGATTTTTAAAAGAAAACAATTCCAATTCCTCTTTATTTCAAAAGAACTGTTTTTCTCTAAATGAATTTTTACAGTTGGTGTTGTTTCTAGATGAGACATATCCAAAATCTTTCTCAAAAATGCCACGGACAATACACAAACATTACAGGCAAAAATGTTTGCGCATGGCTGATGGACTAATTAATGGACAAAAAATTATTTGTGGAATTCATTTTACGTTTTTATTTAAAGGCTGGGTGTACTTAATCCACAAGTTAATGACCATACAAACTTACTTCGTAAAAACCACTAGAGAGCTGTTGATTTTATAAAACAATATTAGAAACGACCCCTTTTGAAGTAATGAAGTTTTAGAGAGAGGAGGGGGTAATTGTTCACCAACAAATTTGTATCTGAGAAAGGCTTCAGGCATGAAACCATTCTCAGGCATCTGAAAGCTCACAATTCTTTGCAACAAAGGTAATTTTATATTTTTATATTTTCTTGCAACTTCGATGACCAACTATTGAGCCCAAATTTGTTATGACACACCAAGTGAGGATAGGCCTACTGGTCTTTGACAATAGTATACCATACCTTTTTCCAACCAATAATCATTGGCGGTGGTTTTCGTGCTATACTAAAATCTAACGTATAACTTCTTCGAATGAATACAAACAGCTATTTAAAATGTAAATCATAATTTTCGGGTCAAATTTGCCGCCAAAGACCTTGCATTTTTTTATTCAAATAAAAAGAAGATTAAGACTGCTCCAAATTCCCACAACAGAGGGCGCTTTAGCGACCCTGCTGTTGCGTGTCACCTGGATTGCCCTCCCCCTGCAGACGGTGTGTGTGATTTTCGACTGACATCAACACTGTGCTAGAGAAGGTCAGATTTTACACAACCGAACAAGTATATTGAAGCTAACATTTTTCACAGTTATAAAACTAGATTGTGTTTGCTGAACTGACAGAGGAAAGGTAGAATGTTTGCTCCGTCCGGAGGAGCTAACAACGGGAAAACAACTAATTTAGGAATAGTGCAAGCAAAGTTTTGTGGGTGCTCATTCAGTCACTGGAACCACAACATCGAGTACTTGACAACCACCGCACCACGGCATGTTAGCAAATTCACTGACCAATCACCGTTTATGTAAAGTAAAGCTCAGACCAACGAAGCGCGTATGGTACCTCTTTTACTTCCGTTTAACTCGACGACACTTGAAGTCTTGTTGCCAGACTATTTGTCGGACTGGCCATGCAGTTCTGCCTTCGATGACAGGCGCGACAGCAGGCTGTGAGTATCATGAATAACATGTAACCATTCGCGGAAGCAGACCAATCAGGTGCCGATCTATGGCACACATGTACTGTTTACCGCGGCTGTCAACTAGCTGTGTGTTCATGTCCGGCCGGTCAGTCCAGGGTGATTGCAATGCAGCTGTTTGGCGGTCGGCAGGCTCAGCAACACAGCTAATTGTTTGAGTGACCGTCTGGAGGAACAAAGTCTGTGTCGAGAGAACTTATACCAGCATTCCGCGCTGGGATCGAAGTTGCGTCATACATGATATTTTTTGGTAGGGTGGTCAATTGCTTTGAAAAGGTGGCCAATTCTCTGGCAGGGCGGCCTTAAATTTTAGGAGGCGGCCCGCTTTCCCAAAACCCACATGTGGAGAACATTGAGCAGGGACACAAAGTGATCATTATTTCCCTCGATACTGCAACGGAGTATGGACAAAAATTATCAATGACGTTACCACAAACCTTACTAGCTTGTGTCTCTACCATGCAATGTTTCAAATCCTATTTATTCATATTTTACACTGTGACTGTAGGAGACGACCACGGCAATGACAAACATCGGTGTCATGCCAAAAAGTGTCCGCTGCCAAATGGTGTCCGCTCATTAGCATATTGCGATCTGATTGGTCATGCGTCTATGTCATCACATTGTTTACGGAAGCTTGCCAAATAGTGTCCGCGTTAAGCGTGTATCATTGCGTGCCTTGCTGCTCAGCTGACAAGACGTCGTACAGATAAGATCATTATTTCATCTGAAATTGCCTTTGAACGCTTTCTCTATTGTATATGATTTAAAGATTCGCAACACTTAACATTTAGCACTTTCTCACATCATTTTGATCGTTGAGGGTTTATTTTGTATTTTTAAAACCTTCACAAAATCAGCACTAAATTTGTACCTACTTTGAATTTGAGTTTTCGCTCGTTTGAAAACACTAACAGTTTCACATTTCCCATTTCTTTTTTCATATTAGCCGTTTGTTACTTGAGATAAATGTGATATACTAGGTAGTCATGGCCGAAGAAAGTGTTGATCAACGTAACAAATCTAACCTTTCGTTGGAGCATGTTTTTCAGTTTCTTTCAGGAGGAGGTTATCCTGTTGGAATGAGTGGAAACCATCAGCGAAGTGTTCAAAGATTTGCAAGCAGCTTCAGAGTAGAAGGTATGATGCCAACATGTTATATGTTCATCTGAATTTGCCATTGAGAATTAATCTTTCTTCTATAATCTACACTTTTAAATATACATGTACAGTACTAACTTTTACAACTACAGTAGCATGCATGGTGTAGTCGCTTTTAAGTTCTTTTTCTAGAAAACATTTGGGAAAAACTGAACAATTCTTAAAAGAAATTCTCTCAAAAGATAATTTAAAACCCCTTTTCCCTCACGTTATATGTGCCGAGTTGATACATGTAGGAAATTGTTGGAGACAGGAATTTACACCTAATGAGTAACCCTTGAATGGTATAAAAGTAAAGTTGACAATTGGTTAATTTAATTTGAACTGGTAAATTTTAATTGAAGTTGCATATTTGTATTGACTTGCAGGCAACAAACTTTACTACAGCGGGAAAGGAGAAGAGAGACGGCTGGTCATCTTTGATGAGGGAAGACGAAAGGAGATCTTCTGCGAGTGCCACGACTCGGCCTTTGGGGGTCATTTTGGGCTTTTATAAAACGTACTAAACAAAAGTGTAATGTTATCTTCTTTTCTTTGTACAGGGAGCGAATTGTGCAACTACTGTCAAGTATAAAAAGTAAAATTTGTATGTATCCAAATGAACCTTTTTTCAATCTTGTAGATTCATCAGTGCACCTTCCAGGGAATGGAGAAGATCAAAACCGCTGCCATGGAGCTTCAACCCATCCCTGTGGTTGGTCCCTGGGTGATGGTTGGGATCGACCTAATTGGTCCATTCAAGGAATCGACGGCTGGCAACCGCTATGTCCTAACTGCTACGGATTACTACACCAAGTGGCCCGAGGCAATGCCGATCCCGGGAAAGGATGCCGTGATGAGTGTAGCAAAGTGCCTCGCAAGTTTATTTTGCGGGTAGGTTCAATCATAGGTTACCTGTTTGGCAATTAATGGGGCGTGGGTTTTAAACTAACAATGCTTGGCCAAATTGGTAATGTTTAAAATTAGCTCATTTATCTCATTACAGGCATGGTGCACCAAAAGACTGCCTCTCTGATCAAGGGAGAGAATTCTGTAACCAGGTAAAATTACAAAATGTACAAAAAAAATTGTGAAAAAAACAACAACTAATGTACATTATAACTTGACGAATCAAAAAAATGCTAAAAATAACATTTTTCTCCAAAAGCTTTCTGAGGAGTTGTATCAGCGATGGGGTTTCCGCCAGCGTGTAAGTTCAGCGTACCATCCTCAGACAAATGGCCTTGATGAGCGTATGAACCAGACACTGAAGACGTCTATTGCCAAGCTTGTAAATGACAAGCAGGCCTGGATGATTGGGAGAACTTTTTAGGTAATTATTAGACTTTAAACTAACTGTCTGAGCTGCCATGGCTACGTTCGATCAATTATGACTTAATAATCTTGATTTCTTTGTACAGATCCTGTGCTGTTTGCATACCGAACATCTGTACAAGCAACCACCAAGTTCACACCATTCTTCCTAATGTACAACAGGGAAGCCAGATTGCCATGCGAGGTTAGTTACTGCTGAACAGCGATGAACCTCAACCAGAAGAACCCGCTTCTCCAAACTTTGATGATCTCAGTAGATGCACCCAACAAAGTAAGAGTTTATGATAGTTTAGGAGTTTCCTTGCCTGCTGCCCTGAAGAGGACCATTGCTGCCTTGCTTTTCACCAAAGACAGGTTCTTTGAAGTGGAGCATGTAAAGATCCAGAAGCAGGTTGGTGGAAATGACTGTGGCCTGTTTGCCATTGCCCATGCATTGTGCACAGGTAAGGATCCCGCCTGCATCCGCTGGGACCAGCGCGGCATGCGAACTCACTTTGCAGCATGCATGCAGGCACAAAGTATTCAATTCTTTCCTTGTTCCCAGGTTTTAAAGCAAGCTGCAAGCGGAGGCATAACTAGGACATCAGTGGTTGGGGTCTTCTGCTTTTGCAGGCAACCAGAAGGACTGGATGACAGAATGGTACAGTGTCAGAAGTGCAAGGAATGGTATCATGAAACTTGTCATGCTGTGCCCTCTGAACTTTTCTCAGACAATTAGTCTGCCATGTTCTGTTGCTTAAAGTGTACTTAAGCTTTTTCTCTTTTTTTATTTCAGATATAAAGCACAGCAGTATGCAGAAGTTGGTTTGTACCATCTGTTTGTTGTCCAAATGTTCATGTAAATCTTAAGCCATTAATTTGTCATTTTAAATTACTATTACTTTTTGGAGGTGGAGGGTGTTGCTTAAAGGTATCGTACACGTTTGGTAACGACTCAAAACAAATATTAGCGGAAAAACTTACTTGGTAACAAGCAACGGAGAGCTGTTGATAGTATAAATCATTGTAGGAAACGACTCCCTCTGAAGTAACGTAGTTTTTGAGAAAGAGGTAATTTCTCACTAAAATAATAAAAACTTCTTACAAGAAGTTTTGATTATTCTATCTAAAAGCATACAAATTTATACAACAAGGGTGTTTTTTCTTTCATCATTTTCTTGCAACTTCGATGACCAATTGAGCCCAAATTTTCACAGGCTCGTTATTTTATGAATATGTTGGGATACACGAAGTGAGAACACTGGTCTTCGACAATTTCCAAACGTGTACGATGCCTTTAATTCCACTTTTACATGTGAATTTATTGCCTTTTATATTATTTATTTCGAGTTTTATTATGTAAATTTTGTTATTTATCGTTATATTTGAAACGTTATTACAATTTCGGTAATAATTTTTCAAAGGGGTCACTTTACTTACACATGCAACTTTTTGGGCTTTTAAGGGTTATTTGTTGAGTAAATGGTAGTATTTTTTATTTTCAATGGTTATTATTTTTTTAGAGGATAGCGGATAAAAAACCGTGATACAAATAAAAAATTCATTACCGAAGAACAAATATCCAATCAATTTAATGCAAGTTCAACTGATGAGTCATGAATTTGACGAAAGGCCAATTAGCAGCATTCAAGGTAAAACCAATCAGACATTTGGTGGCATGTTTGCTGTAATTTTTCAAATTAAGAACATCAACCACTTAAAAAGTGGTTATGATTTGAAGAAATTGTAGCAGCCCCTAATTTTAAAAGGACTCAACAAGCTGCTGATTGGCCTCTTGAACAGTGTATACTGGTCAACTGTATTATGTTTGATTAATTAGTTTAACAAAGTGAATACAAAGTTTATAAATAAAGTGCAAAATATTGAGAGGACGGGGCTGATGAGGAAATAAATAAATAAAAAAGTAAATAAAGTACTGTCTGCTAACTCCCCGCCAAATACTGTCCATTCCTTCCAAATACTGTCCGCTAACTCCCCGCCAAATACTGTGCATTCCTCCTTGTCATACTGTCCATTCCTGCCAAATACTATAGAGATATATAGATAGAATAGACAAAAATTATTGAATTTAATGCCTTAATAAAAAACAAAGAGAAAGAAGCTCCCCCTCGAATTCCGACTCCCTGCAAAATACTGTCCATAGTCTAGTCGTAGCTTATGTTCATTCCTGTCAAACACTATTGAGATATAGACAGAATAGACGGAACGAATTTAATGCCTTTAAGGCTTTATACAAAAAGAATAAAACTAGAAATTTAGAGTTTGTAATACAAACTCTAGGTGTTTGGAAACGAATGTAGGCCTATGAAAAGTAATGTATAAACATATGGAAAAGTAGTCTCTTTTGCTCTCGATAATTAAACACGCACTCAAAGTACAGGCTGAAAATCAGTATCTCAACGCAAAATGCTTTGCCACGAAAAAATAAAAAGATGTACAAGAACGGGGTGCTCGGAATTCTAATTTATATTAATTTGTCTTTAAAATCATTGTGATTTTATTTAAAATGATCACAATAACTCGTCGGACGGTCATGCAAAATGTTTTTCAAAATAACCCAAAACGCAGCATTTTAGATAAATCTTGTGTGGCCTACACGGCGCACTTCCAATAAACAACTCTGCACACCGATTGTGAGACGCCCTCATTCGTTAACTAAATCACTTGTGTTGGTGGGGTTTTCACCATTTACCGCTGTATTTATTCTTTTACCTTGTGTATCAACTTTTCTGTGATTGGTTGAATATTTTCGCCGGACAGGATAAAACAGTGAAAACATCAAAACTGTTTTCCAATCAAATGCGATGTAACTTACACCACGGTACGGTTCAATGTATTACAATTTGACCTCTGTGTGTATATCACCTGCGCGCGCACGCACACAGTGTTAATGCACTGTGCATTATAAACACAGCGCTTTGATTTATTGAGACTTTTCCTATTAAACTTTTCCATATGATCACAGGTCACAATACAAATGGTATCCATGAAAGCAACCAGCGATAAAGATTTTCTAAAACTGCAGCTTTAAGGTGACGTCACGTGACACTTTATGACGTCATCAAGATGTGACGTCAAATTGTAGATTGTAACACATCCCGGTTTAAATAAATGCAATGTTTAAGCTTGATCGCGCACATTTGTGTGTGTATTATTTGTAAAACTGCACCTTTAAGGCCACGTCATATGACACCTAATGACATCACTAGAACAGGACGCTGAATTTTTGATGTTGCACGGCTTGAATGCATGCTAGGTTCCAGCTGGAACGCACATTATTTTCCAGTAAACATAAATCTTTGAAAAGTGCACCTTTAAAGGTATCGTACACGTTTGGTAATGACTCAAAACAAATATTAGCATAAAAACTTACTTGGTAACAAGCAACGGAGAGCTGTTGATAGTATAAAACATTGTAGGAAACGACTCCCTCTGAAGTAACGTATTTTTGAGAAAGAGGTAATTTCTCACTAAAATAATAAAAACTTCTTGCAAGAAGTTTTTATTTCTATCTGAAAGCACACAAATTTGTACAACAAGGGTGTATTTTCTTTCATCATTTTCTTGCAACTTCGATGACCAATTGAGCCCAATTATATCTAGGCGTGACCCCCAAACAAGGATAGAGCTCTTTTTCATTTAATAAAATGTTGGCAAGGTTCCAAAGCTGGTTCTAGACAGAAAATATTGAAAAACACCTAAATTTTTGGTGACTTTTGACTTTGGCAACATGTTACCCACCAATAGACTTACACCATTTGTAAATACAAGTCCAATCTACATCTGGACCACATTTGTTTTGGAGACTCATCTCCTTCATGGTGAGGCAACACTTTAAAATTGCACAGTGAATTCTGGCGTTACATTGGTGCTCATTATTATCAACAATAAACGAAGGCTATCGAATTAGGTTTTTACTCGTTGCCACCATTTGTCTTGTCCCCTGTCAGCACTATCAATTGTGACTACTTATTTTCAATATGCAAAAAAAGGACCTGACTATTTTCTTTCCAGCCTCGGTTTGGTGACATTGGTTTGAATGAGAGTTAAGATGGCTGCACCATGATAACCGGTCTATCCACCATCTCTGTTTTTCCACAAAATGTATCTGCTTTACGTCATCCCGCCACTCACTGAATCGGTTTTAGAATTATTTTCATCCAACAGAATTAAAGAAGTTGAAACACTTTCTTATTGTAGATTGATCTTAATTGCTTAGCAAAGTGTGATGTCACAATACAAATTACTATGGCAATATGTTTTACAATTAGATTCAGTTCTCTATTATCATAAAATAAAATAATAAAATTATATAAAGATATAATGTCATTGCGCAAGCGCAATAGCATCACGTCGGCCAGTTCTACGGACGGAGAAAGTTGACTATTTTTTACAAAAAAACATTTTTCCCCGTGAAAAATATGTATGCACGATGGTTCCAGTCAGTTTTAAACGTGTTTCCAGATACACTCTCCAGATACACAACCATTGTATTTGAATGGTATTTTAAACTTGTTGTCTTGAGTTGTCGTGGAGTTGTCGTGGAGTTGTCTTGAGTTGTGAAATGGGCCTGTTGACGCTAATTAGTACGACCCTCAGCAGCACACAAAACTGACATCTGACAGCGGTATCTAGCGCTAGCTCTAATGTCACTGTTTAAAACACGTGACAATGTTCGGCAATCACAACAATCACTCTCAATTCCTTGTGTACTTGTGTTGGACGATGAAAACGAGGTTATTTGTTTACCTTTTTAGTTTGTTGATCTAACGTGGGATCGAAGTTAAAGGGCGCCGTTGGTTTGTGTACGAGTTGGTGCGTGTACGAGCTGGTGTGCGTACGAGTTGGTGTTTGCGTGAGTTTGGTCTGTGTGTGTGTACGACGAGTTGGTGCGTACGAGTTTGCGTGCGGCGTACGAGTTAACCATCGCTCACCGAAGTGCCGAAGTTACCGAAAACCCCTAAAATGACTACTCCAATACTAGCTTGGAAAAGGTTTGTCAGTAGTATATATTAACTTTAGTGTGTACGTAAATGTCACACATTTATCTGTTTAACACGAGTCTCGTACTAAATTATGTTTTAAGCCAGTTTTAACGCTACAAATTAGTGAAAGTTTTATGTGCCCATTTCCCGGACATTACAATTACATAGATTGCTCTATCATGCACGGACGGGTAACCCTCCTACATGTCCTATGCCAGTATGCACTTCCACAGATCAACCATTGACGGGGTGCCATTATTTTAACCGTGTATTTTTACTTGGTTACTTGCAGTTTGCACTAAAGTGCTGGATAGATTTTAAGCTGTTTTTTTTATAGCCTCTTGTTTTTATTTTCATTGGAAAAGCCTTCAAAAAGACAAAAGGTATCGATTTTTGAATGAATGAGATCATTAAACTTTTTCACGGGCTGACTGTGACAGAGTCGTGACTCATACATGTCATATGTTCGTAGCCCCATAAATTGGGCCAATCCACTTCGTATCCTTCTCCAACTGCCACTTTTTAAAGGATTTTTCAGATTTTAAAGAAATAATGTTCCTCTCAAGGAATTGGTACCGAAAACACAAACTAAAAATAAAATACAAGGGAAAATTCAAGTGTTCATTTCATCGCGCGACCGGAACTCTTGCACACTCAAGCCCAAAGTCCTGAACTAAAAATGCCGTTTAGTGAGTAGTATTGTTTAGACTACCATGACCTGAAATTGGCTTATTTTTCTTGATTTTGTCAATTAATTGACTTTAATTAAGGGAGATAAAGTGGCAGTGGGATACAGAATTTTGTCAATAAAAGTATCTTAAATAAAGGTGTTCTTTTGTCATGAGTGAAAAAAGTGGTGGTTGATTCAGCGTAATAATTCAAATTTTTCTTTCCATTTACATTTTACCAAAAAAGGACATTTACCATTCTGCGAAGGTGTTCACCACAATGCAGCAGAGGGGATAATCCCTGTTCTGCCCGTTGGTTTTCAGAGACTCAGAGTATTCCAACCATCAAACAAGGTACCTTTAATTGAAAAAAGTTTTAGCTTTCACTAGATGATCAAAGCAAATTTGCATAGACCCCTTGTATATGACGCCACAAGCTCAAACAGCTCAAAGACCTGTCATTGGCTAAGAGATGTGCGTGGGGCATCTGGTTTGCATGTTTTCATTGTTTGATCTCGAGTCCTATGCAAGCAGGGTCCTCCCTACTCCTAGAACTATGAGGTTCGTTCCGCTATCGTCTCCCATAGACTTTTTCGCAAATACTCAGTACGCGGTCATTTGCCGTGGAATGAGGTGCATGATGGTCTAGTTAGCGACACATTTTGATCGCTAACTAGACCAGCATGCACCTCATTCCACGGCTAGCGCATGCGCACGGAGTATTTGCGAAGTAGTCTATGAACCTCATAGTTCTAGGAGTAGGTCCTCCTCATGAGCAAGTGAGCATATCGGGCCAATATGCGCAAATTGCTTGCAGATACGCGCAAATTGAGGCCGACACGTTAATAAAATAAATATACACAAAATTGTTAGATAGGCCCTACTAATTTTTTTGACTTCAGATCAATAAGATTGCACAATAGGGCTTTTAAAACCAAGACAAACACAAAGCTAAAAACATTCGAGGACCTTGTTTCAATTCAGCGTGCTTCAAATGGCCAAACTTTCAAAATTTGGGTCCACAATGCCCCACAGTTTTGAAAAATCCTGGGGAGAACCCTGGAAAGGGGTCTATTGAATGCTGTCTGAGTTTCATAGAAAAGGAGTCACAAGAACTGAGTGAGGTAGGCCTCAAGTTTTGATGGGGATCGGTAGGTACGATCAACACAACTAGATCTGAGGTAGAATAAAAAAATAACAATTTAAGGGCACAAGAAGGGAATATTTCTCCCAACTATAGAATGCTGGGATTGGATTTCCTTCCTCCATCAGGCCAGGTTTTTTTAAATTTGAGAGGGCAAGGCCATTTTCAGTTGCAAGGGCACTTCAAATGGGAAAAGTCTATGGTAAACTTTATGAAGGGGCCCCAAGGCGCAGTAAAAACTGCGGTAAAAAACGAGGCGATTGCATCCATGTAATTCCAGTCTGGCTCCAGTATACAATGTAGATGATGTGACCTCTGTTTACATTCAAACTGCCCTCTATTGACAAAACACTGTCCAAGTCATGTTCCGCCAGGCAAGAAGAGGCGTACTCATGGTAAGATTGCGGGTACTTTCATGACGAATGACAAGAAGGTAACGACTAGCTAGCTAGCTGGCTGTCAAGTACACAGACGTTTTGCCTGGCGACATGCGCGCGCATCATGCTATGGCTTTCAAGTGACGTCAGAGGTCACATCGTCTGTTGATTTTTCTCAAATTTTGTGGTGTGACAATTCAACAATTGTACACTTTGTTTTTTGTTTTGGTTTTGGTTATCACCAAATGTGAGTAATGAACTTGTTTATTGTATTATTTTTATTATTATTTCTGGTTTATTAAAACAATGCATTTGTAGCCCAGGGGCTAAATTGCTACAAAGTTCACAATTACAAATTTAAAAACATTGCAATGTACATCAAATTACATATTTAAAAAAAAGCAACGGGTTTACACAAAATACATTCAAAAAACAAAAACAAAGCACACACTTAAAAAAGAGAAAATTGAGAAAATTATACTAAATAATTATACTATAATATTTAATAGTAAGTCTTTATAGTAATATATATTTTTTGTCTTTGCTTTTTCCCTCTGTAGTCAGGAAACACTTGCAAGTATTGGTTGGAACACAGAAAGTATGGAGGTTTGTAGCATAAATTGTTTCCTTGTTAAGCTGCATAAATTGTTAAATCAGGCTTGCCTTCAGCTCGGGACAAGCCTACGGCCTGGTTGGGGGTAATTAATAGTTAGTGGCTATTTTCCAGTTTTTTTGTACGTAACCCATTCTCATGCCTGTTAAATACACTGCACTGGTAGTTTTGTATTTGAGCCCATCATAATTAAGAACATAATTAATAACAAGAAGTGTCCAATAGCAATCCAGTCTTTTTTTAACTTGAGGAAACTACATATTGACCCCTTTGCACGACGTGCAGCGCACTAAGTTACACGCTCCTTTCCTGTCCGCCGTTTGGGGAGTCAAAATGTGCACACAAAAAACGGTGGAAATGGTTGACGCGCATTGTGCAGGACTGGCATCCTGTCCAGGGGGAATAGAAATATTCTCAGTCGGTTAATGGCAATGAAATCGTATATAAACACCAATTCGATGAGCCATATTGGCTCGGGACAGACTTTAATTTTTGCAAGGCACTTTATTATAATTGCTTCTCTCCACTCAGGAGTACAAATGGGTACCGGCAAAGAGCCGGGGAGTAACCTGCAATGGACTGGCATCCTGTCCAGGGGGAATAGAGATATTCTCAGTCAGTTAATGCCAATGAAACCGTATATAAACACTAGTTTGATGAGCCATATTGGCTCACAGCCATCTATTGGCTCGGGGACAGACTTTACCTTTTTTGTTAATAGTGACATGGAAGTAAATGCTCTAATCTCTGTGTCCTGTCTACAGCAACCAGAAGCAGGATCGATCAGCTCTTTTCAACCAGCTTGCAAAGAAGCAGGAGGACCTCCAAGAGAAATGCATGAAAGACAGCTACCAAGAGGCAGTCATCCCACTAGCTGCCGACCCACGCATCCAAGAGAAATACCTCAACTTCTACAACACGGTGCGGATTGGCAAGATACTAGAAGACTTGGATACATTCGCTGGTGAGTTTCATGTGAGTTCTATTCTTCATATTCTTCTTCTTCTCAATAGACTGTGCAAGTCTCACGCGTATCGGTAACAAGAAAATACGTAAACGAAGAACATATTTTTTTCTGAAATCAAAGCTTTGTTTTAAATTTTACTAAAGAAAAAATCTGAACAACAAAAATACTCATTACAATCGTTATAAAATCACTTTTAGTTTTTATAACAAAAACACAAATTATTTGTTAATTCTTATTGAAACAAAATTTAAACTCTGGGACAAGGATGCTTATTTGATCTTAACTTTTTAGAAACCACTTTTGTAAATCCACGCCCGAATAATGTGCAATTACTAAAAAGCACGGGTGTAAAATTATCATGTGACGCAGTTTATATAGGACACTGACGCTTCAGCGACCGAAGACTGCAATGAAAAGGCTTATCACGCATCAAAAACAAGCGTTTACATAAGTTTTGTGATTGGAGGTGAGCACAAATTCTTAATTTTTTGGAGTATCCGGAAGCTGAGGTCAAGTTTAATTCTCTGGTTTTCTTCGTAATATTGTTGAATTGATTTTACTTTCATATTTTGTATTCCCAACATCATATGTAATTTTCATGGTCATAAACCACGTTAAACTAAAATAATTGACGAAACAAAATCTCGCCCACGTAAAACTCCATATGGTTGGGACCAAAATGGTCCCGGAAGTTTGAATACGCGCGAGACTTGCACAGTCTATTAAAGGCACTGAACACATTTGGAAATTGTCAAAGACCAGTGTTCTCACTTTATGTATCCCAACATATGCATAAAATAACAAGCCTGTGAAAATTTGGGCTCAGTTGGTCATTGAAGTTGCAAGAAAATGATGAAAAAAACCCCACCCTTGTTGTACATTTGTGTGCTTTCAGATAGGAATAAAAACTTCCAGCAAGAATTTTTCATTATTTTAGTGAGAAATTACCTCTTTCTCAAAAACTAGGTTACTTCAGAGGGAGTCGTTTTCTACAATGTTTTATACTATCAACAGCTCTCCGTTGCTTGTTACCAAGTATGTTTTTATGCTAATATTTGTTTTGAGTCATTACCAAACGTGTACGATACCTTTAAATATGGAATGCTTGAAAGCGGATATTTCCTAATGAGTTCTGCTACTGGGTTGTTATTCACCAAGTACTGCGTCTTTATTCTCCAACAGTTTCCACTTCATATCTGCACAACAGAGAATCACAAGAGCAATCCTCACCTCTGGTTATTGTTACAGCCCTGGTCGATAGAATAAGTGAGTATAGCAAGCATGTGATTTCCTCGGAAGTTGTTCCTGATGTCAGGATTTTTTCCTCAAAATCTCATTGAGCCTTCAAATTTCTTTGAAAGAAGTAAAGCAGTCACAAAAGGGAGAAAGATATAATCCACATTTTTATCCCAACCTGAAGTTTTGTGTTTCTGGTGATGCACAGAGTTTGTAAACCTCCTGATGAATTGTAACATCTGAGAGGTTCTGTGTTGTGTCGTGGCCGAGCGGTCAAGCGTACTTCACTCAAGTGCTGGTATTTCTAAACAGCAGAGTGTGGGTTTGAATCCCGGTCTTGACACTTGTATACTTGAGCAAGACACTTAACCATTATTCCTTCTTATTCGGATGGGACGTAAAGCTGTATAGGTCCCGTATGTTGTGTAAATGCACGTAAGAGACCACAGTAAACTTATCGTTAAGAGAAGGGGTTCGCCCTGGTGTTTTCTGGTATATGGTTGGCTGCAGATTGCGCCACAGCACCTTGTAAATCCTTATATGGTGCTATGTACATAAATGGGTCTTATATTTCGAACATAGCTCCACATACCTTGTAGACAAAATAATGAGCGCTTTGAGACTCCCGGCCGGGTGTGACAAAGCGCTATGTAAGAACTGCGTGTTATTAGAATGAGGGGGAACTCAGGCTCAGACTGGACTAGTTTTATGGGTGATTTTGAATGGTCAGATGGTTGGTTAAAAAAATAGTAATAATTTGGATCCATGTTGTTGCAGATTTTCATGAATTGGACATAAAGTATGACAAGGATATCAAGATGTGTGGCAATGTGACGTGGGCCGGTAAGAGCTCAATGGAGGTCACCATGCATCTACACCAGGTAAGACTTTGAGATTTGTTTCAACCACAGAAGTACCGGAACTTAGAAGTAGGGTCATAGATTGGTAAATACTCCAACAAATTAATGACCATAAAAACTTTACTTGGTGAGAAGCACTGCAGCTGTTGATAGTATAAACTTTTTTGAAAAAGGATTCCCTTCTAAGAAATATGGTTTGGATAATTGTTCACCCTAAAACATTTGAATCTGAGAAACGATTCATGCATGAATCGCTCCTCCGATTTCTGAGGATTGGTGTCCGTTCGTGAATGCTGCGGCCAGAGATGTGGTTGGGTACCCGCTGTCACCTCGATAAACGTAGATGGATTTGACGTTCTTGGGAAAATACCGTGACAGTGTTTTGCTGTTTTCTCAGCAAGTAGACAATGTATTCAGCTGAAACTTTCAGTCACCTTTGAATTTTATTGTAACTTTCTTTATAGTTTTGCCTATAAATAAGCATGACGTTTACAAAAAAAGTCTATGAACCTACCTTTGAAATCAATTACAGATTTATCTGAAAGATCACTTGATACATGTATAAAGTTAAAAAAAATTTTAAATATTTTCAAAATACCAGGAGTTTAAAAAGAAATTCTTGTGAACCAGACTACCTTTTGTAGATTCATTATTTCTTTGTTCAAAGACGTTAAAAAGGTTTTGCAGGTTTTGGTTTTGATTTGTTTTCTTCTTGTAAACCTCCTTAATTTCACTTACCGTTTGCTCTCCGAAAAGTTTTGTTCAGAATTTGTTATGGATTCACTGGCTATTGCTGAACGAAACTGTTCGTGCGGTTTTGTTTTTTAATTGATGCAGAAACAAGATGATGTAAAGTGGAAGAAGTTGCTTGGTGCGAGATTTCTGATGGTCGCCAGAGACCCAAACAATAAAGGGTAGGTGTTCACGGAATTTAAGTAAAGTATTCTGAAGAAATTTACAAAAAATAATAATAAAAAAGGGTATTCTAACCAGTTTGCTTTAGAGGATGCAATAACACGCAAAACTCTTATGCAACACGCAGCGGCAGTCTTATAAACTGGCATTCATTCATTCATTCATTCATTCATTCAGTAACATTTATTTCAATGTCATTCATTACAATAATTCAAAATCATGTAGAAATTATACAAGTAATACATTAGAATGAGATTTGATATATATTTTAAGTACACACAGTAATTAAATAGTAAGCAGCAAATTAATTACAACATTTGGGTTTAAGGTAAAGCGAGACACTTTTGTTCCCTAACCTATGGACAGACAAACATAAAACCAAGGTGCCATTAAACATGGATGCAGGACAAATGATGCAGACAAGACAAGTGTGAGACAAAGCCAACATAGCTTATAAATTACACCTTAGTTTATGAATATGAGTCAAGGAACCGAGCTCTTAAGTTTTTACCAAAGACAGATAGAGAGGGTGATGATTTAAGAGAATCAACTAAACTATTCCAGTATGAGATGCCTTGATGGACAACACTATTTTTAGACATGGACGTTCTGTTAAATTGGACGAACAAATTCCCCCTAGTACTACTACGAGTATTGTATGCATGAATGTTAGACATTAAGGTAAAACAAGAACTAGAGCATTAGAGCTTCTGTGCATGTTAGGCGGTGGGCATGTCAACACGCCACGTGTGGTGTGGCGCTCTGGCAGGATTGCACGTACACAGGAAACTGTTTCTCAGAGTCCATGGAGTCATGGGTCGGTGGTCCTGGTTCAAAGGCCCTGCAAACAATGAACGGATTAACCTTTTGGACTAAATTGTGCCTAATGCTTTTTTTCCAAGACCTGTTCCATTACCATACACTAGCCAAGATTTTGTACAGATGGATTATACTGCATTGTCGTGAGGCGTTTCGTCTCTCTCTGGGTGTGGGTTTATGATCAGCCGTTACATAACGACTTTCCAACAGTCTGACTGTTCTTCAGAAACCTGACCTTAAATAAAATATGAGCCATTAAAATCTGTAAATATCAATGAGAAAAAGTCTTTATGGGGTGTCCAAACTTATTTCATTGACGGAACAAATTATTAATGGCTTGAAAAAAAAAGGTTGCTTTTTGACTGAAAATAATTCTGAAGTGAACTGGCTAAGTGAATGACCATTGAACTGTTGCTCCCAACCCCTTAAAAAGATAAAAGTATCTTACAGTTGTTTATAAAAGTTAAAGGCCCTGTACACTATTGGTAAGATCAAAAAACACAAATGTTCACAGATTCACACATAACTTACATGATTTAAAGTAAGTTATGGTAGAAAGGGTTCCTTAAAATATTTCTGCCTAAAATGCTATCGTTTCTGAGAAATGAGTAAAACAATAGTGTTATGTTTGAAAAAATAGAAAACACATAAGGTCTCTTTTCACTATTTTCTCGTGACCTCGATGACCAATTGAGCTCAAACTTTCACAGGTTTGTTTGTTCATGCATATGTTGAATCACACAAAATGTGGACACTGATTTTGAGCTGTTACCAAAAATGTACAATACTTAAGGACTGAGAAAAACCATTGAATTTCCTGGGTTTTTCCACATTGTACTCCAGAACAGAAGAAAATATTAGTTTATTTTGATTTTTCCAGTGCTACATATGTACACCCACTAAGAGCAGAAACACCGGAGGAAGCAACCATTCTAGAAAGAGGAGAAAAGAATAAGCAGCTGCGTCTTCATCGATCAGAGCAGTCGTTATTCAAGAGCGCCCCCACAGCTGAAGAGAGAGAAATCATTCATAAGCTCTTTGTAGATACACTTGATACAAAGTGAGTGGATCATTAAGACTAACAAGTAAGCCTTGACATCTTTTTGGGCACTAGTCAAAGTTTAAGATCTCAATGGTCTGAGACAACAGGTTGTCAAGAGTGGGATGAGATGAGCAACACTGATATAGACGATGTGACCTCTGTTTACATTGAAACCGCCCTCTGTTGACAAAACACTGTCCAAGTCATGTTCCGCCGGGCAAGAAGACGCGTACTCATGGTAAGATTGCATGTACTTTCATGACGAATGACAAAAAGGTAACGACTAGCTAGCTAGCTGGCTGTCAAGTACACAAAGGTTTTGCCCGGCGACATGCGCGCGTTTCATGTTATGATTTTTGAGTGACGTCAGAGGTCACATCGTCTATTGTGAGAATAACATAGTTTCAGCAATTTGAATAGCCTTTTGATTTTTTGCCCTGTTGGGTTTGAAATGTAAGGTCACCATCAGCTGTATTTTACCCACAGGTTCTTAAAGGCTGGTGAGCAGTTTTACAATTCTTTAACTGATAGCTTTCAAGAGACTTGAACTGATGCTATTTGGTTATATATTTGGCTATTTTAGGTCTGCCTCCTTCAGCACAAGAACGAAGCCTACAAACTCGGTCTGGATGGAAGACTCCAAACTCAAAAATCTCCTCATCTGCTTCCCAGAGGTAAAACTGTAAATAAATTTAACTTTTTTAAATTTGTTTTCTTCTTCTATCTGACAACTGAAAGAGTCAATACTTTAAAACATCTTGTGTCTGTTTCTTTGTTTGTTTGTTTATATTGAAGGCAATGGATGCGTTTGGTAATTGTCAAAGACCAGTTTTCTCACTTGGTGTATCCCAACATATGCATAAAATAACAAGCCTGTGAAAATTTGGGCTCAATTGGTCATCGAAGTTCCAAGAAAATGATGAAAGAAAAAACACCCATGTTGTACAAATTTGTGTGCTTTCAGATAGGAATAAAAACTTCTTGCAAGAAGTCTTTTATTATTTTAGTGAGAAATTACCTATTTCTCAAAAGCTACATTACTTCAGAGGGAGTCATTTCTCACAATGTTTTATACTATCAACAGCTCTCCGTTGCTCGTTACCAAGTAAGTTTTATGCTAATATATATTTTGAGTAATTACCAAACGTGTACAGTGCCTTTAAAGGTAGGGTCATACTTTGGTAATGACTCTGAAAAGAAGTTTTCTAATTTTTATCCGAAAGCCTACTTGTTATAAAGATAGTTATGGTAGTAAGCATCTTGGAAATTATTTCGCCTGAAGTACCCCTGTTGTTTAGGAATCAATAAAAGTATGGCGACAAATTTGAATCTCCAAAGATATCCATCTGGCAATATTTGGAGATTCAAATTTCGGTGGTGTCCGTTTGTGAATGCTGCGGCCAGAAATGCAGTTGGACCCGCTGTCACCTCGCTAAACCTAGATGGATTTGACATTCTTGATGAAAATATCAGAACAGTTTTTGTGCTGTTTTCTCAACAAGTAGAAACTCTATTGAGATGAAACTTTCGCAGGTGACTTTTATTGTATCTTATTGATAATTTGGCCTATAAATCAGCATTATGATAACAAAAACCAATCTATGACCCTACTTTTAAAGATGATCTTGGATGACTAAATGGGATATTAAAACACTTGAGCGAAATGTAATCTTCCTTTAATTGTTAATTTTTTTTTACCCACATGGTTGTAGCAACGAAACCTGTACAACAAAATCTTTGGTGGTTTTCTGATGAGGCAGGCATTGGAACTGGCCTACGCAAATGCTGCAGTGTACTGGTGAGTGTAGTTTCTGTGGTGTCGCACGCTGCGCATGGACTTTATACAAAGATATTTGCAAAGGATAAATGGTAGCCCTGGTTGAATTGTATACTTTATGTCATATATCTATGTCCAAAGTATTAACAATATTAGTGGGGTTAGGGGGGGTGGTCATTTTTATGTTCGAAAGGAAAATGTTTAATACATTTTTTCAAGATTGATCATGTCTTTCTCTATGTTCCTTCTCATTCAGTCAAACGAGACCCATTTTCAAGTCGGTAGACAACATTCAGTTCCGAAAACCAGTTGAGGTCGGTGACCTGCTGTATCTGTCATCACAGGTATATATGCGTTGATGCTTCTCTTAAATGACTCCTCCAAGTACAGTGTATGATTTTGTACAACCTCGTTCCCAGGGGGGGGATTGATCTTGCCACGCCATTTCCCCCCACAGAATGCCTTGCTCAATCACAACCCCTGGAAGTGTGACTTTGAAATATCAAAATGTATTGGATATTTTAATTCCTGTGGTTGATCCACTCTACGCATGCGCTCAAAATGGTCACAGCCCCCAAAATTAAGCATCAAGTCATAGCAGGCTTGATATTTTTCCTACTTTAGTCTGATTTCCGATTTGTATAGCCTGAATAGTCTATTAAAGCCGACACCATGTCTACATGTAGGTCAGGCCTTGTACTCGATAAAAAGTGCCTACTTTTTTCCAAGGACCAAATATCATGCCTGAGACATAGAACAACTGGTCCCGTTTCATTCTTCTTTGATCTTGTGACATGTCTAACGGTATGCAGTTTAGGGTGACCGTGTAAAAACACGATTCATTTGAAGTGGATTGCGTTAAAATACTTGCATTTTGACACGCACGTACCAAGCGTCCCACAAACGCCCTACAAGCGCTTGCAAGTTTTTAACAAGCGTGCGTGGAGAGCAGTCATTTTTTGGGAGCCAATCAGCGTTGGTTTTTCAGCACATCCCTATCAGGGCTCAATTTCATAGAGCTGCTTAAGCAGAAAAAATTGCTTAAAAAATTTCTACTTAGCAAAAATTTGCAGGATACCAGTCACAGATTGTTCATGAGAAATGGCACTTTGGCTGGTAACCATATTTTGGTAAGCATAATTTTGTTCTGCTTAGCTACTTTTTGTGCTTAAGCAGCTCTATGAAATTGGGCCCAGGGGTTAGCATGGTTAGTTTCGAGAGTTATCGATGCTGCGGGCTGCCCATGGTAGCGAGGCTGAATATTGTATTATTATTTGCCGACGACACTCTGACAAGTTCACAAGCTTTTATACTGATTCAGTCAAGCATGCAACAACATGGTTGTTCTGTTCTATAGGAATATCCAATGCAACAACATAATTGGGTTTTGGTTTTGCAGGTTGCCTTCACAGAGGGGCATTACATGCAACTGAGGGTCCATGCTGAGGTCGTTGACCCAACGACTGGTGAGCGAGACACCACAAATGTATTCCACTTCACTGTCAAGTCGTCGAGTCAGGAAACCATACCCATGGTCCGACCTAAGACCTATGGAGGTCAGTAGTGACAGTCGACTGTTGGGGATCAATAAGTTCCTTAGTCCGTATCCGAGTTGGCGGCTACAGCTACGACTACAACTGTTGCTAAGGGTGTTGCTAAGGACACACCATTCTCAGCGCATGATGACGCGGAAATCCAGGCGTAGCCGCTAATTCGGACACGGCCTTATACTTGTGGCCCTATGTTGGACAAGGTCTTGATTTTTAAAAGCAATGATTTTGATATATACACTTACACAGGGATGGGCCACTTGCGAGATGGATTTGAATGAAGTCTGGTACAATGCCTTGCTCAGTCACAAATGAATGCTCAATTGGAAGTTCCTCAGACTAAATCCACTGTTGCTGTGTCACATGGTAAGGGGCAAGCTTCAGCATACTTACATAAGGGACAGCAAACACCCTTCCACAATTTTCGATGAAATGTGTGGCACAAACTATATGGCAATCTTTGCTAATCTGGGCCCACTTTCATAGAGCTGCTTTAGCTGAAAATATTGCCTTACAGATTTATGCTAAGCAGAAAATAAGCAGAATACCAGTCACAGATTGTGTATGTGAGATGGGATTTAGGCTGGTAACCCTATTCTGCTAAGCAGAAATGTTTTGTGCTTAGCTACTTATTGTGCTTAAGCAGCTCTATGAAATTGGGCCCTGGAGATTGCTGTACTAAAGCTTGCCCCGAACCTTGTGATAAAGCAACAGAATTGTTTGTCTGAGGAATTCAGATTGAGCACTTCAAGGTATTGTACACGTTTGGTAATGACTCTGAAAATTAATGGCAATCAAAACTTACGCGGTAAGAAGTACAGCAGCTTTGGATAGTATAATGAATTTTGAGAAACTTCCAATGCAGATTATTCTTCCTGCGTGGACATAACCGCTCCGATTTTCGGCAATATCTCAAAAACGCTGACACCTTTTGAAATGAAATTTTCACAGGTTAGTTTTATGGTATATATCTACAACTATAAAGGATTGAAACAAACAGTGGGTTCCGATTACCAAACGAATACAGCGCCTTTAACAGTGACCAGGCAAGTCACTGTAGTAATTAATATTCAAATTCAACTTATTACTTGGTTTATGCCCCTTCACCGATGTTTGTTACGCACTGTATACTTAGTACTGTCTCGAGTTCTGTGAAAAAAATCCACATGCATATCACACAGGTGGGATTCGAACCCTTGACCTTTGCCATGCTAGAGCAGATGTCTCACCACTAGACCACTGTTGGCTAGAGGCAGTTCGAAACCTACAATTTAGCAGCGGGTACTGCAACGATTTAATATATGTTAATTTTGTATCGGGGATAAAGAATATTATTAGTTTTTTTTGCCCTGACACCTATACGTAAATTCAACTTGTGCATGTCGTTAATATTGGGACATCTACCTTTATGTATCTCAACAACAAATGTCTTTAGTAGCATCCTATTAGGGTTGTTGGGTCCAGAGTTTGGGATTTTTACAAAGGGAGTAGGGGTATCATGTGGCCGAGTGGTTTAGAGCATCGAAATCAAGTTCTGATGGTAAAGTCATCGGGGTGTGGGTTCGAATCCCGGTCATGACACTTGTATCCTTGAGCAAGATACTTTACTATAATTGCTTCTCTTCACCCAGGGGTATAAATGGGTACCTGCGAGGATAGAGGTTGAAATTGTGTTTGAAAAGCCTACTGAGCGCCACGGCAGCTTGGGGCTGTATAGACCTTTATCATGCTGCCACCATCTTGGTCATGTTCCCTGTATCCAACATTAGCAACGAATAACAACATTCATTGTACAAAAAGGAACCAGACTATTTCTCCTTCCAGCCTCGGTTTGGTTACATTGATTTGAATGGGAGAAAACCAAGATGGCCGCACCATGATAAAGGTCTATATACTCCCCAGGGAGCTGAGAAAGATTGAAAGAATGACCAGGGCACTGATGTAAAGCGTATTGATACGTTATTGTAAAATGCGCTATATAAGAACTAGTTATTATTATTATTAATTCATATCTTCGTTATTTTTCATGTGTTGACAGAATCAATGTTATTTCTGAATGGCAGAAGACACTTTCTGGAGTTTTTGATGGAGAATCCTGACGAGGCAGCAACGTAGAACAGCATTGTGGAGGATAGGGCGTGGGAGGGGAGGGGCACAAGCCTCCGCCCCTCTTCTTCATAACGGGTATAGATCTTGTGCATGTACATGACAGATTGCACAGGTGCTTTTCAAACTGCCATTTTGGTGGTCAAGTCTACATAAGAAAAGTACACAAGGTTGATGTTTTTCACAAATATTTAAGAGATTCGAGCGAAACTGAATACTGAAAACTGAAAACTACAAGGGGGTCTATGTCCCCTAATGAATGCATGCACCAAGCTCACTTTCATAATGAAGATTTTTGTATTTTGTGTGTCAGCCTGATGCACAATTACACTATGCACTTAATTAAGTGTAATACTCAGAAGATAATGTTTTGTAGTGATTGGCTGAATATTATGCCTTGCATATGATATAGCGACAGCTATTTGAAACAGTTACACACATCTCAAATACTCACTGGTGATCACCAAAAAGACTGCAATGGTCAATGACGTCATGTGCACAAAGTCTGAACTTAGAAAGCAGTACAAAAATATGCAAATGCCATTGTGCAATGTTGAACATATATTATATCTTATTCAGCTGTTATGTTTAGAGTAAGCATTATGTTAGCCTTGTGACGTGTCATGGCCGAACATTCTGATCAGCTGAGTGTAGTTTCCAGTCCCTGCCATGGCACTTGTGTCCTTGAGCAAGTTATTTACCACAATTGCTTTGTCCTTCGGATGGTACATTAAGCTGTAGGTCCCGTGTACTTGGAACAGTAGTGCATGTAAAAGAATCCAGAACACTTATCGTGGAAGAGTAGGGGTCAACCCTGGTGTTTCTGGTTCACATAGCAAGCACCCTTGTATACAGGTTTCCTCACGCTCGCAAGCTACAGTGATTAAGTTCACTTATGAGGCATCCTTGTTTCATTACCAGAAACATAAAATAAATAATACTAGAATGAAGTAAATTAAATAAAATTGCGCAACTCTTGCATTCACTTTACTGTGATTAATGAAAAAGTTGCTAATAAAATAATAGAATAATGTTTCTGAAATAATGATTTGTCTTAACAGTGCTTTTTAATTTTTTATTTTGATATTACAAATTCTGCATAACCAAATTTCGAAAAAAAGTTATTGAAAAAGAAAATGCTTAGACGTGCAGTTCCTTCTTCCATGGTATAAATTGAATTTAGTTATTAAATTTTAATTATTTATTTTTTTGTTGTGATCTTTAATTATGTAGTACTAGATAGAGCATTTATGTATAGTATAAACACATAGACCCCTTGCATATGACGTCACAAGCTCAAATAGCGCCCTCACTTAGGCCTGTCATTGGCTGAGAGAGTTGAGTGTGGCTTGTACACGCATGCACGTTTCCATTGTTTGACCTCAGCGATGTTGGCCAGTGCAAGGGGGTCTATACTTAAAGGCACTGTTCACGTTTGGTAATTACTCAAAATATATATTAGCATAAAAACTTACTTGGTAACGAGCAACGGAGAGCTGTTGATAGTATAAAACATTGTGAGAAACGACTCCCTCTGAAGTAACATAGTTTTTGAGAAAGAGGTCATTTCTCACTAAAATAATAAAAGACTTCTTGCAAGAAGCCTTTTATTCCTATCTGAAAGCACACACATTTGTACAACAAGGGGGTTTTTTATTTCATAATTTTCTTGCAACTTCAATGACCAATTGAGCCCAAATTTTCACAGGCTTGTTATTGTATGCATATGTTGGGATACACCAAGTTAGAATACTGGTCTTTGACAATTACCAAACGTGTTCAGTGCCTTTAACCCTGACCCTCTGCAATCATATTCTGTTGCTCGGGGTGTCCACAACTCTGTAATTTTAAAACTACACACTTCATTTTAACCATTTCCATTTTACTTGGAGTATTTTACTTTCTGAAAGTAGCATTAAACTAGGTCATATAACCAGTTTAACATCAAAACTTGTCTGGTAATCCCTCTCCTGCCGCTTCCCAGGTTGTATTGTTACCTTGGGTGTGATCCCTGGCTATACGGCAGTTACAGGTTGAATGGCTTCCTGGCACCCCCGAAAAAAGATATCGACAAAATAGGGAGACCGCCAACATTAGGGCTAGATAGCTCAGTTGGTAGAGCGCCAGCACAGAGGTCACAGGTTCTAGTCCCCCTCTAGTCAATTCTTTTCTGATCAACCCAAAACTAATTCAGAGAAATTGATGCACAGAATTGTTTTCAGAAAGTGCAAGTAAAGTGTTTGTTGGAGTTATTGCAGTATATCTTATATAGTGATCCAATTGGTGCTTATTGGTAAGACCTGCGTGGCAGTTGAACTGGTTTTATTTATTTTGGAATCTTTAAACTCGTAAAACAAACATCACTATAGTATAGCACAGTTAAAGGGTCTGTATTTGTTTGGTAACGACTCTGAAAATTAATGGCAATAAAAAGTTACGTGGTAAGAAGTACAGCAGCTTTGGATAGTATAATGCATTTTGAGAAACTTTTCTCTTTGAAGTGCTGCGGTTATGGAAAAAGATATCAGTTTTTATCCAAAGAAATTTGAATCTGAGAAGTGTTACTGCAGTAACGTTTCTCAAATTGTGTATTCCATTTGCAGATTATTCTTCCTGCTTGGACATACCACTACCACCTTTTGAAATATTTTTCACAGGTTAGTAATAAGGGATTTATCTACAAATGATATAGATAGGATTGAAACAAACAATGGGTTTCAACTTCCAAGCTATACAGACCCTTTAACATAAAAGATTTGGAAATGGTTCGAGTGGAAATCAATAGACCCTTCCCATAAAATATGTAAATTGCACATCGCACTAAAATTGTGGGAAAACTGAAGGTACATCGCGCCTGTTTTTGGTATGAGACTGATGGTGGCATGACACATACCCATTTGTGCGTCAACCTCGTTTGCCAACCAATAGTGTCTGTACACATGCCTGAATGTAATTAGCACATTTCATGACAAAGGCTTATTAGTATAGTTATTAATTAAAGCTGGTTATGCAGTTCAAATCAGTACTTTCCTCGAATCAAATTTATTTGTTTTTAGTGAATCTCTTGGTTGATTTTAGTACCATACTTTTAAATTGAATCTTTGTTTGAAATATTAAGTGAAACTTAAAATAGAATTGGAGAGTGTTTTTTTTATAGAAATGGAGTTAAGCTGCTTAATAAACAAAAGTAATTACGTTATGTTTTTTGAAGAGATAAATTACTGTAGTCGTATTTAATGTTTGTTTGTTTGTTGGTTTTTTCCTGGTTGTATTTTACTTTGATCACTTAAATTAAAATGCCCGAAGTGCAAGTGGGAAGTTCTACAAATCGGGGTAAACGATCACTAACCATTTAACTTTTTGATTTATTTCGCACACCATACATAATGTGTTTAGCTATTGTCTGGGTCCCATTCTTATTTTTACAGACCGCTGTAGAAAAGCATAATAATATCGAGCTTAGACTGGTAACTTTACTTTTTCGCGCATGTTGCCAATTCTTTTTTACTCGCTGGGATTTTCGTTGTCAAGATTTGACGTTTTTTTACACCCTTGGCAAGCCATTAACTTCGAGTTGAATGTTATCATGGCCGTTGGGAAGTATGCGATGTCTAAAGCAACATTTTATGATGAGGCGAAGAGTTATTGGGAGCAAATTAGCCCAACTGTGAATGGAATGCTGGGCGGGTATGGCAGTATCTCCAATATTGACGTCAAAGGTTCCATCAACTTCATCAAACCAATGTTGCTGGTTAGATTAATTTATGTTTCTCTATTCTTCACAATTAAAGCTACTCCTAGAACTATGAGGTTCAATTCGCTATCGTCTCCACGAACGAAACGAACCTCATAGTTCTAGGAGTAAATTAAAGCCTGCCGATATATTATTAAAGGTCATCGTACACGTTTGGTAGCCTAATGACTCTGAAAATTAATGGCAATAAAAACTTGGTAAGAAGTACAGCAGCTTTGGATAGTATTTTGTTTTAGTTTTACTTCAAATATCTTAAGAAGGACTGCGGTTGGTTATGGAAAAATATAACACTTTTTATCCCAAAAATATTTTGAATATTGAGAAGTGTTACGGTAACTCTTCTCAGAGTGTGTATTCCAATACAGATTATTCTTCCTGCGTGGACATAACCGATCCAGACTTTCGGCAATATCTCAAAAACGCTACCACCTTTTGAAATGAAATTTTCATCCAGGTTAGTTTTATGGTATGTATAGGATTGAAACAAACAATAGGCTCCAATTACCAAACGTGTACGATGCCTTTAGACTTTTTAAATTCATTTTTAAATAGGCCTAGGGTTTTAAGCTGCCTATAATTCTTAATAAGTTTCATTTCAAGATTAAGATGAAAACAGACCTTTTGACAATCAGACTGTGCAAGTCTCACGCATATCGAAAACGAGAGAAAAACTTGAACGAAGACTAAATTTGTCTATAAAATCAAATCGTCTTTTAAAATTATATTTATACAAAATCCTTGAAAATAAAAATACCCTTAGCAAATTTTTTCTTTTTCTTGATTCATACATGTTCTTATTAATTGGCGCCTGTTTTAAATTCATGCAGTATATTTTGTTTTATTTGGCAGTGTGAATGGAATGAACGCGTTGGATCTGAAAGAGCGCTAGACTGTGGTTCTGGTATTGGACGTGTCACCAAACACACCCTGCTGCCCTTATTCCAGACAGTTGATCTCGTCGAACAAGAGCAGAAGTTCCTCGACCAAGCTCCGGAGTTCCTGGAAGAGGGAGCATCCAAAATCGGGAAATACATCTGTTGTGGACTGCAACAATTTGTTCCACAGCCCAAACACTACGATGTCATCTGGTGTCAGTGGGTCTTGGGCCATCTGACTGATAAGCATCTTGTTGACTTCTTCAAGAGGTGCAAGGAAGGGCTGAAGGATGGGGGTGTCATCTGCGTCAAGGAGAACATTTCAAAGGAGGGTATCGTTTACGATGAACAGGACAGTAGCGTCACACGATCATCCAAGGAGCTGACAAAGATTTTCATGAAAGCAGGACTTACTATCATGAAGGAAGAAGTCCAAACAAACTTTCCTCTGGAGATTTATACCGTCAAGATGTTTGCTCTCAGATGAACAAGATCACCTTGATGTACTGAAAATTTCAGGAAATGTTTCTGAATTTTTCTTGACATGCAAAGTTACAAACCAAAGTCTTCCTTAAAAAAAGTTATGGTAAATTGTGGCGAGGTTTGTCTGGCTAGCCTCACTATAAGTTTTTTTATGAAAGCATACTGGTCCATGCTTATTTGTCACCTTGATTTTTTTAATAGTCTACTCTCACTCACCCACTGTTTTCCTGATTCCGAAAAATGCAAAACTACAAGCATTCAAAATGTTGCCGCAAGACTTGTTACGCGTACATTCACTGTTACCTGTCAATAGGCGTATCATTTTCAAGATTTTACTCCTCACATACAAATGCATCCATGGTTCAGCACCAGCATACCTTCGGGAACTCATTCAAGTCTCTCAACAACCACACACCCGCTGCACAAATACACCGGTTGCTCGCACTAAGACTTACGAACATCGATCCCTCATGCATTCATCACCTTCTCTTTGGAACTCTCTTCCACATCACATCAAAACTGCTAGAACTGAAACTGTATTTAAATCACTCCTAAAAAGTTAACTGTTTGCAGGGTTCTCCCCATGCACAATCTAGCGTACCGGGCCAATACGAGTGATATGCGTGTCGATACGCGCACATTTCGGCCGATACGCAAAACAAAAAAACATCCAGACACAACCATATAGAATGCTCCAGATTGCACAGTAGGGCCTTTTAAAACCAAGATAAACACCAAGTAGAAAACATTCCGAAGACCTTGTTTCAATTCAGCGTGCTTCGGCCAAACTTCCAAAATTTGGGTCCAGAATGCTCCACAGTTTTGAAAAAACCTGCAGAGAACCCTGCTGTTTGTATAATAGCCTGTTATGTTTGTTTAATTGCCTTTATTGTTGTAAAGCGCATTGAGACTTATTTGTGATGGGCTATATAATAATTGTGTTATTTTTATTTTTATTTTTAAAGGAAATGTCACAAATCAGGTCATACTGAGGCTACAAACAGCTGCCTCAAAAATGCTGTTTTTGTCAAAAGAGCAGTGTTTAAATCGGGTCTTTTTAAAATGCTTTGACAGACAACAAAAATCTACCAGAAAAAAACCCCACAATTTAGTTTCTTATTGTAAATGAGAGCTGTATTCAGCAAGATTTACAAGTTACATGTATGTATGACATTCATAGGGTGTCATGGCCGAGCGGTTTAAAGCATTGGATTCAAGTTCTGGTGGTTAAGTCATCGGTGTGTGGGTTCAAAACCCGGCCATGACATTTGTGTCCTTGAGCAAGATACTTTACTATAATTGCTTCTCTTCACCCAGGGGTATATGGGTACCTGCGATGGTAGAGGTTGATATTATGTTTGAAAAAGCCTTTGGAGCGCCACGGCAGCTCGGGGCTGTATAATCCCCAGGGAGCTGAGAAAGATTAAAGGAATGTTATTGGCCAAATGACCAGGGTACTAATGTAAAGCGCATTGAGTAGTTATCGTAAAATGCGCTATATAAGAACTAGTTATTAATATTTAGGGACGAGTAATTTCAGACTTTCATCTGAGTTCAGACTTTTAAAGTCTGCTTGGTAAAAAAAAATGCTGTATTTTTCTCCAAATTAAATAAATCCTGCTCTTTGATCTACTTCTCTAAAGTCCTGAGGATACTGTTCCCAAAAGCTCCTTGGAATCTATAACTCCAGGGGTTACCAAAAGGTGGAAATGCCATCATTTCAATGTACCTCCTGAGATCTGGATCCCAGTTTCAGACTTTTTTGTAATCAATGACTCTCACCCCTGGACAATGAAAACTTGTTGATAAAAATGATTCATGTGGTTTTTTTTTTAACAAAGGGTATGCTAATCCTATCAATGATAAGTTAAAAAAATGAAGACAAAAAATTGTTCTAGTTAATAGCCGCAATTTTTGACCATTAATTTGGAAGAAGTGAGCAATTCTGTTCTGGGAAAATCGAAATTTAGGAAACAAAAATTGTGCTTTTAACATACAGATCAAGTTTGTTGTGTTAAATTTACCTCAAAACTTCAACCCAAAGATTACATTTTATACAAAAACCATTGTTTCTTAATCAAAATGAGTTGAACATTTCCACATTGTATGTAAATTCAATTTGGATGTTTTTGATCACCCATGTGTGTACTGTTTGTTGTGATCAGGCGCGGATCCAGGGGGGGGGGCGTGGGGGCGCACGCCCCCCCCCGTTTGCCAAGAAAAAAAAAAAAAAAAGGAGAGAAATTTTTTTTTTCAGAAGTCATACTCATTAGTGCATTGGCAATTTCGCAGTGCAGAAAAATAAAATGCTGTCTGGGGATGGCGCGGTTTTTCATTCTGAAAAAATCACGCCCCGTTTGGAAAATCCTGGATCCGCCCCTGGTGATGGCCAGTTCAGTATTGAAATAAAGTAAATGATTTTTAAACAAAATCTCAAAGCTGATTAATGTTTCTCTTTTTTGTTTGCAAAACTTTAGTAAAAACTTCTGCTCTTTTGACCAATTTATTAAAAGCTATTCAAATAGAAAAGCTTGCTTAACAGTTATAGTACGCTTAACAAGTGTTTATGTATCACATACCATGTCGGCTCTAAGCCAAATTTTTCTGCAAATGGCTTTAGTGGTCATTAGGTTTACCCCCTCTTCTGGTCAAATTCTTAAAGGTTTCAATTAGGCCTACTGTCCCAGTTTATTTAAGAATGTGTCCATAAAATTAAAATAAAAATACCCAGCTTGCTCACTTTGGCTTAAATTGTAATAACATTTTAAAGATCAATTAAGGTTGACCATGGGTTGACTAAATTTGAAGACACAAAAAGAAAAGATAGGCCGACCGCATCATAATTTAGTCTCAATTCAATTATTTTAGCCTTGTCTTGTGGTCTGATGAAATCACCCAAGCTTTTTTGCATATATTATTTCAAAAATACCCTATTGTTTTTCATATTGCTTCTGCAATGATTGATAATTGACTTTGGTTTCAAATGAGTCACTCTAAATCCGGTTTTATAACCCTCAGGTTGTAAATAATTATTGCATTATCATGCGCGCGCGCACCAATTACGCATGCATTAATAAATTAGATTTACCCAGAATTCCTTTCGAAAGTCATATAAAAAACAAGATGGCGCTCAAGGCGGTGGTCGGTCAAAGTAAGTTTGCTATGTTTTTGTTGAAATGATGTCTGATAATGAAGAATTTTATAAAAATGCAGGCTTGAAAGTGTAAAGCTTTATTTCAGCATCATTTGTTGTTGATATTTTGTGGTAAAATGTGAGATGAGTCGATGAAATTTCATTTGAAAGCCGTCTGCATTTTTTGACTCGCCCGCCCATCCCTAGCCCCATTAATAGTGCCAAATTCTCTGGACTTCCTCCGATCCTTGGCCCTACCCCCACGTACCTCCAGGAGGTGACATTTGTTTTCGAAAAGAAAGTCACGTTTTTATGCCGAGATTTTTTCCCCAGTTGTCACTTATTATAGCTCATTTGTGGACAGCACATTAATTCGAAAAAGAGCTTGCTCGTTTTGGTGTAATTTGTGAAGAAAATCGGCGGCGTTACTGACACGGTTTGACTGCCCGGCATCCGCGATTTTGCTAATGCGCTATGGTCTTGGTGCAAGACGCCGTTTACCTTTCACGCACAGTGCGGCCGACGACCCGCTCATTCAACTCGCCAATAGCGGTTCGTGGGCTAAAGTCAGGTGTTCGTGGCGCGCGCTATTGGCGAGTTGAATGAGCGGGTCGTCGGCCGCACTGTGCGTGAAAGGTAAACGAGAAACGTCTTGCACCAAGACCATAGCGCATTAGCAAAATCGCGGATGCCGGGCAGTCAAACCGTGTCAGTAACGCCGCCGATTTTCTTCACAAATTACACCAAAACGAGCAAGCTCTTTTTCGAATTAATGTGCTGTCCACAAATGAGCTATAATAAGTGACAACTGGGGAAAAAATCTCGGCATAAAAACGTGACTTTCTTTTCGAAAACAAATGTCACCTCCTGGAGGTACGTGGGCGTAGGGCCAAGGATCGGAGGAAGTCCAGAGAATTTGGCACTATTAATGGGGCTAGCCCATCCCACTCTCTCAGTCTCACCATCTGACCACCATGCTCACTCACACGTTCGCTCACACTCCCAGCCCAGCCCAATAAATTAATTCAATAACATGAATAAAGTCGCCCCCTGCCATAACAAAGTCGCTTCAGCAAGATTGCCCACTGGTTGAACAATTGTAAACCCAATTCCAGCTCCCCAAACATGCCAAAGCAGTCATCACTGGCAGTGGCACA
Organism: Plazaster borealis; assembly: GCA_021014325.1. Taxonomy (NCBI): domain Eukaryota; kingdom Metazoa; phylum Echinodermata; class Asteroidea; order Forcipulatida; family Labidiasteridae; genus Plazaster; species Plazaster borealis. Next base: position 8,500,088 of record CM037456.1, on the reverse strand, counting down.
ACAAATGGTCGCCCCCCAAAAAAACAAAAAATCCAAAACAAAAACAACCCCAACCCACAGTAAACAGGACAGTCACTGAGTGGCCCACTGAGTATACTACTGTTTACACTCTACATGTACGTCTGTGTCTGCGTGTGTGGACTGTGGAAAGTGGTTGTGAATGTCGAGTGAAATGTGGGACTTGTCAGGGGTGCGTCTTCGCGGCTGTAACCAATAACTGTTTCGGTCATTGGCCAGTGATTTACCGATTGCCAATTCAACCGATTATTTATTGGTTATGACTGCAAAACGCCTGGAGTTCCAGGCCTACTGCATTACTCCTAGAACTATGAGGTTTGTTCCGCTAATTGGTAATGGAGACGATATCGGAACCAACCTCAATAGTTCTAGAAGTAGCATTGTAATTTAAAGTTGAATGACTAACTAGTAACTGTAGTGTTCGAGTGTTAACATTATAAATGAACAATAAAGTCTGAATATGACTGAATATTGCATTATGTGAGAGGGGTACACATAACTGACAGTCAGAGTGACATATATGTCACAAAAATCATATAAAAAAGTGTGTGACAACTCTTTCAATCACTATTTCATTTTGGATTATGAAATTTGTGCATGCATAGCTCTCTCTAGCCCCACTTCTGTGGCCAACGATCCATGAATCCTTGGCCACATGTCTGGACCCGTCTTTTTGTCAGCTCGCGACAAACATTTTTTTAAGGCGCCTTTCCCACGGGCATGTCGGCGATTTAAACCAACCAAATGTGTTCACCTAACTCTTAGCTTGCTTGGGTGTTTTGGATATTGAAATAAATTACATTTTTAAAAGATATTTCAAACAATACCTTTTCAGCGTCCTCCGAATTACTTCCTCCGATGCCCCGATGTACACAGAGCGCGGCCATTTTGGAACAACAAAAATAAAATCATGACGTCATCGGCCGGCCGGGCTGCAAATTATTTTTTCCCAGCGCGGTAAAGGCCAAGATTAGCATACCTCGCTCCCATTGGTTGGGGTCTGCATGCAAAAGCATTACAATATCAAATAGCAGCTGCACAGAATAGTACCCATGTTGGGAAAAAAAATTCACAGCTCGGCCGGCCGATGACGTCATGATTTTATTTTTGTTGTTCCAAAATGGCCGCGCTCTGTGTACATCGGGGCATCGGAGGAAGTAATTCGGAGGACGCTGAAAAGGTATTCTTTGAAGTATCTTTTTAAAATGAAATTTATTTCAATATCCAAAACACCCCAAGCAAGCTAAGAGTTAGGTGAACACATTTGGTTGGTTTAAATCGCCGACCCGCCCGTGGGAAAGGCGCCTTGAATTTTGTTGTCGAAAGCTGACGAAAAGATGGGTCCGGACGTGTGGCCAAGGATTCATGGATCGTTGGCCACAGAAGTGGGGCTAAGCTCTCTCGAGAAAATGCAATGCAATTTTAGTAGTAAACTGTAGACTGTACAATTTGAAATTGGTGTCAACTACTCAAACAGTAAAAAGAACTGGAAGAGTTGGAATGTATTCAATTTCAAATTGATTAATGCAGTCAATCTCGGATAGCGATATGTAGTGCTGTTGAGCGCAATCTTTAAATATGTACATGCATTTTTCAAAATGCGGGAGTGCAAATGTTTAAAACAGCACGCTAGCAATTTTAAAGCTCAAGTTTGCACGCACAAATTTTGATTGTGTGCTACATTGTTTTCGGACAACAACTAATGTAACATACTGACAAGAACTGCCCAGTCTGATGCAATCCTGTTTATACTACTGAGACCTTACCTTACGCTTGGGAGGTAAAATTTATTCCTCCAGCATGTATTTTATGATGGTGGTCAGAATGGTTGAATAATAAAGACTGTCGTGCTTTTCAGCTCTTTTGCGCAAATTTTAAAAATCTATGTAAGCAAATTAAGTTTTCGTCTTCAAGAGTGGCACACCGCGCAATCAAAAAGAAATGCACGCCTTTGAACATTGAGCTCAACAGCACTAGGTTGGAGTGATTATTTGGTCATTAGACAATGTTAGAAACAATTATTGTTCAACGAGGAACACTAAGAAACTATGCAGAAAGGGATCAGTTGCATTAGTGCTGAAATGTAGAGCATTTATAGAAATTAATAATGACAAAAATTGTCGCATCCCCTTTAGGTGATCCCCTGGTTGCTGCTTCCCAGGTTGTAGTAAACTTGGGCATGATCCCTGGCTATACGACAGTTAACAGTTGTATAGCTTCTGACTGGCACCCCTGAACAAATGTATTGACAAAATAGGGAGACCGCCAACAAAGGGCTAAATAGCTCAGTTGGTAGAGCGCCGGCACGTTAATCCGGAGGTCGTTGGTTCAAATTTTTATTTGTTCAACCTCAAATTCGTTACAATTTACCTAGTCAGTTTCCCTAGTGGTTTATTACTTGATAAATAAAAAAATTACATTAAAAAACCCAGTATTTTTTATGCTGGTCGGAGTCTGTTTTCTATCTGAATTATTATGCATATCCATTGGCAAAGGTCCAAATGATGCATCTGTCACATGCGTTTGGAAATCTACTTAAAGTAAGAAATTACCATACTTCACTTTTTAGAGCTCCTAATGTAGAGTACTATTCATAACTCACAAAAATTCCCTTGTGTATCACATTGAGCTTTTAGGTCAAAAGGGGGGGGGAATTTGACATTAATCGAGGGAGAGATTGTAACAGCTAACGTCCGTCGATGTCAGTTTTTCTACTAATCGATATATCGAAAATTCAATATCGAGTATACTCGATATATCGATTATTTCCCGTGAAGCCTAAAAACAGCGCTAAATTTACCAAGTTGTAGGCGGCTTTGAGATTTGTGTTTTGGTGTAGCAGCTGTACAGTCTGGAGAGTGGAACATCGTGCTTGTGGTGCTTCAAACTGTTGCCTTAGTATTCATTATTTAACTTATAGTAGTTTTAAAGAAAATCTACCTGTAAATTAAAGATATCCAGCTCGTTTTCTGTCTAACCATGGAGGTAGAAAGAAGCCCCGCTACTCTAATACTACTAGACATGCGTCACGTCAGAAGTTGGCCCACTGTGTGCTCGCAAGTCACAACTTGGTGAGTTTAGCCTAGAACACATGCATCACAAGGATGAAGTCTGGCTCCGCGATACACTACATGTACATAATATACAGTCTAGATACAGACCCAGTGCATAGCTATACGTTCTACAGAGTCTGGCTCCGAGGTTTTTCTTATGCTTTACTTGTTGGATGCGGCAGCAACCAGACGCTGTGAGAATTTATCTGCAAGCCTGTAAACATTTCTGCATTGATAACTGTGCAAGCTACGGCGGGCCGCAGGAGAAACACATAGAACACGCAGTTGGTCGCCTTCATAAATGTTGTAAGCTACGGCAGCTTTTCTAATGCTAAAACCATGAGATTTTCTGGATAATCTGACACACTTTCGGTGTTTTCGATATCATTTAGGAACATCAAAATTTTAGATACATCAAAAATTTTCGATATATCGAAAATTTCGATATTTCGATATGATTAAAAAAGTGACATCGGCGATATCGATGTCAAAATAGTATCGAGTATTTGAGTAATATCGATATATCGACAGACGTTAGTAACAGCGATGAGCAAGCTTGCTTAAAGGTTGGATGGGGGGGGGTGTGGACAACTTTGATAGTGGGCGAGATGACTGGTTTCCATTATTTTGATGTAGTCTACTTTCTGTAGCTAAGTAGGAGCCAATTTAACAAAGCTGCTACACTAACTTGTTAATCAAAGTAAAGTTTTGCGTAGTATGTATAAACAAAAAATTGTGTATTCCAAAGTGCATGAGCCATACTACAATGTACACATACTTGTACTAAATGTACAAAATGAACGATGTGAATGGCTTTTTTTTTATATTCCCATTGGTTGCCACTCATTGTTGTTTTTGAGGCCCAAGGTACATGTAGGCCAAGGTCATGCAGGCCAAGGTTTTCATAATAAGAAATGGGATTTGTTGTTTTCTTGTGAGAAAGTATTAGTTACATGCGTTCACCGTGAATCGCAAAACCTCAGCTCTAAGCAATGGCTGATAATCTGCTAGGGTATGCTGGAATCTTGGAACGCTCAAACTTAACCTCCCATTGAGCCGAATACAATGATAAACAATGGTGGCAGCCTGTTCATTCTTGTATGCCACAGTTGTATCATAACAAAAAGACAAAGGTCTAGAATCAAGGAATACACAATAACCCCCAGGAAAAAAGGAAGATTTCAACCTTAAATTCCAGTACCTTCTGTCCCTCTTTGTATATGGATGAAATGAAGGGTAGCATGGTACATGTAGGTGCATGCCTGTGCACGCTACACAATGGAATGTTGGGGTGGGCAGGACAAAATGTCGGCCATAAGCCAGTTTAGAAAAAATGGTGGATACATGTACATACACTAATTTATACTTTATACTAAATAGGGTTAGTTTTTTTAAACAGAACAACACTAGGGAGAGAATTTTGACTGGTCTTCATGTGTATTAACCGACGGCATTTGGCCAGCGGACCAGTGTTGAGGGAGAACGAGTGGTATGCAAAGTGTTGGTAAATGTAATGTATACTGTGGAAGGACTGGCAAAGTATCCTTTGCTGTTTTATTAATACAATACATACCCACATAAGATCCAATCGAAAATTGACATATTAATTATGTACACACAGTGTGTACATCATGTAAAGTAAATAATTATTCAGCAGATCTACATGTATTCAAAATGCCACAGCTGTATAGTATTACACATCGTCCTTAGAATCCTGTACACAAAACATGTATTACGCTGCTTGAGCCTGTCCGTGTACAATTTTTTACCCTTAGGCCTTCTCCCATTTGCCTTTATGCACAAACACCTTGCAATAATATTGACCCCTCGGTATTCACTCATGCAGATCAATGCAATTAACATACATGTACATCACACAGTAGGCCCTAAGGAACGATGGACGGGAATATTTGAGTACTTACATGTAACTGTATACATGTTATAATATATGCATGTTTAGCCTGCAAGCGCTGGCAGGGGTAATGCGATTCATCATGTTAAAGGGTAGCTATAATTTAATTTCGGATCGACTTTGACATCCAAGTCAGTCGTTAAAAATGATTTATTTAAATTTTGTACACATACATGTTTCCTAAACATTTGAGTACTTACTGTATACATGTTACAATATATGCATGTTTAGCCTGCTAGCGCTGGCAGGGGTAATGCCTATTCATCATGTACTTAAAGGGTACATGCAGCTATAATTTAATTTGGGATCGACTTTGACATCCAAGTCAGTCGTTAAAAAAAAATTATTTAAATTTTGTACACATACATGTTTCCTAAACATTTGAGTACTTACTGTATACATGTTATAATATATGCATGTTTACCCTGCTAGCGCTGGCAGGGGTAACGCCTATTCATTATGTTAAAGGATAGCTATAATTGAATTTGGGATCGACTTACATCCAATTCGGTCGTTAAAAATTATTTATTTAAATTTTGTACACATACATGTTTCCTAAATGTGCAGAGGAAACACTGTACAAAATGTATGCCAATATTGCTGATGATATCACTTTGGGCACAACCGCACAGTTTGTCATAAAAGTAACCTGTGAAAGTTACAGCTTGTTTCCTAATGCTATTTATAATAAGTGTTTGTACAGTTCATGTGGGATGATGTCTCGGTCTTCATTATGAGCATAACATTGTAAATGACATACCAGGCACAGTGTATGTACAGGCTCTGAGTCTGACCCTGTTCTCTTTCCATGTAAAATGCTAAACCTGTGTACACTTCAGGCCTGGAATTTCATCTTTGAGAGGGCAAGGCCATTTTCATTTTGCAAAGGGCACTTCCAATAGAAATTCTGAAAGTCTATGGGAAACTTTTGAAGGGGCACCAAGGCCAAGACCGCACAAAGGCCAAGATCAGGGGCAACGAAGGCCATAGACCTTTTCGCAAATACACAGTGTGCACAAGTTTCCCATAGAGCCGCAGTGCATGCTGGTCTTGCTAGCGATCAAATTGATTGCTTTTGATCGCTAGCTAGACCTGCATGCACTGCGGTTCTATGGGAAACTTGTGCACACCGTGTATTTGCGAAAAGGTCTATGGCCTCCGTGGCCTCCGTTAAATTCCAGGCCTGACACTTGACAACGTACATTTCAATAACAAATCATACAAACATGTACGGCTGTATTATTTATTTACTGGTGTTATAATGTTAATTGCACAAGCTAGCCTGTTGGGCCGATACATGAGAATTGCGTGTCGATATGCGCATATTTCTGCCAATACGCATAGCCCCCCAAAATATATGGTTTTTAAATATTTGTTATTACTAATTTCACAAAAATCATAAAGAAAAAAACAATGCTCCAGAATGCACATAAGGGCATTCAAAATCCAGATAAACACCAAGAAGAAACCATTCCGAAAGATCTCGCTTCAAGTCGGCGTCCTTTACCTTTAGCCAGACTTCCAAAATTTGGGTCCAGAATGTCGCACAGTTTTGAAAAATCCTGTGGAGAACCTTGGACTACTGTATGTCATTTGATGACATGCAATTTATAGTAGCTTCAGTTTGTTTCCAGCATTCTTGTTTTCCTACTTTTAATATAAAAAACCTGTTAATTATGTACATTGTGTGTATTGTGTAATAATAATAATAATATGGCAGTTCTTATATAGCGCTTTATACTCCCGAGGGGTGTCTCAAAGCGCTCAGTATTTTTCCTACAAGGTAAGTGGAGTTACGTGTTGAAGTATGAGATCTATTCCTTTGCATAGCACCATGTAATGGTTTACAAGGTGCTGTGGCGCAATATGCAGCCAATCAAACCAGGAACACCGGGGCGAACCCCTTCTCTTTACGATAAGTGCACTGGGTTCTTTTACGTGCATTACACAACACACGGGACCTACGGCTTAACGTCCCATCCGAAGGACGGAGCATGTGGTTAAGTGTCTTGCTTAAGGACACATGTGTCACGACTGGGATTCGAACCCACACTCTGCTGATCAGAAACACCAGAGCTTGAGTTCGGTGTTCTTATCCGCTTGGCCACGACACGCCACATGTACATGTGTGTATTGTATTGCATTGTGTGTATTGTGTACTTTTTTATTGTAATACATGAATATTACTGTATCTTACAAAAAAGCCAAACACACTAATGATTCCCTATTTATTCCTAACAATTATGTACTGCTTTGTCACATTATTAGGCATGCATTGTTTGCAATATGTTTTATGTGATGCCTTATGTTAAGGTGCTAGACATGATCATTATTACTTTGTTGAATTGAGCATTGAGAACAGAAATTTGTCAAACTTGACATTGTTGTCATGGTTATGCCAACAACAAAAAGATGGAAGACACACGGGGTATCCTCCCCATATTTGCAAAAGATCAAAGCACAAAATTAATATTATCAGATCTTTGAGTCCTTTGAATGATATTCAATGACAAACTTTATGGACGGTGCTTGTTTTTTTCTTTCTGCAGGGATTCTCACAGAAGTGTTTTCTCCTCTGAAGAAACCAAACGAATGGAAGGTAAGGCAAAGGGTACCATTTGGGCGTGAACTTCGGGGATAAAAATAGTCCATAGTAAAGTAAAGTCTGTCCTGAGCCAATATGGCTCATCAGGCCGATGTTTATATCCGGTTTCTTTGGCATTAAACAACTGAGAATGTTTCTATTCCCTCTGGACAGGATGCCAGTCCATTGCAGGTTAGGCCTACTCCCCAGCTCTCGCCGGTACCCATTTGTACTCTTGGGTGGAGAGAAGCAATTATGATAAAGTGCCTTGCTCAAGGACACATGTGTCATGACTGACCAGGCCAGGATTCGGACCCACATTCTGTAAATTACAGAACTTGAGTCCACTGCCCTAGACCGCTCGGCCACAAGACCTTACAAAAAGTCCATGATTTGATCTTTTTCACAAGAACACAATGATTGGCTCATTAAACAGCCTTTGAAAACTTGAAAAAGGGACCAGACTCTTCCTGCCTCAATTTGTGTACGTTGATTTAAATGGAAGATTACAAGAGTGCTCAGTGCTAATGGTCTAGGTCCCTGACTGCAGTTATCTTGTTTGTCTTTGCACAAGGTGTTGGTTGTAGACCAGCTGAGCATGCGGATATTGTCATCATGTTGCCGCATGAAAGATATGACCAATCAAGGCATCACATGTAAGTTGTAAATGTCCTAAAATCGTGCGGGTTAAACACAGTCACAACGAACGAGCTGTGGAATACTTTTTTAAGTAGGATGTTTTTTACAATTACATGTAAGTTGATTTAAAGGCACTGAACACGTTTGGAAATTGTCAAAGACCAGTGTTCTCACTTGGTGTATCCCAACATATATGCATAAAATAACGAGCCTGTGAAAATTTTGGCTCAATTGGTCATCGAAGTTGCAAGAAAATGATGAAAGAAAAAACACCCTTGTTGTACAAATTTGTGTGCTTTCAGATAGGAATGAAAACTTCTTGCAAGAAGTTTTTATTATTTTAGTGAGAAATTACCTCTTTCTCAAAAACTACGTTACTTCAGAGGGAGTCATTTCTTACAATGTTTTATACTATCAACAGCTCTCTGTTGCTCGTTACCAAGTAAGTTTTTATGCTAATATTTGTTTTGAGTCATTACCAAACGTGTACGATACCTTTAAATGAATGATGTAAATACACAACCACCGTCAGTAATTCCACATTTTTTTCTGTCAGGAGCTATTTTATTGCTTATACAGCCTTTTGTTACTGGAAAAAGTACTTAGTGTGCGTAGAGCCTTACGCTCTTCTTCCAGGCACATGACGATTTATAGAAAATTGTAGCCTTGAAACGGCAGTGTGTTGTTTTTGAAAGATGGAAGAGAATGTGCTCTTTATTCATAATAATAATTACAGATTTATATGGCGCGATTTCCACAAAAATGATCAACCACGCATTACATCAAAAAGTATTTAAAACAGTAGATAAAAAGTAATGAAAAGGTACATACTACTAACAAAAATCAACATACAGGCACAATTACTTAAAAGCAAGATTAAAAAGAAAAGTCTGCACTTTACGCTTAGAAATGTCGATTGATTGAGAGTGTTGAATGGCAGATGGCAGTTCATTCCGTAATTTCATGTACAATTTGTGTATGTTTAATAGTGGTGGAAGACTTGATGAAGAAACGTGAGCCGCTTCGCACACTGGAGGCCATCTACATCGTTCAGCCATCAGAAAAGGTAACAATTAACGGCTAGTTTAATTTCCTTTGTACCTGTTGTGATGGAATCAAGTCAATATTATTTGGCGTTTGCTATGACCTACGGCTGTGACAAACTTTGATAACGTTCGACCGAATTTGAACAAATTTAGTCTTCATTAACCCAAACTCCCTTGAGTGATTTACGTGTTAGGGTCGCTCCTGTCTCTAACCAAATCCAACACCGTATGGTGACTCAACACCCAAACTGTTGAACTCTGATTTTGGTGGTACTTGATTTCATGTAAAGCACAATCAGTTTTACTATTCCTCATGCATATTCATGGTGGCACACGGCACATGGCGGCACATGTAAATGTAAATCTGCGTTTTCCTGAGTTCAATGATGTCGAACTAGAGAAATATGAGGTACAGTCAAACAAATGTAACATGGTTTATATAGCTCCCCTTTGTATTTGTTGTTGACAAACTTCTGGAGCTAGTTTGTCAACTTCCAATACCTCGGGGAGCTAATATCGACTGTCCACCCGTTAAAACACGTTATATCGTTTGCATAAATACAAGCCCTGCTGGACATTCACTCTCCTATAACACTACTGTGTACAGCACAGAGGAAGAGTCCCACTAGGGCTATAGATCACTATCATGCTGCCATCATATTGGTCATGTTCCTTGTATCCAATACCAGTAATGAATGCTGATATTTAAAGTTAAAAACGCAACCAGACTATTTCTCCTTCCAGCCTCGGTTTGGTGACATTGATTTGAATGGGAGAAAAAATCAAGATGGCGAAGCCATGGTAAAGGCAGACCTGCCAACCTGTACGCATTTTGCGTATCATGTACGCATTTTCACATCTGGGTACGGCGGTACGAGATTTATGCAGAAAATACGCAAAAGACGCAAAATCTAAATTGCGGTGTTTTTAAACTGCAGCACGAACGGACAATTTTGTTCTCAATTTCTTCAACTGTCATTTGTTCGACCCCAAGTGCAAAAACAACCGAACAAAGACACCCTGCATCTGAGTGATCATTATGTGCTTCGATAAAAAAGAGGTTGTGCTTAGAACTACATTATATTTTAAATTCTTACTTCCGCTGGAATACTGATAAACCAATGCATAACAAAGGGGGTGGGAATGGCGCAATCCAGTTTCGGTCAATCTGGTACAGTACATTGTTTAGCCGTATGCATGGATGTACGTGCACACAACGCTCGTGTTCGGCATCGCCGTGTGATTATACTTGAGTGTACAACATGGACGCCGATCGAAGTGTCAGATTAATCATGGAGGAAGGAAATACATCATTTCTGTTAGTTTTACTTTTATTAGGGGAGAATAGTGGGAATTTCATGGCCTGTGATCTTTGTATAAGAGAAACAAATGATGAATTGAAGTGGAACTGGACAATTCTACGATAGGCTTTCGTTTATCCGTTTACTGGGCAACTAAAGATGGAACCTTTCTCATTATTATTGTCAAGTTATTTGCATGCCGAGTAAGTTACTAATAATTTAGGAACATTGTTGAACAGTGCTTTTCATATAAATTAATACATGTAATTGGAATAGAAATCAGTCAAAATGGGCTCACCGCCCGTAGGGAAACCCCTGGCCAATTTTTGGTGAAAAGTACATTTTGTACATTATTGAATTGTGTTTTTCATTGAGATTTATACATGATATTGGAACAGAAATCAGTCAAAATGGGCTTACCGCCCGTAGGGGAACCCCTGGCCAATTTTTAATTTTTTTTCGCCCTAACAATTTGTTTGCCCCTTGAGTGACATCTATGATCTAGGCAATTGGAACACACAGTGCCAACAGTACATGTACATGTAGTTGGGCTTCTGGGTTATGTCGCCGTGCACAGGCTTCTGGTTTTAATGCCACTGCGCTAATGTGGTACTCAATTTTTTTTTACAAGGTTGGCAGGTCTGTAAAGGTCTTTATCTGTTTACTAGTGCAGTCCTCGGTCCAACAGATTCAAACAAACATGCAGACGGATTTTAAAGGGTTTGGGATGGTGAGGGTTCACAACATTTAGTTTGTATTTTTGCCCCCCCGGAGTAATTCAGCTCAATTCAATATTATTTGTGTCAATTTTTTTTCTATCAACAGTCTGTCACTCAATTGATAAATGATTTCAAGGAGCCACTCAGTCCCCAGTACAAAGCTGCTCATGTTTTCTTCACAGAATGTAAGTGAATTTATCTTGTTTACTCAATAATGTGATTAGTTAAAAGAAATATATGGTAAAATGGAGACAAACATGTCGGTGAAGTCAATAGTTTTATACCATCGGTCGTGGAGGTTTTTAATGGAAATTTTAAAAGTTAGAGGAAATTTCAGGTTGGTTTTTTTTTTTTGGTATTCACTGTGTGTAAATACTGTTCTTTTATTGTATTGTATGTTAAGATATCTAGAGTTTGTTTGATGATGTGAGACCAATATTTTAAATTCCTGTGATTGTTTTTTAGTCATTGGCCGAATAAACCATTCTATTCTATTCTATTATATTATTGTACTGTATAGTTTCTAGCATTCTCTGCGGTTTATTCATAATATAATTCAGTGTTGCCAACTCTTCCTGATTCTGCATAAAGTTCCCTGAAAATAAAACCAATCCTTCCATGTTCTGATAACAAAATGTGAAAATTCTCTTTGATTATGGAAACTTTATTTTCTATTATGTTGAATGTAATTCTAAATATCTCCCTGATTGTTGTACAAAAATCTCCCTGATTGCAAAATGCAAATGTTGGTAGCTCTGACGTACACGTAAACCTTGGGATGTTGGGGCTCTACGTCATTGATAGATTTTAAATTAATGGTCATGATGTAAGTTATCTACCATAGTTTCCCAATTAAAGCTAATGATTTTGTGTTGTCTATAAGATTGCCGAGTCCTAAAGACATGAGATAAAGAATTATTTGCCACTTATTAACCTTAACCCCCATCTGGGTCCCTCCACCTACCCTGCCAAATACAACAGAATGCAACACAGTTGAAATGAGAACCATGCCAAATGCAACAAAATGCAACAAGGGATTTTGTTGCATTGTGCAAGCATGTTGTTTGTGTTAGGACTGAGCAAGGGGGTTTGCCCTGCTAAATGCAACAGTATGCACATAAGTGTAGTGGTGACTACAACAAAATGCAACACCAATATGAAGTCACTTGACTGCTAAATGCAACAAAATCAGTCAAAGAATGACATCTGAGTTGACTGCAGAATGCAACAGATTTAACCATTTGGTGCATATTGTTGCATTTAGCATGGAAAGGGTTAAAGTCTTTAAATGCGTCGCCCATTTTTATGCCCCGCCGGCGAAGCCGAAGGGGCATAATATACATGTACTGTTTGCCTTGTCCTTCCGTGTGTGTGTGGTTGTGTGTGCGTGCCCAAACTTAGTGTGTGGATTAATTATGGGATCCCACAGAAGCCTATTGTTTTTGGATCCCATGCAAAAAATGTCAAGGTCATTATGGCTAAAACAAAAGAAATGTTGTCCGAGTGATAACTCAAGAAAGCCTTGGCATATCAACTCCAAACTTGGTGTGTGGATTGGTCTCGAGATCCTCTAGAAGCCTTTTGTTTTTGGGCCCTCTAAGTTAAATGTAAAGGTCATTATGGCTAAAACAAAAGAAATGTCCGAGTAATCACTCAAGAAAGCCTTGGCATATCAACTCCAAACTTGGTGTGTGGATTGGTCTCGAGATCCTCTAGAAGCCTATTGTTTTTGGGCCCTCTAAGTTAAATGTAAAGGTCATTATGGCTAAAACAAAAGAAATGTTGTCCGAGTAATCACTCAAGAAAGCCTTGGCATATCAACTCCAAACTTGGTGTGTGGATTGGTCTCGAGATCCTCTAGAAGCATATTGTTTTTGGGCCCTCTAAGTTAAATGTAAAGGTCATTATGGCTAAAACGAAAGAACTGTTGTCTGAGTGATAACTCAAGAAAGCCTTGGCATATCAACTCCAAACTTGGTGTGTGGATTGGTCTTGAGATCCTCCAGAAGCCTATTGTTTTTGGACCCCCTACAACAAATTTCAAGGTCATTATGGCTATAACAATAGAAATGTTGTCCTAGTGATAACTCAAGAAAGCCTTGGCATATCAACTCCAAACTTGGTGTGTGGATTGGTCTCGAGATCCTCCAGAAGCCTATTGTTTTTGGACCCCCTACAAAAAATGTCAAAGTCATTATTCAGGGTTCTGCCCAGGATTTCTTTAGTGCCGGAATTTTTTTTTTCCAAGTACGGTCAAGTCAATTTCCTTTCGATCGTGCACGGAGTGGTTACACGCGTGCGCCCTACAGCTGTGCCTTGAATGTAGGCCTCCATAGTGCACGCACGCCTTTACCGCCATGGGGAAAAAAATTCACAGCAACTATAGCATGGTGCTTACCCTGCAATTCATTTTCCGTTGTATTAAACGCTATAGAATAGGGTATGCAACATGATGAAACTGGTATCATGGTATTCCAAGCGTAAAGCTATAATCAACGTGACTGGAAACCATTGCGAAATCAATGCGAGTTTCATTGGATATAATGTACATCGTACAGGCGGGAGGGATGCTCAATCCTGGATCATTAAAATAGACTCAAACCAAAGAAGTAGGCTACTTGAAACTTTGGATGAAGCTTTTTACTGGTAAATAATTTTTTTACACGATGTTCAAAATATTTTGAAGGAAATGGGCAAAAAACGAAAGGAAAATGGGTCGGAAAACGAAAAAATTCTGCTACTGGTGGTCGGGGAATCCTGAGTCCCGGGCGGGTTTTCCGGCACCGACCACCGTGGGCAGAACCCTGATTATGGCTAAAACAAAAGAAATGTTGTCTAAGCGATAACTTAAGAATGAGGTAATCTCAGCGGGGTATTTGTGTTTGTTAACACACCATTCTTGTTTTGTTTTTTTTTATTTTATGGTTTCAAATGATACAGAACGGACTACTAAAGACATTTGATCTGTAAGAACTCAGTAAATTAGCCATAGTTTGAGATATCTTTAGAGTTTTAGGAGTTTGAATTTGGGGTCCAAAATCTTAAAAATTCACCATGCCGGCATGGTCAAATTTTCAGATTTTGGTCAAAATTTTTGTTTTGATATTTATGGTTTCAAATGATACAGAATGGACTACTGAAGACATTTTATCTGTGCGGACTCTGTAAATAAGCCATAGTTTGAGATATCTTGAGAGTTTTAGGAGTTTGAATTATGGGTCCGAATCATAAAAATTCACCATGCCGGCATGGTCAAATTTTCAGATTTGGTCAATTTTTTTTTTTTGATTTTATGGTTTCAAATGATACAGAACGGACTACTGAAGACATTTTATCTGTGCGGACTCAGTAAATTAGCCATAGTTTGAGATATCTTTAGAGTTTTAGGAGTTTGAATTTTGGGTCCAAAATCATAAAAATTCACCATGCGGGCATGGTCAAATTTTCAGATTTTGGTCAATTTTTGTTGTTGATTTTTATGGTTTCAAATGATACAGAACGGACTACTGAAGACATTTTATCTGTGCGGACTCAGTAAATAAGCCATAGTTTGAGATATCTTTAGAGTTTTAGGAGTTTGAATTATGGGGTCCAAAATCATAAAAATTCACCATGCCGGCATGGTCAAATTTTCCGATTTTGGTCGAAATTTTTGTTTTGATTTTATTGTTTCAAATGATACATAACGGACTACTGAAGACATTTTATCTGTGCGGACTCTGTAAATAAGCCATAGTTTGAGATATCTTGAGAGTTTTAGGAGTTTGAATTTTGGGTCCAAAATCATAAAAATTCACCATGCCGGCATGGTCAAATTTTCAGATTTTGGTTAAAATTTTTGTGTTGATTTTTATGGTTTCAAATGATACAGAACGGACTACTGAAGACATTTTATCTGTGCGGACTCTGTAAATAAGCCATAGTTTGAGATATCTTGAGAATTTTAGGAGTTTGAATTATGGGTACAAAATCATAAAAATTCACCATGCCGGCATGGTCAAATTTTCAGATTTTGGTCAATTTTTTTGATTTTTTGATTTTGTGGTCTCAAATGATACAGAATGGACTACTGAAGACATTTTATCTGTGCGGACTCAGTAAATTAGCCATTGTTTGAGATATCTTTAGAGTTTTAGGAGTTTGAATTTTGGGTCCAAAATCTTAAATTAACCGGTCAAATTTTCAGATTTTGGTCAAAATCTTTGTTTTGTTTTTTATGGTTTCAAATGATACAGAATGGACTACTGAAGACATTTTATCTGTGCGGACTCTGTAAATAAGCCATTGTTTGAGATATCTTCAGAGTTTTATGAGTTTGAAATTTGGGTCCAAAATCATAAAAATTCACCATGCTGGCATGGTCAAATTTTCAGATTTTGGTCAATTTTTTGTGTGTTTATTTTATGGTTTCAAATGATACAGAACGGACTACTGAAGACATTTTATCTGTGCGGACTCTGTAAATAAGCCATAAGTTGAGATATCTTTAGAGTTTTAGGAGTTTGAAATTTGGGTCCAAAATCATAAAAATTCACCATGCCGGCATTGTCAAATTTTCAGATTTTGGTCAAAATTTTTGTTTTGATTTTTATGGTTTCAAATGATACAGAATGGACTACTGAAGACATTTTATCCGTGCGGACTCTGTAAATAAGCCATAGTTTGAGATATCTTATGAGTTTTAGTCCAAAATCATAAAAATTCACCATGCCGGCTTGGTCAAATTTTCAGATTTGGGTCAATTTTTATGCCCCGCCGGCGAAGCCGAAGGGGCATATAGTGTTTGCCCTGTCCTTCCGTGTGTGTGTGGTTGTGAGCGTGTCTATCCATTCAAACGGAGGACTTCAACAGAAGGGATCCGGGCGTTTGACAGAGCGAGGATGTCCTCGCTTCGTTTTCGTGTACAAACCCAATGGGGACGTGGCTAAAATAAAGTATGTCCAAACAATGGGAGTACATCGAGAAGTCCTCGGTAAGCGGGATTTACAAACATGTGTTTGTGTGTGTGAGCTCCATTCAAATCGAGGGCTTTAACAAAAGGGATCCGGGCGTTTGACAGAGTGAGGACGTCCTCGCTTCGTTTTCGTGTACAAACCTAATGGGGACGTCGCTAAAAAAAAAACTATGTCCAAACAATGGGAGAACAAAGAGAAGTCCTCGATAAGCTGGATTTACAAACATGGGTTTGTGTGTGTGTGCGCAATCATTGTCCGAGCGATTACTCAAGAAGGACTTGTCATATCAACTCCAAACTTGGTGTGTGGATTGGTCTCGGGATTCTCCAGAAGCCTATTGTTTTTGGATCCCATACAAAAAATGTCAAGGTCATTATGGCTATAACAATAGAAATGTTGTCCGAGTGATAACTCAAGAAAGCCATGGCATATCAACTCCAAACTTGGTGTGTGGATTGGTTTCGAGATCCTCCAGAAGCCTATATTTTTTGGACCCCGTGCAACAAATTTCAAGGTCATTTTGGCTAAAACAAAAGAAATGTTGTCTAAGCGGTAACTTAAGAATGAGGTAATCTCAGCGGGGCATTTGTGTTTGTTAACACACCATTCTTGTTTTAGTACAAATTTGTAGTGCCTTGTCTGCGCTCGGACTCTTTTGTTGAGCTGCTGTTTGTGTATGTTCTTACTTCAGGTTGCCCGGCCGAGCTGTTCACCACGCTGTGTAAGAACCCGGCTGTGAAGAACAAGATTAGGAACCTGAAGGAGATTAATATCGCCTTCATGCCGTACGAATCATCGGTAAGAGTCAATCAAAGATTTTCGCCTCTTACTTTTTAAAACTTCATTCAGAGCGCAGTCGATTTCTCCTGATATTTTCCTGATTTCAGGATTTTTTCTCAAAATCTACTCCAGCCTTCATACTTTTTTTTATGACGGAAATAAAGCTGTCACCGATGGGAGAAAGAAATATTCCACACTGTATCGTTGTTTTGTATTTCTGGTGATGCACAAAGTCTGTAACCCTCCTGAATTGTAACATCTGAGAGGTTCCTGGTCAAGAATTGACTTTACAACAAGTCGAACGAAGACTAATATTTTTTTATGAAATCAAAACTTCTTTTTGAATTCTGTTCTGACAAAATTCTTAAAACTTAAAGTACTCAGAGCGATAAGAAAAAAATATTTAAATTTTTATATAAATAAATTATTTTATAAAATTAACTTTGAAACAAAATGAAAACTTAGGACGAGGATGTTCATTCGACCTAAATGATTTTAGACTACATGCAGAACAAATTGCAAATCACACCCGAATTTTGCAACCATTACATAGGTTTAACAATAACATGAACGTAAGTTGGGCAAAGTAATCGGAAACGGAGGTAAAGTCTTGTTCTCGGGTTTCCTTCATTGATTTGTTACATTTATTTTACTTTCATATATTTCATTGCTAAATTTTACCTTCCCAACAATCTAGAAAAATCTATGTAGCCATAAACTATGTTAAACTAAAGTATTTGAAGAAACAGAATTGCGCACACATAAAACTCAATCTGGTTGGAACCAACTTTGTCCTACCCGCGAGACATGCACTGTCTATAAGGCCACATAAAAAAAAATGTTGATCGTCCCCGCCCGCCCCTACGAAACATCCCGACCCCATTTTTCTTTTTTTTTCTTTTTTTCTTTTAGTGATTGTGATGATTTCTTTATTCTTTATTTCATATTTTTGCCATGTCCAAAAAAAAAGAAAAAACAATATAAAAAATGCCCTCCCACACCCCCACTTCCCACCAAAAAGGACGATCAACAATTTTTGTTATTTTATGTGGCTTAATGTGTACCCAGACCAGAAAGCAATTTTTCAGGAATTTTCACATTTGTCAAATCTCATCCATGGTCGGAGTATATTGATTGAAAAAAATGATTATTTTAATTCACATTAAACAACTACAGAGGTAAAAGTAACCGAAATGATGTTTAAAATTAGTTGGCTTTGTTCCTGCAGGTTTTCTCTCTGGACTCACCAGAGAGCTTCAATATCTTCTACAATCCCACGCGCACAGCCAACCGTACCACCATGATAGAGAGAATCTCAGAGCAGATCGCTACACTCTGTGCATCCCTCGGTGAATACCCAGCCATAAGATATCGCAGGTCAGTTGTTTATTAAAGAGGGGGCTCAGGCCTGGAATTTCATCTTTGAGAGGGCAAGGCCATTTCCATTTTGCAAAGGGCACTTCCATTGGAAAATCTATGGGAACATTTATGGGAACGTTTTGAAGGGGCACCAAGGCCAAGACCAGGGGCAATGAAGGTGATGGCCTTTGTGGACTCCTTGTAATTCCAGGCCTGGCCTACAGTCCACAATCCTCCACAACCAGACAATTTCATGAAGAGGATTTGGGAGGGTTGGGGGTAATTGCAATTTTGAAGTCATGATTCCAGGGATTTTGTTTTATATTATTATTTACCAAAGAGGTTAATTACGTTGAGCAGCCAGATGATGTTGATTTGGCCTCCGTCTAATTCAAGGCCTGGGGGTTCCAAGGTCAGATTGAGTTCTGTGATGCACTCATTTTCTGGCAGAAAGAGTCCTCATGAAAAAGTGGGGAAAAAGTTACAATTTTCTAACCTCACCTTAGTAGAGTGTAAAATGTAATTTTGTTTGATACTCTTTCGAAACACGACATCATCGGACCACCGAAACAAATGTGTCTGTACTTTCCAAAGAGGATTTTCATCGCCCGTCAAATGGTCAATTCCAATGCCATTCAAAATTCAGGACTGAACTGAACATTCTCTGTACAAAAATGTACAGACCATATATTTGAAAATGAGACGTCGTCGAACGTTTTTGGATTTTGAGAAAAATTGTACTTGAATTTTACCATGAGGTTAGAGACTTGTAATGTTTTTTTTCCATTTTTATAAGGAATCTGTCTATTGGAAAATGAGTGGATCACAAAACTGAATTTTGACCTTGAGCCCCTCTTTAAGATCATTGCTCAATGTAACAAAGCTGCCAAGCAGAAACAACTAGTTCATCACGGAAGAGAAAGATTTGCCGCATATAAGTTACGCTGTACACTCTAATTTCCAAGCTGTGCAGGAAATACTGTGAATGATCTCTCTTTGGGGGATCAGGAGCTGTTGTTAATGATTGTTGTAAATGATTTCCTTGTTAGTGAGTTCGATCGGAATCTTGAAGTGGCCCAGATGATTCAGAGTAAGCTGGATGCCTACAAGGCGGACGAGCCTACCATGGGAGAGGTCAGTATGTCAATAATACTTACAAGTTCTTCTGTAACGTCAAAATCACCAGACGAGATTTCCAGAATTTTATCTGACTCTAGACTTGTGTAATGTCTGCTTGGTGAAAAAAAGTTGCTGTTATTTTCTTCAGATATACAGGAATAATGCTCTTTAAAGGCACTGGACACGTTTGATAATTACTCAAAATATATATTAGCATAAAAACTTACTTAGTAACGTGCAACGGAGAGCTGTTGATAGTATAAAACATTGTGAGAAACGACTCCCTCCGAAGTAACGTAGTTTTTGAGAAAGAGGTAATTTCTCACTAAAATATTTGAATCTGAGAAAGACTTCAGGCCTGAAGCCTTTCTCAGGCATCTGAAAGCACACAAATTTGTGCAACAAGGGTGTTTTTTCTTTCATTATTTTCCTGCAACTTTGATGACCAATTGAGCCCAAAATTTTCACAGGTTTGTTATTTTATGCATATGTTGGGATACACCAAGTGAGAATACTGGTCTTTGACAATTACCAAACGTGTCCAATGCCTTTAATCTACTTTTCCATTTTTTCCCCCACTTATATGAGGACTCAATCTGTTGGAAAATGAGTGCTTTACAAAATTTAATTTGACCTTTTAGCCCCCTCTTTAAATCTTACTCTCTCTCTCTGTCTGAAAAACCAGGGTCCAGAGAAACATCGTTCTCAGTTGATTGTCGTCGATCGTGGATTTGACCCAGTGTCGCCTCTTCTGCATGAACTGACCTTCCAAGCTATGGCCAACGATCTCTTGCCCATTGAAAATGACGTCTACAGGTCAGTCACACTGAAGAGGTTATTTCCTCGTGTCATTGGGACGAGGTCGCAATTCAATTCTGCAACAAAGTCAACAATATCAATTGTATTATTCAAATCAAATGAGAAAACAACCTTTGTGTTTGTCTATTGGACTAAATCTACATGGATATAGATTCTGCAACTACAACTACTACTAGTTACTACCTAGTTACTACCTCTAGTTACCTCTATAACTCTAGTTACTACCTCTACCTCTTTTGACCTCTTGTTACCACCTCTTGTTACCACCTCTGCCTCTAGTTTCCTCTTGTTACCACCTCTAGTTACCTCTTGTTACCACCTCTAGTTACTACCTCTACCTCTAGTTACCTCTAGTTACTACCTCTACCTCTAATTATGTCTAGTTACTACCTCTAGTTACTACCTCTAGTTACTACCTCTACCTACTAGGACTGCTGGATCCAGTCAATGGTTATTTGATGTTTTTGTTTGTTTAATTCTTCAACTCTGAGATAAAGGAGAGCGTTTTACAATGACACATAGTTTATGAGAAGAAAACTTCACTTTGTTTGTTGATATAGGTATGAAGCTAGCGGAGGTGAGATGAATGACCAAGAGGTACTGCTGGACGAGAACGACGATTTGTGGATTGGTCTCCGCCACCAGCACATTGCTGATGTTTCACAGTAAGTACAGACACTGCATGAAACGATTGCTTTATGAAACAATGGAAACAGAGGTTTTTTTTCAAAGAGTGCTGAGTTCTCTGGATGAAGGAGCGTCTCAAAAGTCGGGTACATTCTAGGCACAAAAGAACGTTCCCGTGGGCACACGCCTGCAATCCATTGGACCGCTAGATTGTTCAGCTGGACCTCATCATTGTGTCATAGTACGAGAGCAATCCTACATATTGAATGTTCCAATTGAACGTTCCAGCGGTCCAACGGAACGGTCCATGAGCACGGTCCATGAGAACGGTCCATGAGAATGTTCCTACATTTCCGACGTTTGAGACTCCTCCTTAGTGTCGGATTCTTCTAAATCAGATTTTGTGGCTTTGCATGGTGAGATTATATATTCCTTGAATGTAGTTCTTTTGGGTACAACAAAATATGAAATCTCTTTTTGGAAGGAGAGTTGGCTCTAAGAACACTCTACTGGTGCAGTATATAAGGATCATCCAGACCCCTACCCCATTAGGGCCTTGTCACACGAGGCAACTTTTGAAACTATGAAATCTCTTTTTGGAAGGAGAGTTGGCTCTGAGAACAATCTACTGGTGCAGTATATAAGGATCATCCAGACCCCTACCCCATTAGGGCCTTGTCACACGAGGCAACTTTTACAGGCAACTTGGAGGCAACCAACTGCAGTGCTTGCTACAGGACCATTTTGGTAGCACATGAGTAATTTTGTCAAACATTGTCTTACGATTCCCAAGAATATTATGTTAACATTCAAATTGGAATGCCTTTTCTTCTTGGAGATTGCCTGGAACTGGTTGCCTGTAAATAGCCTCGTGTGACATGGCCCTTAGTATCATGAAGACGACTGGGGTGAGTTAGTCGAAAACATTGAGAACAAACCAAAGTCTCCTCGGACACAACACTCCTTCCAAGAAGAGATTTGTTGCATGGTTGTACCGGCAAGAATTCAATGTAACATTTAAAACCTCGTTTCAAAAGAGCCCTACCCGCTTATTATGTAACTTTAGCTTTCTCTCCCGACTCCACTGCTTGTTTTCAGCTCTCTCTGTTTTAGCTGCTCTTAACTTAGGTCATTATGCCCTGGCACTATCTGTTTTATTAGCTCCGTACCGGTTCACTTGCATTCTCATGTTTATTTGTTTATATTTTTGTATTATTGTTTTGTTAATTGTTTATTGTTTTTGTTTTCTGTCTAGGGCTGTTCCCCACAAGCCTCGGCTTATTTGAACAGCCTCCTTATACTCACAGCTTCTATTGTTGTATTGTTCATCCTCTTTATCATTGGTCATGTATACTCTTTGCTTGTATTGTACTACTATATTTTTTGTCCAAATGATTCTGTCTATTATTGTGAGTATGGAAATAAATGAATTGAAAAAAGAATTACAAGGAAAGAGCTGCTACAGAATGAAAACTCCCATCCAAAAAGGTTTTCTCGCCGTTCGATTCAGCACACCTCCCCCAGCCGCATTGTTCTCCTCTCATATGACCTTTGACCTTCATCTTAAAACAGGGGCATTACAACTCAGCTGAAGAATTTTGCCAAGGCCAAGATCGGCGGCAAGATGGGCTCCGAAGGCTCAGACAAGGTGAGAAGAAGTGGACAATGACCCATTGCATTATGACGTCACACTCTCAAAAAGGAGGCAGATCATTGGACGATAGCTGTTCTCTGTGCGTAAAAATGTGCGCGTGACCTCAGCGTACCTGTAGCGTTTCGCGTTATGCAAGGGGGATCTATTGATTTCTATAGACCCCTTACACAACGCGCCTCCGAACAATGCGTGTCATTTTGGGTGTCAACTCTCTTTTGTGCATTTTTGTATATGATTTTGACACCCAAAATGACGCATGTGAGTACGCTGCGCGTTGTGCAAGGGGTCTATATGTGAACTTGGGCCTTATGCGAATTGGCGGCTACAGCTATGGCTATGACTGTTGCTGAGGGTGTTGCTAAGGAGTATGCTATACTATATTACATAATGATTCGACGATCCAGCCATAGCCAGAGCCGTAGCTGCCGATTGGGACACAGCTTTAATCAAGGTGCAACTGTCTTCACTCATCATGTTCTCTTTTTGGAGAGTTAGAGATCGCTCATCGTTTATCGTTTACTGTTTTTCAGACGAGCGTCCGTGATCTGTCTCAGATGTTGAAGAAGATGCCGCAATATCAGAAGGATATGAGGAAGGTAAAACTTTGTTAAATGAAATTCTTGCAATGATGAAATCGAATGGAAGCCAGATTTCTGTGATCAGTGTAACAGGGCTAACTTTGGAATTGTCGATTGAGCCTTTTAAAAACAAATTTTTAATGAGAGATCGCCTAACATCACAAGACCGGATGGCCACTTCAAGGTGAGGGCTACACTAAACTGATTTGGGCTGTTGACACAAATCAACTGCCACCACGTTGCCACCTACTCCTGGGGCTGAAACAGGGTTACCCCCTCACAGTCTGTAAGGATGTAGGCTAGGTATCATCCACTAGGAGCCTGGCTGGTAGAGCAGAATGCACTACCTACCAAACTTTTTTTGAAGCAATTGTGGTTGCATGCCTTGCTCAAGGGCACAAGTGTCATGACCGGGATTCGAACCCATACTCTGCTGCTGGCAACACCAGGGCCCAATTTCATAGAGCTGCTTAAGCAGAAAATATTGCTTTAAAATGTTCTTCTCAGCAGAAACAAGCAGGATACCAGTCGCAAATTGTACATGTAACATGGTAGTTTGGCTGGTAACCTTATTCTGGTAAGCATAATTTTGTTGTGCTTAGCTACTTTTTGTGCTTAAGCAGCTCTATGAAACTGGGCCCAAAGCTTGGGTCCGGTGAACTAGACTGCTCGGCCAGGACACGGCAGAAATGCCAGCCTCTCTACCATGGGGCAGCGTATGTATCGATACCTCTCGTCAGTAACCCCCGCTTTGATATAATGCGGTGAAAACCGCCTAACTATTGCCCTTTATTATAAGGCTTCGGTCCGAGGCATGTTTTGAACTGGTGTCCACAGAGCAGGGCTTAATTTCATAGAGCTGCTCAAGGAGAAAAAGTTTGCTAAAAAAAATTGTCTGCTAAGCATAAATGAGCAGGATACCAGTCACAAATTGTACATGTGACATGGTAGTTTGGCTGGTAACCTTATTACGGTAAGCATAATTTTGTTGTGCTTAGCTACTTTTTGTGCTTTAGCAGTTCTATGAAATTGGGCCCTGATAATTGTCTGCTAAGCAGAAATGAGGAGGATACCAGTCACAAATTGTACGTGTGACATGGGCCTAATTTCATAAAGCATGTAAGCACAAAAAGTTCCTAAGCACAGAAAACTTTTGCCTAAGAAAAATAGGTTGCCAGCCAAAATACCATACAGTTACCATTGCTGTGACTGGTACCTCACTCATTTCTTGCTTAGGAAAGAAATTTGCTGAGCAGAATTTTCTGCTAAACAGCTTTATGAAATTGGGCCATGGTAGTTTGGCCGGTAACCTTATTCTGGTAAGCATAATTTTGTTGTGCTTAGCTACTTTTTGTGCTTAAGCAGCTCTATGAAATTGGGCCCTGGAATGAAGGGAAAGAAACCTGAGTTCCTGATTTTGTCCTTTTTCTTTTCAACCACAGTACTCCACCCATCTGAGGCTGGCGGAGGACTGCATGAAGCAATTCAAGCCTCTAGTTGAGAGTTTGTGCCGCGTGGAGCAGGATCTGGCCCTCGGTACAAACCCAGAAGGGGAGAGAGTGAAGGATCAAATGAGGAACATCGTCCCCATTCTCCTGGAGCAGAAATATTCCTCCTACGATAAACTCCGCATCATTCTACTCTATGTCATCGGAAAGAATGGTAAGAACTACTTTGTGGAGAAATAATATTGTGCAGGCATGAGAATCTTCCGGTGTAAACCGGAATTTTGTTTTTTTCCCTTTCAAATTTGTGGTCTTCGAGTTCAGTGTGAATTTGATATAAAATTTGGGGGGGGGGGGGGTGAGTTGTAGGGGTTGTACATTTGGATTTTGCTAATCCCGCTTCTCTAATCAGAAATTGTAACTTTACCTTTGTAATCGTATATCGCGGATCGACACACCAGTCGTGAAAAAAACAGCACGTTAACAATTGCCGCCCGGCTTCCATATGCATTATGCAGCGAGATCAATGGATATGTGTAGACTTCTCTCATTCCTCGCTTCAATCACGGTGCGGTTTTTTTATTGTTTGACTGTAATATGTTTACTGCTGCAGCAAAGGAACATGTGTGGAGACTTTGAAAAGTCTACTGACAACAGTTCACTGAGTGTGCGGCGCTGACGTCTGGGTCACCTTGCACAAATTCTGGACATTGCCCAAAATCCGGACATGCATTTTTAGTGTTAGATTTTTAGATTGTGGGAAAATGAAACCTGTATTATACAGGACTGGTAAGGATAAAAAACATAATTGTTTAATTTTAGTCCGACAGCTTACTGATTAATGAAGTTCATACTAGAAAAAAAAATTACTGTGAAATATTTCCGTCTGAAATGAAGTCGTATTTGAGAAAACTGTATCTGGAAACCTAAAGAAAACGCAACAGCTGAATACAGTTGTTTCAACCCAAATTAAAGACGACGTGTTTACATGTACATGCTCAAAATTGTGCATGGGTTTTCCACTATTTTCTCCTGACTCACACAACGGATGAAGCCCAAATGTTCACAGGTTTGTTATTTCATGTATGGTTGATCACTCAAAACATGAACACTGTCTGCGACTATTCTGTCAGCTCTACCAATCCTGTATATAACACCTTGTTGTACTCGATTGCTTTGTAGGAATCAGTGAGGAGAATATGAACAAGTTGATTCAGCACGCCCAGATCCCTGAACCAGAGAAGCCCATTGTGACCAACATGAAACACCTGGGAGTGCAAATCATATTTGACGTAAGATTACTGTTCTTGTTTTTGTTGCCTTCAATTAGTTCAACCCCTCTCCCCCCACTTTCAATTTATTGAGTTTTAAGTATTGTATTTAAGGCTTGTATTTGTCATTAATGTCTCGCTTTGATGTTTTAGTAATTTTGTATAGTATTGGTCCAAGCTAAATAGGTTATTTTTATAGGTTATTTTTGTAACAAATGCTGGTATTGTTTTGTGGATCTTTTTAAAACTCTTTTCTGTTTTAACTTACATGTATGTACCATAGGGCTATTTTTCTCTGTTTATATAGGGTTACGTGTAGATGTCTTTTTAAAATGTTGTCTCTTTTTAATCTTTAAGTAATTTTTAATGTTGTTAAGGGCCTCGGGGTTGGATCAGCGTGAGGCGCTCAATAAATCGTATTATTATTATTATTATTATTATTATTATTGTATATAATGTTATGCAAATTATGGATTGCAATGATGAGAAACATTTCATGAGTTGATTTATGGAATGTTCCATTGAATGAGGCGAAATTGAGTTCAATGGAACAGTTCAACTTGATAACATCCAAGTAGATCTTTGTCATTTGATTGGAGGATAGAACTATAATAGGCCATGAACTTCGTTCTTGTAGGAAGGGGCACAGCAATATCCCTCTGGTAAGGGGCTCTTCAATGAGGTAAATGTAAATTTGTATTGAAACCTTGCAAAGGGCACCACAGCAAAAGCACAGGGTTCATTCGAGGCCTGAGAATTTAAACAAGCTGTATTCTGGCATCCACTTACAGGGCATCTTATACTGCTTTGCATAACGCATGGTGTGTTCTATTGAGCAAATGACCCCATGAAAACGCGGAATGCACCTCTGCAAAAATGCGCATCTATCGTTTCAACCATTTTGGAGGTCAATTTCTTCGTGTACATTTGACTCTTAAAATGGGGGACAGGATAGTCGCGTGTAAGAGCACTGCGCATCGTGCATGGGGTCAACAGGCAAGAAGGATGGGACGAATCCTCACGGTTAATGAATGCCGCGTCACCTACAAACCTCCATTCAGCATCCTCCACCAAAACACCATTTCACCCGCATCGTCTTTGATTGGTTACCTGCTTAGTTTTGCTGAGCAGAAAAGCTTTGAGTAAAATTTCCCTGCTCTAGCAGCTCTTTGAAATGGATAGAGCTGCTTAAGCAGACGATAGTGCTCAGCATATTTCTGCTTAATAGCAAAAATAAGCGGGAAACCAGTTTCAAATGGTACACAATGCCATGGTGTTTTTTGGTTGGTAACCTTTTTCTGGTGAGCAAAATTGTTTTGTGCTGAGCTAATTTTTGTAGTTATCGGGTGTGTACAACATTGGTAAGGTTGAAAATATAAATGTTCACAGATTTGCACATAACTTACATGGTATAAAGATAGTCATGGTGGAAAACTTCCCTTGAAATAGTTTTGCTTGAACTGCTATAGTTTTTAGGAAATGAGTAAAACACTGGTGATAACAACCGATGTTTGAAAACAGTGAAAATATATGTTTTTTTTCACTGTTTTCTCATGACTCCGAAGACCAATTTAGCTTAAACTTTCACAGGTTTGTTATTTCATGTGTATGGGTCACATCAAGTGTGGATACTGGTCTTTGACAATTACCAATGCTGTACATTTGCTTATATATTGGCATGGACGATGATAAGAGATTTAGAAATTCTTGATCAACAGCCCAAAGCTCGTAAATCCAAGAACTCTGACAGGAAGGAGCGCATTACTGAGCACACCTACCAGCTCTCACGATGGACACCTGTTGTCAAGGACATCATGGAGGTAAACATACTGGTGGTGTTGTTGTTATGTTTTTAATCCTTAAAGGCACTGGACACATTTGGTAATTACTCAAAATATATATTAGCATAAAACTTACTTGGTAACGAGCAACGGAGAGCTGTTGATAGTATAAAACATTGTGAGAAACGGCTCCCTCTGAAGAAACATAGTTTTTGAGAAAGAGGTAATTTCTCACTAAAATATTTGAATCTGAAAAAGACTTCAGGCCTGAAGCCTTTTTCAGGCATGTGAAAGCACACAAATCTGTGCAACAAGGGTGTTTTTTCTTTCATTATTTTCTTGCAACTTCAATAACCAATTGAGCCCAAATTTTCACAGGCTTGTTATTTTATGCATATGTTGGGATACACCAAGTGCGAATACTGGTCTGTGACAATTACCAAACGTGTTCAGTGCCTTAAACCACTTTTGGTCGGTATTTGGAAACATTTTCCGTGCCCACCCGTGGTATTATGTTTGCAGAACATTTTGGAGCTTCTGGAGTTTTCCTTTGAAAATACCTTGTCACACTGAAATCCTATTTCGACAAAGGGAAGAAAACAAAAGGTTCTCATAATCAGAACTGGAATTTGATGTCTTGTGTGAGTAGGCACTTATCCATGATTGTAGAACCTCAGACGTAAGGTAATTGGTGAGTATGCGTTAAAGGCATCGTTCACGTTTGGTAATGACTCTGATAATTAATGGCAATAAAAACTTACTTGGTAAGAAGTACAGCAGCTTTGGATAGTATAATCGTTTTGAGAAACTTTTCACTTCAAAGTACTGCAGTTATGGAAAAATAGATCACTTTTTATCACCCAAAACCATTGAATCTGAGAAGCGTTTCTCAGAGTGTGTATTCCAAAGCAGATTATTCTTCCTGCGTGGACATAACCGCTCCAGATTTTTGGCAATATCTCAAAAACACTACCACCTTTTGAAATGAAATTTTCACAGGTTAGTTTTATGATATATATCTACAACTATATAGGTTTAAAACTAACAATAGGCTCCAATTACCAAATGTGTACGATGCCTTTAAATGATTTTTCACTGCTGTGCTTACAAAGTTTGTGTGGTAGAATTCTGCATGATTTTTTTTTTATCGTCCTTTTGATCAGGATACAATTCAAGATCGTTTGGATCAGAAGGTGTATCCATTCTTATCAGGCAGATCCACTGCTACTAGCTATGGAGGATCAAATGCTAGAAGGTAAGACATTACAACCAGTCAGAACTTATGGAGTGGTTCCAAATATTAATCCCCTTCGGATATGTTAATAAGAAGAGTTGGTTTTTTTGTTTTGTTTGTTTGTTTGTTTATTAATTTCCACTCAAGTAAACAACAAGTCATAAATCAACGGCTTTGAAGAAAATAATACATATTGAGCAGAGGGCCATCTAGAAACCCATAGGGCTTGTATCGATGACCCTATGTAGGTGCCAATGGGAAAGTGGGTGTATTCATACAAGACTAGGCCGAAGAAAGCGAAAAGAAAACAGTGAAAAAGGTACATTGGATGAACATGAAGAACACTGGGCCGACGACCCACACTCAACCATTGGCATATACAGGGTAATGTTACAGGGTAATGGTTTCATTACACAAGCTAATGGTTGAAAAAAACTTTTGTATCAAAGTTTTCTATTTTTACAGCCTGTGAATTGAAAAAGGAGAACGAAAAAAACAAGTAACCGATTTGGGATCGAACCTCCTCCGATAAAAGTTTGTATTGTTTTGTTGAACAATATAAAGCACTATTAGAGGTAGGGTCATACTTTGCTGAAAATGGATGGAATCAACAAGTTCTTGATGAAAATACTGTGACAGTGTTTTTGCACTGATTTTTTGGCACTGTATTCAACTGAAACTGTCACAGGTGACCTTTCTTTTTACTTTTGCATTTTTGCATTTCGTTGACAATAACCAAAGGATGACCCTACTTTTAAGCAACTCTTAAAAAATGGATGTATTTTGTTTCTATGTATGTTTTTTGTACGGGCATTTACAGTTTGACAATTCTGAATACTGGCTTTTTTTGCCAATGCTTTTTTTTTAAATGATTTTTTTTTTCTTCTCTCTTTGGTTATCTTCGAATATGTACTTTATTGTACCTCTTTTGTATTTATTCCTGTCGTATTTTTGCATGTATGATTTGTTGAATAGCGCCTGGGAAATAACCAGATATAATTAAGTTTTCCTTTTTAAAAATAATTTTTCATAAGGTGTGCCATTGTCTTGTTTTACAAAAAATTACATTTATAAATACCTTGAACAGTTTATCTATTCTGATTGGTCGAGAGGAGATCACGTGACCATGTTTTAAACACTGTGTGTGAGGAGTGTTTAAACATGGCCTGAGGAAATTGAGTCAAAAGAGGGCGCAACCCCTGCCGGTTTTAAACGGCCGTTTTAGACCTCGTCGCTACTCTTTTATTCCCTTATTGGTAATACTCCATATTTGTATATCAAATTCTTGCCTATTCATAGTAGATGCTTTATTTGGTAATATCTTTTCAATGTGTTTTATACCTGGCCCAATTTCATAGAGCTACTTATAAGCAGAAAACATTGCTTAACAATGTTCTGCTAAGCAGAAATGACCAGGATACCAGTCACAAATTATACACATGACATGGTAGTTTGGCTGGTAACCTAATTCTGGTAAGCAAAATTTTGTTGTGCTTAGCTACTTTTTGTGCTTAAGCGGCTCTATGAAATTGGCACCAGGGTAGTTCATATATATTAAAAATACAGGAGTAGGCCTATTCTAATTATCTTTCTGTTATTAATAATCAAAGGAGAGCGCTATAGACCATGTGACCTTTGTTTACAATAAGTGTGACCTTGTACATTCTTGGGCCTTTCTGGCAGGCAAGAGATACTGCACTGGTCATATGGGAAAGTTTACATTTTGTGTCATGATTTCCACATAAATCCAAGAGTTATATAAGTAACAGCTGAACAAGGTTAGAGATGTGCCCCCTTTCATCATATCAAAAGTTGATAAAAATTAGACAGTGCAATCTCCATAAAATGTAGGTTTTTATGGTTTCTTCCCATTGAGCTGTGTACAAATCGTGCCTGCAGGAAGTCCACCAGGCTTGGTGGCTCTTTTGTAAACATGTGATGTCACAGGTCACATCGTCTATTGAACAAGTTCCATTAATGGGTATTCTTTTGTGTGTGCGTGCGTGTGTGATACTAAGCGCTTTGAGACTTCACTGTAATTTTGAGCTATATAAAAACTGTTTATTATTATTATTATTATTTACAGTGCGAGGTACGGACACTGGCACAAGGACAAACAAGCGACTAACTACAAGAGCGGCCCTCGCTTGATCATCTTCATCATCGGCGGTGTGTCCTACTCCGAGATGAGATGTGCCTATGAAGTCACTAAGAATCCACTGTTCACCAAGTGGGAATGCTACATCGGTACTTGATTCATTCATTAAGAATTCATTTTTTTATTGGTCACATTGATATAAAAACAAACATGAAATTCATCGTCCTGCAGTGTGCACAAAATAAAACAAGATCAACACTAATTAAGTAAAAAAAGACATTAACAATACACTTGTACATGTACATTAAAAACTTAAGCATCCAGAAGATTTGGAAAAGCACTAATAGAAAAATATATAATAAAAACTAGAAACAATGGGAAGAAAGGGTGGGGCGGGGTTCAAAAATGACTCTTAGGAATGAACTTGAAATTTGAACAGATCATACCAAAATGAAATTAAAATTTTCTACTGTAACAGTGAACGATTTCCCTTGTAAAGCATAGCAAAATGCTACACAAAATGTATCTATAGCATTCTGCGCTAATGACGTCACTTTTGCTCAAAACACCAGATGTCAGACAAACATTCCACCACCACTCTCGCGATCACTGCATCGGCATGCCAGACTGCTGTAGTACAGTCAGTACACTCGAGATAAAGCTTGGACTTGTACGCCTGAGTACGTTAGCGAAATACGGGTACTGATCGTCTATTTTCAGTAGTAGTGTGGAATGCAATTACCGGTACTACAAAACAGTCCTCATTTACTACTTATTATTGCCATTCAGTGTGCACATATAATGCTTGGTGGCAATATTTTCATTGCAAAATTGCTGTGCGAAATCATTCCCTGGGCAAGTATAACGTTTTTGATGAAATTATGAAGCATTTTCTGTAATAATTATACACTTCATTTGCTTGTCTTTGTTAAAGCTTATTTTGTACGTGTGTCAGGAAACAGTTGAAGTTAATTACTATGACCCCTGTTGTGACCTTTCAATGCTCAGGATCGACACATATTTTGACTCCCGAGGGGTTCTTGACTGACCTCCGTGACCTTAGTAACAGCTGAACAGTGGCAGCCAATCACAGCACAGTCGTGCCGGGCAGTGACCAATCGGAGCCCAGCCAATTCTCAGACCAACTCAACACCAGCCATACATTGCCGTCGTCCTCCTCAGTGGGCGGGGCCAGGCAACGCCCGCGTCACGGTAGGTTGCGGCACCTTTCTAATCGTAACAGTGAAGGCAATGAACTAGACAAGCACAAGCTATTGCAAGAGTAGCTCAAACATGCGTGATTGGCCATATCTGACCTGTAGAGGGAGCTATTACAATAAGAACAATAAAATTCTAAAAAAATATTTATCCAGACAATGTGCTCATGTATTTATTAATGGTGTCATGTAGATCACATTGTATCTTTAATATCTTTAAGCATGATTTCAGTATGACAGCCTCTCCAATGCTCTTATATACACTATACTTACATGTACCAAATTTATAACCAAGATTTATCGATCATGATTGTGTGGAAGAAGTAATTTTTTTGGGGGGGCCATCCGGTCAGGGACAATTCACAATTGACTCCTTTATTAACAATACAATAATTGTTTTGGTGCTTTGAAAAGCTCCCTCTACTGGCAGCATGTGTCTAATTTTAATTGAGGAAAACTTTCCACAGCTCACCTGGAAGTTTTCGCAAGTGAAATTGTTTTATTTCATTACAAGCAATATGCAATAGATTGATGAACCAAGATTCTGGGAAAATGGATTTTTAGAAGTTATAATTGATTCTGTTTTGGTGTTTGAATGATATTTATTTCCTCGCGGTTTGATCCGGTATTAAACTTTATAGGTTTCAAAGGTTCTGGCAATCGCAGAGATGATGTAGGGTCGTAAATCTGAATTAGCATTGTGCAAAGTACTAAAGTAGTCGGATTGTAAAATTCATTTACAGGTTTTTCAGAGATTTCATGTCGTTGATTAAGTAAATCAGAAATAGAGTAAACATTTTGACTTTTGTCTTTTCCTATATTGTCCAGGCAAGCCATTCCATGTGTTATACCCAAATTATGGGGAGTGCATACCAAATTTGTAAAATGAAAATATAAATATTCTACAACTTGTCTCGGCTTTCTGTAGTAGAGTTAAATAAATGTTGGACAACTTATTATAGCTCTGAATCAAATTTGAAACTTGTTAACCATTCATAAAAAGTAGAATTAAATGAAAATATTTGATCGAGGTAATTTTAAAAGAAATTCTGCTGCATAGTATACTCTGTAAGAACTACTCTGTTTATAAACTATTAATGTTTTCATGTTGTTTGGAATTTGGAATTTTGCTTTTCTTTTTCAATCTGCGCACATTCAAGCTGGAAATCCGTGGAGTATTTAGGACAAACTTTTTAAAGACAGCAGCTGTTTCATGTTGTGTCGTAAAATTGGGAATGAGGTGTTTCCTTGTCATGCTTGTTTTTGTTAACATTGATTCCAGTTGGAGACTTCATACATGAAACAGTGGCATGGGTGAAAATGTTGAAGACACACGGCTCTTTCATTGTTGAGTTCAACTTGAAAATGAGGCGTGCATTGTGTTGTCTGGGCCCAATTTCATAGAGCTGCTTAAGCACAAAAAGCAGCTAAGCACAGCAAAAGTATGCTTACCAGAATAAG
The DNA here is from genome assembly GCA_021014325.1 of Plazaster borealis. Lineage (NCBI taxonomy): Eukaryota > Metazoa > Echinodermata > Asteroidea > Forcipulatida > Labidiasteridae > Plazaster > Plazaster borealis. Next base: position 8,466,418 of record CM037456.1, on the reverse strand, counting down.
GTACAATATTTCTGACTGGTATCCTGCTAACATATGTTAAGCAATATTTTCTGCTTATGAATCATGCCATCGATATAACTTCTGGTTTCCCAATAAGGTTGGGGGGGGGGTTGAAGGGGGTGGGATGGTAGACGAAGAAAATGAAAGGGGAACACACAAAACAGAAGGAGGAAAAAAAACCCCATTAAACACAAGACTCAACATTGGGTTCATTATTAGGAGTGTGGGAGCCATACACAAATAACCAATTCACCCAATAGCGTCATCACAAGAAATCTTGTTTGCACCATTTGGGAGTCAGATGCCCTCCTGTGCTATTACTGTGGTGCATTTTGTTAGTGAACCTGCTGGTTGTGAGACGCGCACCATAAGCTTTACATGTAATTTAACTGCTAAAATGGTGGACCGAGGGCAGTATACCATGCTCGATATGAGGCAGAGGGTATCCCCCCAGTGTTCCCATACTTTAACACACTACTCTCCTCTTGTACAGAAGTACCCCCAGTAAAATCCTCTAAAGAATTCCTGAGATTCCAAGCACACAATGAAGAGACACATTCTCAAAAATGTATCCCTGTGGAGCATTCTTTTGTTTTTTCCTTTGTCGCTGCACTGAACAGTTTCCCATAGACATTGTACACAAATTTCCTTGTGGAGCACCCCAGGACCAATGGTTAACTAGTGGTTGTTTACTGACATGTGAGGGCATGCGCACAGAAGTTATAGTGCAAACGACTCTAGCCATGTCATGTCGACACGACCGGCGACTCGACGAACATTATCAGTTTCTTATAACTGGTTCACTCTGCACTGTGCTATGAAAACAGCTATTGGTAACCAGCGATGCGACCATGCCCAGTAGGCTGGTTCCAAATAGTCGACTAGTGTAGTCCAACTACCGTCGACTAGACAGAGTTTGGGCTAACGTAGTTGAACTATAGTCAACGATAGTTCTTGCGCGAACTTGGCCCCAGTCTTTAGAATTCCATGGAGACCTTTTGTTCTCCCTTTTTTGTTTTGTCCTTGGTCTCCATAAACACCGAAAATGAGCACACAATTGGGGGGAAACACTTTGCCCCATATCGAGCACCAAATGTAGGGCAGATAGCAGCCATCGGTGACATCAGTGCAAGGGTCCTTAGGGCCCCCTAGGAGTGTTACATTTCACCTCAATATATCTATACCCTAACCAGTCAGCAGTGCAATACTGTATACCTACATGTATAGTAAAGTAGTCTGTACCCCCACAAAATGCATCACTATAGCTTCAATTTCTCTACAATTTTGTTTTTCTTCATATTTGTAAAGATTACATCCATAGTGTGTGAAGGTAATATTACCGGTTAAACATGTGGTAGATTTCTGAATTCTGAATATGTACCAATAATAATTGAAAAGTACAAATTGTAGATAGCAGTAAAAAACAAAAGTTAAGAAAACAAACTTTTTGACTCTTTCTTGTATAAGATTGAGAACAATTATGAAGCATGGTATGGTAATAACATCAGAGGTGTATTGTTTTTTTTATTATTATTATATAACATTCCATTTTCTAATGTTAAATTAAGCGTATTGAGTGATGCCCTGCTTTCTGGTTTTGTTTTTGTTTATTTTTGTTTTTTACAACTTGATAAGTACAAGGTACTTGGTTCAGAATATTTGATTTTGAAATCTTCTTTGACATGAATCCACAAAGTAAAGGAATGTCTTGAAGACCCAACAGTGCCCAATTTCATAAAGCTGCTCAGCAAATTTCTTTGCTAAGCAAGAAATGAGTGGGGTACCAGTCACAGCTATGGTAAGTGTATGGCATTTTGGCTGGTAACCTATTTTTCTTAAGCAAGAGTTTTCTGTGCTTAGCATGTTTTTGTGCTTACTACAGGCTTTTTATGAAATTGGGCCCAGTCAGGTAGATGTGGGATAAAGCATTTGTTGTGCAAGTATTTGGAGGATAATTAATAATAATTCAGGAAAGCATTTACAGTAATTGGCCTTCCTCACCTCAGATTCATAATTATAATTGAATTTCCTTTCTCGGGGTTGTGGAGTCAAATCTTGTTTTCTTTTTTATAAAGTTACACAGGCCTACTTTAAAAAATGTTTAAAAAGTCAAATATATAATTAAGGTTTATTGTACATGTATATTATTAATAAAACTGTATATTAGAAAAGTTAGTTGTTGTATTTAGAACTTACGTAGATTATACTATGCTCAATATGGTCAAAAAAGGAAGAAGACAAAAACAACATGCTGGCAAAAGTTTGATTTGATCATTTACATGATGATTTCTTTCAGTCATCATCTATTTTATTTATTGACATAATTGCTTTCTTTCAATTTGTACCCACATATATTATACAACTATTGAGTGCATTGTCGCAGAATATAATCACAAGGTGAAATCTGGACTATTCCATTTTACAATGCGAAGCCAAGTGAAATAGAAAAGCCAGATTTCACCTATTTCTGTTTGGGAGTCCAGCAGGGTAAATTTCACAGGCGCCTCAAAACTTGAGCTTATCTTTCTAGTATGAGAAAGCTTTTCGGTCTAGAATGTGTATAAAGTTCAGTTCAATTCAATTCCAACTCAAGGTGCTTGTGCTAAGGCTGTATTTAATTTGGTGGATTTAACTACGGCTATTGCTAAGGATATCCTAAACTTCAATGCATGATGGCTCAGCGATCCAGCTGTAGCCCCCATTCGGACATGGCCTTAAATTTGTCAGCATGACTCTGAAGCAATGAGCATACATTGCTTTCATTGTAGAGCGGAGGTACATATCGTTGTGTCGGTGCAAACGTATAATTTCTCCTAAAATAGATCAGAGTTTAAATTTGTCAAAAAGTTGCATTTTGCTTAAAATAGCACAGATGTACACAGAAAACAAGTTTGCGCTGTGATACGACATATTTGCACAGAGCATTTTCGTGCTAGACACAATGTTGTTGCAAAATCAAGATATAACGTTTTTTCCACTGACACAACGATATAAATCTTGGACAAATTAGAACACAACTGTATCATAAATAAATAAAAAGTTTCCCTTATCTCAATGAAAATTTAATTTAATTTATTATAATTGTTCATTTAAAAGTGTCGACTTCACTCATTAGATGGGAAAGCTGTCTTCACTTCTTTTAAAATCCTTGGTTCATGTACATTGATAAATTCCCTATATTCATGATACAACAATATAGTTGGTTTGTAACTTTCCAAGTCTCTTTATTACCTACGATACATGTATATCATCCTAAACTCCCTCATTATGTGCAGAGCCGTATATTGAGAGAGTTGCGATTATAAGCCATTTTGTGTCAAGAAAACCCTGCATGGGGCAAACACAGGGTGCCAGACTAGTCTGCCCATTGGGTTGTGCTGCATTTGGACCGAAAATGGCGTCCAGCAACCACATGACTAAAGAAAACTGGTCCCTCTATGTCGCAACTCTCTCAATTTACAGCTCTGGTCATGTGTGTATCACGTTAATCAGTGAATTCTTGTGGCTGAAATTTGGTAATTTACTTCATTGAGAATATTGTAATAAATATATTGTTTAAATGAAACTAAAAAGAATTAAAATCAGTGCATGTCAAGTGGGAATTTGACTCTGTTTATCCATTTTTGTTTTTGCGGTAAGGTTTCCACAGAAGACGGTCAGAGTAGACTGATCGCAACGTCAAGCAGAAACCGGCTCTTCTCAGACCCACCACCGCAAACCTTACTTAATACTTAAGGTTTCTACAAGGTTTCTAACGCTTCTCAGATTGTGTATTCCAGTTGCAGATTATTCTTCCTGTGTGGACATAACCGCTCCAGATTATCGGCAATATCTCAAAAACGCTACCACCTTTTGAAATGAAATTTTCACAGGTTAGTTTTATGGTATATATCTACAACTATATAGGATTGAAACAAACAACAGGCTCCAATTACCAAACATGTACGATGCCTTTAAAGAAGTGTAACATAAATAAAACATTACCAAAATCCCTGTTTATATTCTTCCAAAACAAATGATGGAACCAATTTAAACTTGTTGCTGTTGAGCTTTTTCTTTCAACAGTTTTATTTGGGCAAGCACTTTCAGGGATATGATATAAACTGCACTCTTATGGTGCTTTTTGTAAATTTACTGTAATAAGTGTAGGTCTATATACATTACAATTTATGCAAAAAGTTGCTATCCTCCATGAAGTGTAGATATAAAGACTATCCTATCAGCGGGCTGCAGTTTGTAATCCAGCTCTCCCTTCAAAACAAAAACAAGAACCCCAAAATATTCACAGTCAATTATTGAAGGGTTCTGCTTTGTAAAGTGTTCACAGTAAAGATATACAGGACCACCGTGAAGATTTGTTTTTGAAAATGTTGGATTAATGTTGCAAAAAATACGATGGGAGAGGTTTGTAAAGCTGTGTTCTGTGTGCTACCTTGGCCTTTTCCCAAACCCTTTGATAGACCTTTATCATGGTGCGGCCATCTTGATTTCCTCCCATTCAACTCAATGTAATCAAACCGAGGCTGGAAGGGAAAATAGTCGGGTTCCTTTTTGTACAATGAATATTAGCATCCATTAATGTGAAAGGATACAGGGAACATGACCAAGATGGTGGCAGCATGACTAAGGTCTATTGGGCTTGGACTTGGGCTTGGGATCAGTCATCAATTTTGGAGCAGTGTACAATTTGTACGATGTTTCCATCATCAAATAAAGCCCGGAGCAAGAGAAGGAGCCTAAGTCGGGGCTTGGAAAAAGTTCTTAGTCTTGCTGCAATATGTCCTTATCGTATTTTGCTGCCCAATTGGTTACTGCACACTGAAGACAGCGATTAATGATAGGTATTTTTTAGCTGGTAGTATTATTCTCTTTAGCAAACTTTTTGTGCTTAAGCAGATCTATGAAATTGGAGGCAGGATAACAACGTACCATTAACTCCCAGTCTGCATCATTCACTAGCACCAAGATGCCAGGTCTCCTGTTGCAAAAGAGGTCAAACAAACAAAAGAGAACCAAATCACATTTGAAAATCATTTTAACTGAAGTGGTTAACTTTTCATGTTTGTGGAGGGAAGAGTGAAATCATACATGTAGCCGTGTGCAAACAAATCAAAGGATGAGATCAAGTGGCCACGAAAAACATTTAGATGGTATTCGATATAAGCATCATGTAGAGTGGTTTTTTATTGATGCAGAGAAAATAATAGGACCAAAACGCACTCATAATGTTCAAAAAATCTTACAAATTTGTCAGCATGAATCTAAGTTTGTCGATGGTTAAAGAAGCTACTATTCAAGTTGTTGTGTTGTTGGTTGTTTGTTTTCTAGCAGGCGTGTTGTGGCCGAGCAGCGGTCTAGTTCACCGAACCCAAGCTTTGGTGTTGTCAGCAGCAGAGTGTGGGTTTGAATCCTGGTAATGATACTTGTGCCCTTGCTTCATAAAAAGTTGGGAAGGTAGTGCATTCTGCTCTACCAGCCAGGCTCCTAGTTGATGATACCCACCCATGCCTACATCCTTACGGACTGTGAAGGGGTTAACCCTGTTCCAGTCCTTGGAGTAGGTGGCAACGTGCCCCTGGTGACAGTTGATTTGGGTCAAGCTAAGTGTAGCCTTCATCCTGAAGTGGCCGTCCGGCCTTATGAGTAAGGCGATAGCTCATAAAAAAAAATATTTAAAAAAGGCTGACAAACACTGCTGGTTAAAGTATCAAAACAGCTATTATTTTGTTTCCGCTGATCACTTTGTAAAGAAGCGTATAACTTACACTGTGTCATTTTGGATAAACAGCTCCGGTCTCTCTTTGAGAATGTTGTTTTTGATCCAAACTAAAAGTTCCTTGACATTCCCTAAAGAAGATACAAATAAACAAAAACAAAGGAAAACTGAAGAAACACATTGACAATGCTAAAAGTTTTACTCTGCTGCAGTACTTGGCTTGTAGTAGGGTAGACTTCACATAGTCCAATACCCCAGTTTAAGCTGAGGAAATGGTAAATTACATGAACCATTTTAAAGGCTTGTTCAATGAAAGTCTACAGAGGGGACTATGAATTGCAAAGAGATAAAACAGTAATTATCCTAACACTGATGGCAGTGTCATAGTTCTATGGGCTTCTCAACAACTCTCTTTATAATTAACTTAGTCTTAAGGGGGTATTAAATCCTATTGCAATATGCATAAAGTTGTTTATTGATCTTTAACCCTTGAAGTGTTGCATTAATCGCTCCCGGATAAATAGTTTCAATCAAACCTTTTTACATATTGATACCATGCACTTACATTGCTTTCCGTTTGAATTGTCCAACGTGATATCGTGTGATTTCACTTTGTCAAATAGTAATTCAGCTCCTCCACTAACAGAAAAAGAAATAAAAAACAGACACACTTTTAAATACTACTGTAATAAACATGTACTGGCAGGTGACTGGAACTATTATTACAAGTGAAGTATAAGAGGTTGTTACGCTATCATCTCCACCCAGACTCCAGTATTTTGTGGAGATGATAACATTTGACATTTGGTTTCACTTTCAGGAGATATACTTAACCCCCCCATCCGCCAAAACTCACCTCAGTAGTCTCGTCTCAGTGAAACATTAACAGATATCTATATTATTATAAGATAAATTAGTAAAATGTTTGTTTGTCTAATGCGGAATGGTTTAGTTGATTCTTTTGTAAGGCACCGATGGGGGGTACACTTGAATCGATGATAATGAATAAATAGAACGAACCTGAATTCAAGACGTATTTGTAAACCATCCGAGTTAACACATGCCATGGGCGCTGCCATCTTGGAACTAGTTCACCGTTAATGTGATATAGCGCCACCATGCGACGATTCAGTTCGGCGATCGAAAGGTAATAATTGAGTTTGACTCAACTGTTCTAGTAAACTAACGGACTAATGGTTTGGTTGATTCTTTAATGAGGCACTGTTGAGGGTATTACTTGAATCAATGATAATGAATAAATAGAACGAATCTGAATTCAAGACGTATTTGTAAACCATCCGAGTTTACACTTTTCACGGGCGCTGCCATCTTGGAATTAGTTCACCGTTAATTTGAAATAGCGCCACCATGCGACGATTCAGCGCGGCGATCGAAAGGTTACTTGGAAAAAATGGCAGCCGACAGTGTGCAGTTAAACTTGCAAGACGAGCTTGAGAAATTCAAGACTGTTCAAAAAAGTGAGATGCTTTCTTTAACTGTTTGATGATACTTATATTAGGAACCCAAGTTATATTATGGTTATAATGTGAAATCGGGAAATCGTTTGATGTATTTTAAATTGTAATATTTTTAGAAGATTAAAGGCATCGTACACGTTTGATAATTGTCAAAGACCAGTGTTCTCACCTTGGCATGCTTGGTGTATCCCAACATATGCATAAAATAACAAGCCTGTGAAAATTTGGGCTCAATTGGTCATCGAAGTTGCAAGAAAATGACGAAAGAAAAAACACCCTTGTTGTACAAATTTGTGTGCTTTCAGTTAGGAATAAAAGACTTCTAGCTAGTAGTAGAAGTCTTGTTTTATTATTTTAGATAGTGAAAAATTACCTCTTTCTCAAAAACTACGTTACTTCAGAGGGAGTCGTTTCTCACAATGTTTTATACTATCAACAGCTCTCTGTTGCTCGTTACCAAGTAAGTTTTTATGCTAATAGATATTTTGAGTAATTACCAAACGTGTACGATGCCTTTAAAGGAACGTTACACTTAGTTACAGAACTGGTACAGTTGACAGTCCTTTGACCAGTTCCGGATCATTGACCAGTTCCGGATCACTTCAACTTTGCACTAACCACATAGGCCTAATTAAATTACTGCTCACATGAACAATTTCTGTTGATACATGTGAAGTATAACACCCAATAAACCATCAAACCTAAAATAAAGTACCAAACATCATCAACAAATAAATTATGAAATTTTTTCAGAAGTTTGTCTGCGATAATGATAATAATTTTTTTTTAAATCTTGCTTCAAAAACGCTATGTAAAACTTCTCACCTTTCAAATTGGAACGCCAGGGCAAGTAATATTTATGTAAAATGCTAAGAATAAGTAAAAAATATTCACGTAAACACTGAGCAGTTGTCTTGTTTTTGTGAGGAAATAAAAATTACCGAAATCGGTTGTTTGGGGGCATCGTACCCTTGACCAGTTCCGGATAACTCAACGTCTCGCTACGTCAATTGGTGGCGCACTTCTGAAGTTTGTGCTCGTGAAACAGTTTTATAAATGGGAGGCTCGAGTATGGGTTTGTAAAATAGAGGGCGCGCTACTGATCCGGAATAGAATCAACCGATCCGGAACTGGTCAAACGGGTGACGTTACTTTTCTCGAAGCCTCTCCAAGAGTATTACAAAAATTTTGCCAATGGATACTTGGTGAGTTTCATGACATGTTTAGGTAAACTGTTTGACTCTTTTTTGTTTAAGATGTCAAAGAGATTGCAACAAAAACAACGTGGATTCAAAAAGTGATCCGGAACTGGTCAAACGACTGTAATTAAAATTTTCTTTAAGATCACAGATTTACATAAAACTTACACGGTCTAATGATGATGATAGTAGAAAACATCCCTAGAAATATTTGTGTCTGAAATTCCATATTTGATGAGAAATAAATAAAACTAATTTCTGATTGGAGCTTGTCGCTCATGAGCGTTTTATTCATGCATTGTATAACACATTCAAATGTGTAATCGGTTTTTCACTATTTCTCGTGACCCAGATGGCCGATCGATCTCAAACTTCTACAGGTTTGTCAGTTTATGTATATGATGGATTATATAAAGTGCTTACACTGCCAGCAACTGTTTTGTTAGCAAAAACCAATTCTGTAATGTTCCTTTAAGGTACCACGGCCTAGCGGAAAACACTAAACACAGGGCTCAAATTTAGAATCCACAAGGCTTGTAGGTTACAGTATTTACTGGACCAGCATTTATTTCACAAGACCATAACGCAATGAGAGAGAACTTTCTACACATTTCAAAATGTACATAAACTATTTTTATTTGAACGAGCACTAAAGTAAGAGAATATCTCATTAATTTTGTCTTAAAGAATTAAGTATGCTTTAATACCCAACACAATTGAAAGATATTTACCAGACTCAAAGTCAACATTGAACATCATTTTCTTTTTTATTGTTACACATTGAGGTACTTTTAGTAATTGAAAAACACAAGACCACCGGACTTGTCCAGTCCTGAGTTTACTGGCCCGAGGCTAAAACCACTGGCCTCGGGCCTGCGGTCCAGTGTTAAATTCAAGCCCTGAAACATAACAGTAAAAAACTATTCACATGCTAATCATGCTTTCTGTATTTCACTCACTCGGTCACTCTGACTCTGCATGCTTAGCAGAGTGTGTGGGTTCAACTTCGAGGCAAGTCCTGGTCTTAACTCTTGACACTGTACTTACTTGTGAACTTGTGTCCTTAAGCAAGACACTTACTTTACCATTATGATTATTGCTTCATCTTTCGGATGGAATGAGGAGTAACTATAGTATAGAATACAGGTACATTCGGAGTTCGGACTATCTTTCCCTTTCTAAAAATATCCTTCAATAAGGAAATGTTGGAGAAGGGCTCCTTCTTTCTCCTCGCTCAAGCTCAAGACCATATCGGTTCTTCTCAGAACCAACACTTCTCCCAAACATGCCAAAAGAGTTTTATACATGGTTGTACCTGCAAGTTTACTAACTGTAATTTGTCTTACATTTATGTCAACCAACAGATTATCAAAAAGCTCTGGAGTTAAGGCAAAAGTTAGATGCACAGCTGAATGAAAACAACATTGTAAAGAGTGTAAGTATATAATATGCTGGGGGGGCAGCTACACCTGCCTTCCCTTGTGTGTCACTCATTCGTGGATGTCAGTAATATAAATATAGTTTTTGTTGAGACCAATTAAGAACTCCTCCGCTGCAGTGAAGTTAATAACAAGAAGTCCCCTCGGTCCGATCCACTAAGCAAAAGTAGTAGTCCTGTCCGATGTCCTACCTCCCAGGTAGTACTTAAAGAGCAGGACAGTTCTTTTCAGATTAAAGTAGTCTCCCAAAATCCGAAATCTACTCCATGGTTGTAGAACAAATAGCAAGACAAGTTCTAATAAACAATTTTTTTACAGCAAAGATACACACGTTGTTACCACAAACTAAATATACATTCAGTTTTTTTGTTTACATCTTGAATAATTCTAGCAAGATATGAGGTTTTTGCACTTTGAAACTACTGTGCCACATGATTACTAGTTTTTTATATATTTCACTGACATAAAACTTAGGCTGTGTCTGATTTGGCGGCTACAGCTATGGCTGGATCGCTGCATCTTCATGCATTGAAGTATATGAAGTCCCTGGCAACACCCTTAGCAACAGTCGTAGCCGTAGCCATAGTCGCCAATTCGGATACGGCCTTAATGTCTTCTTGTCATTTTTTTCTTTCTTTCATGAAATGGTGTACAGTGTTAAGTCGGGTAGTGTTGCCTGGGTTTAATTTCAACTTGTGTTATGTGAGAGTGACAGGAATGAACATGGAATGTGTTCATGTTTTTTTCTGCCTGGTTTCATCTGCGTGGATGAAAGCTTATGGTGATAGATCTAAGTTGCAGCCCCCCTCTCCCCCCTCGCCTATCTATGGAAAAGGTTGCTAATGAGTCTGAGAGCACAACCTGACTTTGCTTTCTTCAGATCACAGATCAGATCACAGATCAGATCACAGATCATATCACAGATCAGATCACAGATCAGATCACAGATCAGATCACAGATCATATCACAGATCAGATCACAGATCAGATCACGGATCAGATCACGGATCAGATCACAGATCAGATCAGATCACAGATCAGATCACAGATCAGATCACAGATCAGATCACAGATCAGATCACAGATCAGATCACAGATCAGATCACAGATCAGATCACAGATCAGATCACAGATCAGATCACAGATCTCAAAACTTACCCTTTCAGTCAAGCTTTAATTGGTCATTTTCCTGTAGGTTCTTATAATACAGTATAAATTTGTTTTCTTGTTACCAGCACTTTACAAGTTTTGCCTGTGGCTTATTTTTTCACCACAGGACTTGGGAAAGTACTGAGTATAGAGTGCTTAACACACATCGGTGTACTGTATGGGTAAAACACAACTTGTATTCTTTATCCCCAATGCAAATTATAACATCTATTCAATTCACAAGTCTTTATATAATATTCTTTATCATACATTGTTGTAGGAAATTGACCTCCTTGATGGAGAAGCGAAAATCTTCAAGATGATGGGCCCCGTACTAATTCAACAAGATTTAGCAGAGGCCAAAGCGACAGTAGGCAAGAGGATAGAGTACATCGGGGGAGAAATGTAAGTTGATCATTGCAAAATTCCAAAAGGAGGAAAATTAGAAGGTGACATAAAGGGATTGTGTACGTTTGGTAATTGGAACCCACTGTTTGTTTCAATACTATATAGTTGTGGATATATACCATAAAACTAACCTGTGAAAATTTCATTTCAAAAGGTGGTAGCGTTTATGAGATATTGCCGTCAATCTGGAGCAGTTATGTCCTCGCAGGAAGAATAATCTGCAACTGGAATACACAATCTGAGAAACGTTTCTGACAGAAAAGCTTTTCAGATTCAATTTTGTTCGATAAAAACTGATATTTTTTTCCATAACCACATTACTTCAAGGTGAAATTTTTTTCTCAAAATGCTTTGTACTATCAGAAGCTGCTGTACTTCTTACCGAGTTACTTTTTATTGCCTTACATTTTTACCAATTGTATACAGACGTATACCGACTACTACACGTTGGTATTTGAAAATCTTTTCCGTGCCTCTGCACGGTGTTATTTTTCGCATATTTTCGGAGTTTCGGGAGTTATCTTTTTTCCTTTGAGAATATTGTTGTCACAATGAAACCCTTACTTGACAAAGGAAAGACAACAAAGGTTCTCATAATAATGGTAAATTATGGTAAAGTATCTTGCTCAAGAACACAAAGTCCATGACCCGGACTCGACTGGGATTCCTAGTTATCAACTCAATGGGATTAATGATTTCAACATTTCTGATGCGAGTCGTTGGTCGACCTAGGTCATTTTTTTAATTTTCTTTACATTTACAAAGAGTATAATCTATGCTGGGAACAAAACAAACAAACAAGTGGGGAACCAAACACGGGAAAAACAACGACAAATCATGCGGGTCAGGGACAACAACAGTAAACTCAATTACTGTTGCTTGGAAGCATGCTGCCCACACATGAAATCAACACAATGAAAAAAAAATCTTTTGATGCGAATTTGATACTTTTTATTGGGAAAGATGTTGCCAGTAAAAAATAGATATATTTTTGGAATTTGAATTTACAGAAAAAAATATGTAAGATTTGAAACTTTGCATGGTGGGAATACGATATGGAAAGGTTTACGGTGACACCATGTACATGTAATAATCTCTCTATATGAGTTGGGGGGTGGTTCTGAAAAGAACCGTTGGTTTCAACTCGATGTTTCGATCAGTATGCTCTGATCGTCTTCTGGAGAACTCCAGAAGACGATCAGAGCATACTGATCGAAACATCGAGTTGAAACCAACGGTTCTTTTCAGAACCACCCCCAACTCATATAGAGAGATTATTACATGTACATGGTGTCACCGCAAACCTTTCCATATAGAAAAAAAATATGTTTGAAAATTACACCCCTGTTGGCCTGTTTTGGTTTATTTCTCAATAATGATATTTCCGACAAACGACTCATTTAGCTTGATTGCATTACATTTTATTCTTTATCCCGATGCATTTTGTACAGTGCATTTCAGATGTAAATAGTTGGTAAATTGTCGTGGCCGAGCGGATAAGAACACCGGACTCAAGGTGTTTCTGATCAGCAGAGTGTGGGTTCAAGTCCCAGTCGTGACACTTGTGTCCTTGAGCAAGACACTTAACCATTATTGCTTCGTCCTTCGGATTGGACGTAAAGCCGTAGGTCCCGTGTTTTGTGTAATGCACGTAAAAGAACCCAGTGCACTTATCGTAAGGAGAAGGGGTTTGGCCCGGTGTTCCTGGTTTGATCGGCTGCATACACCATTTCATGGTGCTATAAAGGAAAACGGTCTCATACTTCAAAACGTAGCTCTGCATACCTTGCAGGAAAAAATACAGAATGCTTTGATACGCCCCTAGGGGTGTGATAAAGCGCTATATAAGAACCAAGTATTATTATTATTAAAATGTGTTCATTTTTTCTCATTGTGACAGGAAGAGACAAGATGGTTTGATCAAGGATCTGGACAACAAACAGACTGAGCACCGTGACAAACTGGGCAAGTTGCAACAGCAATTCCAGAAGACTCAAGGACAAAACCTGGCCAAATCATAGCAACAGCTTTAAAAGTCTCAACATTTTTTATTTGAAATAGCATTTTTTGTGTTAGTCTGTAGTTTGGTACTGGTGTGTGAGGCCAAGAAGTTTGTGGTTCAAGCAGACATCCAAGCCTTTGAACTTGAAGTCGAAGAGTTGTTACCAAATGCAATTAGCACTCCGCAACTAATGATGTCACTTTTGCTCAAAATACCCGGATCTCAGATTATCATTCTACCACTAGCCTTTGTGCGATCACCGCATCGGCGCGCCAGACCGCAGTAGTACATTCAGTACACACGATTAAGCAAAAAGCTGGGACATAATGCGCGCGTTAGTGAAATTTGACACTTTGTCTGAGATTCGGGCACTGAGCTTCTATTTTTAGCATAGTGTAGAGTGCTATAGACCCCTTGGATATGATGTCAGGAGCTTAAAAAGCACCCTCACTGAGGTCAGTGAAAGACCTCTCATTGGCTGATAGTAGTGCGTGGTGCGTACACGCAGGCTCATTACCATTGTTTGACCTCAGCGATGGCGGCAGATGCAAGGGGTTCTATTGTTTCCTTGGCTGAAGCCTTTGACTTTGTGTCTTTTGAAATGTTCTGATGGAGCCTCAGAATATGTCTGTGTAAAGCACACCGGTGCCCAATTTCATGGAGCTGCTCAATCAGACTATAGTGTTTAACAATTCTCTGCTGAGCAAAATCAAGCAGGACACCAGTTGCATATCATGGATCATATGACACGGTATCTATGCTGGTAACCTTGTTTAGTGCTTTGCTATTAGTTTTGTGCTTAAGCAGTTATATGAAGCTTGGCCTGGGTAGTAATATGAGATTCTGTTTGAGCTTGTGAAATGATACCATAAGCCATTTTGAGATATGGTGGACACAATACTATGACACTATTTAAGTTTGGGTAAATTTGTCTGTGTACACCCGAACCACCACCATATCTCAACCAGGCTAATGGCAGTTGCTGCCTCCTTCAACTGCAAGGTTTCTGGCCTGATTCACTGTTTAAGCATTTAATAGTTTTACCAAAAGTAACAATCATGTTGTTGTTTTTTGTTCACTCGTCAAAATGTATAATTCTTACAGATTGCAATGTACTGTATTATTTTAATATTGTTTGGGTTTTTTCCAGCACTGTTGGGACTGAACATTTTCGGGTTGATCAGTTTTATTATTTTGTTTTCAAATTTAACTTACAGAAATATGTGTTATCTTTCTGTCCAAACTGCATTCATCAGGGATGAGAAATCTGAGACTTTTATCTGAATTAAGACCTTCTTTGTCCGCACGGTGAAAGAAATAGCTGTTGTGTCAGATATGAAGAAATCATGCTCTTTGATCTACTTCTGTAGTGCTTGGGAAACTGTTCCCAGAAGCTCCTTGAAATCTTTAACTCCAGGGGGTACCAAAAGTTGGGAATGCCATCATTTCAACATACCTAAATGCAGTGTATACTTTTTATAATTACTCCACAAGTTAATGACCATAAAAACTTACTTGGTAAGGAAAACTGAAGAGCTGTTGATAGTATAAAACATCCGTTTGAAGCAGTTAAGTTTTAGAGAAAGAGGTAATTTTCAACCAAACAATTTGAATCTGAGAAAGGCTTCATTTTTGAGGATTTGCTTCTTTTTGTTTTTGTTTTTTACACATTAAAATAAATGTTACTCCCCCTTATGTGTGTACATCAATATTGAGTTATTTCAAATTTTTGTGTCGCAAGGTTGAAAAATAAAATTGTTTGAGAGTGATTCAGAAAAAAGGTATGTTTCGTTGGAATTGTACTTGTCATCATTTAGTGTAAATGCACGAATCTCACAACAGAAGGTGATATAATATGTGGAATTGTGTTTGAGAGAGTTGCGACAACGATTAGAAGTCATTTTTCTTCAAGAAAACCCCCAACACACGCCAGGTGCAAGATGAGACTGCACATTGGGTTGTGCTGCATTTGGACAAAAATGCACGTGACCAACAAATTCTATACAAGACTCACTCTATTGAGGAAAGCAAAGGTACAGGCTTGTCCCATTAAATGTAATATTTTTACATATTTGCATCAAATTTATAGCACAAAATGTGGGAAAAAAGATAAATATACACTTAAATTTGTGAGAAACCAATTACATTTTCAGAAAGTGCCAAACTAGGGTAAAATTATATGGGGGCAAAAGGAGGTGTACCATATTTTTCTAGGGGGCACTTCTGGCCAATTAAAACTAGTTTCTGTTTGCATTTTCCCCCTTTCGTGCTCGCTTTATGTCATTTACTATTTTTTGTTAGATAATCAGTCGTGGAGGTAAAAACAAATACATTGTCTGCGTGTAAATAGAAAAATAGTTTTAAAAACACAGAAAAAGACTACATAAAAGCTCATCAAATGAAACTTTTTGTTCAGGTAATTTTAAATCCCAAAAGTCCAGATTTCAGATGGGGTGTGGGGGGGGGGAGCACATCCCTCCCCATACCCCACTTAGTTACGCCAGTGTTTACAGCAACCCTTTTATTAGGTAAACAGATAGGTGTACACCATGCATTGGAAAATTGAAGAAAACAAGTTTTATCACTTGTTAATTTCTTTGTTTTAATTTCTTTTAATTTTATACCATATTTACTAAACTCGGCCTTAACTAAAACAAGTGGGTATACTCCCAAAGGAGACCATTAATTAAAGATAAATAGATAAAAGGTAGACATTGTTCGTTTTTAATTATGTTCCAAAATATTGATATAAATTGCTATTGTTCATTTTCAGCAGACGTTTTTTTTACAGAAGAGCCCAAAAAGTGCGTATTATTGCGCGCGCTTTAAATGGGGCAACAAGTTTACCCTGACTGGTGTTCTTTGCATACTAACCTAAAGTGTATGTTACCCATAGCGTACCAGCGACGAAGAAAGTTGGAGGTCGAAGGCTGGTACTCTCAGCAGTGTATGATTTATTAATGATAGGGAACTCGACACCAACTAAAGTTTATCGTTGCTAAATAACGCTTATTATTGCATCTATCTCTTGTGCGGTGTGTGAAGAGGAAGAACGGACACACATGAGTGCCTCTCCATGTTGTGGTATGCGAGGATGTGCTGAAATTTAGTGGAGATTCCTGCAGCTTCCACGTAATACTTTGAATTAGCAGTAATTGTAGGGTACTTTTGTCTTGTGCAACATGGATAACTATAAGGTGAGTTGACACATGTTTTATAGTGACTGTTGACGTGTAGTTACTGAGTGAGTGTTACTGACTGAGGCTGAGCTGAGTGTTGAAATAACGGGGTACTATGGGGGGGGGGACAGTCACTGCCAAACGGAAGTAATTTGCTTCACGAAGATTGTTTTACTTTTTTTAGAAAGACCTTAATTTTGCTTTTAGTATTAATAAAACATCATAACGTTAGTGGATATAGGCCTAACCCCACTAGACTACTGACTGGCGAAGAATGAACCTTCGCATGCAGTGTAGCAATTGCGGGGGCATGGCCATGGGGGTTTCCTCACTTCATTTCATATGGTCCTGCACGAACGTGTTCATTATGGGTGCGTTCGATTAGCTTCCCCGTGTGTACCGGGGACTTACACTCGTGGTAGCCACGAAACGAGGCTAATCGAACGCTGCGGTCATGGCGGTGTTTTCACTTGGCACTCTGGGAAAATTAAGGTCAAAGGTTGTTACGTAGAAGCGCGACTTAAACAAGTGCAAACAGACAGCTCCGTCATTTCCGTCGTTTGCTCAAATGGAAAATGTCGATGTCTGTGACGAAACAATTTAATTATATCATTCATAATTTGTACACACTCACCAACTGTTTGTTTTTCAGGAAATGCATTTCCTCATTTGCCATTATTGTTTCATAGATGATAAATCTGTGTATTAATTTGTAGTTTTTGCACTCGCGTCGAATTCAACTTGGTCCCCGCCATCTTGGTATGATACGTCTGCAACCGGAAACTACGTCATTACACCCGGGCATCCACCAGAGACCCGCTCGCGAGCTGGGGCTGTGGTGGCTAACACCGGGGCAGACACAAGTATCATGTGATGGCTAATCGAACGCTAGGCCTAATCGATAAATGTAAGCTAATGTAAGCTAATCGAACGCACCCATAGTGGTTGAGCCTTGGGTTTGGAGGGAAAACTAACCCATTTTGGGGTTATAGTGGTTTGAGCCTAAACTAGTGTTCATTATGTGGGTTTTTTCACTGTGTGGTTTGGGTTATTATGTGGTTTGACCTGAACTATTTTAATTGGAGCGATGACCTGCATATAATTGTTAATTTGTCTTAAATACATGTATGGTATGGAAAAAGTCATAACTTTGTATGTGATTATTGTACATTTCCAATTTTTCTAAACAATCATGCCTGTATTTTATTGTTTCTTTTTTATGAATCAAATAGACTGTGCAAGTCTCGCGCAATTTTTAACTTCCGGGACCATTGTGGTCCCAACCATATGGAGATTTACGTGGGCAAGATTTTGTTTTGTCAATTATTTTAGTTTAGCCTGGTTTATGACCATGACAAATATATATGTTGTTGGGAATGTCATACTTAGTCATACAAAAATATGAATGTAAAATCAATTCAACAATACCACGAAGAAAACTCGAGAATTAAACTTGACCTCAGCTTCCGGTTGCGACAAAATATTAAGAATTCTGTGCCCACCTCCGGTCACAAATCTTATGAAAACGCTTGTTTTGGATGCGCAATGATAATCGCCAGACGCTGCAATTGCAACGTGAAGCCTTTTCATAGCAGTCTATGGTTGTTGAGGCGTCAACGTCCTCTACAAACTGTGTCAAACGTTAATTTTACGCCCATGTGACCTTCGCGAATCCACGTAAGTGGTCTCTGAAAAGTTAAGATCAAATTAGCATCCTTGTCCTAGAGTTTTAATTTTGGTAAAATAATAATTAATACACTATTAATGTGTATTTATCATAAAAACTTAAACTGATTTTATAAACATGTAACGAGTATTTTTGTCGTTCAGATTTTATCATCAAATATAATTTTGCAAAAAGATTTGATTTCAGAGAAAAAATTGTTGTTCGTTTGACGTGTTTTCTCGTTCCGATACGCGCAAGACTTGCACAGTCTATTAACTGAAACTGTTCCCACAAAAACTTAAGAAACAGCGGAAAATGTTCATTATGTGGTTGAGCAAGAATTTGTTTATATCAATATCATGGAGGTTTATATCAAGTAATTTAGGTCAATTTTGTTACCTTTACAAAAAGCCCTCCTTTGTACAGAAGGTGTTTTTGTGAAAGATATTTGATTGATCTGACACAATGGTATATTTTTCTTCTGGTGATTTTTTGTTTTTTAAAGTTACTTTACCACTTGTAAGGATGGGCCTAACTTACCCCCCCCCCCATAATTTAGAACTATTATGCAGAGTGTTGTTAACACGCCTGGGTGATTTACTGTACATGTATTTCATCAACATAGCCTACATTTGCATAGTTTATGTCTCTTTGTTAGTATTTTTGTTTCGTTTTTATTCCAAATACTTATTCTAGAATACATCTTATCATTATTTAAATTGATTTTTTTTAACTTTGCAGTCAGAAAAAAATTTCTTTGTAAAGTGGCAGGCCTACCGGTTACAAAGTTTATAATAAGTGATGAGCTCAGATGTCATCAATCATCAGTGTATTTTTACTTGTTATACGGGATAGTTTAAGTTCCCCTTTGGACAATTAAAAGATAAATATCATTTAGAACAATTTGAATGAATAGGATTAATATTGGTAAAATATGACATTTTAACGACAATAAATTTTGAAAGATAATTGTTGCCCGAGGATAGCATTCAAGTTCCTTCCCAAACCACATAATGACCCAAATTGAGCACCCTCTGTTGGTGAAAGAAACATTTGAGCGAGAAATGGGGGAAAATTCAATTCTTGTAAACACAACATTTCAGTATATCAACGTCGCTTATACAGTAGGCCAGTAATTTTTGTTGTAAGTCAAAGGGCTTATTCTTCTGTTTCTCTGTCTCGTACCACAAGTTAAATTCATTCCTTCGCCCTTCCGACATAGAGTCGGGATCATAGTACAAGACAGAAGGAAGAGGTCTGACATAGTTTTGATTGTATTTTGTATTGAAAAGATGCGGAAAGAAACCCTTTTTTAACTCGGATAATCCAAAGGTCGCGGGTAACTTCGACAGAGCCATAGGGAGAAAACTCATAGAATCTATAATTCTACGATTAAATTTCTTAACATCAATACACATAACTTTTGCACCATTGTATGTTACGAATGGAACACAGGCATTTTGAAAAAGAAATTCAAGGAGAAAATAGGAATCGTATCCCTTGGCATTGTGTGCTGCAGCAAAAGAGTTTACAGTTTCAGAGGACTGAAATAACCATTCGCAGAAATAATTTTGGGTTGTGTCTCCCTGAAATATTTTACGTGGCGTACAATGTTTACAACTATTTTTAGACGACTGTCCCGCACACCGTTCACAAACCATTTCTGCTACATATAAATTTGGTATATGAGTCCCGCCATCTTGCGTACATTCGAAATCAAAGAATATATATTTGAGCGGCTGTTTTGCCTTTTCTGTTTTTTTAGCTCTACTTAAAATTTGATCATTCTCTGTATCATCAATGGTGTGCCTGTCTTCGGGGTCTACAAAAGTTTCCTCTAAAGACAATGGGAATCGTGTAGGTTGTACTATACTATCGTTAACCTTTACATCTAACACTTTCATAAAACATTTGTGACTTGGAACGGTACCACATCTTTACATGGTTTACAATACTTCTTTGAACAACAATGACCCCCGCGTCTGTCTGATTTTACGACATCCACATGCACGTCGCACTTTTTACGAATATGGAATGACTGGCATACTGTTTTCTTACCAATCATTCTCTTCTTATGGTTACAATAACAAACAGGGTCTTTAAAATAATGGTTACACTCGAGGCAATACACAAACGCCTCTGTATTTTTGGATGTGCAGTTACTGGAAAGACACAAACTCCATGATAAAGAACACTTATGCAGAGCTTTTGCAAAATTAAAGCCTTTGTGACAGTCGTCGCAAAAATTGCTATGATTAAGGAACCCGGTCATAGACCTGATAAGGTCGTAATGACGCCGTGCTAGATGTAAGTATATTGTACGGGGTCTCCCCTTTTCTCTGAAAATAGGGGTATAACAATGCTCTCTGGATAACACAACTAGATTATAATTAGGTAACACATTTTGAAATCGTCGAAGTTCATTGTTCCCGCATAGCACCCTCTCTATTATACCGGCCCTACTATGGAGATCTGTAACTAAGGGTTCAATATATTTATTTCAACCTTTTAGTATGTACTTTAGCTCGTTTCCCGTTTTTTGTTATAGAGCCCTCCCTATCACAATTGCTCTGGCCAGACAGGTATTCGTCCCATCATCTCTAACTTTAACAATACTTCTTTTCGCAGCTAACAGTTCTTCCAATTTCATGAGTCTGACAGGGGTGTTTCCTTTTCAACCCTTTGGACATTTTACACACACGAAATTAATTGATATGGTTTCATCAAATCGAATGCACCGATAACTGTTTAAGACCCTTTCAATTTCTTCAATCAAGGATAATGCAGTGAAATTTCTCATTTCTGTGAATGGTAATGAAATTGGAAAGTTCAGGATGGGCGAGTCGAAAACCATGCGCACCCTGTCATCGGGTTCTACACCGAACCCGATGCGATTGATTATACTTTGAAAAATATCTGTTAACAGAGGTTAAGCCTCGGTAAGATTAACATTATCTAAATTTTTAAACCTTATCTCGTAGTCGTAACTACGCGTCTGGTACCGTTTAATTAGTTTTTCTTTAATACGTACTACATGTAGGTCATAGTACCTGGCATGGATGTCCTCAGGCCGCTTCTGTCGGAATCTCTTGGCTCGTGGCGGCTCATCATCGTCGCTTCTATCACCATGGCTCTCCATACCCCGGTCCAGGCTGTCCAGGTCAGCGACATCTTTCGTCATGCTCTCCTGGTCAAAGTCAAATTCGGAAAATGAGGATGCCGAATCATCCACAGGAGATCCGTGACGTACTTGGCCAATTTCACGCGTTCCAGGTTGTTCTCCGATGCTTACCCTTGCAGGAAGTCCACTGCCGACCCGACCAATCCCACTCGTCTCTGGCTGATCTTCAAGGCGATTCTGCGAAGGAAGCCCTCCACCAACTTGTCCAATGACGCCAAAGGCAGGACGATCCTCTATCCCCATCTCAGCCTCATGGGGAAACTGTGTCCATGACTCTGACAGTTCATCCCACCACACGTACAGCTCATCATCGGCAGAAATAGAACCGAATCCCCCAATTTCAGACATTATCTCATCAAAATCATTGCCAGAGGTTTGAGGGCAATCGACAGTTGGAGATTCAGCATTATCAGGACAGACATCGTCTGTTTCGTTCATCAGCAGCTGATTCATTCGATGAGAAAGGGCTATTCTCTGTTCTTGGGACAAATCCATAAATTCACCAAGCGCTATACACTCGTCTATGGATAGTGTACCGAAATCTGCCAGTTTGAAAAACATGGTGATGGTAGTTTTGATGTGATTTTGCCTGTCTTGCTCAAATCGAACTTATTCGTAGAATGGTAACTGGGATGGATCCGATGGGAGTATTTATTAACACCGGGGGGACGCTTGGTGTGTAAAGGCATTTCAAAAGACAACCTCTCTTTTATGTATTGTCATGAGTTCTCAGAAGTTTCTTTGAATCATGGACAACCTTTCATCTCCCGTATATTTTGTCTCATCAAGCCCGCCTCTCTCATTGGCCCCTTTCAAAAAGATTTATATACTTTTCTTTGTTCGCATCTTCTCGTGCATACTCTGTCTCATCAATATTTCTAGAACCTTTCTTTGCAAATACCATGGACCCTCTCTCCTAAATCCTTTTGTTCACATGTTTACCCCCCTTCTCTCTATACTGGTATGTATTAACATTTCAAGGACAACCTCTCTATGAGGGTCATTCATAAAAGACGGGTTACAGCACACACGCCCCTTCTGTCTAATCCTAAGTCTTTCTTTACTCTTTATCTCCCGTATATTTTGTCTCATCAAGCCCGCCTCTCCCATTGGCCCATGTCATTACTATTTATATACTTTTCTTTGTTCGCATCTTCTGGCGCAAACCCTCCTCTCTCTATGGTCAATTTCATCGTTCGTGCTTGTTACTTAGTGAGCCTAACGGTCGTCTTTGAATCATTTCTTCACGATGGACTCACCTTCGTCGACCTGCTGCCGGAGAATGAGAGAAGCCGAATACGTAAAATTTAACTTCAACAAATCGTTTTGCTAGAGGGAACAAGACAACAGATCAACGAGCTACACCGGGTCCACCTCACGATTGAAAATCTCATCAAGATTTTTAGACCTTTCTTTGCTCTTTGCCCTCTCAATGTGTTTACAGCACAACCATGGCAAAAACCGGGAAACTAATTTTGTATGTAAAATATAATAATGTGCTTAAAACAATATTATTTTGTCTTTGAGTTTTATTCTGGGTTTACATTTTCTAAATTAATTATGAAATATCACTACGCTCAAACCACATAAATCACCAAAAGCAAACGCTAAAGCCAGGGCTCAAAATCCACATAATGAACAAGTTAAGGAGGGGGGTGGGGGTGGGGTGGGCTAAGCTTTACGTGGATTTACTCCTCCCATGGATGTATTGCCTGCACCGGCTAGATTTGACCATGTTTACTAATCGATATTAAAGCCGGCAGATCATAGCGCCATCTTTGACTAGAGACAAGCTGAGTGAAACCACAAAAGTGACAATGGAAGAGAAGAGGCTATTTAGAAGTTTTGCAAAGATAACTTCCCATTATCAGATTTACATGTAACAACAATGAGCTTGACTATCACAGTGATCAGGCGAGAGTTGGTATTTTTATTTATCAACACGGGAATCTGCCACAAGTGCCAGCGCCATCTTGAATTGTATCCCAGCATCCTTTGACCCGCGCTTTGTCACAAGAAATTCTGAACCTACAGTTCTTGATTAGCTCTGTTTTTCAACACTCTTCCCAAATTTTGGAACAAAAGTATCGCTACAGACAGAAGTTAAGATCCAGCAGCAAACTACTTCAAACTTACCCTTTTAATCTCTGGAGGTCAATGCTCTTCATAAAGCATATATTTTACGACATGTGGTGAGAATTATGGTTGAAAGACAAAGATTGCACAGTGTCCAAAGTTTGCACCTGAGCTGTCCTGCGCAAATTTCAAAACCATGCAAGGAAACAAAGTTTGTGCCATCCAAAAATGGCACACCCGCAAAATTTCCATTTTCAACATTATACACTGCCTTTATAAAATATGAACTCCATACATAAAATTAAGGACAATGTGTTTACATGATGAAAATTGTGCTTGGTATCTCCTGACTCACACAATGGATTAAGCCCAAATTTTCACAGTTTTTTAAATTTCATGTGTATGGTTGATTACACAAAACATGAACACTGTCTGCGACTATTTTGTCAGCTCCACCAATCCTGTACCTTTAAGTCAAGTCACTTCAGTAACAACCACGGTAACAAAATTTCGAATGAAGATGACTTCATTTTTTGCAAACATTTGCCACACGTAGTTGCTCAGCATGCTGAGGGTAAATGGATTTGACAGGGTGTAGAATTCAACATGTCTCAATTAGGAATACAAATAATGTGTCAAACCTTGACTTGGGCTCGGGCTTCAGCTTGGGCTCCGTCATCAATTTTAAAACAGTGCACATTTTGCACGATGTTTCCAACATCAACCTGAGCTAGAGACGGAGCCTAAGGCCCAGGTTTGGAAAAAGCCCAGGTTTAGAGTTTGACAGTTCTGTGTGACACTGGAGTGGACTGTTGAGGTACATGTAGTTACAGAACAAGCAGTTGGGCTCCAAAGTATATTTGATAATGCCTGAAGTGAATGGTTACCCCCACCAAAAAAAACCCACCAAAATACCCCCCCCCCCCAAAAAAAAAAAACCAAAAAAAAAAACCCAAAACCCCCAAAAAACAAACCCCCAAAAAAACCCAAAACAACAACAGCAAAAAACACACAAAAACTAAAAAGAAAACGCTTAGATAAATATATATATAGTAAAAAATAACTCTAATAAAATAAGTAAAGAAATAATAATAAATCTTGTGTGTAATAATACTTTCTTAATATCCTTTTATATGCAGTTGCTTGAGCGACTAGGAAAAGGAGCACAGGGATCCGTGTTCAAAGTGGAGAATAAAGAAGATGGATCAATTTATGTCTTAAAAAAGGTGAGTGAAAGGGTGGAAAATTTGCTATATCTACATGTACTATTTACATTTATGTACTACAAAATTGTGACTGCGAAGTGCATGCTGCCTGCCTCGGGTTATTTCACCTCTTGGTCCAAGTAACAATTTTTCCAAATCAGTTCCAACTCATATCATGTTGAAATTTTATAAACAACTGATTTCAGGGCTCCAATTTTTTTACACTGGACCGCAAACCTGAGGCCAGTGATTTTCAGCTTTGGGCCAGGGGTCGATTTCACCAAACTCTTCCTAACTTAGGATTAATCCTAGGCAATGCTAAGAGATAGGACTAGTCTTAAGTACTGGTCCTAACTTAAGACTAGTCCTATCTCTTAGCATTGCCTAGGACTAGTCCTAAGTTAGGAAGAGTTTTGTGAAATCGACCCCAGTACACTCAGGACTGGACAAGTCCGACTGTCTTGGGTTTTTTTTAATTGAATAATATTACCTCTCTTTGTAATTATCTTAAATTAACAAAAAATGATACAAATGTTGACTTTAGTCTGGTAAATATCTTTCAATTCTGTCGAGTATCGAAGTACACTCACCCATTAGACTAAGATACATTTTCCCTTAGTGCTTGGTCAAATAAAACAGTAACATTTTGTAGAAAGTTCGTTCTCATTCAGATTCTGGTCTTGTAAAATAAATTCTGGTCCGGTTAACATTTTGAGCTACAAGCCGTGGAATTTAACCCCAAATTCAAGCCCTGGACTAATTGATTCTTGTGAAGTTCAGAAGTAAAACATGAATACGGATGGGTGTTTAGGGTTCTCCCCATGCACAAGCTAACGCCATATTTCGGCCGATAAGCAAAAGAATTCGGCCGATACGCCAAACAAAACAAAACAAAACATGAAAAGAAAACCATATAGAATGCTCCAAATTGCACAATAGGGCTTTGAAAACCAAGAAAGACACCAAGTAGAAAGCATTCCAAGGACCCTGTTTCAATTCTGCACACCCTTCTGCCAAACATCCCAAAAGTTGGGCCCAGAATGTCCCACAGTTTTGAAAAAACCTGGGACGAACCCTGGGGTTGTGTTAATCTGTTCATAGTTCTCAGGTGATTGTTCAATATCTTAATGCCCCCAGGTTGAGTGCACAGATGAAGCGGAGGCGAATAAGGCATTCAAAGAGGTAAGTTCATTCTTGGGGAGGATGGTTGTGGGAGGAGCCTCAGGGCTTTGTCACATGTGGCAATTTTTACCAGGCAGCTTGGATTGGAGGCAACTACCTGTACAGCATGCAAAAGGGCACAAGGGACATTTTTCTCAGTGTCTTTACTATCCCTTAGAAAACATTACTTGAAATTTTAAATATCAATGTTTAGCCTTCTTGAAGATTTTCTAGAACCGGTTGCCTGTGAATTGCTTCGTGTAACATGGCCCTAATTTTACATACATTGAATTAAGATACAAGTTACAAAAGAATTATCATACCACAGTTTTAAAGTTTAGTCCATCCAGGACTTTTTTCCACAACAATAAATTGAGTGTAGATTATACATCATAAAAGGGCAGGGTTCGACCTTAGCGGTGGTCCGCTGGCCAAATGCCAGTTGAAACGGCGGCGGACCAGCTGAAACACCTTGCCAAGTGGTCTGGCTGGTCAGTCAAAAATATAAGTGCCGCAAAGCGCACATAACGATCACGATGTACATGTAATGTACACAACGCACGATCCTGTGCGACACACCGTTTCCATTTTACAGGCTTGTAGTCTTTTATTTTGTTACTTTGCGTGCGACAATACTTGCAATAAACATTGAACGCTAGAGGGCGTTTTAGAACAATTCGATAGCGCGAGAGTAAACGCCCTCTATTGGTGAAATTACGCGATAACATACAAAACCAAGTTACAAACGCCTTGACCAAAGACTTGACGTTTCTGCGCATGCTCAGGAAAAGCGGTTAGTCCCCCGAAATTGCAATGTCATCATCCCTGGTGCGCCCATGCTGCACGCTGTAAACCTCAGCATTGTCGTTGCTGGTAGGCACGCACATTCTGTCGACAGCATGGTCAATGGAGCACAGTTCCGTGGAAATTTTAGGTTGTTTACGAAAAACTACAGAACGTCTGTAGGCTTCATTTTACAAAAAATGACAAATTTAGGATACTCTGGATGAACAAAAAGAATATTTTATGGTAGGGCCTATAATGTAAGATTTTTTCTTCTCGATTTTGTTTTGCTGTTTTGGGGGGTTTATTTTGCGGGGTGATTGAAGGACTGCTATTATCTGTAGCGATCGTGCGTAACACTAATCCTCCTCCTTCTTCGGTACCGTAGACTAATGACAGTCATCAATAACAAGTTCATGGTTTTTTTTATCAAGTCGGTTTTTAAGTTATTTGTTTTTAATTAACCACAAGCATTTTCTTTCATCAAAAAGTACTTGTCCCGTGGAAATACTATGACTTGCTGTCTTTGGATACTGAAACCATCATCCATGGACTGAAACTATCCAAAGATCATTTCCAATTTGCTTCTGAAAAATCTCACCTGTGTTTTAGGTTAAGTTATTAATACTATTTTTCATTTAATAGGGGCCTAATGACAACAAAATGTTTACGCCATCAACAAGCATGGAAGAAGAAAATAGAACCGTACTCCTAATGAACACAATAACTGTCTAACATAATAAAGTATGGCTATCAATGTGTAGTTAACTTGACGTTGCAATTCATTGAATTGATCGAAAATCAGGATATTGTTTCAATCATATCAGTATAAAAAATGTTATAAAAAAACTAACGGACCAGTCAAAAACCTGGCGGACCAGTTAAAAATCAAGCCAACTGGTCCTGCTGGCTAGTTGAAAAAAAAGAAGTTAAGGGCAACCCAGCAACCCCAAACAAATTACCTGGCCAAGTAAGCAATCAAGGCCCAATTTCATAGAGCTACTGAAGCACAAAAAGTAGCTAAGCACAACAAAATGATGCTTACCAGCCGAAAAACCATGTCGCATGTATTATCTGTGACTGGTATCCTGCTTATTGTTGCTTAGCAGCAAATGTTTAAACTGCTTTAAGCAGCTCTATGAAATTGGGCCTTGCTCTTGGGAGAACATGATATCGCCCTGGTAAAAAGTGGCACCTGAGTGAGCTTGATGTGGGTCAGTTGCTTTGGGTGCATCTGTGTGTACTTTAAGGTGTGAAGTGTAGTTTGAAGTGTACACTTCACCATCACAGTCTTGTGAGACAAAAAGTTTACTAATTTAAGATCTCCAGCTTAATTTAGAATGGAACACTGAATAATGTTGTAGGGTCAAATGAGCGTGAGGAAAATATCATTATGTTCATGGAAGGTCAGTGGCCTGTACCTACATCATTTGCTCTCCTTTATTGCTTTTAAGTAATTGAGTAAATTGTCAATCAGGAAGTAATTGGTAATTTGTACAATTGTGTGAGTTCATTTAAGCACAATTGAGACTGTCGATGTCGAGTATTACTGAGTCAGAGTGCACTCAAAATCATTGCCTGTTTTCTTAATTTTTGTTTTCCCCTTTGTAAAATCTGCAACATTATAATTCGATTCGATTATTTGTAGAAAAAACCTCTTTTAAAACCTTTAAAAGGCTAAATTCTCTAAATTGGTTGTGTGCGTGTTCAAAGCTTTTTATGTGTGAGTATACATGTGCCTCTTTCTCTAAATTTAGGTAATTCATTCAAAATGTTATTTAAAATTTGAACAAGTCTGAAAAATAACATTAGGCCAAATAAAAAAAAATACCAGTTGATCGTCCCCGCCCGCATCCTTTTTTGAGACCGCATCCTTTTTTTTACTATTTACTATTTACGATTTTTCTTCAAAAAAACCAATATTTGTTTGTATTTTTAACTAACTACGACGTTTTTTTCTTCAAATTTTTGATAAACTTACCGATGTTTTAGAATTTACAACACGAAAAACTAGGTCGTGAAACACAGAACCATTTTATTTGCATGGCCATCGGTCGTGGCGAACATTGTACATGCACATGTACCTGTACATCGTACACTGCACGCATGCAAGCTCCAGCACTTGCATGCACAACATGATGAGCATACAACCTTGCTACCGCGCGTGCTGCATGCATGGGAACATGCCGTCCCGAATACTGTTAAGAGATCGATCACTTTATGGGAACGAAGTTAAGCTCCTGGGTTACGGACGGGCAACTCGACTGGTTCATTACGGTGTAAGTTTTAACGGGTTGACTTCGACCTTTCAAACGTGTCGAGTTGGTCTTATATGCCGCGTACTTTGATGACCCATGCATTTTGTATCTGAACACGTTTTTTTATATCAACATTTATCCGAGGTGAGCTGCAAGATGGTGTTTGTGTGCGTGTTAATTCGCGCAAATAAAGGCAAGATTCTTGCACGGTCAGTGGGGAACGAAAGACGCATTATTGATATTTTCTCAGACTTTGCGTCGGGAGACTTTATTTTTATTGTTAATTTATTTTATAAATATCTGTTTCTTTACACATTAGGATGTGTTAGGATACACATTAGCAATTTTAAAGTCAATTGAAAACATAAAACATGTGAAGCCATTCCTTTTCATGATGAAAAACATGCGAGACTATTGTTTTAATTCTCCCCATCATGGCTTAATTTGATACTGATGAGCTCTATTTCTTAAATAAATCCAAGTATTTTTGAATAATTAATAATAAACATTGAACATCAACTCAGTAGTGTCTTTGTTTGTACCAAGAGTCATTATTATTCATGTTCATCTTTTAGTGTAATAATTCCTGTTAACCCGGGTTCTAATGCAACAACAGAGGTGATTTCAAACTGAAGATTTAGTCGCCTGTTGAAATTGGAATACTTGGCGGCCATCTTGGAAAAAAAACAACAAATAGTAAATAGTAAATAGTAAGGCCCTCATCCTCCTCATTTTTGAAAAATCCGGACGATCAACTGGTATTTTTTGTTATTTGGCCTTACACCTCAGAATATTTTGTATCAATACTGTCATGTACACTGTACATGTACATGTTTGTACGCTATCATCCAGAAAAGTCACATCGGTTTAAAATGCATGATGTGTAAGTTCCCCCTGTGGCATAAATGATACAAGTGTAAAGGTAAACAATTTACCAACGCCTATACAGGTATATGTAGCACCCCTCTGTGAAAAGGGTGCAACACCTGTTTTTATGAATACACTGTACCTAGGGACAGTCCCTTTTCCTTAGGAGGAAATCAATATGTTCTGCTCATCTTTTGTTGTAAACCGAACTAGTCACAGCTTTGCACCAAGATATGCAAACTTATTATTGTTACTGCAGTGTATGTTTACTGCAGATGTATTCCTATTGATTCGCATCACAATCCATCTAATCGGGAATCCTTCTAAAAGGGCCCTTGATATTCATAAAAGGGGAGCCAGAGTGTGGTAATCACTAAATAGACATCAAAACCAAAGTGATAAATTAAGCGGAATCTGAACAAAAGACCTCTGGATTAACATGCTGGCACTCTATCAACTAAGCTATGTAGCCCTGTGTTGACGGTCTCCCTGTTTTGTCAATATCCTTGTAATATACTGTTAATTATAATTAAAACAATTTGAATTGCAATTTTTGAATTAATTTTGGGTTTACAAATGTACCTTCCCGACTGTGGAAATGGATTCCTTGAAAATTCTGTAGCCTTCTTAAGAAACTCAAAAACCAGTGAAAATACAACACATTGCACCTCCATGATTGCACTAATTTTATGTGAAAATCTGTTGATCTTTTTAAGTGCCTAATATTACACACACCGTACATCCATTCAATGTACATCAGTACTATCGCATTGAAAATGTCAGGTTTAATTTCTTTCCATGAAATTAGGGCACCTGATATTTGTACACATGTGGCACGAACTCTTCATATTAGTTTTTTTGTTTAGATAAGAAAAATGTCATGTGTTTTAAGTTTGCACAGGGTACATGTTCCAACATACCTCTCTATAAATATGACACTTTTATAGTAAGCACATAAGAATAAATGTCAATTACTCTACTGACCGAGCACTTCATAAACTGTGTAGATTCTCGCTCAGTAAATTTCAAAGGTCGATTTTCTGCTAGTGAAATTTCCGTACATTTTGTCAATGTGTGGATATTTACCCTTGGTTAAACTTGGGTCATGCTCAATCAAGGGCTTCAATTGTAATCCAAAAAGGACACTTCCAAAGCCCTACTCCATCAACCATTCATGCATTGTAACAACACTAATAGGTGACGTCTACATGTATGACTGGGATATTTTGTATGTCTTGTCAACTGTTAGGGTCCTATAGCCTGTTTGGGACAGTGGCACATCAACTTTTGGTTCATTAACTTTTTAATGAGTACTAGTTGCAAAAAGTTGTCTGTTTTTTAAGTTCTTTAAAGCACGTTATTGACTTTTAGATCATTCCAGACCTAGCTTTAAGTTAGTGAACAACTATTTTGTAATTACAGTATAACAAAAATCAAGATAAGCAGGCACAAGTATATTTGTTTTTGACCATCATTTTGAGCAAGGAAATGTATCTTTGCATTTCTGAAACTGTGACTTTACAAGAAACTTGTTAAAATGTAATAACCTGTTTGCACAACCATGTACACAGTAAGCTTCCGGGCAATCGCACAAATCCTAAGTTTAGGAGTTCTTAATACAAAAATCATACCTGTATAATCTAAAATTTTCTTAAATGTTTCAACCCATGAGCGTAATCAAGGTAAACCGTGGCCCATATGCTAAGCTCCTAGGTACTCTACTGGTTGCTATGAATGAAGTCCTGTTATATATTGACTTAGCCTCACACTGAGAATTTATGAACACTTGTATGCATGTACTCCTTGTACTCTACCTATTTGATTGACAATAGTCCTTTGCATTTAGCCCAGATACTTCTCACTTGATTCCCTTATACTGCTGTTTGATCATGAAATGATAATTCTGGTTTTATCACAAGAAGATGGAAACCCATTGAAATGACTGATTGCTTATATTAAAAATCATTGTGTGCTATTAACTATTAATGCTTTTGTGTTCAATTGTGTATAGGTTTTTCCCGACCAATTTCAACAAAAACTCATTCAATTTAACACCCGGCTCATTCAATTTCGTTTGAATGTGAATGCCCCGTTGCATCAGCATTCGACAGTCAAAGGGTGTACTTCAATTGGATCAGTTAAGGCCGAGCTGCCAACTCTCCCTGATTCATCTACAGAAAGTTCCCTGATTGAATAAACCAATATTTCCATGTTCTGATGAACAAATTTGAAAATCTCCAAGTTTCCCTGATTGCAGAAATTTTTCCCGATTATGTTGAATGTAATTCTAAATATCTCCATGATTGTTCGACAAAATCTTTGTGATTGTAAGATGCAAATGTTGGCAGGTCTGGTTTAGCATTTGCTGATCAAATTTATAAGATAAATCAAATTTATTAGATTGCAACGATCATTTGAATTTCACAAAAGCCAGCAGCAAGAGGCTGGTCAACTGTTCAATTTCAGCAATGTTGTAGTAAAAATTCAACTGAAAAATTGTAGGCCTGATACTTCACTGAGGCAACGGAAGCAATTGACCGTATTTTTGACCGCATGAGGGCGCTTTCACCAGTGAATGTCTTGCATCACAATTACAGTTTCATCTTATTTTAATTGCCTGTACGTAGTTTTCTTGCATCATAAACATAATAATAACAAAAATAAACAAAAACCTGTTTGTTTACTTGTTTTTCATCACGTGAAATTGGTCCACATACGCCCTCACGCGGTAAAAAATACAGCAAATTGCCAAATTTGCGTGCTTAAGTTTCAAACTATCGCACACAAGTTTCAAACTTGCTTGAGCCAATTATGCGACCTACCAACTTAAATAGGGCTATGAACATTTACGTGCCCTTAATGCCCTTATTAAGATCAGGATTTTTTTGATTTCAATACATATTTAATGTATGTTCATTGTCAGATTGACAACTTGAAGGGGAAATATTGCCGGATATAAAATGCATGTATTTAGTCTAAAAGATTGATCTAACGAGGCTGTGTGATATGTGAGTTTCCCAACTTTTCCTTGCTACTGTACCATTTTGTTTTGTTGCTTTAGTCCTTTTTTGGGGGGGATGGCTTTGGTTGCAGTTTATTGTGTGTTTATGTACGTATTTAGCAGTATGTACAAAGTATACTGTAGTTAATTCTCTGTTTGTTGAGGGTTACTAGACTGATCTGGTCACCAACTAAAATATGTAGGATTAAACAGGGTGCGGAGGTAGATAGATACATCTAGATCATACACTTGATATTATAGTTAACAAGTTTAAAGGGAAGACCTGCATGTTTTCAAACAGGCTATGTTTTCCAAATTGCTGTGGTCCCAGCCTTGCAGAGCTGACAACTCCCCTGATTCTGCAAGAAAGTTCCCTGGAAATAAACCAATCTTTCCATGTTTTGATGAACAAATTTGAAATCTCCTGATTATGAAAACTTTTTTCCTGTAATTTGTTGAATGTAAAATTCTAAATATCTCCCTGATTGTTGCACAAAATCTCCCTGATTGCAAGATGCAAATGTACATTGTAGCAGCTCTGGCCTTGGTGCCTCTATACACAGAAGTTTGATTTTTCAGGAACTTTCTTGATTTCAGGATTAACTCAAAATCTCCTTGAGCCTTCAAATTTTCTTGGCAGAAGTAACTTCCAGTCACCAAAGGGAGAAAGAGATAGTCCACATTGTGTCCAG
This sequence comes from Plazaster borealis, assembly GCA_021014325.1. Classification (NCBI taxonomy): domain Eukaryota; kingdom Metazoa; phylum Echinodermata; class Asteroidea; order Forcipulatida; family Labidiasteridae; genus Plazaster; species Plazaster borealis. The sequence continues at coordinate 8,432,958 of CM037456.1, read as the reverse complement.
ACCTGTGGTTTTGTATTTCTGGTAATACACAGAGTCTGTAAACCTCCTGAATAGTAACATCTGGGGGTGTCTGGGTCTAGAATAAGGGGGAACAAAGACCCGCGATCCATTTTCAGGAATGTTCACATTTTCATCATTAAATCTCATCGCCGTCTACAATATAATTATTCCATGAACATCATACAGATTCTTGTATTGATCATGTTGGCTGAGTGGTTTCTATCCCAGCCTTTCAGTCACCTCTTTGGACCTTGGTTCGAATCCCACCTCAGACCGGAGCCTTAACGAATTCGCGCGCTTACGTCAAGTGATTTCACGGGTTAGCAGGGAATTTTTGCTTGTGCGTACTCCATGTTACTAGGCATTCTAAGCTTACACAGCTAGCGCAGAAATTCGGCGCTTGCACAGTAAGCGGAAAATGGAGATCGTAAGCGCAGAATTCGGCAGTAACCAGAGCCATGAAATTGGGCCAAGATTACTTGGGTTTTCCCCATTGGGGTTTTTCCTCCCACAACTTTAACTGAACATTTCTTGTTGTTTCCTATTCATCCTTTTATTGGCGCTAATTACGCTGTTGTTTGTGTAATAAATAAATAAATTCCTAATGAAGCTGCTGTTTTCTCAGTGGTCTTGTCACTTCAACAACACAATTCCAGACCTGCAGTCTATTTGCACGACATTGAGTCTTGACACAACACCAAACAAATAGAATACTGTATTACAAGGTTCTCATTAAACTAATATGTTATTGCATTTAAACATTTGTATCAGAGCTCAAAATATTCAATGGGTCACTCACTGGCCAGGGTCCAGTCATTTGAGCATTGTGCCGATTGACCCAATTCACCTGATGCCATCACCACAATAAATTTTGGTTGCATCATTTTATGAGTCAATTTTCCAGTGTGTTATACTGTGTAGTTTCACAATTAAGGCGACCTGGTGCTTTAACATACTCATAGAATCTTTACATTATGCAATTTGACTACCAAAATGGCAGACCGTAGCCGCGAGTGACAGCAGTACAAGGGTTGAATAGACCTTACGTATTGAAGCCATCTTAGACGGTAAACTGATGATGAAACAATGGAAAACACACATCTTTGTACGTGCGACACACATGGTGCCATCTTAACGATGATGAAACAATGGAAAACACACATCTTTGTACGCGCTACACACATGGTGCCATCTTAGTAGGTAAAACGATGATGAAACAATGGAAAGCACATATCTTTGTACGCGCGACACACACGGTGCCATCTTAACGATGATGAAACAATGGAAAACACACATCTTTGTACGCGCTACACACATGGTGCCATCTTAGTAGGTAAAACGATGATGAAACAATGGAAAACACACATCTTTGTACGCGCGACACACATGGTGCCATCTTAGTAGGTAAAACGATGATGAAACAATGGAAAACATATCTTTGTACGCGCGACACACATGGTGCCATCTTAGTAGGTAAAACGATGATGAAACAATGGAAAACACACATCTTTGTACGCGCGACACACATGGTGCCATCTTAGTAGGTAAAACGATGATGAAACAATGGAAAACACATATCTTTGTACGCGCGACACACACGGTGCCATCTTAGTAGGTAAAACGATGATGAAACAATGTAAAACACACATCTTTGTACGCGCTACACACATGGTGCCATCTTAGTAGGTAAAACGATGATGAAACAATGGAAAACATATATCTTCTTTTGACCTCTAGCCAAGGGCACCCTACTCATTTGACTAGGCCTGGGCAACTAGTGAAATTCACTACCCTATTTTTTCAGTAGTCGTGGCGCTTCGGTTAACCGGGTACTTGAAAGCCGCAGTCGCGACTAGACATAGCAATCAATAGTCGCGACTTTGACACCAGTCGCACTAGTCGCCCAGGCCTACAATTGACGTTATGTGCAAAAGGTCTATTACCCCCAAACTAATCATGTCCTGCAGTCTAGTCTTTCCCAAACACATACTTCTAAGAAACTTTCTAATGTACACTGTAGCTTTTCAATTCCAAAACTTTTCCTAAAAGTGAAGACATTTTGTCTATATTCTATGTCTTGTGAAATCTTTTTGGCCCGTTAAAAGTTCAGAATTACCTGTGGTCGGGTGGAGATTTTCTTGAATTTTTTAGCCCTATACACTCACCTACATCCATATTAATTTGTGTTATGTGCACTATGATCTTGATGGAATAGCGCCTTATAAATTGTAATTGTTATGTCAGGTATGGAATTTCATCTTTGAGAGGGCAAGGCCATTTTTCATTTTTCAAAGGACACTTTCATTGGAAAACCTTGAAGTCCATGGAAAACTTTTAAAAGGGTCACCAAGACCAAGACCAGGGGCAACAGAGGCATGGCTTCCGTGGCCTTCGTATAATTGGAGGCCTGTTATGTTATATTATGTTATGTTATGGATGCTGACCGAGTATGTGTACTGCTTCAAACACATGCCTGTTAAACAGCGTTTAGACATTAGACCGTCCATAAGGTATTACACAGGATTGGTAGAGCTGACAAAATAGTAAAAAACAGAGTTTATGTTTTGTGTGATCAACCATATTCATGAAATAACAAACCTGTGAAAATTTGGGCTTGTGAGCTGTGTGAGTCAGGAGAAAATAGTGAAAAACCATGAACAATTTTCAGCATGTAGGCCCTAAACACATTGTCCTTAATTTTTGTTGTAACAACTGAAATCATCTTTAGCGTTTTTTCTTTTTTTTAGGTTTTCAGATACAGTCTTCTTGAATATGACTTCATTTCAAAGGGAAATATTTCACAGCAAAAAATGGTTGAACTTCATAAACAGTACACTATCAGACTAAATTAAAAAATTATGCTTTTTATCCTTGTATTTAATTAATACATTTAATGTGATGATTGCAGAGGATACACAGTCAAAGAAAAAGATGTCTGGAAGTGCTTGAGAATGGAAAATATGGTACATCTTTTGGCGTACAACATTATGAACGAACAACAGTGTACTGTTGTTCACAGGTGTTTTTTTTCTTTGACCCTTCTTCTTTCTTGTCCTTCTTATTCTTCAGGCCATGGCCTTGCAGGATTTAAAGCATCGTTATATCTGTGGCTACAAGGAGTTCTTCGTAACATGGGACAAAGAAGTGAGTAGCAACGCTTAATGGTTTCAGAGTTGGAATAGTTTTGGTCACAGAGAACAAGGTTTTAGCCAGGATTTGATTAAAGGGTGTCCAAATTTGCAGGAAATTTACAAACTGGGTGTCCAAATTATTCACTTACAATACATTAACATGTAAATGACAGATAAAACAGGGTGTCTAAATTTAAAACAGGGTGTCCAACAAGGTGTCAAAAAGACACCCAGATAGACACCCTTCTGGCTAACACTATGACAGAGAATAGTCTGATTGATGTGAAGGGAATTTGAAATGGCAGGGAGATGGAAAGGGGACAAAGTACAAGTCCCATTAATGATTTTATTTGCATTTTTGTTTTCTCCTCATATTTTTTGCGGTTGTTTCTCAAACCTGATTTCTCAGGATTCTTTTCCGATTTCAGGATTTTCATAAAACCACCTTGAGCCTTTAAATTTTCTTGAAAGAACCGAAGCGGTCACAAAAGGGAGAACAAAATTAGTCCACATTGTGTCCAAGCCTGTAGTTTTGTATTTCTGATGATGCACAGAGTCTGTAAACCTCCTGAATTGTCATATCTGAGAGGTTCTTGTATGTCTGGGTCTAGAATAAGGGGGACCCCAACCTGCAAGCTTTTTTCCTTGAATTTCCACAACCGTCAATTCTCATCACTGCTGTTTTTATTTTTGCAAACAAGGATGTGGATATTTTGTACAGTTTTTTTGTTTGTTACCCTCTCTTTCTTGTGTAGGAATCGGCCCTGTATGTGTGCATTGTAATGCAATACTACAAAATGGGTGACTTGGATAAAGCATTAGGTATCAAAAGAAAACAACAAGTCAAAGTTGAAGAGGTGGTAAGTTGAATTTAGAGGTTTCTATGTTACAGCAGCAGTTTCCAATTCTTTGCTTAGTCTGGATACAACAACGTTTGCATTTTTTTTAAATTTCAGGTTTTGAAGAAGTGGATTGGGCAGATGATCGAGGCATTGGTTTTTGTACATGACAAAAAGGTCATTCACAGGTAAGAGGGGGCTGTCGTGCTGTCACAAGACATTTTGTAACAGTTTATCCTACCTCCTTGTGTTGTCTTCAATTTTGTTTTCATTTATAAGAACAAAACAAACTATGTGATGCTATCATGCAAAATGAGCCGTTTGTCTACCCAGGTCATTTTTCATTTTGTTATACATTTGAAAAGAGCATAATCTATGCTTTAATACTGTTAAAACCCCATGTTGATACCACCTTTGGTTCAAAAGTTCTGAAAGTAGAAACACTAAGAGATACGAGAAAATGAAACTGAGAAAAGGGGGTTTAAAGTGGAGTTGTTTATTGAAACTACATCGGCACATCTTCTTTCAGGAAGGAAGTTGCCAATATAAGATAAGATAAATATTTGCATTTAAATTTACAAACAAAACATTTTTGAAAATTAAACCCCTGTTGGCCTGTTTTGGCTTGTTTCTCCATACTGATACAGACAAACGATTCAATTAGCTGGATCGCGTCACAAATCTTTTTAATAGATGTTAATTTTGCATCGGGGATAAAGAATATAATTTGTTTTTACCCTTACACCGAGTTCTGTGAAAAAAATCCACAGGCAAAAATCTGTGACCAAAACAAAAATGGTGACCATTTTTAACCCACAATATTACCATGTATTGCATTTGTTTTTATTGTACACCAGTCAATGTTATTTCCAACATTCATAGTCATTTTGATGATATTACAGAGATCTCAAACCAAGCAATGTATTTCTGACCGAAAAGCTGGATGTGAGCCTGGGTGATTTCGGTGTAGCTACAGTCATGGGAGATGCACGCACAAAAACAAGAACCACCGTAGGTGAGGAACTTATAGGAAACATAACAAAAACACCAAGGGAATACCCATTGTTATGCATTGATAAATTCTGCCGTTGACCAATGCTTTCACTAACGCAGCTCCTAGACTTTGAAATGAACTGCCATCTCAAATCAGATTGTTAGACAGTCACATTATTCAATCATTTAGGAAGCACTTAAAAGACACTTATTTTCAACTTTATAGTATTCTTGGGTTTTTTGTTTGTCAGATCGTTCTTTTTCTGGAATGTTCGATCTATCTGATGAGGTTTGATGGTTGTCATAATGCTGTGATCTATATATGAAATAGCGCTTTATAAGAACTTATTATTATTATTGTTACATATTCACAAATCTGCTTGGATGTTCAGATCATAACTGGCGCCATGCTTGAAATATTATATGAAATGCATCTCTCCTTATTATATCTACAAAAAAAATTCCCAATTTCTTTTTTGCCAATTCTGACTTCTTTCAGCTATCATTTTCCACAGTCGAGAACAAACATATCCAAGGGTGTTTGGTAACCTGTACTGTACTGATCAAATGCTTTCTTGATTATTTTGAAATTACTAATGCGGTACTACCCTGTAAACGTTGCCCCTAAGGTTCTATGATATGGATGGCTCCTGAGGTACTAGAAAGACCTTATGATGAGCGAAGTGACGTCTGGTCGCTGGGATGCATTATTCTTGAAATGGCAACCTGCAAATTCCTAGATGTAAGTGTTTTATTTCCGATACTGCACTTAATAACACCATGATCCAAAAGCAAATCATGCCATGGTCGAATAGACCTGATCTATGTGGCATCATTTGAGTTGGGCGCCCTCGGCTGGAGGTCAAAAGAAGGTTGCTGATTGGTTCTTTCTTTGCTTCTTTCAAGTTGCTGGTTCAACCTTTTCATTTGTTTGGAGTTTCACCTGTAAACTTTGTACTTCGTATCTAATGTAATATTTATGCTGAGGTGATAAACTACTGCCGAGGTTTGGTGGGCTCGCTTTCCATTTCAGGCGCGCCACACCGGTCGTCCTCGGTTGATGCAGTATCTCTTAAATTGTTCTGTTTTTAATCTGTTGCTATTGTTGAATTATTCTATTATTTAGTTTTTGTAACAGTCGTAGACTGCAGGTCAGCATACTGGTTGTAATTCATGCATGTTTTTTTTGTTGCCCTTTATTAACGTATTGCCTTGTGGACCGGCTTTCTTGGCTCTAGATTTCATTTTCTTGTCTTGGTATTTTTATCACTGTACAGCACCTCGGGACCCTGTTTAGGTTGTGGGTTCTATGTAAAAGCCATTTATTATTATTATTATTATTATTATTACTAATACCATTCAACAGATACTCATACATTCCTCTGCAACAGGGATGTTAAACTCAAACCCATTATACATGTTAAAGGCATCGTACATGTTTGGTAATTGTCACAGACCAGTGTTCTCACTTGGTGTATCCCAACATATGCATAAAATAACAAGCCTGTGAAAATTTGGGCTCAATTGGTCATCGAAGTTGCAAGAAAATGATGAAAGAAAAAACACCCTTGTTGTACAAATTTGTGTGTTTTCAGATAGGAATAAAAACTTCTTGCAAGAAGTTTTTATTGTTTTAGTGAGAAATTACCTCTTTCTCAAAAACGACGTTACTTCAGAGGGAGTCATTTCCTACAATGTTTTATACTATCAACAGCTCTCCGTTGCTTGTTACCAAGTAAGTTTTTATGATAATATTTGTTTTGAGTAATTACCAAACGTGTACGATACCTTTAAGTCCTCAATGTGTAGCTGGTCATACAAGCCTGTGTTTGTCTCCTCTGTCCACAGCGTGCCAATGTGAACGCAGTCCTGTTTGACATGAAGCAGTCAATAAACCTACTGGAGGGAATCTTGGAGAAGGTTCATGAGGTAAGAAAGACAGAAAATGCAAAACCAAATCGAGGAGGTACATGTAATGGCTGTCGTCAAAGAAGAAGATGATTGTGTTTTCCAGAGAGGCGGTTAAAAAAGTGAGTGAGGCAAGTCTTGTTGCCTCACTTAATGACAGACACCAGGAGAATAATTCAGTTAACTCTTCTAGAATCGTAACGGAAATGTTTACAACCAAATCAACCTTTCTCCAAAGGATGTAATCTTATTATTATTATTATTCTATTTCTCTCCACAAGTTAAATAGTAAAAATTACACACAAAAGAGAAACAATAAAACCTAAAATAGATACGGAGAAAGTTAGACCCAGGAGGAAAAATTAAAATTTTCCTTTAACCAAAAGGTTCAGTCTGCCAATAAAAACATTTCTTATACCTGAAAGCCGTTTTAAGCGCTGGTTTGCAAGGAGGCAAAGATGACAAGAATTCACTTTCACTTTTGATTTCTTATTGAATGAATTATTCGATATGATTTTGTCGTAGGACTACTCTCCAAATTTGGCCCAGTTGATCCGCACAATGCTCCGTAAGAACTTTCAGCAGAGACCCACTGCAACGTAAGTCAATATCTTGCATCCTTTTTCATTCATACTCGATCTTACCCTTCACATTATCAGGTAGGTTGTCAAATATCACCCGTGGTCCATCATTGTACAAGCACGAGCACCCCAACAAACTTGGAATAACAGGGAGGCCATGGGGACCATGGTCTCTGTTGCTCTGGTATTGGCCTTGATGCCCCTTCAAAAGTTTCCTATAGACCCATTGCATATGACGTCACACTCTCAAAAAGGAGGCAGATCATTGGACGATAGCTGTTCTCTGTGCGTAAAAACGTGCGCGTGAACTCAGTGTATCTGTAGCGTTTCGCGTTATGCAAGGGGGATCTATTGATTTCTATAGACCCCGGAACGCGCCTCCGAACAATGCGCGTCATTTTGGGTGTCAAAACTCTCTTTTGTGCATGTTTGTATACGATTTTGACACCCAAAATGACACCCAGGATAGGCGCATGTGAGTACGCTGCAACGGGTCAATAGGCTGAAAGGTTTTTCTGTGGAAAGTGCCCTTTGCAAAATGAAAAATGGCCTTGCCCTCTTAAAGATGAAAATTCCTGTCTCAATGGTAACTCTTCATAATACAGTTGACTCCCGTTAATACGAGCTCGCATGTTACGAGGTTCCGGTTAATACGAGGTTTTTTGCCGGTCCCGAACTGCCCCGTGCGTGTTTCAATGCATTTAAAAATGGATTATACGAGCACGGTAGTAGCGAGAACACGGATAATACGAGGTAATTTTGCGGTCCCCTGGGACAAAATGTATTGTTTTCAGACGTTTGTAGCGAGACCCGGAATAATTGTGTAAGAAACGCTTACCTTCGTCAAGGTTGAGAAATGACACGAAGCCCTTAAACCCTGAATACAATAGAGGTGATAATTGCATGGTGCTCGTACAGTGCCACCAGTCTATTCAACGGACTGGTTTTACCCAAGCAGACAATAGAGGGCTTAAATCACGCGCGTGGCTCAAAACCACCAAAGGTTAGTCCCTGACAATCCTTCTCAATTTCAAACACATGCCGCTTATTTAATAAATTCATGTCGGCGAACGCACTCGGCAGTATTTGGGGGGTTTTAATTATTAATCCTTGCTCGTATCATCCATGCAAAACTTCAAAAACATAACCGCTGTTCTAGGTTTTTTTTTAGTGGAACCTTTTTTTCAATTAAAAGATTTTATTAATTCAAGAATAACAATTAAAAAGAAACTATTTTAAAAGACACGGATACGCACAGATTTTATTAATTCATTAATAACATTTAAAAAGAGATACCACAACACATTATCTTTATTGAAAAGTGAAACAATATTAAAAAAGGAAACTGCAAAGTAACTGAAGCAAGTCCATGTACAACGGAACTCCAGAAACATCTCGCTGGTGTCCCACGCTTGACATGCTGTTATCATATACTTCATGTCGATCACCAACGAAAATGAACGTTCAGTGCATGCATCATGTTCATACCATGCGCTACGGTACAGAACCCGCTGTTTCTGCCATGCGCTACGGTACAGAATCCGCTGTCGCTGAACGGCAAGTTGACATTTCTTTGCTATATTGTTATCATAAATTGTACAAAATATTAAATTTCCATGATTAATCACTCAATAAAAGACATTTAGTAATGATATTCTTGTGTACAGGATGCTCGTAATAGCTGTTCTGGTAAGCAAACAGCTCCGTGCAGGCTAGCACAAGTGTATATGCACGTACACGTGTTGTGTGCATGCACAATGATGACGTGTGTATCTATATTTAGCGCGCTGCGTTTAAGACGAGGTTCGGATAATACGAGGAAAATGGGCCAGTCCGGCGGACCTCGTTATAACGGGAGTCGACTGTAGTTTACATCCATTTAAGTTCTTTAAATCTTTGAGAGAATCCTAAATGAATTCTTACTCCTCTGAAGTGAGTTGCTGGAGCTCCCTTAAAGGGTTTGGGTACCTTTTGTAGATCAATTTTTTGGCCATGACCTGTATCCCTACTCACTGTGAATGAAGATGTATGTGATATAATTTACCTGTAGAAGTTTCAGCTTCATTAGTTGTCAAGTTTTTGAGAAAAAAGTGAAAACCACAGAGCGATGTTTTCAGGCGAGTCGCGTAAATACCAGTACTGGTAAATACGTTGTACATGCTGAAGTAATGTTCGTCTCCTGAGATGAAAATTATTTTTGTGACAGTGTTTTACTCATTTCGCAAAAACTACAGCACCTCGGCAAGTAATATTTTAAGGAAAGCTTTTTACCATCTTTATCTTCAAACCTTGTAAGTTTAATGTAAATCTGTGGATATTGTGTTTTGTGTCATACAAAAAGTACCCAAACCCTTTAAGCCACGTTCGCATTGGATTATAAGCGAGACCACGAGTAACACTCCAATGGGTAATACTTACTGGTGTCTGCACTTGGAATATTTGACATTTCTACCTCCATGGGTAAACAACCGAGACGATGGTGAAACAAACTGAGTGACTAAATATAAACACATGAGGGCGCTACAGCAGTGACCTTTAACCGGATTTGACAAAAGACATGACCTTGTAAGCAATGGTTGCAGAGAAGCGTGTCAAATAAAAAGTAAGAAAAACAATGCAAGCAAAGGGACTCCACTCATGAGTTCTGTATACCACCATTGTCATGGTATTGCCAATACATGCATGTCATAGTTCACTCCCGTGTGTGTCATGTGATCACGGTTGTGCAGCGAACTGGGGTTGGTATTTTACTTGCTGGTTATACTGAGACGATGCGTCCGCACTGGACATTTTGGCTTGGTTAGTTTGACCAGCTTAGTTTACCTGGGCAGAAGTTGGCCGGTTAAACTACCCATTGGACTCGGTTAAGTTACCTGGGCTGTTTGCATTGGACTTATAATGGTCAAATTACCAATAGGGTGTCATGGTCGAGCGGTTTAGAGCATCGAATTCAAGTTCCGATGGTTAAGTCAGCGAGGTGTGGGTTCGAATCCCGGTCATGACACTTGTGTCCTTGAGCGAGACACTTCACTATAATTGCTTCTCTTAGGGGTATTAATGGGTACCTGCGAGGGTAGAGGTTGATATTGTGTTTGAAAAAGCCTTCGGAGCGCTACGGCAGCCCAGGGCTGTATACTCCCCAGGGAGCTGAGAAAGATTAAAGGAATGTTATTGGCCCAATGACCAGGGCACTAATGTAAAGCGCATTGATACGTTATTGTAAAATGCGCTATATATGAACTAGATATTATTATTATTATTAGTTGCTTGGTTAGTTTACCCGCCAAAAGTCTGATGCAAACATGGCTTTAGATCAGAAATTAAAATCATTCCCTACTCTACAATGTAGATCCATCTCAGTTCTTTAAAATCTTGAGAAGAATCATGTATGATGAATTCTTGTTTGTTTCTCTTCAGGGAGTTGGTGGAACTCCCGTACATCAAGGAGTGTCTTGCTCTTAGCCAATCACATGTCGTGCAGAAAAAGAAAGCCAAGCAAGAGGCTGCCGGTAAGTAGCTCTAGATTAAAGAGATCATCCCAGATTAACTTGAGATTAATCTTGCTACACTCTTGATTATTGTTTTTCCCTGCAGCCAGTGAAAAACGTGAGGCAGCCTGACTAGCTGCTCACCAATTTCAGCTCCATTTTCTCACCCTTTGGTATAACAATAACTCAAATTGTACATGTTTTAATGGAAATAAAGTGCATTTCCACAGCACCTCACCTTGCATGCTGGATACATTTTGGCCCAATTTTACTTTTAGGACATAACTTAGTTCATTAGCCAAGGCAAATACAACTCCTAAAAATGCATTTCACTGTAAAACGTGTCGTGGCCGAGCGGTCAAGAGCACTAGACTCAAGCTCTGGTGTTTCTGACCAGCAGAGTGTGGGTTCGAGTCCTGGTCTTGACACCTGAAGCAAGACACTTAACCATTATTGCTTCGTCCTAGGGATGGGATGGAAAGCCGTAGGTCCTGTGTGTTGTGTAATGCACGTAAAAGAACCCAGTGCACTTATCGTTAAGAGAAGGGGTGCGCCCCGGTGTTTTCTGGTATGGTTGGCTGCAGATTGTGCCACAGTACCTTGTAAACCGTTGCATGGTGCTATGTAAATGAATGGGTCTTATATATATTTTTAACATAGCTCCTCATACCTTGTAGAAATAATAATGAGTGCTTTGAGGTGCCCTTAAGTTTGATAAAGCGCTATACAAGAACTGCGTATTATTATTGTTAAAACATTTATGATCTTCACTGATATTTCAAAGTGAAAACACATGATGAGATGTTTTCAAACATTTCATATCTTGTGGTTTACATGTTGTAAGTAAAACAAGGTGATGTGATAAAACATGAGTTTGTTCACATAACCCAATGGTAAGAGATTGAACCTTGTTAATTTGTATAACAATAATGTTTCTATAACTCTATGTTTTCATATCTACAACCTTGGAACAGCTCTATCTGTAACTACTGTCTGTCTTTATTTCTATTTTTTTCATTCCAGTGGCTGTGTCCAAAGACATGGACATTCCTGGGGCCATAGGTGAGACAAGATTTCTGATTTCTGATTTTTTTTTTTTTATAGAGGGGCTCAGGATCAAATTCAGTTTTGTGATGCACTTATTTTCCAATAGATAGAGTCCTGATGAAAGTGGGGAAACAATTACAAGTCACTAACCTCACGATAAAATGGTGTAAATGGCATTTTATCTGATACTCTTTCAGAGCGAAATTTGTAATGTGACATCATCGAACATTAGAAAACCAATGGATCTGTACACTCCAAAGAGGAATTTGTTTGTGACAAAATGTCAATTTCAATTGACCATATTTTTGACCGCAAGAGGGCGCTTTCATCAGGGAATTGCCTTGCATCACAATTACAGTTTCATCTTATTTTAAATGCCTGTATGCAGTTTTCTTGCATCAATGACGAAAAAGATAAACATAATAATAATAGCAATGAAAAAACTCCTGATTGTTTGCTTGTTTGCATCACGGGAATTCGGTTTACATACGCCCTCATGCGGTCAAAAATACGGCGAATTGCATTTTGATTGAATATCATCAAAATTCAGGAATGAACTAAAAATTCTCTTTACAAAAACTTACAGACCATAATATTTGAAATGTGACGCCATCAAACGTATTTAGATTTTGTCAAAAATTTATTTTGAAGGGTATCAAAGACAGTGGCATTTGACACCTTTTTAATGTAAGGTTAAGAGACTTGTAATTTTGTTTACATCATCATAAGGACTCTATCTATTGGAAAATGAATGGATCACAAAACTGCATTTTACCTTGGAGCACTTCTTTAACTTAACGGGGTGGCGTGTCGTGGCCGAGCGGATAAGAACACCGAACTCAAGCTCTGGTGTTTCTGATCAGCAGAGTGTGGGTTCGAATCCCAGTCGTGACACTTGTGTCCTTAAGCAAGACACTTAACCACATGCTTCGTCCTTCGGATGGGACGTTAAGCCGTAGGTCCCGTGTGTTGTGTAATGCACGTAAAAGAACCCAGTGCACTTATCGTAAAGAGAAAGGGTACGCCCCGGTGTTCCTGGTTTGATCGGCTGCATATTGCGCCACAGCACCTTGTAAACCATTATGGTGCTATGTAAAAGGACTTGGTCTCATACTTCAAAAACGTAGCTCCACAATACCTTGCAGGAAAATAATGAACGTTAAAGCGCCTTGAGCGTCACTGAGTGACGGATATGTGCGCTATATAAGAAGCCACTATTATTATTATTATTAGGGTATTTTTAAAGATTTTTTGAGATTAAAACCCTTGGCCCTCTGTTGACTGAGTATGTTGTTTATGATCCTTGTTTCAGAGTTCCTGAAGAAGCATCGAGACAACGAGGTCACCGTAGCAAATGCTCTAACTCACCTCAACACTTTCAAGAGTAAGTCCACCATACCCAAAGCTTGATTCACTGCTGGTAGGAATACTCAGCTAATAACCACGTGCGCTCTTTCTCATTGATTGGCTGTGCTTTAGGTTGAATTATTTTAAGTTTCGGCTTGATCAAAGATAAATTGACTAGAGCGGGATTTGAACCTGCGACCTCCAGATTAACTTGCCGGTGCTCTACCATTTGAGCTATCTAGCCCTAATGTTGGCATCTCTCTATTTTGTCAGTATCTTTGTTAGTGATGGGGTGCATGGGTTTTGTACTCGGGTGTACCCCTCAGGTGTACAAAACACCATGGACCCCATGAGAGCGTGCAACAATTGTATCGTGGACAATTTGAAATCATATTTATAAAAAATTGCTATGGGTATTGTTATTTTCAAGAATTTTTGTATAAATTGAATTTAAATAGAAGATTTCATTTCATAGATCATTGTAGTCTTCGCTCCAGTTGTTTTTCTTGTTTCCGATACACGTGAGGCCTTTACAGTCTGTTGTTATAAATTGTCTTTTTGTGTCGTACTTATTTCCTGATTTCAAAGTTGTATGACATGGGCAATGTAGTTGCCATCCAAATTATGTAGAACAACTCAATCAATCAATCGTAACATTTATATGGCACCATATTCCAACAGTCATTGCTCATGGCGCCGTACTTTAAGTTCTTTTAAACCGGTGAGATTTGAGTGACGTCTTGATAGTCGGTATTGTAGGTGATTGCCTGATGTTGTAAGGAAGACTGTTCTAGATCCTGGGGGCCCGACAGAAAAGGCGCGGTCACCCCAACTGTGCTTGCTTCTAGGAATAAATAATAATGCAGATCTGTCAGAACAGGAGGGCAAGTTACAAGTTTGATAAAGAGTTGTGCCCGATAATGTTGATTATTCTGTCTGCTTTTGTTTCACTATGCAGCCCCTGTGTTGAATAACGATGCAAAGAAGCTGGTAATGACTCTTATGAAAGATCACTTGAAGGATGTTAAGGTACAGGTGCAGGCCTGCCGTCTACTCCTTACTCTCGCATCTGCAGGTGAGTCACTTCACTCACAAATGTGGTTTTGTTTGAATGGGCAAAGTCTTTGCAATTTTAAGGCAACTTGACAATTAATGTGTCCATATGATTAATTTATCACTAAAAATAAATGGTGCATGAAAGGGTTAATACATTTGTGTTGATGTGGAGAGTAGGCAAATCCTCTGAAAGCTATCCCAGTGTAAGTTTTTTGGGGAGTTTCCTACAAGACTAAGAGGAGGAAGCCGCCCATTTTCCAATTTTGTGTAGTCAAACCCTTCTTTAACAATATGATTGGTACTTTTCTTCTTCTTTTTTTCTTGATGAATTGGAACCATTTTGGTTACAAAAACTTCTCTGACATTTAAAAACCCCAAAATGTGAAACATTTAACCAGGTAATAGTAAACATTGAATATCAGTAAACTACTACTTCAACATGAAAATTGGAGTTAAACAAAACTGGTTTTAACTTCGCATAAGGTTTTGTTTTTTGTGTACTTCTCAATAAAACTTGTCTTCTGTGAGTCTACTGAATCCTAACGCAATAAATTGTTTAAGATTTCTTCAATACTCTGTTCGTTGCGACGCACTTCGTAAGTGACATTGACAAAATTCATACACTTTCTTGAGATCATTCTATATGTTGTACTGTGAAGATGAACAGGGTCCAATTTCATAGAGCTGCTTAAGCAGAACATATTGCATAACAATTTTATGCTAAGCACAACTAAGCAGGATACCAGTTACATTTTGTACATGTAAAATGGTGTTTTAGCTGGTAACCGTATTCTGGTAAGCATAATTTTGTTGTGCTTAGCAACTTTCTATGCTTTAGCAGCTCTATGAAATTGGGCCCTGTATTGAGAACGGAAGATGTTATTGATTGTTTGCAGCTGACCCTGAGGAGGATGGTGATGATGTTCTGTTCTCCAGCACCCTCATTAAGAGTGTCACACTGACCATGAAGGTGAGTCCACTCAGAGTCAAACTCTGGCTAAGGCTTAAAGGCATTGTATACGTTTGGTAATTGGAACTCACTGTTTGTTTCAATCCTATATAGTTGTAGATATATACCATAAAACCTAGCCTGTGAAAATTTCATTTTCTAAAGGTGGTAGCGTTTTTGAGATATTGTCGAAAATCTGGAGCGGTTATGTCCACGCAAGAAGAATAATATGCAATTGGAATATGCAATTGAAACGTTACTTCAGTAACGCTTCTCAGATTCAAATTTTTGGGGATAAAAACTGATATTATTTTCCATAACCGCAGCAATTCAAAGTGAAAAGTTTCTCAAAATGCATTATACTATTCAAAGCTGCTGTACTTCTTACCAAGTAAGTTTTTATTGCCATTAATTTTCAGAGTCATTACCAAACAGACCCAGTTTTAATAACATTTCAGGTGTCACATTCCTCGGCATTTTGGTCAGTACTTGCACAAGTAGGCTTCTGAAAAGTATGCACTTTTACCCCTATATCCAATGCGTATTGAGTCCGTCTTCCGTTTTGATTGCTCCTCGATGCGTATAGCTTTTATACGAATTATGCAATACGCATTGCGCAGTATGCAAAACGTACACATGGACGTGTGCGCATTGCTTGGTATGCGTTTTCATTTATACGCAATACGGACACATGGATTTTAGGCCTAATAGTTTTTTAGAGCGTTCGTCGGCAAAGTCAAATCTTTTAACATTCCCTGTTCAGGGTGTATTTTCCTTCGTGTTGGATTTTCATGTATATGTACAAAAAGAAGGATTTATCTGGGAAAACATTCAAAATGCTAGCGAAGATTGTTGCATATAAAGCGCCATTTTTCCTCAATTCAATTCAATTTTATTAGTCATGTTAAAAAGTACATGAAATTCCTTTTCATGGATCTGTATTTATTGTGGACAGTTACCAGGGCTCGAATTTGGAAGAAAAATGCACAAGACTGGAGGGCTTGTTGCTCAAAATGTTTACTGGACCAAAAAGTTTTGTACAAGACCAGAATCAAAATGAGAAAAAACTTCCTGAGTCCTGTCACAGCCACAGTTTAACACGGATGTTTTTATTTGAACAATGAAGCACTTAAAAAGACATGTAAGAGAAGTTTTCTCTCATCTGTCTTTTTGGGGTATTAAGTATACTTCTTAAATCAACAAAATGTCAGACTTAAAGTCAACATTTGTACATAATTTGTTTCCATTCAAGATACTACACAGTGAGGTGTTGCTATTCAATTGAACTACACAAGACTGCCGGACTTGTCAGGTCATAAGTTTACTGGCCTCAGGCCTGCAATAACATTGAGGCCACAGAGGCCATGGCCTCTGTTGCCCTGGTCTTGTCCTTGGTGCCCCTTCAAAAGTTTTCTATAGACGTTTTAGATTTTCCAATGGAAGTGCCCTTTGCAAAATGAAAAATGGCTTTGCTCTCTCAAAGATAAAATTCTATGCTTGTAGCCCGACACAAAAACCACTGGCTTCAGGCCGGCGGTCCAGTGTAAAATTTGAGCCCCGCAGTTATGTGGGTTGGCAATAGGCTGCACTTGTTGTGAGGGTGGTTATAGACTATTCTTTGGTTAACACTATTTTTTATAGCATTTTGTTTTTCCCTTCATCATTTAGTCTCATGGTGCATCACCTGAACTACAGAGTGTATCTTGCCTGCTTTTAAAGACACTGGCTATGAACGGTGAGTTGTCAATTTTATTTACAAAATTCACCAAATTTTGAGATTTCCGTGTAAATATGATAAACATGGCATTATAAATGTCCACTATTATTATTGTTATCATCTGTTTTTTTCTCTCCATATTGTCACCAGAGCAAACAGCGGGCTTAATTGGAACTCATGGCGGCATTCAAGACATTTTAGCTGCAATGAGAGGCCTACCCAACGAAGCTGAAATATGTGCAAACGGTTGCAGCGCCCTCTCTTGTCTCACAATTCATGGTAGGTTCAAAGGAATGAGGAAAGCATCTCCCTTGCTCCCCATCTCTACTACTACCCTGCCCTCCACATACCTCCCCCCATGAGAAAAAGAAAGAAAACTATTTAACTTATTTATTTTATTTATTTATTCGATATCAAACAGTGGATATCTGCCATTTACAGGAAAGTTTACAGGAAAGCCTATGAAAGCCTATGAAAGTTAAAAATACAATTACACAATACATGACAAAATCTTACTAAATATAGACAAACAAGTAAACTGAAACCCACATAATAAAAAACAGACTCGGCACACCAACAAGTACACAAGCACCCCCAGAACAAACAAACAAACAAATACCCCAACACCCCATAAGCAAACAAACAAACAAACAAACAAACAAACACCTGACAAACAAATATTTTTACGGTGAGCATGTTCGACAGAGCAAATTTCCAATTTATGGACACTAAATATTGAATTGGATTGAATTGAAACAAGGGACATGAACACTAAATTAAGAAAATTGATTAAAAAAAACCAGTTTCTTTATCAACATCTTTACAATAAGACGCCTGATGGCAGACGATGTGTCCAGGTGAAAGTTGAGGACATTTGCTCAACATTTTGGCTGCCTTTTTTCTTTGCAGAGAATAACTTAAGCATCATCAGAGAGGAGAGTGGAGTGAGGGATTTAATTAACGCCATGGGTACTCACATGGACACTGCTAGCGTGATCGACTCGGCATGTACTGCACTATGGGGACTCTCACTAGAAGGTACAAACATTCTCTTTCCCCAGTTTAACCCGTTTGTTGTGGTCGTTGTGTTCGCCTTCAGGAAAATTAAGACAATTTGTATTCTAATGTTTGTTACTTTTCAATTGATCAGTGTGGGATAGTAATGTAAATTATACATACAAAAGCATGTGATTTTTTAGAATTTTTCCTGATTTCAGGATTTTCTCATAACCTGCTTGAGCCTTTAAATTTTCTTGAAAGAAGTTAAAACAATCACCAAAGGGAGAAACAATTAGCCCACATTGTGTCCAAACCTGTAGTTGTGTATTTCTGGTCATGCACAGAGTCTGTAAACCTCCTGAATTGTAACATCTGGGAGGTTCTGGGTCTAGAAAAAGGGGCACCCAGATCAGCAAGCCATTTTCCAGGAATTTTCACATCTGTCCAATCTCATCCCTGCATACAGTTATTTAGAAGGTCAACCGATAAGTTGTACGTCGTTTGAAAATTTAGCAGTGTAGACTGATATTGGACTCTATCGTATTGCAAGGAAATTAAAAGTTAACCTTTCAAGAGTCTGTTGATTAAGCAGGACGTAGCTTGCAAGGCCGTCACACCCTCTCTTCATTCAGCGTTTCTTGTTAATTCCAACCGCTCACATGACCACCTTTTAAGTGGTCATGTGATAGCAGATCGTCAGGGATGGTGGGTGGTTCTCATCTGGCATTCCTGTTGAGTGTTGGGTTCTGGGTCTTGATCTCTGTGGTCTCCCTGATCTTTCTGTTCCTGAAGTGTTCCTCTTGTGTTATGACTTGAACATTGTCTAAGGTGATGTTGTGTTTGTGTTGAACAAGATGTTCACGCACAGCTGTAAGGGGGGGGTTAGTCTTGTGTGCTCCTTGAGTCTGGTGCCCAGAGATCTGCTGGTCTCCCCAATATGTGTTCATACACTCAGGGTGGTTAAATTTGTAGATGGCTCTGCATTTGTTAGAGACCAGGGTCTTGTCCTTTCGGATACGCAGGAAAGACCTGATAGTATTGCTGGGCTTGTGGTAAGTGTTGACCCTGTGGTCACGGAATACGTTGGAAAGCTCTCAGAATCTTGTACTCCCAACTTTGTCCTGGTTTTGTGACAACACTCACTCACTCACTCACTCAGTTGACCCAAGTTGTCGCGTTGCCGCATGTTTGAGTCGGGCTCGATGTCTGACACGCCACACAACTCTATCCTGCGTACGACTGATTAGCTCCTCCTTGTTGTTTACTCCTGCATCCTTGATCAGGGTCTTGTGACAACAGGTTTGTTTTATCTTAGTTGCAAAGCAAGTTTCTCATCTGTTAGTCTTAAGTTGTAATGTATCTGTACCTGTAATCTAGGGTAAATGAAACATCCGTGGTTTAGGTATGAGTTGACCCATCATGACCCACTGTATGCTGTAAAAAGCTTGTGCACATTTCGTGCTAATTAGTTAGTGCTGTACTTTAAATGACGTTCTCTGATTAAATGATAGCTACTGAGCGAATAAGTTAGTTTGCAGTCTAGTTAGTTAATGCTACACCCACAGTAGTTTCATCACATGCGAAATGCACTTGGCGGGAGACCATTTCGTGCAATTTAGGATTCGTGTCGCATTGCATTTTATGGAGAACTTCAGAGGCTCGATATAACAAACTAAGATTGACCGAACAGATTAGGTAAGCTGAGGGAGTTATACATTAATTTACATACAATAGCTCTTTTAAACTTGGTTATTAATCTTAATAATGTTAACTTGTGTCAATTATTAAACAAAATGTCACAATCATACAATATTTCTTTTAGCTAGTTAACGTTTTTCTTGGCACTATTTTCTTTACAGTATCTCTGACACATATGGGTGTAAACTAAAGTTGGAATATTTGCAGAGCTTATAAACAATGTGTCTAGTAGTTCACATGGAGATTTTATCAGTTAGATGTAGAAACCCCTTATAATAATAACTCCTTCCCTGAATTTTACAGGTATAAAATACTTTCGTACCTTGTTCAACTGGAACTTGGCAAAGCAATTGATATGTTATGAACATTTTGTACATTTTTGTGAAGTGTATGCAGTATATGTAACAGTTACGAATAGTTTAATTTCGATGTTAATTTGCCACATTGTGTTTCCATACACAGATAGCCCCCATGTTCAAGAGGGTAACAATGTTATCACAAATGCTAAGCACTAATTAGTTCATTGCTTTGTTTCTTCCATTAGATGAGAACATTGAGACAATGGGTGAGCACAATGCTGCTGAGCTGTTCCTGAGGGCAATCAAATCTCACATTCAGGTAAACAATAAATAACAATGAATAAATTTATTTCTATAGCGCACATCTCCTGTGCTCATGGCGCTTTACAAATATACCAATAGGCCTAAATTAGAAATAAAGTGATCTAAGCAATTTACAATACTATTCTTACAAAAAATTCAATAAGTACTAGATAAAAGATAAAGAATATCAATTGGCACTAGACAAAGAAAACAAATTTACTATGAATGAAAAAATAAATGAATAGTTTAGAGCGTACATGTAGACAGCAGTGGTCCTTTTTTAGTTTAACACTTTAGAGACCCTCATTTCTGTATAATCATCACCATACGCCCAGACATTGAATCTTGTTGATTGTTTGCACCGTTGTTTTCAGGAAAAATGTCAGGAAAATTAATAAGAAACCAAAATAAATGGTTTTGTTTTAGAGTTGTAGATTCTATGTTTACATGGAAAACATTGGAAAATGTCAATTCGGTCCCATACCTTTTCTTTGACAGTCTTGTTTGAGCAAAAGTTTGTCAAATATTCGGACCGTTTGCAGACGGTCTGGGCATTTTGGTACAAGCCGCTTGGGGCCGCTATGGTCTCTAAAGGGTTAAAGAGCAAGGGAAACGTCAAAGTCAATGTTGTGATGTACTCATTTTCCAATAGATAGAGTCCTTATGTGATTGGGTGGAAAAATATCATGTCTCTAACTTCACGTTAAAATGGTGTAAATTGCCATTGCATTTGATAACCTTTCGGGGTAAAATTTTTCAGACACCAAAACATCCGATAACATCATTCTGAGAAAAATGGGTCTGTACATTTTTGTACAGGGATGTTTTGGTTCATGCCTGATAGCGATATTCAATCAAAACGGCCTTGAGTTTGACATTTATTTTTGACTGACAAAATATTCCTGTATGTAAAGACCCATTAGTTGTTGACATCCATTGACTTCATGTTTCAAATTTCGCTCTGAAAAAGTTTTGCACAATGTTCACACTATGCAGATAGTTCAATTACAGTAATACGCAGTTGTTCCCAGCTGTATCTGTTGCTGAATGAAATGCTACACAGTTTTTCCAGGTATATTACAGATGATTTAAGAGCGCTGTACTGTGAAATTTTCTTCCAGAATTCTGATGTAGTGAAGAATGCGTGCATGGCACTCGCCAGCCTTGTGAGCGAGTCTGAAGAGAGTGCCTATGCAGCCCTGCAGGAGAATGAGGATGGCAAGACTGGGATAGAGGTGATAACGGCGGCATACAAGCAGCATCATGACGACCCCGATGTGGCTGAGAATGTCTGTTGCTTTTACATGGAGATATCTGAAATAGGTAAGAGATTAAGATGTTACCCAGGAATTTCAAACCCAATAAGCCATTTGCAAGTTGAACAATGTCTGGTACAATGACTTGCCTAGTCACAAGTTACCGCATTAACTTGAATTCCTCAGACTATAGCGACAGTTGCTATGTCAAATGGTTCAGGGCAAGCTTTTGTATAGCAACCTCCAGGTAGGCAAAGCCTGGTACCATTGTGGCATACACTACATTCAAAATTGTGTGCGGGTGCTCACCGTCTCTTACGTAACTACGCAAAAGCTTGCCCCAAATCATGTGAAATTGTAACTCTCTCTATAGTCTGAGGAATTTGTGACTCTAAAGCAAGTCATTGTGCCAGACATTATTCAAATTTAACGCGCATATGGCTTATTCTCTGAGCCTATTTTCTGAACAGTGGTATAGTCCCTATGTAAACATTATGGTGAAAATAGACGAACTCATCGATAATACCATCGCATTACCAAACTCCCATCCACTATCTGATCTACAGATGATGGTCTCGTGGCTCTGAAGAAACAGAATGTTGCCAGTGTGCTCAAAGACATCAAGACCCGCTTTGCAGACAATGAGGTAATTAGTAAACTATTTGCACCACTGCCTTTGTTTCTGTCGGGCTCTGGAATCTTCAAGGGTTAGGTATGAAGGTGGATAGATTTTCGTATAAACCGAAGCCGGGGGGGAAATTTTTAGATGGATAAAGGGGCGAATGGGGGAATTAGAAGGAGCAACAAAAATCAAATTGTACTTACAAGAAAATTGTCGCAAGTGGCAATAGGGCTTCCCGTAATTTGTCAGCGCTTACCCATACCAAAAAATTAACAGTTGTATGGCTTCTGACTGGCACCCCGGAACAAAGATATTGACAAAAAAGGGAGACTGCCAACATAGGGCCAAATAGCTCAGTTGGTAGAGCCCTGGTGTGTTAATCCATAGGTCGTAGGTTCAAATCGTGCTATAGTTAATTTTTGTTTGTTCAACCCAAAATTACTTAAAATTTACCCGGTCAGTTTCCCTTGTGGTTTATTACTTGACAAGATTTTAACATGTCCCTTTGCTAAACAGAAATTTGCGTGAAATACTTTGCAAACATTGCAGTATTTTTGCTTCTTTGGGGGGGGGGGGTTCAATACCTGTAACTAGCAAATACCAAGGCCAAATGAAAAAGAAATCATGTTTAGCGTCCTGCCTTTTTGAAAAGGAAGGAGGAGGGAATATTTTGTTTTCTCTTCTTTTTTTTCAAAAAGTGGCCACCCGACACATTTTTTTAGACAACTGGACAAGCTATTTTTCAATATGGTTGCCAGCTTTTGTCTGTGTGCTTTTTTCGGTGTGCTAAAGTCTAAAATAAGATCTTAATTGTTTTAAAATGTATATTTTGCGTCAGGAATCATTTTATTTTCGTTAAAAAAAAGCAGGCGGGCTCTGAAAAGGAAGCGGGCGGGGATGCTAAACATGAATTATTTTTTAGTATTTTGCCTAACACTAATTTGTTTGATACTTTGACCCCAACAGGAGATCATGGGTAATGTTGTGGATGTCTTAGGCAAGCTGGGTGAGGGATCTGGATCATCAGGCGCTCGCCCGCAGTCGGCACGAGACAAAAAGCGTGGAAAGTGAGTGATAAAGGGAAAAATATTGTAGGCGTCTCGTCCAGTCTAACTATCGCTGCTAAATCTATGATGCTCTACAAGTTGCTGTGATCATGGGCCATTTTCATTGAACTGCCAAACTGGAAGTGTGCTTGACAAAATGATTTACTAGCTAAGTGGAAAACTAGCAGAGCACCATATTAAAAAGCATACATGTCCTTTTTTTTTGCCAAAGCAATTTTTTTATTTTTTTTATGCAAATTCGTATTTGTAATAGCTTTATAAACTTGAGACATATTCTGACTTTTTCCAGGATTGTTGTGAAAAAAAAGGGAATCTAGGATTTTAATTATCAAAAGGGAAAAACAGCACCTGCTATTAATTGAGGGTTGTTTTTAATTGAAAAAGTACATACTGTAGTACAAAGCCTTGGGCGGCTTTCAAACAGGGGAAATTAATTTCTAAAACATCTTATGAGATGTAAAAACCTGCCGTGCACATTCATTACATCTTGACATTAGTTTCATGATAAATGTGCAACCAGCGTGTCCAACCCAGTTGCTCCTATCGGGGTGTTTGAGCATGAAATCAGGCTTTCTGCTTGTTGCCGAGATGTTATACCGTGCCCAATATGGGGGCAGAGGGTACCCCCCCAAATGTTCCCATACTTAAACACACTATTTTCCTCTAGTACAGAAGTACCCCCCCCCTAAAGACCTCTAAAGAATTCCTGAGATTCGAAGCACACAATGAAGACACAATAGGGGGGGTTACAACCATGCCTCATAACGATCAACGAATCCGAGATGTAGAACAAAGAGCCATTCCATTTTTTGTTTTTAAATATGTATACGGTTGTGTGGTTAGGGTTTTTTCTCGTATACACTTAAATGACCATGGTAAATTTTTCGAATGATAATAGAGATTAGGTAGTTACCAATATTGTACTCTTATGTTTTTACAAGTAATTCACTGTAGATACATTCATATTTGTACTAGCATTTATTCAAGCACTTTATACCTCCTTTTAAGAACTTACTCAGAAACACTAATTAATGTAGAATTGCAAAATGTTCATTCATTATTTGTAGTGTATTGAGGTTAACTAAAAAATATGAAAGGTGCCGGCCACGTTTTTTTTATTTTGAAGGAAAATTAACAAAACTGATTACAAAACAATCCGTCCAAAAGTATAGTTTCTAAAATGGAAATAGTTTATTATTTTGTAAAGTGACACACATACGAATCGCAGCTTGATTGGTTCATTATGTTAGAACGCGTATTTAGATATTACACAGATGTTTCCGTCCTTTTAAACGGTTAATTCAATTTTTGTATGTCTGTATTCATCCTTTGTAAATTATTGTTTGTCTGAAAAATTACCAAAACTGATTACAAAACTATCCGTCCAAAAGTATAGTTTCTAAAATGGAAATAGTTTATTATTTTGTAAAGTGATACAAATACGAACCGCAGTTTGATTGGTTCATATATACTAGAACACATATTTTGATATACCGGTACATACACATATAAGTTTCCGTCCTTTTAAATGATTAATACGATTTGTTTCTGTCTGTATTCATTCTTTGTAAATTATCGTAAGTCTGATTTTGATGACCTTTTGTATATTTTGGCTTCAATTAAAATGAGCTGGGTTTATTTTCTGAAAGTAAAAGAAAGTCTAGTGGTAAGGAGCGTGTGTCTTTGTCTTAATTTATGTTTTCAATTTTAAGAGTGTCAAATAATGACGGGGGTATTAAACTAATTGTTAATCAGATACCATGCAATGTTGTCGAGCGTAGACGTTCAAATTCATTTCAAAAAAAGAATCTTGGCACACGCGGACGTTGACTAGTCCCTATCCTTATAGTTTTCCCCTCTTTGGAGAATTGTCGGGATCAAATCAACCCGCAGTGTAGAACATTCTGCGTAACCCCCTACAGCTGTTAACATGTAATGGTATCAGATAACGTCTGTTAATTGCTCAAGAGAAATGGTAGTTGAAAAGATAGATGTGCCAAAGATTTTCTTTGCATTCCCAACAGAACACCCCTCTCCCCATTCTCTGGGGGAGAAGAAAAATCAAACAACACACACACACGTTTGTAAATCCCGTAAATCGAGGACTTCTCTTTGTTCTCCCATTGTTTGGACTTAGGTTTTTTTGCGACGTCCCCATTGGTTTTGTACACGAAAGCGAAGCGAGGACGTCCTCGCTCTGTCAAACACCCGGATCCCTTTTGTTAAAGTCCTCGGTTTCAACTGGCGCTCACACACACACAATAAAACAAATAATTAAAGGCATCGTACACGTTTGATAATTGGAGCCTATTGTTTGTTTCATATATAGTTGTAGATAATTATACCATAAAACTAACCTG
The DNA here is from genome assembly GCA_021014325.1 of Plazaster borealis. Lineage (NCBI taxonomy): Eukaryota > Metazoa > Echinodermata > Asteroidea > Forcipulatida > Labidiasteridae > Plazaster > Plazaster borealis. The sequence goes on along the minus strand of CM037456.1, from coordinate 8,407,298 downwards.
TGAAAATTTAATTTCAAAAGGTGGCAGCGTTTTTGAGATATTGCCGAAAATCTGGAGCGGTTATGTCCACGCAGGAAAATTAATCTACAGTGAAAAACACTCCGAGAGGCGTTACGCGTAACGTTTCTCAGATTCAAATGTTTTGGGGGATAAAAAGTGATATTATTTTCCGTTTGCAGTACTTAGTGAAAAGTTTCTCAAAATGCATTATACTATCCTAAGCTGCTGTGTTGTACTTCTTACCAAGTAAGTTTTTATTGCCATAAATTATCAGAGTCTTATACCAAACGTGTACGAAGCCTTTAAATAAAAATAAAAACACTCAAAGACAAAAAGCAGCACAAACTAAGTTACGATAACGCTCCTACATTATTTTCTTCAACCAATAGAAGAAGAAAAAGCCTTTTGCGCCCCCGTATCTGACAGTTTTATCGAGCGTCATTATTCAAGTTGACGTCACATGTATATTTGTTTTATGTGAAACGTAAAATACAACTTACAAGACTAGTTAGTTTTAATTTCATCAAAGGTATTCCTTTGCACGTAAATGACCTTAATTAACCTGGCTAATTAAAATGACACAAAGAAATCGATAGAACGCCCTCTTTCAGTAAATATTCTTCCCGAATATAAGTGGACGATAAAGTGCCTTTGGTATTGATTTCTCCACAAAGCCACTGCAAAGTAAACGTATGAATTTAATTACACAGATTCGAGTGCCAAGATTGTCAAGAACGGGGGTGACACACCTATTAACAAATAAAACATGAAATATTTTGTCACAATATCTTTAAAGTATTGTCAATTAATTTGGATTTGCTGAGGCCCGTACGCTTATCAAAGTCAAAATGGACGTTTTCTAAAATTCCGCAACCTCCACTCAAAACCCCCACCACCTAACCCCAAAGAAAAAAACCACCCCCCCAAAAAAAAAACCAAACAAAAACAAAACAAAACAAAAAAAACACACACACACACATAAAAATACACAAAATACAACAACAGCAAGCAAAAAAACAAACAAACCTGATAATCTCAATGTAAAAAAAAAAGCATTCTAAAAATAATATTCTCTCAATTCACCAAGTCTTGAGAGTTCCTGTGAATGGGACGGGACTTACGTTCGTGTGCGGTCGGCTAAATATTTTGGCAAAGCCCACACTGGCGGCTCTTAAAAACAATGTTTATGTTTCCTTGGCACACATAAAGACCCATGGTCTGGGTGTCAGTAAAACACACTTTTCAATGTGTAGTACTCCTTCATTAGAATGACACATTTTTTTCGGGATGTACCTCCCCCGGGATAGATACAATGTTTGTTCAGGGTTTGTTTAAACAGTCAGCCAATAAAAGCCCATGTTACCATCACACAGTCTTCATTCATAGAAGAAGGGAGCCGCTGAGCATTATTACGACTATGAAAACATTACTGATCTACCTTCTGCTCGTTGGATACACCCTCGCATCTGTCCAAAATCTTGGAGGGGTAAGTCAAGTAACTTTTCACTCGCAATGACGTTTTTAGAAACAGATATTATTTTATACAACTTAATCTCCTATCAGGTTCTTAATGATGCTGGGCTCGATTTCACAAAGAGCTAAGACTGATCTTAAAGGCACTGGGCACGTTTGGTAATTGTCAAAGACCAGTGTTCTCACTCGGTGTATCCCAACACATGCATTAGATAACAAGCCTGTGAAAATTTGGGCTCAATTGGTCATCGAAGTTCCAAGAAATTAGCATAAAAACTTACTTGTGGTAACAAGCAACGGAGAGCTGTTGATAGTATAAAACATTGTAGGAAACGACTCCCTCTGAAGTAACGTGTTTTTGAGAAAGAGGTAATTTCTCACTAAAATAACAAAAACTTCTTGCAAGAAGTTTTTATTCCTAATCTGAAAGCACACAAATTTGTACAACAAGGGTGTTTTTCTTTCATCATTTTCTTGCAACTTCGATGACCAATCGAGCCCAAATTTTCACAGGCTTGTTATTTTATGCATAATGTTGGGATACACCAAGTGAGAACACTGGTCTTTGACAATTACCAAACGTGTTCAGTGCCTTTAAGAGTATGCTTTTAAAAACTCAGATACGGGATGACTTTAACAGCAAAGCGTTAGAGTTCCTAAGTGGGCGGGACAAAGAGGCTGTCAAGGCAGAGATGTTGCCCTCCCCAGGGTGCGACGAGGGAGACATGGAGTTGACACCGGAGCAGAGAGAAGTCTACTTCGCCATGCGAGAAGCCACGGCTAAGAACAGAGAGCGTGTACGGCGTGACGCCCAAGCCGTCTTCCGTGCTTGGCCCAACAAGACCCTCGTGTATCGGTTCGATGAGACACTTGGTGAGTCAGTCTATTAGCCACTTGCGTAAAATCTGGTTGGTTCATTTCTGACTTTTTTTCAGGGCAAAATTTAAAAACATGTCGTTCAACAATGTGTCTTTACATTCCAAGGAGGAATATTTCGTCAGTCAAAATGTCAAATTCAAGGCCGTTTTGATTGGATATCATTGAAAGTCGGGAATGAACCAAAACATCCCGTACACAATTAATGTACAGACCCATTTATCTCAGAATGATGTCATCGGATGTTTTGGATATTGATAAATTTTGCATTAGAAGGGTATCGAATATACAATGGCAATTCACACACAATTTTAACGTGAGGTTAGAGACTTGTAATATTTCCCCACTGACATGAGGACTCTACCTATTGGAAAATGAATACATCACAAAATTGAATTTGACATTTCCCTCGCTCTTTAAGAATACTGAAGTTTCTCCTCAAAATGTTACCAAAAGAGGAAAAAGGTCTTTGTTGGCGATGTAACAATAATGGGGTTCTTTCACAGACAACAGTATCAAGCGAGTTTTTCAGGAGGCGATCGAAATCTACAGGGAGCATACGGGTTTAACATTTGTGGAGGCGCGTGATGACTACACTGGCTCTATTTGGCCTCTGGTTGTATATGGACTTGCCACCGGGTAATACAAAACATTTCTATCCTTAAATGATACGTCTTATATTTTTTACAGAGCTGTAATGTTTAGGGTACAATCGTGTTTCATAAATAATCTTTCTAATATCTTATTTATTCACCCTTTTGTTCTGTATAGTTTTTGTTATATTTTTGTTTTTCTTCATTTCTTTAAATGAAACTTTACTTGGGAATCTGTGTGTTGAACAGTGGAAAAAACAATGGTTGCTCGAAATTTTAAAAAGAATGGCGGTCATCTTAAAAAAATCTCTTCCGCTTCCCTTTTTCAGGAACACGGACGATAAACACGTTTTTTTTTACTCGGCCTTATCGAGAGTATTGATATTCTATAACATTGTTTTCGCAGATGCTCCTCATCGATAGGTTACAGCGAAAGTTCTGGCGGACGCATGAATCTTGAAGCTCGAAGGTGTGAAGTGGTAGGAATGCTTCAAAAAATCTAATAGTGTAACCAAATTTCTCTTTTAAAAACCATCCACGATTCTTCGTAGGTAATTGTTATATATTATTTCCACAGAACACAGTATTGCCGAGTTTTTTATATATTATTTTTCGATGAGAATCATAATGGAATGGTACAATATAATGAGTGTTCCGTCCAATAAGTAAGGTCCAATTAGGCCAAATACAAATAAAAACATATTTAGCGTCCCCGCCCGCTCCCTTGTTAGAGGCCGCCTCCTTTTTTTTATATATTTTTTTTTAATTTAAATTCTACATTTTAAACGATTCCTGACGAAAAAAATAATTTTAAAATAAATAAGATCGTATTTTAGACTTTAGCACACCGAAAAAAGCCGGCAACCATCTTGAAAAATAGCCCGAAAAAAAGGGCCCTCCTCCTTTCTTTTTTTCAAAAAGGCAGGACGCTAAACATGTTTTTGTTTTGTTTGGCCTTGGAGTATAGGTGTCCCTTTCTGATGTGGAGTCCCGTTTTATTGGAATCTACAGAGCAAATTTACTAAAATGTATTGTTCACACCTGGAAACATCTTTAAATGAATCAGAAATGTTTATTTCCAACAATACCCATTTAGCTTGGTACTGTACTACATGAACTGGGCCACGCCCTTGGGCGTTTCCATGAGCAGACCCGAAGTGACCGAGATGAGCACGTCACCGTGATTGAGGCCAACATTCTCCCGGGATTTGAGCACAACTTCAGGATGGTAGATAGACTGATACTTGCCCCGTATGATCTTCAGTCCATCATGCACTACAGTCCAGATGTAAGTATAACACACACACACAAATTTATATTGTGTACAATTTCATTTAAAATTGAGTGAACTCTTTAAACCCTTTAGTTAGGAATGGTAACACGATGTCATGGCACAGTGTTGTTATTTATTTCACTGTTTTCTCCGAAGTGTGCAAAGCCCTGGGGTAGTCCGAGTCCTTGATATCATAGACTTAACCATTCCACGTAATCTAAGTGGGGGGTCACGTCCCAGTGTTGTGTACAGTTGTTTTTGGAGGGGCTGAAAAAATATTTTCACTCATACACTTCATGCACAAAATTATACAGCCATCAAACCTACTCACATCTAACCCTCTGATAAAGTGAAGCCATCTGTTCTTTGTACCAAGCTTCCAGGTGTCTTGCTGACAGCCTGTGTGCTAAGTTCTGAGGTTTCCAGCAACGTTTTGGCTTGATTATGGGGAGCCAGTAACTAGTGGAACCCTTTCTTGCATTTGTGTAATTCCTGGGGTTACTTAAAGGAACATTACAGAATTGGTTTTTGCTAACTGGCAGTGTAAGCACTTTATATAATCCACCATATACATAAACTGACAAACCTGTAGAAGTTTGAGATCGATCGGCCATCTGGGTCACGAGAAAATAGTGAAAAACCGATTACACATTTGCATGTGTTATACAATGGATGAATAAAACGCTCATGAGCGATAAACTCCAATCGGAAATTAGTTTATTTATTTCTCATCAAATATGGCATTTCAGACAGAAATATTTCTAGGGATATTTTCTACTATCATCATCATTAGACCGTGTAAGTTTTATGTAAATCTGTGATCATAAAGAAAATGTTGATTACCAGTTCTGTAACGTTCCTTTAAGATTTTCTTTAAAGAAACCTATACTACAAGGATGCTTTACAGTCTAAAAACTCCCAGGTCAGAATTGCTCCGGATTCTGGGTCCCATTTCTGGAATTTTGACTCTTATTTGCGCATGTTTGAACCATTTCTGGGTTATTTTTTACACAGATTTCGAATCATATACATACCCAGAAATGGGTCAGGCCCCATGGGACCCGAAATGCGGGTCAATTTCGACTCTGGAGTTTTTTAGAGTGTAATTCCCTACATTACCTTTTTTTTTAATTACTAAAAAGGGGGAACTAAATAAATTATATTTCATTTCTATATATGTTTGGTTTGCGGTAACACCATGTGTATATCTACTTGCTAGGTAGATTTTGTTCTTTAAGAACTTGTCTTGCTTATTATTCTACTGCCGCAGAGTAGAATATTCGGAATTCGGGAGACTTCTCAGTTCTGAAAAGAACTGTCCTTCTTATTAACTACTACCTGGGCGGGAGGTATTTCGGGAGACTTCTCAGTTCTGAAAAGAACTGTCCTTCTTATTAACTACTACCTGGGCGGGAGGTAGGAAATCGGGCGGGACTACTACTTTCGCTATGTGGATCGGGGGACTTCTCGTTAATAAACTACACTGCCGCGGAGTGAGTCTAAATAGGTCTCAACGTTTCGACTAGCTTGCTCTATAGTCATCGTCAGGAGACTCCAGGAGTTCTCCTTTTTAAAAAGGTCTTCTATTTGCCCCAAAATGGAAGAAAGTTTACACTGCAAACGTTTAATTAATGTTATACTAATGTTAGTTTTAAAATATCGAAACATTTTTTAGAGTGTTTTTCTTCGTTCAGAATTATCTGAGCAAACTCTCACTGTTTCTATTATTTCTACCAAATTGAAAGGCATACAGTGTTGATCTTAGGTCAGAAACGATTCGTCCACACAATGAGAAAGACAAACTAAAGATGGGGAAACAGGAGCGACTTTCTCGTTTAGACGTCTTCACTGTGAATGCTGCCTACGGTGTATATGGTATGTAAGGGGTGGTGTGGGTGGGTGGGTCAAGAGAAAGAACTGAAAATCGAAATTCAGTTTTTGTTTAAACAAGTTATATAATTAACAAACGAAAAAGAAGGAAATAAAATACCCAGCTGGCCAAGATCGTCAATTTCATTCCTGATTAAACTACAAAGTTGTTTGTTTAAGCTATAGGAAAAGCCATTGAAAACTACTGATGTTGGATACCTTTGATCTAAAATATCTGGTTCTTTTGAGGCAGGTTAGTTTAATGGTATCTACAACTATATAGGTTTGAATCAAACGGTGTGTTCCAATTACCAAACGTATACAACACATTTAAACACCAACACCCCCACACCCCCAACAAACACCCCTGTATGCCCAATCATAATTCACAGAGCTAATAAGTATCTCCCATTATTTTTGTTGATACAGCCTCGTGTCCCGAAGACCTTTGGGATAAATGTCAGCGTGGTGGAGTTCCCAACAAGCACTGCACTTGTGACTGCCTGCCAGAATTTGAAGGCCCATACTGCGAAATCGTCATTGTCCAAACAGGTACAAAATGAGATGTAAACTATCTGTTTCTGTCAATGTATTTGTGTGTGTAATGTTGTACCTTTGTATTGTTGGTGCACACTGCGCTTGCCCAGATTTTACTTAATATTCTGCAAGGACAACACCACCATAGCTCGCTTTGAAATTGAAAGCTTACGTCACTGCAATTTTATCCACTGAAATCAATGGGCCTGTAAGACCAGTGCATGTCTTTATCCTTGCGGATAAAGACAGGGGACCACTCTAATGGTGATTATGCGTTAAAGGCATCGTACACGTTTGGTAATGACTCTGATAATTAATGGCAATAAAAACTTACTTGGTAAGAAGTACAGCAGCTTTGGATAGTATAATGCATTTTGAGAAACTTTTCACTTCGAAGTATAGGCCTACTGCGATTATTGAAAAATATATCACTTTTTATCCCCCAAAAACATTTGAATCTGAGAAGCGTTTACGCGTAACGCTTCTCAGAGTGTGTATTCCAATGCAGATTATTCTTCCTGAGTGGACATAACCGCTCCAGATTTTCGGCAATATCTCAAAAACGCTACCACCTTGTGAAATGAAATTTTCACAGGTTAGTTTAATGGTATATATCTACAACTTCATAGGTTTGAAACAAACAATAGGCTCCAATTACCAAACGTGTACCATGCCTTTAACTAAGTGCGTGAACTATTTTTGTTTATCCCCTCAGAATGTAGTGGCTACTATCAGTTGGAAGGATCAGGGATCATTGAATCCCCAGGTTACCCTAATTACTACACGAGCAACAGCAAATGCACTTATATTATCGAGGTAAGACTAAAAATAGGCCGCTATTCTGGTCATTGTCCCTGTATCCAAAGAATGCTAATATTCATTGTGCAAAAAGGAACCAGACTATTTCTCCTTTCGGCCTCGGTTTGGTTACATTGATTTGAATTATCCCAAACCATATTACTTTGAAGATAATTCTTTCTGAAAACAGTTTATACTCTCAACAGCTGCAGTGATTTCACACCAAGTCATTTTTATTTATGGTTATTAATTTTTGGAGTACCTACCAATCTATGACCTTATACCTTTTAAAGGGAAATTGTTTTGAAATTATTAGTTATGAACAATTATGTTGAGGGTTAATGGTTATACATTTTTGGAGTACATACCAATCTATGACCCTATACCCTAAGGGAAATTGTTTTTAAAATATTAGTTCTGAATATTTATGGCGAAGATTTCCATTTTAATGATAAAGATTTGTTTTTATCTCACGAATGTATTTTCCATCGTTCTTTGTGTTTTTGTGTATTTTTTCATTTAAAATAGTGTGCGGAAAATGAGGTCGTCCAACTGGACTTTTCAGTATTTGTCATTGAGGGCTTCCATTGCTTCTTTGACAAGATGAAGATGATGACAGGCGATTTGATCTCGGAGGAGTACCCTGACGAGTAAGTATGAATTGAATCCGTATAGACCACTTCCTTATGACGTCACAAGATCCAAACAGCGCCCTCACCGAGGTCATGAAGACCTATCATTGGCTGAGAGTTGTTATGGGGTGCACCCCCCTAAATCAACTCTCATACAGCGCAAATATTCAAAAATACACGAAAAATACTTAGAAGTCTCACAGCTTTTTACAGTAAAAGGAAAATTATTAATTGACTCTTGAACTTTTATTTTCTGCTCGATTTGATATGGGGAGTCCCTGGTCCCGTCGAGTTATTCTCCCTCCAAATAAAAACACCCCTACACCAGTGTAATTTTCCAAAGCATCAATCTTGAAAAATGTCCCTTCACCTCTCAGCAAATAGGACCATTTTTTCAGGGCCTATGTCATCCAAAATACATCCAGTTGGAAGTCAACAACCCCAGGTCACAATTGGGCAACATTTTTACACTGAAACCCTTTTTTGGGGACTCTCAAATCTGTCTAATATAGAATATTTTGAGGGCCTAAAAAAAATTAATGAGCTCGACGAATTTCCGGGGACCGCCTGTTTGAACCCCGTAATGAGAGCCCAAGTAACTGATGGAGCTTATGCCCAAGCCTATGCCGTGGGTTTCGAAAATGCCTATACGTTAAAGGCACTGAACACGTTTGGAAATTGTCAAAGACCAGTGTTCTCACGTGGTGTATCCCAACATTATGCATAAAATAACAAGCCTGTGAAAATTCGGGCTCAATTGGTCATCGAAGTTGCAAGAAAATGATGAAAGAAAAAACACCCTTGTTATACAAATTTGTGTGCTTTCCATAGGAATAAAAACTTCTTGCAAGAAGTTTTTATCATTTTAGTGAGAATTACCTCTTTCTCAAAAACTACGTTACTTCAGAGGGAGTCGTTTCCTACAATGTTTTATTTATCAACAGCTCTACGTTGCTTATTACCACGTAAGTTTTTTTATGCTAATATTTGTTTTGGGTCATTGCCAAACGTGTACGATACCTTTAACCGACTCTTGCTTTTTCCCTCCATCTTTCAGATATTGCGATGATTTTCTGCAAGGAGAAATGGTGTTATCAAAGCGCAACGTTGCACTAATGACGTTTGAAAGTGACGGCATGGCCAACTATCCTGGATATCAAATATTTTACCACTGTATTCCTCTAGACATGATATCGAAATAATCTTCGATACCTCATGTGTATCAGGGGATTTTGCCCCCCCCCCCCGGTGTAGTGTGTCCCCATATACGGCAAAAAAAATTAACATGCCCAAAAGGTATAGCCTGAACATTTTGACGTCACACTTCGAGGCTCGTGAATAACGCCAGATACCTGGCAGGATCCTGCCAGGTGTACCTTTGACCTCTCATCCCATCCACACGGAGGGAGTTTTAATTGTAGTCTATAAATAATTTTATATTTTATACACACGTGTACACATTACATTGAAAGCTTACGTCACTGCAAGTGTATCCACTCGGAACTCATTGGGCCTGTAAGACCAGTGCCTGTCTTTATCCTTGCGGAAGTTGATTCAAAAAGAGGGCGCTATCAGAAGAAATTTCTATACAATTCGCCGTATGAGGGTCGGGGGGGGGGACAGAATCCCCGGGGACAGAATTTCTTGACACACCTGCACCTTTGCTCTTAGTTTGTTCAAGAGTGTCTCACTTTGACAAAGATCGAGCATACTCGTAATCTGAAATAGAACTTGTCATACGGGTATTTTACATTTGCTTCAATATGAAATACTATATCACAGGCCTGGAACTCTACGAAGGCCATGCAAGGGAAGCCACGGGTGATCAATACCTCTGTTGCCCTGGTCTTGGCCTTGGTGTCCCCCTCCAAAATGTTCTCATAGACTTTAAGATTTTCCAATGGAAAATGAAAATGACCTTTCCCTCTCAAAGATGACGTTCCAGGCCTGCTATCGGTGGGCCGATTTTTTGTAGTTTATCTACCTCATCCCCCGTTTTACTTCGAACAAAAATACATGTACATGAATAACAGCTGTGCGTAAGAAAACAAAAATGGTCCCGTAGTTGTTCCGAGATTGGATCAGTATTATTGTTTATTATAAATTGTAAGTATAATTCGCGGTAAGTAAGGGTCAAATAGGCAGTCCTTTACCTCATCATTTTCCAAGCTTAGACGGCGCTAATATAATATCCAGGACTTAATAAACCTGAACGAACCTCGACGACAACTGCGCTCTGCTGATATGCACTACTCCTACACAGATCCCACGTTTACTGCATTCTTGGGGAAGTCAATTCATTCTCAAGATCTGGTCCATCACTTTGGAACAGATTCCCTACTGAACTCAGACAAGAAACCTCATGTAACACAATTCAAAATTCTGTTAAAAACCTACCTTTTCCGTTAGTTCCTAATAACTTAATCAGTTAGATTGTTGTTTTTTGTTCACTCAATTCTGCCCTTACTCTCATGAGTCATAGTCGCACCGGAGTGTCAAGTCTGACAGACATGGCGCTCCCTGATGCTTTGTTGCTGTGACACCATGGAGGTAGAATGTGACACCAACATGGTTCGTCGAGTTTTGGCGGTTGGGTTGGCATAGTGGTACCTTCACCCGCCTTCCACCTCTAGGACCCCGTTCAAATCCCTCCGGGGCAAGGTTTCTTTTTCTACGAACTTTTTGTCCCCATACGGGAAATTAACATGGGCTGGAGGAGGAGGATTCAAAAGAGGGCGCTATCAAAAGAAGTTTTTACACAGTTCGCCGTATGGGGGAACAAAAAGTTCGTAGGAAAAGAAATCTCGCCTCCGGGGGCTCTATGTGGGTTAGGTTTTCAGTCCCTACCTGATGGCAAGGGGATTTTCCCTGGATGTTATTACTATTATTATTAAAAAGTGTAAATCGCACTACTGCCTCTCTCTCAGGAAGTCCTCTCGTCGACATACACTGCAAAGGGTGTTAAAATTTACACTATGGGTGTTGTCACAGGCTAGATACCGAACAGAGAATCAACACCATAGGGTGTTATAATAACACCAATGTAATCATTTTAGCAGAAATTAGTGCGATTTTAACACCATATGGTGTAAAATTTAATTATTTTTTGTTTTGTATCTACTGTGAGACAACACCCAAGGTGTCAATTTAACCCCCAGTTTTTGCTAAGGTGCCGGGTCCTTCGTTTGCGCAAAAAGATGATCCACCTTTTCCTTTGAAACACTTGTTTTTCACATACCCCATTGAGCAAGGGACGTTGCCGGGGACTGCACAATGTTCTATAAATGATTGCATTTTAAATATGTTGACTGCTGTAGAGCACTGAGTGGCCCGTTCCATTTAGTTTATTAGTGTGATGAAGATAAACATGTCTTGTTCAGTAGCAATGCATTAATTTGTGTTATTCGTGTGTTTATTACCAGCATGGTACACTTCACTTGGGGGCAATCGCTTGCGGGGCCCTGTGGGTATAAAAGGACAAGGATGTGGGGCCTGTCCGGTGGCAGTATAATGTTTTGCACGTCGTTCCGGTGTGAGTACAGGCAGGAGATTCTGTCCCCCGGAGATTTTTTGCCGCCCCTCCCCCCACCCAATACGGCGAGTTCAGTGTTAATTTAGTCTGATGTTAGCTCCCACTTTTGACCCAACTTCCTTTAGTCCATGGTTTACCATATGCGGCGGGGGCACATACACACACTGGGGGTGGGGGGGGGGGTGGGGGAAAACATCCATTAACAAAGGTCCGAGGGAAATCTGTCCCGATCCCCCGGAGATACTGTCCCCCAATGGGAAATTAACATGGGCTGAAGAAGGTTGATTCAAAAGAGGGCGCTATCAACATAAATGTGTACACAACTCGCCGGGGGTGGGGGGGGGTGGGGGACACACAGATTCTCCTGCCACACCGGCACCCCCCCCCCCCAAAAAAAAAAAAAAAAAATAAAAAAAAAAAAGAAAAAGAAAAAAAAAAGAAGAAGACCCAAACCAGACTGATCTTCCTTTTCCCTTTTCTGTTTTTCCTCTTTTCAAGCCAAATGCCGAAACCACGTAAAAAAGAACACCAACAAATATCAAACAAATGGGGGGGGGGTAGAAAGTTACATGTCGGTTTTTAGCCTTTGTAAATGAGCATCAATCAGATGTTTAATTTATTTAGCCACTAATTGTGCGCAGGATATAAACATTACTATATAATTGTTCTAAGTTACTGTTCCATGTTGGCATTTTGCTGTTTCCCGTTGCAAAAAACTGCATGCAAGAGTTGTCGGACACAATCAATAATTACCGTTTTGCAAAGCATTGTGGGCACTGGTTGGCAATGTACAATCGTTAGGGGGCGTTGTTAAAATTGTCCGGAAAGTCGACAGAAGGAAGATAACAATACCGAATAACAAGCGAATAACACCATCATTTATGCCTTCAAAAAGCTGTCAGTCTAAAAAGTGTTACACAGATTGTTTCGTTAGTTATTTGTGGAGCTGCTTGTGTAAATTTGTCAACGGGTAAGTTTCTATATGCTTTGCTTTTGGTTAATGGAATCGTTAATTTTTTTTGTAAATTGGTTTTTAGGAAAATTAAAATGTACATGAAAGAATACACGATCAGACGATGCAGTTTATAGCCCATGTCATGCAGGTCGGACCATGGTTGGACCGTGGAGGTAGTTGGACCGATTGTTGGCTCCTGCGTTGCACAACGCAAACATTTCTCATATACCTGGTGGAGGAGCTGAAGCTTCGTTCACATATTCCTTTAGACCCAGTAACTGGGGCGCTGTACTCGTTTTTTCGAATTTTGACATTATCGGTCGTACTAGCCAGCCCTGCACATTATGCATTGCGACAACGTGCGTGCGCCCGGCGCCAGACCTCACTCTCCGAAACCAGGTTTTCATAAACAGCCGCCGGACCCACAATTTATCTGACTTCTCGCAATGCATCTGACTTCTCGTTGCGAGAAGTCAGATAAAAGATGGCTGGACATGATCAACGGAAAAGGGGAATGTCTCAAAAATCATCATTTTTTAGCCGGACAAATTTCCGTGAGTACAATTTCATGCCTGGTGTTACATCTTAAACATATGGAGAGGCCAGTTGGCAGTTTTGAAGGTAATTCGTTGGGTATTTCCGTCATTTTGGGGCATTTTTGGTGTGACATCTCTGATTTTTTATGAAAATATTGCACTTCCCCATATTTTTGGTAGCTTTCGCTGGGGCGCTAGTACGACCGATAATGTCAAAATTTGAAAAAACGAGTACATGTACAGCGCCCCAGTTACTGGGTCTAATATTCCTTATGTCTTGAATTCCGAGTCTGCTGGGATCAGAATTATTAATTTTATTCTTGGGCATGTTCAATGTTGTGTTGGGTGATATTGAAAATGGTAATTTACGTCTCTGCTGTCTGATGCTGAGCTTTCTGTAACTCCGTATGTGAAAACACTACATGCACGTGCGCCCACAATATTCATACCCTTCATACATAGCAAGTTCGTCACATTCGTTTTAGTCTTTTGAGGCAAGACCTTCTTGTTTCGATCTTAATTTTTCCCATTTAGAGAGTGCTATCAATCATCATCTAGACCCAGTATGGTAACTGGGGCGCTGTACTCCTTTTTCAAAATTTTGACATTATCAGTCGTACTAGTGCCCCAGCGTTTCAAAGTATATTCCCGAAGTTTCTTCAATTTAGACGGGTGCCTTGCATCAACCGTGATAACAGCACAGGGCAGTCTAAAATTGGACAGGTGTCCGCGCTGTTACCACGGTTGAGGCAAGGCACCCGTCGAATGTTCATAGTTGACCCTGCATAGCTGAGAGCCGGGTGTCATGGCGGTTTTACCGATATGCTCAGATGGACTTCACAAAAATCGTAAATTTGCAGCACAGAACAAAATCGTGAGTACATTTAAATGCCTGATGTTGCATCGTAGACATATCAAGAAGCCAGTAGGCGTTTATAAAACTATTTTGTTGGGTATTTTTGTCATTCTGAGGCATTTTTTCTAGCGAATTATAGCAAATTGAAGAAACTTCAGGGAATATACTTTGATACGCTGGGGCGCTAGTATGGCCGATAATGTCAAAATTTCGAAAAAGGAGTACAGCGCCCCAGTTACTGGGTCTAATCATCATCCATAGTTGCAATAATCGTAACCCTTCATCCTTCCGACAGTCGCAGACCGGAGGGTTACGAGACAATCCATGTAACAAATCAATATACAATAGACATGTACAATTTCTACCATTTTTGGGTCAGACTAGTGACAAGATTTGCCCACTTTAAAAAATCATGACACACATTCTAAGAACACGGATTTGATCTTCAATGTGAATGTGTTTTTTTGAATCAATTAAGAACACTTAGAAATCATCAAGAAAATATTTTGTAAATGAATCTAGTTTCAAATGGGCCCCGTGTTGTTTGAACTTTGCTAAAAGTAGCAGACACCTTTTCCAAGGGGTACGTAATTTCTATTTGATACCTAAATTATTTATGTTCATCAGTTGGTTTTTGCTCTTACATCGATGTGTAAGGGCAACTGTTAAATAATATTTTATCCCCGAGTAAATTAACAGCTATTAAATATGTTTGCAGTAGTACTTGGCCAAATTTCATGACTCTGCTTACATGTATCACCGTTCTTCATTTAAAGGCACTGTACACGTTTGGTAATTACTCAAAATATATATTAGCATAAAAATTGACTTGGTAACAAGCAACAGAGAGCTGTTGATAGTATAAAACATTGTGAGAAACGACTCCCTCTGAAGTAACGTAGTTTTTGAGAAAGAGGTAATTTCTCACTGAAATAATAAAAGACTTCTTGCAAGAAGCCTTTTATTCCTATCTGAAAGCGCACAAATTTGTACAACGAGGGTGTTTTTTCTTTCATCATTTTCTTGCAACTTTGATGACCAATTGAGCCCATATTTTTCACAGGCTTGTTATTTTATGCATATGTTTGGATACACCAAGTGAGAACACTGGTCTTTGACAATTACCAAACGTGTTCAGTGCCTTTAAATGGCAAGCACTAAATTTCTGTGCTAGCTGTGTAAGCAAAGAATGCCTGGTAATGTGGGCTATGCACGCGCAGTAAGCAGAAATTCCCTGCTAACCTGTGAAAAACGCTTGACGTAAGCGCAGAATTTCCTGCTTCCATATGCGCCGATTCTTTGCTTACGGTAAGCAGAGCCATGAAATTGGGCCCTGGTTTGTAGTGTTTCGGTCATGGCCCCACAAATATTTTAGAGAAGTTTTTGACCTTGCTAATTCAGGGAAAAAAGTTCTTTGCTCTGAAGTTTTTCAGGGAACTCCAAAATAAAAAAATAAGTTTTCCTGGCAGAAAACCCCCCTAACAAACTCAAAAACAAAATGGATGTTCAGTTGTATAGTGTGCATTAATGTACTAAGTAAAACCTCGCCTTTCTAGTTATGCAGGGCTCAAATTTTGCACTGGACTGCAGGCCCAAGACCTGGGATTTTAGCATCGGGCCAGTAAATAGAGGACTGACTGAACAAGTCAAGCTGTCTTAGTAGTTCAATCAAATAATGACTCAATGTGCAATATCTAAACTGTAATTTAAAGGAGTGATGTTCAAATATTGAATTTGACCTTGAGTCTGGTAAAATCTTTCAATTCTGTGTTGAGCATCAAGGTATACTTGTACATGTACCCATAAGACAAATGAGATTTAAAGGCACTGAACACGTTCGGAAATTGTCAAAGACCAGTGTTCTCACTTGGTGTATCCCAACATAAAATATGCATAAAATAACAAGCCTGTGAAAATTTGGGCTCAATTGGTCATCGAAGTTGCAAGAAAATGATGAAAGAAAAAACACCCTTGTTGTACAAATTTGTGTGCTTTCAGATAGGAATAAAAACTTCTTGCAAGAATTTTTTATTATTTTAGTGAGAAATTACCTCTTTCTCAAAAACTACGTTGCTTCAGAGGGAGTCGTTTCCAACAATGTTTTATACTGGTACATGTATCAACAGCTCTCCGTTGCTTGTTACCAAGTAAGTTTTTATGCTAATATTTGTTTTGAGTCATTACCAAACGTGTACGATACCTTTAAATCTTTTCTCTCAGTTATTGTTCCAGTGAAAACAGTTGACATTTTGTTTACCTTGTGGAAAGTTCCCTTTCATTTTGATTCTGGTCGTGTAAAATTAATTCTGGTACGGTAAATATTTAGTGAGCTACATGTACAAGCCCTGCAGTCAAATTGTGGAATTTTACTTCAAATTCAAGCCCTGTTTTGAAAAGTGGAGCTTTTTTTTCTTCATATGCACTGGTTTTGAGATTGTTCCAAAACTGACTCACCAATGTGTATGGATCCATAAGATCCAGGTCTGACTCTCTTGTACGTGTCAGTGTTCTCACTTAACAGTGGTCCGCCTGCCAAATGCCACTTAAAACACCCAAGGACCAGTCAGAGTTCTGTCCAACTAGTCCAGCTGGCTAGTTTATTGCTGAAGTGCCCATCCTACATGTTAACCGCTTCATATTAGTTCAAATTACAAGTCCCACGCTACAACATTGTTGTTAGAAAACCTGAAAATATGGACCAGTGAAAAAACTGGCAGACTAGTGAAATGGCAAGCTGACTGGTCCTGCTGGCTAGTCATTGAAAACGTTAAGGGCAAACCCTGCATGTACTACTCATAAAATAATAAATAATAATACAGAGCATTTTTAGAGCGCTAGGCCTATACAAAGAACAGAGCGCTTTACAGGAAATGAGAACAAATAAAAAGTTAAATCTAAAGAAACAGGAACAGCCACAAACAAATTAGGATTGGTCACGGAACAAGAATGTCTTGAAGAGACGTTTGAATACAGGCATCGAGATTGCCTCTCTCAGACAGGCAGGAAGCTCATTCCACAGACGCAGGCTAGCCACGCTGATTGAGCTATCCCCAGCCTTCCTTCTAGTTCTAGGAACAGAAAGCCAGGTATGATTGGCTAATGAGCGGAGTCGGTGCCTGTATGCATCAGGAATATTAGAGTTGTGGGAATTCATACAAGTTCAACCAGATATATATGACAGAGATTGAGCGTGAACAAATTTGTAGACATGAGTGACAATTTTGAAGGATATTCGCTCTTTAACTGGGAGCCAATGCAGCTCTGCCAGCAGGCCCGCTGGTCATTTTTGCGGGCACCTATCAACACAGAGTTGGCATTCCCTCCCCAAGTTCACTTTGAACTTTGTGCTGTTAATAATCTCATTGTCCTTTTCTTCTTTAAGCAGGGCCCAAATTAATAAAGCATGTTTAACACAGAAACTTGCTCAGCACAGAAATATATTGCTTAGCAGAAAAAAGGTACCAGCCAAAATGCCACAAGGTTTACATTGCTGTGACTGGTACCCCACTCTAGCAAAAATACTTGCTAAGCAGAATTATCTGCTTTAAAGCAGCTGAATGGAATTGGGCTTTATTTTGTACATGATGCAGCTTGGGTACATACATAACATACAATTTATATTGTCATTAATTTTGCAATATTTTTTCATTTGTCTCTTTGCAACAGTCATCCACTCCAGTGCCTTTCCTGTAAATTCTGCTTTCACTTTTCAAACATGACTACCTGGATCAAAAAACAGATTGAAGTTACACCAAATAATACCCACCAGGGCCTATGAATATCTTTGAATGAGTCATGCAGTAAGTGTTGAAGCAACCGGCCCCCTGCAAAAAAAAAAACATTGTTCCTGTGTACAGGATATCCTAACCATTTGTCACTGGCACATCCTCTGTTGACTAGGAGTGCAAGGTACTGATGGAGTCAGATGGACAGCCCACTATGCCGAAGGCTAGTCCTGGTAGGACGCCAGTCTGAATTACACTGCCACCAATGCGTCCAACATGGGCTAGTTGTTGACAGAATTCAGCACCACTTTACATATCAATAATTATCAACAATTTCAATAAAAAAATCTGAATAAGTATCTCTTGAGGAAACTAGATTGATTCAAAATTTGAGTACATGAAACAAAAATGCAAGAATATTTTGTAATTTTGAAAACTTGTATGCAACGGAGGAGTCAAACCTGGGCTAGCCATAGAGTTGCTTTTGCACACTTTGTTGCCTGAAGTTTGTAGGAATGATGGATGTTAGAACAATGCAGCTTGTGGACTCTGTTTATTTCAGGATGTGGGAACTTCCAGTTCACACTGTTATTCAAATAGGAGAGAAAACACAAGTAATTAAAGGTTAATGTCTTTTTGAAGGAGTATTAACGAGCTCCCCAGTTATTATTATCATTAATCTTTCTGGTTTATTAAAACATACATTTGTAGCCCAGGGGAGGGGGGGGAGGAGGTGGGGGCAAATTGTTACAACGTTTACAAGATAAAAACAATGAAATGTACATAAAATTACTTACATGTAGGCCTAAATAGACTTAAAAATGAAACTAAAATACAACAAGATAACAGTGTACGGTGTACTTTTAAGGTACAATGCTTGAGTCTGGTGCTCTAACTTAATCGCTCGGCCACGACACACCATGTGCTGTGTATGTGAGCGACTGCACTATTAGTAATAATAAAGAGAGATTTATAAAGTGCAAACAGTTGCAGATCGGATCCGCCTCAAGGCGCTGAATACAAGCAAAAATGGATCAAACATAATCAACATTTATATTAACGATCTGGAAACAGCTGTAAATTGTAGATTATTAATGTATCCTGATGACACTGCTCTCATTGTTTCTGGAAACAACACAAGTAGTATTGAAAAATAGTTGACAACGGAATTGAATATCTGTCTGTGATTGGATGGCTGACAACAAATTATCCTTGAATCCTGGAAAATGTGAAAACAAAATTGTTTGGTCAAAAACGTTGATTAAAAACATGTCATGATTTGAATATTCTCTGTAATTACTAAGATTAAATCTAAGTCTACAGTTAAGTACCTTGGTGCTGAACTTGACCAGGCACTTAGTGGCCAAATGATGGCTGCCAAGGTAATAAACAGGGCTAACGGCAGACTGAAATTTCTGTACCGTAAGGCCAAATTTGTTGATGATAGCTCGATCAGAAAACTGTTGGCATCAGCACTGGTTCTGTGTCACGATGATTACTGTTCTTCGTTTTGGTATGTTAGCTTAACTAAACAAACTAAAACCAAATTACAGACTTCCCAAAACAAGTTGACTAGATTTGTTCTTAATCTGAAGCCAAGGACTCACTTAACGGTAGATCATTTCAAACAAGTTGGTTGGCTCCCAGTCCAGAACAGGATTGATCAATTGAAACTATGTTGTATATTTCGTGTCTTGACTTCCTTGGCTCCAGATTATCTCAGAGATTTTTTTCAACTGACAAGTAGTACTCGCTTCTATAATACCCGATCAAATCATTTTTCTTTTGATATTCCCCATCATCACAGTTATGGTCAACACTCCTTCCGAGTTACTGGGGCAAAGTTATGGAATAAACTTCCCATCATGCTCCGGAACACAAATTCATCCCTAGCCAAATTTAAGAAAACTTCTCAAACTGCATTATTTTGATAAGTTGTAGCTCCAGGAGGACGCATTGTTTGTAGTTGGTTAATCTATTCTTTTGTTCAATAGAACAGTATCCATGGTGACACAGTAACCAGGCCAGGTGACACGAAACAATTTGTTTGTTGTTGGGTGTCTTGGTCGCTTGTTCCATTTGTTTTATTCCATGTGCAATTTTCTAGTCAAATTTTTATACTTGTATTTTACCGTGTCTTCAGTGTTTTTTTAATGTATTTTTCATTTTTTTAGAGGACCACAATGGAAATAAGCTTGTTTAGCTTTTTTGTGTTATCCTCGACAATTCCTCAGATTCAAGTGTCTTTTCCCTACTTGTATTTTATCTCTGTTTTTGTCACTTGTTGTATTTTAAAGAATTCTGTGGAGATTGTCTAATTAACAAACAAACAAACAAACGATAATTAAACAATTTTACAAAAATTATGTCTGGACCAGCTAAATACACAGAAAGCTAAAAAGATGAACTACTTAGTAGTTAAAAAATAAAATAAAAATTGATGTAGAAATTGCATAATACTGGGACTGTATTAATTAAAGAGGATCTGTAAGGTCCGAGTGCACTAATAATAATAATAATAAAAATAATAAAGAGAAAGTTATAAAGCAAGAATAGTTGCTAGAAACAACAATTAGTTTTGTGATCCACTTATTTTAGAACAAATCGAGTCCTTATGAAAATGGGGGAAAACATTGCAAGTCTCTAAACCTCACGTTAAAACAGTTTCAAATTCCACTCTGTTTGATGATACCCTTCATTCAAACAAGTGCAATTATTGTCAAAATCCAAAAACTTTTGATGACATCACATTTCAAACATTCATAGTCTGTATATTTTTCGTACAGAGAGGGAAAGCCCTGCTTGTAATTTTCCCCCTACTTTCATAAGTACTCATGGAGTGCATCACAAAACTGAATTTGACCTTGGAGCCCCTCTTTCAAAGTATCGTTCACGTTTGGTAAATGACTCTGAAAATTAATGGCAATTAAAACTAACTTGGTTAGAAGTACAGCAGCTTTGGATAGTATAATGCATTTTGAGAAACTTTTCACTTCGAAGTACTGCCGTTGTGGAAAAAGATATCACTTTTTATCCCCCAAAATTTGAATCTGAGAAGCGTTTACGGCCGTAACGCTTCTCAGAGCGGTATTCCAATGCAGATTATTCTTCCTGCATGGACATAACCGCTCCAAAGTTTTGGCAATATCTTAAAAACGCTACCACCTTTTGAAATGAAATTTTCACAGTTTAGTTTTATGGTATCTACAACTATAGGATTGAAAGAAACAGTGGGTTCCAATTACCAAACGTAGCACCTTTAGAAATACATGATAATGTGACAGAGCTGAAATGTTATGTCTTCCACATGTACAATGTAAAAATGCACAACCACTCCATGTTGACAATGTGACCTATATCTGCTTGTACATGGATTGACAAGGGGCAGTTGGATTCCGTGAAATGGGACTGGATGTGAATGTTAGTCATTGAATGCTAGGCATAATGCGAAAAAGGCTCATGTTATTAAAGCCATGTCATCGCAGTTAAGCCTGCGAGCATTAATGATACCAAATTACATTAACTCATCTGTAAAGGGTACTGCTGTAGCTGACAGTCAAAAGGGATTTTAACGCGCTGTTTGCGCCGATCAAAAACATTTATTTACATCTTCTTGATGTTATTTTCTCTTCTGAGGGTCGGTACGTACATGTAGATATATCAAATCAATCATTAAAACATTTTAATTTTATTTTTTTGAAAAAAACCCATTCATTTCATCTCGGGAGGCTAGCTTTTTCGTGCGCTTAGTCTTTGGAAAGCGTTAAGTTAGAGGGACAAAGGATTTCCTCACATTGATAGCAATAAATTGATGGATGTGTAATGTAGGTGTATGACAGAAACTAACATATTGTACATAACACAATAGTGTAACTGGCCTTTGAACTCAACAGCTCCATGGGGGAAAAACTATTGAAGTACTGTACAAGTTGATACAGTTACTGAACAACTACTTAGCATGATAAATTGTTATCTTCTCAGGGAGCATGGCGAGGCAGTGATAGTGGCAGAAATTTTGAAGGTACAAAGTACATGTATGACAGGCTGCCTAAAGCCTTGTTCGCAATGGACTTTTTTGTTGTTGTAAACAAACTGAGGAAAATGGGTAATTTGACCATTTTAAGTCCAAATGCGAACAGCCCAGGATAAATTTCACCTAGGAAACTTATTCGAGTCCAATGGGTAGTTTAACCAGCCACCTTCTGGCCAATGTAAACTAAGCTGGTCAAACTAACCAAGCCAAAATGTCCAGTGTGGACACATCGTCCCGGTACAATCAGACAGTGAAATACCACACCCGGTTCGCTGCACAACCGTGATCACATGACACATACGGAAGTGAACTATGACAGGCCTGGATTTTCATCTTTAAGAGGGCAAGGCCATTTTCATTTTGCAAAGGGCATCATTGTAAAATCTGAAAGTCTATGGGACACTTTTGATGGGGCACCAAGGCCAAGACCAGGGGCAACAGAGGCCATGGCCTCCGTGTAATTCCAGGCCTGCTACATGTATGACATGCATGTATTGGCAATGCCATGACAACGAAATACAGTGGTATACAGAACTCAGAAATGGCGTCCCTTTGCTTGCATTGTTTTTCTTACTTTTATTTGACATGCTTCTCTGTGCAACCATGGATTACAAGCTAGGTCATGTCTCTTGTCACATCCGGTTAAAAGGCACTTTTGTAGCGCCCTCATGTGTTCATATTTAGTCACTCAGTTTGTTTCACCATCGTCTCAGTTAGTTTACTTGCGTCAAATAATCCAAGTGTGGACACCGGTAAGATTTACCCATTGGAATGGTACCCATGGTCTTGCGAACGCGGCTTTATAGGTTTTGTAGGGGACACCATGGAGACCCCTACAGTACAATACATTTGATGCTCCCTTTACTTCATGTAGTGTACTTGGCCTTACTCATGATGTTTCAAGGACCCTTCATCCAGGCATCCCATTACCCATGGGGAAAAGTCAAGATTTTATCCGTCCTAGTATCACACAATGTGTACAGTATGACTCCCCACCCCTGTCAACCTACATGTAGCTCAGTATCTCTTGTCGTGTAGTAGTCTTTGCAGGGCTTGTAACTCAAAATTTTTACTGGACCAGAATTTTTGTCACAAGACCAGATTCAAAATTGAGAAAAGACATTTAATGACTACATGTAGAATCAAAATGACATCACAGTTTTGTTGTTGTTGCTGTTGTTTAGGATTTTTTTTTTTTTTTTTAGAAGAGAAGATTGATCTCATTTGTCTTCTGTGTAAGCAGACTTTGATACTCAACAGAATTAAAAGATATTTATCAGATCAAAGTTAACATTTGAACATCATTTACAAAAAAAGGAAGATATTGAATTGAAAAACACAAGACCGCAGACTTGTCCAGTTGTGAGTTTGCTGGACTGACACTGAAATCACTGGCCTCGGGCCCGGTTCCAGTGTAAAATTAGAGCCCTGGCATGTACATGTATGAGTGTCTTCATCTGAATATTAAAAAGTTTCAGCTACATTTAAAGTAATGGAGGTGGAAATTTCAGATGCCCTGTTCCTAGATTTCCCAGCAAATGGGGATGGTTTATTGCAAAACCCTACATTACAGTATTCAGACATTGATGTACATGTTGTACAGCAGGGAACGATTTCGTCCAGCGATTTGGCATAGTAAATAATTTAGACTGTAACATGTTTTGTGCACACTGAATTAGGCCTACACTGAATGCTGATATTATTGAGCAGCAAATGATGACGTTTGAGTAGAAACTGAGACATTTTGCGTAGCATTTTGCAGATATGCTATACAAAGAAAATCATTCCCTGTACAGGGTACGCTTTTCACAATGTAATAATCTTGCCAGTATCGATCTAAAAATTTATGTTGGGAGGAGTCTTTGTTTACTGGCTGTTGATTTGTTTAAAGGTATCGTACACGTTTGGTAATGACTCAAAACAAATATTAGCATAAAAACTTACTTGGTAACAAGCAACGGAGAGCTGTTGATAGTATAAAACATTGTAGGAAACGACTTCCTCTGAAGTAACATAGTTTTTGAGAAAGAGGTAATTTCTCACTAAAATAATAAAAAATTCTTGCAAGAAGTTTTTATTCCTAATCTGAAAGCACACAAATTTGTACAACAAGGGTGTTTTTTCTTTCATCATTTTCTTGCAACTTCGATGACCAGTTGAGCCCAAATTTTCACAGGCTTGTTATTTTATGCATATGTTGGGATACACCAAGTGAGAACACTGGTCTTTGACAATTTCCAAACGTGTTCAGTGCCTTTAACAAGAAAATGTGTGGTTGATGCCATCAACTAAGCCGTGAGGGTGTGCAAATGACTCCCATTATAACAGCTGTCATATTAAGACGGCATGCAATAAAGCATAAAAATGTGTGTCAATTTCTTAAGGCACAGTCATTCGCCTACTTAGTGTTTTACGTCATGCTGACTCATGCAATAATTAGTTGGTGTTTCCTGACCAACAAGATTCTTCAATATAAAGACAAAATTATATTCAAAAAGAAGAAGCTTATCTTGAAAAAGAGACACCTGGCTCTTTCAATTCATTGATGGTGACAAAGATTCGTATAGACGGACAAATGTTACAATCAAAACTTTTCCTAGTTTCATTCCTAGTTTCTAGTGGACTTGTAAATTGGACATCCGGAACAGTATTTCTATGTATCCTTTTGTTGACTCGAGTTCTCAATTATGTTGTAATCTTTGTTATTTTTTGTTTCAGTGATAACAGATGATGTGACCTTCCAAACACATCTCTCGGGGTGTCATCAACACCCTCTCTAATTCATCAGTGTTTGACGTGCGGCTTCTTGTGTAAAGCCCTTCTCCACCATGGCCACACCATCCTCCAAAGCCAGCAATGAGTTATTGGACCTGGCGCGGCATCTCAAGCAGGAGCGTCTTTATGTCCTGTCTGAGAAGCAGCTCCTCCAACAGCTCCACGAGGAGGTGACGCAGCTGGCCGACAAGCTCTTCCGAGAGTCCTGGATCACCCAGCAACAACGGCAAACCCTCAATAGCTTGACCCTGACGAGAAGCGATGCCCCGCCAAACTACTGCTGCTATCGAGCCAACACCCTGGAGAAGTGCTCCTTTGTGGACAGCTACAAGCATCTTGGCTTCCATGATACTATGTACGGGGAGTTTTTAGGGTACCTACGGGAGAATCCCAAGGTAATCGCCTTGTGCCTGGCCCTTGGAGAGAAGGAGCAATTGGAGATGACCCAAGGGGTAGTGCATTCCATCATGTGTGCAGTTTATGGAAACTGTGTCATTCAGGATGATGAACGCCAGGCCCTGTTCTTGCTGCAGAGCCTGATGGAGCAACAGCTCGCTACAAGTAGTGACCCCCGTCGGTTGCTGCGAAGGGGAAAGTGCGCCATGAGTATCGCTTTCAAACTCTTCACGGAGGGACTGTTCTCGTGCAGGTTATACCTAACTGCGGCACTCCACGAGCCCATCATGTCTGTCCTGGTCGACGACGACGTGTGTCTGGAAACGGACCCCCTGAAAGCTTTAGACTCTTTCACCCTGGAGGAGCGCAAGCAGCGTTTCGGCACACCGGGAACTGAAGAGTTCCGCCAGTGTCTCCAGGCACATCTTGAGTCCATCGTTACTCAGCTGGTATCCATGTGCAATCGATTCATCAGCAGTCTGAGGAATAACACGTACTGCTTCCCGCAAAGCCTTGACTGGATCATCACGCAGCTCCACAAGATCCTCCTAAAGTCGGGTCAAGTGCCCCCTTCAGACGTAAGATCAACATGCGCCGACCTCCTCATGAATTTCTTCATCTGCCCGGCGATTGTCAATCCGGAACCCTACGGGATCACTACGGATGTGATGATCAGTTCAACGGCGAGGTTTAATCTGATGCAAGTTGGGCAGATCCTGCAAGGTCTGGCGATGCAGACCACTGGCTCTACGACACCTGGTCAGACAAATGACATCTACAGCAGATTTCCGAAGGTAAATCAATGTAGGAAATTTTTATATTGGTGTGTTCATTTGACTCTTAGTTTTGGATTTGGAAACCAAACAGAACTTTATCTTGTTGCGTTCACTTGACTCTTGGTTTTGAATTTGGAAACCCAACAGAACTTTATCTTCCATGTATTTTGTGAGCATAGCAAGTGAGTAAACTGTTTTTGTCGTTGATATTGAACAAATTTTTTCACAAAAGCCACACAAATTTTTAGACAACCAGACTTCTAATACCTGTTGTCTACGTGAAGGGAGTACAGAGTGTGAAATTACGATCGGACATCGGACGTTTTCCGACCACTTTCCCTGTTTGTCCGAACAAAAGCAAATGCGCTCGGTCAAATTGTCAGGACAAACCTATGAATAAATAGCTTTTAAAATATCACCAAAATTTGTGTGATTATAGTGTCGAATTAGGATTAGTGTTGTATTAGAATTACGTTGGGTACAAGGCAAGTTTAGACGAGGCATTCACTGATCAACGACATGACCAACAATGAGTCGATGGGCACGATGTAACACATAAAAAAACACGCATGATGTACACACAATGCACAATGCTAAAGCTCGGCCAATGAGGTGCATTATGACATTCAACAATCCCAAAAATAACAGTACCACTACCACACGTTGGGAGAATTTGACCACAAACGCACTCTGCGCACGTGGTACACTGCATGCAAAATGTTTCTTTTATAAAATTCTCAATAGATGTGACAAGCAGAAATTGACCAGCATGTCCATCTTGTCATTGAGTGTGTACAATGTAACTTTCACAGACAATAACAAAACATTTCTTTCTTTTTTTAACCTTGTTCTGACACTTCTTCTGGTAAACGACGTAATGACTCATCGACATTCGCTGTAATTATGTTAGATCAAAAGTTGATAATGGCAGAACAAAATTGATTGTGTTATTTGGTTTTACCCATACATCAATGTATGTAAACTCGGTACTTTCCTGAGTCTGGTGAAAAAAATCCACAGGCATATTACACGGGTGGGATTCAAACCCTTGACCTTTGCTATTCTAGAGCAGATGTCTCACCAACTACATGAAGAACATGGAGATTGCCCGGTAGCTACATGTAGAGGCAGTTCGAATCCTATATTTTAGCAGCGTGTACCGTAACAATTTAATAGATGATTAATTTGCATCCGGGATAAAGAATATTATTTGGTTTTACCGATACACCTGTACACCAATGTGTATAGTTCACTGTATACTCTGTACTTTCTTCGAGTCCTGTGAACAAATTCCACAGGCATATTACTTGCGTGGGATTTGAACCCACGACCTTTGCCATTCTAGAGCAGATGTCTTACCACTGGAACACCGAGATTGATTGTGTTATTACATTTTGTCCGAGCACTTTTTGCGTATATTTTCATGCTCTGGTGTAACTGTTGAATCATCCACAAGGACCTAAAGGCATCGTACACGTTTGGTAATTGGAGCCTATTGTTTGTTTCAATCCTATATAGTTGTAGATAAATACCATAAAACTAACCTGTGAAAATTTCATTTCAAAAGGGGGTAGTGTCTTTGAGATATTGCCAAAAATCTGGAGCGGTTATGTCCACGCAGGAAGAATAATCTGAATTGGAATACACACTCTGAGAAGTGTTCATTACAGAATTCAAATGTTTTGGGAGATAAAAAGTGATATATTTTTCCATAACCGCAGTACTTCGAATTGAAAAGTTTCTCGAAACAATTATACTATGCAAAGCGGCTGTACTTCTTACCAAGTAAATTTTTATTGCCATTAATTATCAGAGTCACTACCAAACGTGTACTATTATTATTATTATTATTATTATATATTTCTGGTAATGAAACCAAGGATGCCTCACAAGTGAACTTAATCACTGTAGCTCGCAAGCCTGAGGAAACCTGTACATGTAAATAAGGGTGCTTGCAATGTGAACCAGAAACACCGGGGTTAAACCCCTACTCTTCCACGATAAGTGTTCTGGGTTCTTTTACGTGCACTACCAATCCTAGTACATGGGACCAACGGCTTTACGTCCCATCCGAAGGACGAAGCATGTGGTTAAGTGTCTTGCTTAAGGACACAAGTGTCACGACTGGGATTCGAACCCACACTCTGCTGATCAGAAACACCAGAGCTTGAGTTCGGTGTTCTTATCCGCTCGGCCACGACATGGCCACGATGCCTTTAAACGACAGCTTCATAATTTTTGTCATTTGTCAATTAGGGCTGCATGTCATCATTCCTTGATACATTAATTGATAACATGAGCTCGTCGGACACACCGCCCGAGGTTAGTCAACTTCAAGGGATGACCAGAACATCGGCGCTCGTCACTGAATCAGAGCTTCAGAACATGGTAAGCAAATGTCATCAGACTTGGCATGGGTGGAAGGGAAGGAGAAAGAATGTTCCTGAGGACAGATGTGTACTGTGCATTTTGGCGGCTGTAACAATAACTGTTTCTGACGTCATAGGCTAACCAAAACGGTAACCGAGCTCACAACTCGGTTATCGTTCAGTCTGAACAGCAGAACCAACGACCAACAACCGAAACAGTTATTGGTTACAGCCGCCAAAACGCACCCCTGTAGTACACACTGAAAATATTCCAAAGCACTTGGAGTTGAGAATGAAAACAAAATCTTGAACGTAAGATTCTCCATGTGGGCCCAATTTCATAGAGCTGCTTAAACGTAGGCTCATTAAATGGCTTTTGTCAACATAATGCTGATTTACGGGCAAAATTACAAAGGAAGATACATTAAAAGTCATATGTGAAAGTTTCAGCTGAATACAGTGTCTACTTGCTGAGAACACAGAAAAAAAGCTGTCACGGTACTTTTACAAGAATGTCAAATCCATCCACGTTTACCGAGGTGACAGCGGGTATGAACTGCATCTCTGGTCTCAGCATTCTTAAACGGACACCAACCCTCTGAAATTTTGGGAACGATTCATGCATGAATCGTTTCTCTGATTCAATTGTTTTTGAGTGAACAATTATCTAAACCATATTACTTCGAAGGGAATCCTTCCTCAAAATAGTTTGTACTATCAACAGCTGCAGTGCTTCTCACCAAGTATGTTTTTATGGTCATTATTTTTTGGAGTATTTACCAATCTATGACCCTAACTTTATGCAGACAATTTTAAATTTTCTGCAAGCGAAAATAAGTAGGATACCAGTGAAAGATGGTCGTTCGACATGGAAGTCGTCACGTCGGTGACTCTTTAACAGAATTATGCCGACATTTAATTTAAGTTTAAGTTTGATTAACTCTTTTGTGGTATTGGAAGAACATCTACTGAAAAAGACTTGGCTTTTAAAACAGAAAGTTATACTTTGCAATTTCATAAACCAAACCAAGGCTTGAAAGGAGAACTCTTGTGTTTAAATTTCGCAAACCATACTCTGTAATTTCCTGTACATTTCTGTAAATATTACTTCCCCTTATATTAAAGAACTTTGTTTATTTCAAGTTAAAGAATTGTGTTAATTTTTGTCTATTTATTTGAGTTCACTCAATATCTATTGTCACAAAACTACTCTTCGTTTAGATGAGTGTGACAGCCTGGTAACCCTATTCTTTGTGCTTAAGCAGCTCTAGCAGCTCTAATGAAATCGGGCCATGGTTAGGCCACATTAAAAAAAGAAATTGTTGATCGTCCTTTTTGGGGTGGGTGGGAGGGTGTGTTTTTTTTTTTTTTTTTTTTTTTTTTTTAAATGGCAAAATATGAAATAAAGAATAAAGAAATAATCACAATCACTATAAAACAGAGGGTTTGTGTGATTTTGATGTTTTTAATTGTTTTGTAAAAACCCATTTAACTCCCAGACATTTTCTGTAAGCATTTTCAAAAAACTAAAAACACAGTGTAGCCTAAGTAAATATATGAAGAATTGTTCTTGTTTTTGCCAACATGAATAACCTTCTTCAAACATCTTTTGCAACCTATAGATTTTCAAAAAATATCTGCTGACAAATCTGGGAGCCAAATTTGACTGAAAAAAGATCATTGAAAAAAATAATAATAGGGTGGGGGGGTTTCATAGGTTCGGGCGGGAATTTTCAACAATTTCTTTTTTATGTGGCCTTATCTCAAACGATTCATTTTTATAAGCTCACCACTCAGGTTGATGAATTGATTTTGTGCCTTTCTAAACTTCAAGGTGGCGTTCATCCGTAGAGTACACACAGCAAACCCTCAGAATCAGAACCTCAAAGATCTGGAGCCTCTCTTGTCAAATTTGCCCCAGGTGTCAGTCACCTCGTCTACAACGTCCCACGGCGGCTCATCCCCTAAGATGGGAGGCGGGGGATCCTCACCAAAGATGGGAACCCAAGTAAAGAAGGGTGGTGTGGCCTCGCGAGGTAATGTCAAGTTGTATGGATAACCTGTTAGTTTTCAGAGTGTTCTTATATTAGGAAGTAGGATTTGAAAGTTTGCATGATGATGGAGATACAATCTTGTAAGGTTTGGGGTGACACCATGTACACGAAATATCTCTTTGAGTTGTGGTGGGAGGGAAACAAAATTGTATTATACATGTAGCAAGATCTTGACGTGATGGGCTCATAAATAATATTTTCATTTACATGCCACATACAGATCCTTGTCATTTGATTGGTGGAACACGCGTCACGTGTCATCCTTTATTTTGCCATGTATACTGCTGGACGCTCAAAAATTTAATATTGGAGTCCAATATGGATAATTATAGGATGCTTTGTAGTGTCGTTATCCAAAATGATCATTCCCTGACCATTTGTTCAATCGTTGCAAGGTCGTGTCACGGCGGACAAGGTTGGTGACTTTATGGAGTCGTCCACATTGTTCAGAAGGGGTTTTTAGAATTTCAGAGTTTGGGGTGGACGAGTTTGCGTGTCCCTTTTGTGTTTATTGTAAACAAATTTCAATAGACAAGGATCTATACATATGTGTGAGTAATATAAAACAAATAATGGATGCATCTGAGTGCATTGTTGCGGAATCTAGTCACTCAGTGAAATCTGGCTTTTTCCATTTCACTCTGCTTCATTGGAATAGTCCAGATTTCACCTTGTGATTATATTTTGCGACAATGTACTCAAATGCATCCGGTGTAATTGATAATAGTATTGGAGGAAAGTATTGCATGAGGAAACTCCCCCATCTCTTTCTCTAGTTTCAAAGAAAATTCAGCGGAGTTCCTCCAAGAATGCCCTAGGTTTACCAGAAGACGACGATGGGCTCGATCCAACAATGTCTCCGGACGCCCCACCCGTTTACCAACCGGAAGATGTTCTGATAGTAGCCTTCGGGAACCAGGGAAATGAATGCCCTGGAATGATCTCAGAGGCTAAGGTATGTCAGGTGTCGATTTAAAACAAACATCACTGGCTGGACGGAATGTTAAGATACAATTAACCCTCCTTCTGTCTGACCATTCAATATCATACCCTGTGGTTTTGAAGGATAAACTATGACAGCCTGCAATATGATGTCATGTGGTGGATGCATCTATACAGTTCACAGTCACCCTCCTACATGTACTGTCTAACCATTCAATATCATCAACTGTAGTTTTGCAAAAAATTGTTAATGGCCTGACGTTTCGACCCATGCAGAGTCTTTTTCAAAGGCTAAATGACAAGACAACACACGTGAACAGGTATTATTATAAGTGTAACACTTATATACCTGTTCATTTGTCTTGTCTTGTCATTTAGCCTTCGAGAAAGACTCTGCTAGGGTCGAAACGTCAGGACATTAACTTTGTTTTGCATTTATACCATAGGTCCTTTTGGTTGGTAAGCAGTTTGCAACAGCTAATTCTATTTTCTCAACTGTAGTTTTGAATGATATATATAAACTATGCCAGCCTGCAATTGTATATCATGTGGTGATTGCATTTATAGAGTACACAGTCAACCTTCCTACTTTGGTTTTGATTGATAGATTTATGCCAGCCTGCATTATGATCTCATGTGTTGAATGCATACATGTGCATGGTTAGTTTCAGACACAGTTGTGCAACCATACACAACCCTTGCAGTTGAATGGTTTCAAATGGTTGGTCAATCCAGTACGAGTAGGAGGCTTAAACTTTATTTTCATTTGTAACATTAGAAACCTAAATGTACTCCTGACAAAGCTTGAAAGTAATATGACCAAATGTGTCAAAACGTATGATTTCTTTAATTACCTCATGTTGTCCTTGCTTATTTAAATATGGCATTAATACAGTCAACTAAAGTTTACTTGCACTGGGGTTTCGTGGTGTTTGTTTGCTGAATTGATCCAACAGTATTCGTAATTGTCCACAAAATTGACAACAATCGCTTTACTTGACTTTCGATGATCATCACTTCAATGAGGTAGATACTGAGGTGTCAATGAGTTACCCGTCACAAAACAAAATAAAAATCTCACTATTGATTTTTTTCTGGACAGGTTTTGAGTTCCATCCCATCTCGTCCCAAACCCACGTTGGAGCCGCCGACCGCCCAGAATAACCTTACAGCAATCAGCGAGCAGCCAGAGAAACAGCTGCGCTTCTCGGCCGACGCGGACGCATCAGGAAACAGTGACCATCTGATGGAAGCGATGTCTATAGGTACAGTACACACACTGCAGAGTCTGATCTAGCCCTATGTAGGACTCGTCCTCTGTGCTGTACACTGATACAGAGTCCTAGATAGGAGGGTACATTTCCAGGGTAGACAAATTTCAGAGCTCCGTAGTTCAAATCTTAACCTGTGAGAAGCTACTAATCTCACTGGATTAACATTCCATGACCGCATACATTTTTTCGCTGTGGGTTTTGGATGACAAATATTCCTCATAAACCTGTCATTTTTGTGAAATAATTCAGCTCTCAACATTCAGCTCTCTGCATATTTTAAACACAGGTCATCGCGCAAACCTTAAAGTTGTGTGTTTGCGCCGATATATCGCATACTGCTGTACGCACTCAATTCAAATGAACATCATGCGAACATCCTGAGTCGAACACGCTAGCGTATATGTGCGTACACGCATGACAGGCTTGTTTGAGATTAACAAAGAAGACGGAAACTTTTTAAAGTTGAGAGCTGAAAATGTCAGATTTTTGAGGAATATCTACTGCCCAAAACCCACCGTCAAAAAATATATGCTGCCATGGAATGTTAATCCGGTGAGATAAGTAATTATGGATTATAATTATGGAACTGTGAAATTTTTTCCGCCCCAGAAACGGACCCTCGTATCCATGTAAACTCAACAAAATTGTCATTAAAGGTGTCGCATTAGTCAGAGCGGTTTAGTGCATCAGAATCAAAGTTCTGGTAGTTAATCATCAGGGTGTGGGTTCGAATCCCGGTCATGACACTTGTGTCCTTGAGCAAGACACTTAACTATTATTGCTTCTCTTCACCCTGGGGTAAATGGGTACCTGTGAGGGCAGAGATGGTTCTTGTGATTGATTTAGCTTGGTGCGCTACATACTTGGCAGCACAGGCTGTATTCTCCCAAAGGAGCCGAGCTGGTTCAACTTTTTCACTTGCCGACCGGTAGCTAGCGACTGGTTTAAATCCCTTCAGAAAAATAGTTGTAAAACACAAAATAAAGATCGCTAGGCCACACAGTTTTCAGAATGGGAAAGAGGACTCTTGAGGGCGCTATTGCAACCTGTTCTTTGCAAAAAACAAGTCAACAATTAATGTGTCCATAAGACCAATTTATCACTAAAATAAATGAAAGGGTTAATGAAAGCATGAAAGGGTTAATGAATAAAAAAAAATGGCCATGAATGACAGATTTAAGCGCTATTTAAAGGTATCGTACACGTTTGGTAATGACTCAAAACAAATATTACCATAAAAACTTACTTGGTAACAAGCAACGGAGAGCTGTTGGTAGTATAAAACATTGTGAGAAACGACTCCCTCTGAAGTAACGTAGTTTTTGAGAAAGAGGTAATTTCTCACTGAAATAATAAAAACTTCTTGCAAGAAGTTTTTATTCCTATCTGAAAGCACACAAATTTGTACTATAAGGGTGTTTTTTCTTTCATCATTTTCTTGCAACTTCGATGACCAATTGAGCCCAAATTTTCACAGGCTTGTTATTTTATGCATATGTTGGGATACACCAAGTGAGAACACTGGTCTTTGACAATTGTTCAGTGCCTTTAAGAAACCACTATTATTTGTGTTCTTGTTATCTTTATCTGCCGGCGTCTAGTGGCCTCGGAGTATTCCATGGATCTTGAAGGTGAGATGGCCAGTAATCTGAGTGGCCGTAATACCCCCCGCTCAGCGGTCAGTCTTGCCAGTAGCTCCACGGAGCACAACAGACCTGACCTCATTGACTCAACGCAGCTGCCTAATAATGCCAACATCACTGACCGCTTTGGGAAGTTTGAGATCGGGGATGACCTGGAGAAGAAGAAAGCCCAGGGAAACCCAGGTACTCTCTTTGTTTACCTTACCTTACCTAACCTCGCACATGGAAACCCAGGTACTCTCTTTGTTACCTTACCTTACCTAACCTCGCACATGGAAACCCATGTACTCTCTTTGTTTACCTTACCTTAGCTAACCTCTTTGTGCCACCCTGCCATATAAGTCCTCCACACTTTCTTCCATTTCTTCTCCATTCTTTGCACAGCCTTGTGCTTCAATCCATTATTTCCAACCACTTTCCTTCAATTTCATTTCAACAATTCTTCTCTGAGTTGTTTTCGGCCTTTCAACTTTCCTCTTGCCCGCTGGTTGCCATGTCAAGGCAGTCATGCAATGGTGATTGCTCTCTTTCCTCAGTACTTGGCCAAGCCAGGTCCATCCTCTTCTTCTGACCTCCGCACTTATTCTTTGAGCTTGTGTTAAATTGTTGAGTTCTTCAATTGAGATAATGTTTTGACTCTCTTTGTATGTCTGCCGTATTTGACCCTGTTTAGGGAACAGGCAACATTGTTCGTCTGCCTTGCGGGCGAGCAAACATTTTTTTTAATGCTTTCAGTGGTGAGCACTTCTTACTTCCGTTGCCGGAATGTATAAAGCATCCTTATCCAAAACCTAGGAGCTGATTACGGATTTAACTCAGAAATATTGTTGAGTATCACTTAAAGAAGGATGTTAATTTTTGTTGCACCCTACCCTCGCTTGATGCCAACAGAGACGTTTAGCGAGACATGGAGCACTGAGGTGATCGGTAGCGACACCTCCGAGCCCCCATCTGAACCCAACACCATCGAGCGTCTCCAGGAGATTGCCGAGTCTCAGGAGGACAGTGAACACTCCGTTGCCCAGGCTGCGTCTCTCCTCGGCATCAGGCATTCCGTACCGGACATCTCCGAGACGGCTAGCGAGACGTGGAGTGTTGATGTGCTGCAGAGCGACTCTGAACCTCCTGAGGACAGGATGCAGGAGGTCGAAGATAATCCCCACGAGGAAGCCATTCAGGTCGGTTCAAAAACAAAATATATTTTTGAGCATATCATTGCAAGAGGAAGAATAGTATTTCATTTTTACAACACAAATTGACTGATGGTCACGTTTATTAAAGAAAGAGCTGGTGTTTTGCCTAAACTGGCTCCTCACATGCCACATGCGTACTGGCCACATGCTACACAAGTGGCACATGATCCTTACACCTGAATGGACTGTGGGGCTACTGATCAGACCGCAAGGGACATCGTCAACAACGAATGCCCCATTAGGAAACTGGACAGTGGCATCGTTCGTCTGTCCAGCTGACCTTGACATTTGACATTTGATTTGCTGTTGGATACGAGAGAAGAATTAAAGTTTTGCAGTATACCTTTTTGTTATTGTCACAGATGGTTTTTTTTCTCTGTCAGGCATCCTCATTAGAAGCGGACACAGACAGGACGTCGTCAAAGACAAGCGAGGGCCCCAGTTCTAGACGGAGCTCATGCGGCAGTCATAGCATCAGTAGAAGCTCAAATAACGACAGCCCTAGTGTGGATGAGGGCGCTGTGAAGAAAGATACCGTAAGTTGCATTTCTTCAGTGGTTCGGACGAGGGTGTACGCAAATATAAAGTGAAATTGACGGCACACAATTGCAGTGAAAGTTTTGTCAATATGATGTGTACTCTACTTTTGCAATGACTCTCTGTTTAGACGTATTGATGTAGTAATTTGGGGTTGAACAAAGAAAAATTGACTAGAACCAAGCCACTGGATTAACATGCTTGCACTCTACCAACTGAGCTATCTAGCCCTATGTTGGCGGTCTCCCTATTTTGAGGGTGATCCCTTGGCTGGCGCTTCCCAGATTGTATTGTAAACTTGGGTGTGATCTCTAGCTACACGGCAGTTAAAGGTTGTATGGCGTCTGGCACTCCCGAACCAAGATATTGACAAAGTAGGGAGACCGCCAACATACCGTAGGGCTAGATAGCTCAGTTGGTCTTTCATTGTTGGTTCAAATCCTGCTCTTGTAAATGTTTCTTTGTTCAACCCCAAATTATGTAAAATTTACCCAGACAGTTTCCCTTGTGGTTTATTACTTGGTATTGATTGAGTGGCAACAAATCTTAATGATTATAATTCCCTGAAAGCACTTGTTTCATTGTGATTGTAATCGTAGAAGGGGATCTGATTTTTTATTAGACAGATGGCATGTCATGGCCAAGCAGTCAAGTGCACCAGACTTAAGCGCTGGTGTTTCTGATCATCAGAGAGTTGGTTCAAGTTCTGGTCTTGACACAATGTGTCCTTAAGCAAGACGCTTGACCATTGTTGCTTCATCCTTCAGATGGGGCGTAAAGCTGTGTGACCCGTGTGTTGTGTAATGCACATAAAAGAACCCAGTGCACTTATCGTAAAGAGAAAGGGGTTTGTCCATGTGTTTTTGGCATGGTCTGGCAGCAATATGCGCCACCTCACCTTGTATACATTTCAAGGTATTGTATTATGGCTGCTTCGTCTCATAAAATCATTCTTAACAAGCTCCACCAAATTTGATATTTCGGCACCAGGAGTGTCCTTTACGACAGACATGGCACATTATAAATGTACACTATTATTATGATGATTATGGCAGTATAATATTGACAGTCTTTCCGTGTGTATAAAATACAGAGCTCTGATGCCACCGAGGACTCCAACAACACGCATTACTTTGATCCCATGGAGGACCCGTCCATGCTGAAGGGAGCTTCCCCGTCTGGTATCTCCAGCAGCTCCTCAGGAGCTACCGGAGATTCCAGTAATAACGACCTGGGATTCCCCAAGAATCAACTCCCTCGAGAGGAAGCCATCCCCGTCCTGGAACGCTCTTCCCCTCTGATAGATAAGCATCGGAAACTCTGCAAGGAAGGCCCCCCAGTGGACAGGCCTTTCTCCACTACCTCAGGGTTCATGCATCAGTTCGATCCCTTGGGCAACCGGAACAACTTCACGCTGAATAACGGCAACGAGCCGGTTAGAACTGGTAGCAAGATAGATGGTAAAACCACCGAGGATCTGCTGCAGGATTTTGATCCTTTCTCTAGGCCGACGCCACGCTCGTCTAGCACCCTGCCACCCTCGGTAGGGCGGCATGTGGAAATGCCAATGGGAGCCAAGCCAAAGATAAGATCTAACTCTGCCCATCAAAAGGGATCAGGAAGTCGTACGACCACGGGGTATGTAACATACAATGAACTGCATGGATTGAATCATGACTACGACAGTCAGGCCAGGCAGCCAAGGACAAACCCTTTTGATCTTGTAGACGACGGGCTCTCCCATGTCAATCACGGTTTCTTCGAGCCGGTGAGGCCGTCCAACCAAGCCGCTCCATTTCAACCAGATCTCTTGACCCCTTTTAGTACTTTTGATCCATCAGCACCTGTTAACCACACCTCACAGTCACTGTTTGCCAACCAACCCCAAAGCCAAACTCCTTCATTCAGAGGGTATGGATTGGACTCTGACAGCGGCGTGGTGTCAGGAGACTCTAGTGAGCACCTCTCACACCGTGTCGCCAGCACGATCAGTACGGCCAGCAGTAGCAGCACCTCTTTCCTCAACACATCAAGTGAGAGCTCCAAGCCGCTAGACTTTCTCTCCCAGATTGGCAGCCGGGCGTCGGATGAGTGGAGTGGCCTCGACCAGCAGGACCAAGGCCGGGGCCAAAGCTTCCCCAGCACCTCAACAGGGTCAAGCTTAGGCTTAACCCTCACAGGGTCAACAGAGGTAGAGCAGAAATCAAGCAACAACACACCCTTTCAGAGATCCATGAGTGCAGACCCTGATTTTCTCTTGGAAGACGGGTTGATCAAACATGTGAGTAGAGATCAATTTTATTTTTGTCAAGCCTTGAATTTTACCTTTATTGGGATGAAGCCAGTGTCAATTTTTTTCAATTCAATTCAATATATTACATTTATTTCCATCCTGAATAGTACATAAACATAAATGCAAAAAAAAGACAGTATTGTGGAGGCACGATCCTAATAAGCCAAGGCTTGTAGTGGAGTGCCTTTAGAAGAGAAAAATAAAAGACATAATTAATTAATTTATGAAAAATGTACAAGTTAATTAATTATGACAAGAGAAATGATCTGATGGGGACAAATGATCTGACGAAGAAATTGAGATAAGTGGCGACTAAAAACTGTAAATCTGCAGGGGAGGAGGCAAATCTGGAAATAAACCAAAAGGAAAGACTATATGCTACATATTGGGAGATAAGAAACTCTTTGAAACGGTTCTTAAAGGAGCACCTTAAAGGAGTGTCCTCTTAGAAATTAGAACTTCAGAAAGAAGAACTAGAGTGTCCTCTGGGTTATTTTCTTGGTCATTAAAGGAAACGTATACATTTGTTTTTGGAACCGTTTGATTGTTTCAATCGTATATAATTGCAGATATACAATAAAACTTACCTGTGAAAATTTCATTTCAAAAGGTGGTAGTGTTTGTGAGATATCGCCGAAAATCAAGAATCATCCGTAATTGGAATACACAATCTGAGAAAAGTATCTCAGATTTAAATTTTTGGGGATCAAAACTGGTACCTTTTTCCATAACCACACTTCTTTGAAGTGAAATGATTCTCAAAATGCTTTATCCTATCGAAAGCTGCTATACTTGTAAACCAAGTAAGTTTTTATTGCCATTATTTATAATGCTTTATACTATCAAAAGCTGCTGTACTTGTAAATCAAGTAAGTTTTTATTGCCATTATTTTTAAGAGTGATTGCCAAACGTATACCTTCCCTTTAAAGGTATGGTCATAGATTGTTTTTTGTCCATGTAATGCTGACTTATTAATGCTGTTTCTTTAGAAACCCCAGTTGCCAATCACACCCGACTATTACAAAGGTTTAATGATAACATGAATGTCACTTGGGCAAAATTCGTAATTGTTTACAAGTACATGTAACTAGAAACGCAGGTCAAGTCTTATTCTCAGGTTTTGTTGTTGTTGATTTGTTAAATTTATTTTACTTTCATATATTTCATGGCTAAATTTTACTCTCCCAACACAAAAAGGATATAATTTGTATACCCTTAAACTACATCAAACTATAGTATATGAAGAAATAGAATCGCGCACACCTAAAACTCAACATGGTTAGGATCAACTTGGTCTCGAAAGGTTGAATATGCACGAGACTTGCACAGTCTATTAGAACCGATGTAGGATAAATACCCAAATGTGAACTTCAAAACCATTTTGTTTCTTGACTTCAGAGAAATGTTGAAAATAACAAATGTAGCCAAATTGTGTATCTATAAAAAAGTAACCCATTGATAATAATACTACTACTAATAATAATAAAAAATAGTTCTTATATAGCGCATTTTATATCAATGCGCTTTACATTAGTGCCCAGGTCATTTGGCCAATTACATTCCTGTAATCTTTCTCAGCTCCCTGGGGAGTATACAGCCCCAAGCTGCCGTGGCGCTCCGAAGGCTTTTCAACACAATATCAACCTCTACCCTCGCAGCTACCCATTTATACCCCTGGGTAAAGAGAAGCAATCTGCTTCACACAAAATAAAAGTGTCTTGCTCAAGGACACAAGTGTCATGACCGGGATTCGAACCCACACCCCGATGACTAAACCACCAGAACTTGAATTCAATGCTCTTAACCGCCCGGCCATGACACCCTATGATTATTGATGGATGACCTTAATGAGGACTATTCGTGTCTACATTTTCTTTCAGGATGGTGGTGATGCTGATAAGAGCAGGTCCTGGTTCAAAAACAAATTAAGAAAAATTACAATAAAACGTGAGTAAAGAAGTTGAACAGAGTTAAGCTTTTCAGCAGATTTTTGTGTTTCTCAGCTGTGCCATCGGTTATTGAAAAACACAGTACGAAGTCTTGCTCTGTCCGGCACATTCCTCTTTTTTCTTAAATATTTTCCTCTTTTTTCTTAAATACCTGTTTTGTTGTTTCTCACCCAAAACCTATCGGCTTTCTGGAAATAGATCCAGTCTTAAAGGTATAGTTGTTTGTAGAAATTGTGACTTTGCATTGTGGAGAAACACAAACGGGGAATTATTTTTAATAGATGTTAAATTTGCATTGGGGATAAAGCATATTATATTTGGTTTTACCCTTACACCGATGTGTGTAAAACACTGTATACTCAGTACTTTCCCGAGTTCTGTGAAGAAAATCACAGGCATACTCGGGTGGAATTCTAACCCACCAACTTTGCCATTCTAGAGCAGATGTCTTACCAACTAGACCACCGTGATTGCCCTGTAGCTAGAGGCAGTTCGAATCCTGTATTTTAGCAGCGGGGACCGCGACAATTTAATAGATGTTAAATTTGCATCGGGGATAAAGAATATTATATTTGGTTTTACCCGTACATCGATGTCTGTAAAGCATTTGTTGAAGATTTATGGAAGAGCCATGTAGTTGGTGGTGTAACCAGGGGGCCTGCTCAGAACCCTCCCCCCATGAATATTTTTTTTAAAGGCACAAAATTATTAGTATGTTACATTAAATAGCCCCCAAATTTATGTTATGTCTTGGTCACGCCACTGTTTATAACACCTGGATGCTTTGATCGTCTTTCAATTGATGGCCTTCACAGCTCTTGGTTTTTTTAAAAACTCTTTTCATCCTCCATAACTCTTGGAGAGATTCTTTTTTATTGGTGCTTCCACAAACCTTTCCTCTTTGATAATCAAGTCAATAAACCACAAGGGAACCTGACTGGGTAAATTGTTAAAATAATTTTGAGTTGAACAATTAAAAATTGACTAGAGCGGGACTTGAACCTGCGACCTCTGGATTAACGTGCCGGCGCTCCACCAACTGATCTATCTAGCCCTACATAGGGAGACCACCGGGTCAAGGGGTCAAGCGAGGGCAAAGACATAATTTTGGGGGCTATTTAATGTATCAAACCAATAATTTTGTGCATTTTAAAAACATTAATTGGGGGAGGGTTCTGAACATAAGGCAAGATAGCTCAGTTGGTAGACTGCTGGCATGTTAATCCGGAGGTCACAGTTTCAA
The DNA here is from genome assembly GCA_021014325.1 of Plazaster borealis. Classification (NCBI taxonomy): domain Eukaryota; kingdom Metazoa; phylum Echinodermata; class Asteroidea; order Forcipulatida; family Labidiasteridae; genus Plazaster; species Plazaster borealis. Next base: position 8,366,165 of record CM037456.1, on the reverse strand, counting down.
GTGCCGCGCTTGTCAGTTTTTCTTTGTTCAATCCAAAACTCTTCTAATCATGATTTTCTTTGGTCCCCAGCCACAAGGAAGTCGCCAAAGGACAAGTTGGGTGCTTCGGAGAGAGAGGAGGGATTAGGGGACAGGGGATCTGATGCTAAGCCCTCAGACTCAATCCAGATCATCCCTAATCCGGCGTTGGTATCATATCCATTTGAAGGTGAGTTGTACTACAAGTTGCTCGCTCGCGGGACACTTGTGGATTTTTAAAAATCATTTACAGGATTTAAACGCACTTTACAAACAAATACATGTTACATTGGTACCTGCTGAAACTAAGCCGTAAATCTCGATTTTGAAAAAACGTTGTATCTCGCACGAAAGTGCTCTGCTCAAAAACATTGTATCTCGGTGCACACTTGTTTTGTGTGTACATCTGGGCTATGTTAAGCGAGATACGACGCGTTGACAAATTCAAACTCGCTTGTTATCGTAAGAGGTATTTTAGGAGATATAACGGCGCTTTTGCACTGACACGACAAAATGAAGTGGAAAGCTTTAAAATAGCTGGTACACATTAAAAGCTGTCCAAATTGTAAATTATCCTATATTGTGTGCAACAACTATCTTATTGTTGCACATAAAAATCAGTGTAATTGAACTTCGATGGTAAGGGTAACAAAATCGACCCTTTTGTTTTGTACATTCATGTTGTGGCAGAGCAGTTAAGAGCATTGGACTCAAGCTCTGGCGTTTCTGTTCAGCAGAGTATAGGTTCGAGTCCCCGGTCTTGAAACTTGTGTCCTTAAGCAAGACACTTAACCATTCGTCCTTTGGATAGGATGTAAAGCCGTTGGTCCTGTGTGTTGTGTAATGCACGTAAAAGAACCCAGTTACACTTATCGCTAAGAGAAGGGGGTTTGCCCCAGTATTTCTGGCCATGGCTTCCGAATGCCCCGCAGCAAGGTGCTACATAAATGGGTCTCATAATTTCAAAAAATTCAAAAACCTGTCTTATTTTTTGTTTGTTGGTTCAAGTGCCTTGAGTATCTTATCGGTAGATACTACACTATATAAGACTATATATTATTATTACTATCTGTGAATCTTGATGTTGGTTTCTTTAAAATAAAATTGTATCTTGCTGTATGTATACATGAATTTGTTGCACTGACTTGACAATTGAATCTCCTGTTAACTTTGGTTTGATCCAACGCCATCAGATGAGAGACTGAAGACCGCATCGGTGCCGGAAACAAGCAGTGAAGATATCCTAAATAAATACCGCGTTCTCCGAAGGACCCACTCGTCGGATTTGTTGGAAGACGATCACGGGTCACATGGTGAGTCCTTCTTAGCAGAGGCTTTCAATACAAATGTCAACTGCTGTTTTATTTTCAGTACAGGCATGGAATTTCATCTTTGAGAGGCCATTTACATTTTTGCAAAGGGCACTTCCATTGGAAAATATTAAAGTCAGTGGGAAGTTTCTGAAAGAGCACTTAAGGCCAAGACCAGGGGCAACAGAGGCTATGGCCTCCTTGGCCTCTGTGTTAATTCCAGGCCTGTCGGTAATTAGTTCAGTTTATGATTGTCGTTGGTACAGGCCTGGAATTTCACGGCGGCCACGACGGCCATTGCCGTCGTTGCCCTTGAAGTGGCTGTGATGCCCCTTGAAAATGACCAAATATTACGGCCAAGTTTGCCGTGCCCTTTTCCCCAATAGCCGTAGTGCCCTTTTTCACCTTTTGCATGCAAGATCCATCGCCGCGCGCGTCCCCTGTACTGTGCGTGTGTATTCGTCGTTGTGTACGTGTATCATCCCGATCCTGGCTCCCCCCGGCCATCCACCGCAGCAACAATACACATCACAACCAAATTCACGACGCGGCCTCATTTCCGCATCTTTAATGTTTGGGGAATGGCCCCTCCGAAAATTAAATAAATAGCATTGAACTCGTTGCTTTCCAGCGGGAGTAACATCATTAAACGCAGGCAGCTGCTATCCAGAACAAAATGTAGACTGGTCGTTACTCAGTTTCTCGAACTATTCTACACAGTGACGTCTGGTCTCCGGACTACCGAGATCGATCATCCCTGGAAACGAAGTTGCTGTTGTGTGCGATGTTAATGGAGACCCGAATTTTTGACAACCAAGGTTGTGAAAATTTCCATTGTTTATTTGACATCGCGTGGCGTTCGGATCGTCGTCGTTTATACACGGTGTAAAAACTTGTGTCAAGCTGTCACACTTCATTCATGTTTTTGCAGTTCACTACGACGATAGATTGAATAGTTTTAGAAAGATTGTTGAACATCCGTTCGTTCGTTCGAAATGCCACGAATGGGTCGTTTGAAACGTTCGAGACAAGCCGACCTACAGAAATCGGCAGTCAAATGCAAGAAGCTCAACTCTTTTTTTGTCGGGTAAGTTTTTATTTTTGTAATGTATGGCCATGGAGGAAGGAAATACCTCCATGGTACATGGGTATGGCAATTGTTGGGGGATTGGGCCGTTCTTGACCGTCAAATTATGTATCGTCTAAAGCCAGTTTTCTTCATACAACGATGTTGCAAGATCACCTCAATTGATACCACGATTCTTGATTTTGATTATTTATTTTTTTCTTCTCAACTTTCTTTTAAATATTCAGACAACCCAGTGCATCAAAACAAGACCAACTTGAACAACCTCATCATGATAATGGTTCAGTTGCTACCATATCTACTGCAGCGTCACATTCATGTGAAACTTCAAGTCGAATGACAAAGGTGTCTACAGTTGAAAGTTGGGGTTTTCAGTGGCTAAATTATGAGCACAAAAACGGATTTGCAACTAAAGTTTGGTGTGACCTCTGCAGAAAACATCATGAGAAAGGTCGGAACATTGAATCCGTCATTCATCTAGGCCAAACACAGCTATGCGATTTAGATGCATACATTGTCGGAACGAGCAACGCAAAAAGGACACGGCAAACTGTCACAATTCTTCGAAGACCCACATTGCAGCATTGAGGGCAAGCAACCCAACAAAGAAATCGCCAATGGTTCAATCACTCCAGACCTTGAATGAAAGAACCATGGACAAATTGCAGAAACTATTTGATCTAGCATACACCGTGGCTTATTGTGAACAACCTTTCACAATCTATGAAACGCTGGTGGCTGTAGAACGTAAACATGGAGTAGAATTGGGAGTAACATACGCAAACAGAAAGGCTTGTCGGAATTTCATCGGTCATATCGCTGGAAGTATGATGGATGAACTGGAAAATTCTTTCCAAGGAGAGCCGTTCTACTGCTCTCTATTATTTGACGGAAGCACCGATAAGTCCACATCAGAGAAAGAGGTAGTCAGCATAAAGCTCATAGAGAATGGCACTCCAAAAATAAAGCTGCTTGGGTAAGGATTTATTTATTACACATTTTAGTTATTTACACTTTTGAAAATCAATATGAAAAATAATGAAAGTTATATATTTTATTATAATTATAAGCTGATAATTAGGAATGTTATTGCTTATTTTTTATTGTTTTTGTTTATTGAATTATTTATAAAATCAATATGAAAAATAATGAAAGTTATATATTTTATTATAATTATAAGCTGATAATTAGGAATGTTATTGCTTATTTTTTATTGTTTTTGTTTATTGAATTATTTATAAAAAGTCATGCCTATCAACATACCATGCGCAACCATTCATGCCCTCGCTTTTTACTTAAGAGATAATTGTTTGATTAAATTTGATAGTGTTTGTGGCTGTTGTAGCAATTTGAAAAATAATTAGTGTTTACTCTTTTCATTTTACTTTTTACTTTAGTATTGCGGAGCCCAAGAAGTGTGATGCTTTTGGAGTACATGAAGCCATCACTAACACATGTGCAAAGCACATCATCTTGATCTTGCAAGTAATTTAGTTTCAGCGGCGGCTGATGGTGCTGCAGTGAACTTCGGTGGGAAAAACGGTGTTCTGGTAAAGTTCCAGGAGTCAGCTGCACCATGGATGGTGAAGATGCATTGTGTTGCCCATCGCTTAGAGCTGTCTTTGAAGGATGCTTTCAAGGATACATATTTCACACAGGTAATTTTATATACACAATATTACTGTGATTGAATTCAATTAAAAGTAAATACCACTTCTTGAGTTCTTTGTACCATGATTAGCAATAAGGAGAGGCACTCATGAGTCGGTTTGTAATTTTGTTAATAGTGGGAAAAAATTAAAAGTCTCTAAACCTCATGTTAAAAAGGTGTAAAGTCATGCCGTTTTATTTTAATAGATATCCTTCAGCTCCTTCCAGTGCAAGTTTTGTCAACAACTTTCCAAAAAACATCCACTGACGTCACATTTTGAAATATGTGACCCGCTCTGTGAAAATGAGTCAGATGTTGACAATTTAAAGAATTGAGTTATATGCATGGCTGGAAAGAACACACCAGCAGCAGTTATTTGGTATATGTCTAAGCTTTGGGGTGTATTGCGTTGCTGAGTTACTCCCGTTTGAAATTAGCCCATGTATCATTTTTTGTTAAAAACGAATTACAAGTAAATTGATGTTTTAAACTACCATTTCGCGCAAAAGGATACAAATTAGACTAAAGTATGATCACAAAATTGTTGTATTCATATCTTTATTGCCTAAAAATAAGTGTTCTGAAAGTTTACCATGCAAATATAGATCTTAAAAAGTAAAAAAAAAATTTTTTTTGTTTTTGTTGATATTTTCCTTATTGAACTGTCCATTACATAATAATGCATTGGGTGACATCTGACTCATTTTCACAGAGTGGGTCACATATATGGGTCTTTACAATAACCACCTTTCTCCCAAAGCAGGACATAATTTAATTTGTATTTGTTTTTATGAAAATTAAATGTTATTGTTTTCAGATTGATGACCTTATGATGCATCTCTACTACCTGTACAGAAGATCTGCAAAGAGATGGCGGGAACTCAAACTTGTTTCAGAAGTCCTCAAACAGCATGTTGTCAAACCATCCCGCTCCCAAGGCACCAGGTGGATAGATCACAGAAGAAAAGCTCTAAAGTGCCTTGCCACTAACTACGAGTGTATTGTCATGCAGTTTGAGGAACAAGCAACCGGGGAACATCGTGACATCCCAGCTGCTGATGCTGCCAAAATGAAGGGATATCTGAAGCTGCTTAAATCATGCAAGTTCATTCTGTACATGGCTTTGTACCAAGACTTAGTTGATGACATGGCGGAGCTCTCCCTAGACTTCCAGAAGGATGACGTACCCCTGTCAACTGTAAGGAGCAATGTGGTGTTAGCACAAGCAGCACTGATAAGAAAAAAAACAACACCAGGTCATCACCTACGTCCAGTTCTAGCAGCTTTTAGTGAAGCTGAACCTATGGAGGAGGGAAAGTCACCCAGCATGATGCATAATGGAGTAGAAATAACAATCCATCATTCCATTACCATAGATACCTTCAAAAGGCAGACAGCCGACATTGTAAGCAAGATAATTACATGCATCGGCACCAGGTTTGAAAACTTCAGAAGTGATCCAGTTCTTAATGCAGCAGAGATACTTGACCCCTCTAACTTTCCAGTTGATCCTGATGCACTTATCGATTTTGGCGTAGAGGAAGTCCAAACATTATGTGAGCATTTTCAAGTGCTTCTGGTTAAGAAAGGCTGTGATCTGAGTAGAGTGGAGAGGGAATAGATGAAAGTTAAGGAAGACATCACAAGGCACCACAAGAAGGACGGGTTTTTCCCTCTGTGGCAGAAGATGCTGACTGAGAAGGAGGGAAAGTACTTTAACTTTCTGCATCTGGTGCGTATTATTCTTGTTCTTCCTGTGTCCACATCACAAGTTGAACGGGAGTTCTCTTTCATTAAGCGCTTCCAGGGAGATTGGCGCCTCAGCCTCCAGACAGGGACAATTGAAGATCTCCTTCGGATTTCCACAGGAGGTCCTGAACCTGCCGAATTTAACAGCATACCTGCTGTGGAAAGATGGTGGAAGAGCGGAATTCAGACAAAGAGGCCCTCAATAAAGCCTTACGGTCCACGAGCACGAGCTACGATCCACACAGAACCAGATGTCCCACTCTCTGATCACGATTATGAGGAAAGCTCTGATGAAGAAGACATCCAGCTGATCATCTCCTCTACTGGTACTGCTGCTCAAGACTCCTCTACTTCTGCATCAGAGAATGAGGACTAGTAGAGATGACCATCCTAACTTCATTTGTTTCATAACTGCTGATGTTATTTTTTTTTTTTTTTTGGGGGGGGGATCTAAAATTAGCTGATGAAGCAGGCTCTGAGAATGGTTTATTTAAAACATTCAAAGAAAAGCGTTATAAATTTAAAAATCTTATTCTACAGTGCAACATTGTCTTGAAAGTAAACGGAAAATATTTAGGCACAATGTAAGGGGGAAAAATACAGATTTAAATCATACTTGAAGCTTAGTATTGCAAAAGGTGACAGATAGATGAGCAGCAAAATTTAAGATCATGGAACGGTCAAGCTGAAGGGTGGCTGTACGAGTGGGACTGTAGCGGAAGGGTTAATATAAATTAAGTTAAAGAAAATTCAAATAATAAATTTACACTTCTTTTAAACTTAAAACTGATTGTGCTTCCATAATTTTGTGTGTTTTGCTTCCATTTTCTTGTTTTTTAAATATCACAAGTTGAATTTTTTTTTGGCCTTCGTGCCCTTTTAAATTTTTCTATTTGGCCTTGGTGCCCTTCCCTTTGGCCTTGGTGCCCTTCCAAATTTTCACCTATCGAAGGCCAAAGTGGCCTTGCCCTAAAAATGACGAAATTCCAGGCCTGTTGGTAGAAGGTAACTTATAACAATGGTTGGTTCTTTCTTCATTTTGTATGGTGACTGGGTATACCATTCAGTGGGGTGTCATGTGGCCGAGTGGTTTAGAGCATCGAATTCAAGTTCTGATGGTTAAGTCAGTGGGGTGTGGGTTCGAATCCTGGTCATGACACTTGTATCCTTGAGCAAGATACTTGACTATAATTGCTTTTCCTCACCCAGGGGTATAAATGGGTACCTGCGAGGGTAGAGGTTGATATTGTGTTTGAAAAAGCCTTCGGAGCGCCACGGCAGCTCGGGGCTGTATACTCCCCAGGGAGCTGAGAAAGATTAAAGGACTGTTATTGGCCCAATGACCAGGGCACTAATGTAAAGCGCATTGATACGTTATTGTAAAATGCGCTATATAAGAACTAGTTATTATAATCATTAGTTGTTTGGGTGACAACAAATTGTAAAACTTTCATAAAAATGCTGTTTTTTATTAAGTCCACACTATTTTTCATGCGATTTAGATGTGAACAACTTGGAGTCTTCCACTGAGTCTACTGGCAGCCACAGCGATAAGCCAGACTCGGGTAACTCCGACCAACCAAACGTCGATCCCGAAAACCTGGAGGATTCCTACGCGTACATCGACGCCAAACGCAAGCTCCGCATCGTCCTGCGTTCAGCCGATGTCCACACGCTCCCGGGTCTGACCAACTTCACCACGTCCCTTCACCTGGGTCCGGAGCTCTCCGTCGGGGTGACCTGGGGATACCCCGAGAATGAGTTGGTGGCGTTCTTGAAGGTGCAACTCGCCGAGGCCATGAACCTTCAGGATAGATCGTTAATGGCACAGCTCAGGGAGACCCTGAGATGCGTCCAGAATTTTGATAATGATGGGTGAGTTTTTTCCGTTTCTCTTTTTGTCTCTGCTGCTCGTTTGATTGTTTTTACAGGGTAAGCAGTAAGTAGTACACATCAACGCTCATTCAGAAGAGCTGAATTATTCCACGGAAATTACAGATTTATGAGGAATATCTGACATCAAAAACCCACAGCAAAACAAATGTATGCGGCCATGGAATGTTAATCCGATGGGATTAGTAGCTTCTTTCGTAAGATTTGATTTATGGAGCTCCGAAATTGTTCCACTTCGAAAAAGGACTCTCCTATCTAGGACGTCACTGTAGTATTGATATGAAAGTGAAGGCTCTTCAGGGCTATGTGGAACATTGAGAATGTGCAACAATCTTCTTTCCATAGCCACTACTTCTCACTGAGCAAAGAAGATTACAAGGCGTTCCCTTAAAGGGACACATTGCATTCGGGAAAAAAAAAACGGACCCTGTTAGTTCATGAAGTAAAAAGAAAACCACACAACTTTGAGGGATATTTGTGTGAATCATTGTATTTTACTTTTAAAACATCTTTCCAACACTATATTTATTTCATAGCAAATGCTTTTTGTAACCCAAAGCGCCCAATCCAAAGGCAATGTGCCCCTTAAACAAAAATATCACTTATAATAACAGTATTGTTAATGACAAACAACACAAGTAATTTTTGTTGTTGTTTTCATTGGGTTCCTCTTTTTGTCTCTGCTCGGGTTATCGTTTTTACAGGGTAAGCAGTAAGTAGTACACATCAACACTAATTGAGAACGGTACGGTCTTATACCTCTTACTCTTAGCAAGCCCATTGCTGAAACTAGTGTTTTAGTCATTAAGAGGAGGGATTTCATTAAAAAAAAACCAAAAACAAGACAAGTAATTGTTATTTTTGTTTACATTGGGTGTAGATGCCGGAGGCTTTTGACTTCTCTCCGTGATGACTACGAGAATCGATCTCCATACATTGCTTACTTGGTCCGTAGCCGTAAGGGTCTGGCATCATCAAGGGCTCATCTGGAACGACTTATGGAAAGAGTGGAGAGGTCAGTTAACCCTTTAGACACCATTCATTTCTGTACCATTAAAAAACGCCCATACAATGCTAATATTGTTCATTTCTTTAATCAAATTTTGTCAGTAAAAATGTCAACAGAATTAATAGGAAACAGACAATTTAGTTTTGTGTTTAGAAACTGGGATTCTATTTACTACATTGAAAAATTTCATATCCGGACATGACCTTTACTTTGACCTCTTCATGTGAATGGAAGTAGGTCGAACCTTGCGGCCGTTTGCGGCCGTTATGGTCTCTAAAGGGTTAAAGGTATCGTACACGTTTGGTAATTACTCAAAATATATATTAGCATAGAAAGAAACTGACTTGGTAACGAGCAACAGAGAGCTGTTGGTAGTATAAAACATTGTGAGAAACGACTCCCTCTGAAGAAACGTAGTTTTTCAGAAAGAGGTAATTTCTCACTAAAATAATAAAAACTCCTTATTCCCACATCTGAAAGCACACAAATTTGTACAACAAGGGTGTTTTTTCTTTCATCATTTTCTTGCAACTTCGATGACCAATTGAGACCAAAATTTCACAGGCTTGTTATTTTATGCATATGTTGGGATACACCGAATGAGAACACTGGTCTTTGACAATTACCAAACGTGTACGATGCCTTTAAGGAAGGTCTCCAAGGTCAAGCTAAGTTTTGTGATGCACTCATTTTCCAAAAGATTTGAGTCCTAAATGAAATTGGAAAAAAATTTACAAGTCTCTGACCTCGCGTTAAAATGGTGTAAAAATGACATTTTATTTGATACTCTTTCAGAGCGAATTTTGAAACATGACATCATTGGATATCAACAATAAATGATTCTGTGCATTCCAGAAAGGAATTTTTGCGTTAGTCAAAAGGTAAAATTCCGTATCTTGAATGGATATCATCAAACAAATTCAGGAATGAACTAAACAATTCCTGCACAAAAATGTACGGACCCATGTATTTGAAATGTGATGTCATTTGATGTTTCAGGATGTTGACAAAATTCACACTGGAAGGGTATCAAATACAATGTCATTTTTCACTGTTTTAACGAGAAGTTAGATTTGTAATTTCTTATTCACTTCTATACGGACTGTATTGTAAAATAAGTGCATCACGAAACTGAATTCGTCCTAGGAACCCCTTTTTGAAGCAGAGCTTTTTCTAAAACTTAAAAGTGCATGGACTTTTGTAATCATTGTTTATCGTTATATTCAGCTCAATCGGAGGTAAGTCTGAGCGTTTTGATATTCAAGCATACCATGGCAGACTACGGCCGAGGTTTTGCGATTCACGGTGAACGCATACTCATATGTTTTGCACAGAAGAAAAACAAATCCTTGTGCTTATTATGAGAAACTTTATTGTCTTTCCTATTTCAAGTCAGGGTTTCAATGTGGCAATGATATTTTCAAAGGAAAATGATAACTGCGGAAACTTCAAAATGTTCCAAAAAATAATATGGCGCAAAGGCACGAAAAGTTTCTCAGGAGACCGACCCAAAGTTGTTAATCTTCCAAGATGAGGAATCTTCTTAAAATTCAATGCCCACAAACCCATGACTATGGTGTACACGATCTTCACTTGGCTATGGTCCTTTGTAAACAGATAGTGTTGTGTTTTCAGGGACAAAGCCGTTGTTAACAAATACTTCACGATGGTCCTCGTACGGCTTTTCTTGGAGAGACAGGAGAAGAGTATCTTTAAGTTCATCACGGACTTCAAGGCCCTGACTGCTGCTGACGAGAAGGTAGGAGACACATAAGGAAAGAGCGCAGGCCTGGCATTACACGGAGTTCATGGGCTCCAATGCCCTGGCTTTGGCCTTGGTGCCCTTCCATAGACTTTAAGATTTTCTAATGGAAGTGCTCTTTACAAAATGAAAATGGCCTTGCCCTCTCAATGATGAAATTCCTGAGAGCGGTAGGGGTTTGTAGACATTATCTCTGTTGGATTTAATAGGGATAACCCCAGTAGTGCCATGTATTAAATAAGTGTAATGCCACGCATTCTAAGCTGTTAATTTCAAGGGATAAACCACAAAGGAGGTCACAGGTTCAAGTCCCGCTCTCGTAAATTTTTCATTGCTCAAACCAAAATTATTTAAAATTCACCTAGTCAGTTTCCCTTGTGGTTTATTACTTAGTCTATGAAGTAAAAAGTTGCATCCCCTTGACGTGATGTCTTTGCTACCGCTTCCCAGGTTGAATCGTAAGCTTGGGTGGGATCCTTGTCTGTAGGGCAGGTACAGGTTGAATGGCTTCTGACCTCGGAGCAAAGATATTGTCAAAATAGGGAGACTGCCAACATGAGGGTTAGATTTTTCATTTCATGTCATTTATTCTGGTTGTGAAGCCAACGACTTTCAGAAAGATGAACTTAATCACTGTACTAGCCAAGAACCCAATGTAGAGAAGACAAGGAAGGAAGTTTCAGTTTTAGATGTGGGAGGAAAACCCCAGAGATTTATTCCAGGGAAAACACATGCAGTCAGGTAGGGACTGAAAACCCAAACCGCGTAGTGCCCCCCGGCGTGATTTGAACCGGGGTCCGAGAGGTGGAAGGCGAGGAAAGATTCAACTATGCCAACCCGAACACCCTCAGATACCTCAGTTTGCAGAGCGCCGGCATGTTAATCAGGAGGTCGCTGGTTCAAGTCCCGCTCTAGTCAATTTGTTCTTTGTTCAACCCAAAATTAAGTGTTGACTATCAGTTTATTTTGGAAATCTACAAATTAAAAAACCTGTCAATATCTCTTTGTGCTTTACTCTTCTACAGACGCAGCTTATGAAATTTTTTCTGAAGACGTTGAACATTTGGATTCTGGACGACCCGATCTGGGAAGGTATATTTCCTTGTATTTAAATACCTTAAATTGAAAAAAACTTGTAAGATGCACATCTTACAAGAGACTGTGCAAGTCTCTCATGTATTCAAACTTCCGGGACCAAGTTGGTCCCAACCATATTGAGTTTTTTGTGTGCGCGATTCTGTTTCTGCAAGTACTTTAGTTGAACCTTGTTTATGGCTATAAAAATGATATCATATTGCAGGGAACATAAAATTTAGCCATGATTTATATGAAAGTAAAATCAATTTAACAAATCAACAAATCAACCTTTGTTTCTGGTTACTTGTAAACAATTAAAAGAGTTTTTCCCAATTGATGTTCATGTTATTATTAAAACTATGTAATGGTCACACAAATGAGGGCATGATTGGCAAATGGGGTTTCTAAAAAATAAGCATCCTCAGCCCAAGTTTTAATTTTGTTAATTTTTTCAAATTATTTGTATTATATAAAAATTGAAATTGTATTATCAACAAATTGCTTTGCTAAATAGAGTTTAAGAGGAAGATTTGATTTCATAGAAAAATATAAGTCTTCGTTCGAGTAGTGTTTCGATATGCGCGAGACTTGCTTAGTCTATTCGGGGGTTCTGAGAAAATCTAGTTATTTTTTCTTGCATTCTATATTATGCAAAACTTTAAGCTAATAAAAGGTTAGTTTAATAGATGTTAATTTTGCATCAGGGATTAAGAATATAATTTTGTTTGACCCTTGTTTGAATACTCAGTACTTTCCCGAGTTCTGTGAAACAAATTCACTGGCAAATCCTTCGGGTGGGATTCGAACCCCTGACCTTTGCATTGCTAGAGAAGATGTCTCACCACTAGACCACCGAGTTAGCTTGATGGCTAGAGGCAGCTCGGATCCTATGTTTTAGCAGCGGGTACCGCAACGATTTAATAGATGTTAATTTGTGGCGAGACATTAGGGCCCAATTTCATGGCTCTGCTTGCCGTAAGCAAAGAATCGCCGCTTACGAAAGCAGGGAATTCCGCGCTTACATCAAGCGTATTTCACGGGTTAGCAAGGAATTTTTGTTTGTGCGCGTGCAAGCGTACTCCACGTTACTAGGCATTCTTGGCTTACACAGCTAGCACAGAAATTCGGCGCTTGCACAGTAAGCGGAGAATGGAGATCGTAAGCGCAGAATTCGGCGGTAACCAGAGCCATGAAATTGGACCCTGCTCTAGCAATGCAAAGGTGGCGGGTTCGAATCCCACCCGGGTAGTTGTAGTATAAGTTTGTGTACAAACTACGGAAAAAATAGCGTACGTTATCATTGAACCAGAATGTATTTACTATGTAGCTGCTAGTGACACTCAGATGAATGATGCTGAAGTAGTGACAGAACGTGCCATCATGAGTCGAATCTACAAACTGGCTCTCTACCCTAATGACGAAGCGGATATTGCCAGAGACAGGTATATTGTACACTCATTGTATGTCATTAAAGTTACTGGACACGTTTGGTAATTGTCAAAGACCAGTATTCTCATTTGGTGTATCCCAACATATGCATAAAAATAACAAGCCTGTGAAAATGTGGGCTCAATTGGTAATCGAAGTTGCAAGAAAATGATGAAAGAAAAAAACCCCTTGTTGTACAAATTTGTGTGCTTTCAGATGCCTGAAAAAGGCTTCAGGCCTGAAGTATTTAAATGTTTTAGTGAGAAATTACCTCTTTCTCAAAAACTACGTTACTTCAGAGGGAGTTGTTTCTCACAATGTTTTATACTATCAACAGCTCTCCGTTGCTTGTTACCAAGTAAGTTTTTATGCTTTAAAGTTAACAAGAAAGTTCCAATAAAAGACACCTGTGAAAGTTTCAGCTGATTACAGTGTCTTACTTGTTGAGAAAACAGCAAAAAAACTTTCTACTGGTTGAGAGTCGCGGTCTTGACACTTGTGTCCTTAAGCAAGACACTTGACCATTATTGCTCCGTCTTTCAGATGGGACCTAAAGCCAAAGGTCCTGTGGTGTGTTGTGTAATGCGCTTAAAAGAACCCAGTACACTTATCGTCAAGTGAGGGGGTTTGCCCCGGTGTTTCTGTAATGGTTGGAAGTATTCATTTTGCGCCACAGCACCTCATGAACCGTTACAATGTGCTTTGATATAAAATGGGTATTTTATTTCAAAATATAGCTCTGCGTACCTGTAAACATATAATAATGAGTGCTTTGGGAACCCATTCGGGGGTGAATAGCGCTAATTAAGAACTGACTACTATTTTTTTTATTAGAAATGTTGCACCCAGGGTGGTGATTTTATTCTGATTCACCACGGGGTAGATTTCATCACTGTAAAAATGGATGAAACAATAGAAGACAGTGAGTATTTTCTAAGACCAATTTATTTCATGTGTGATACCACTGCCATGTCATCCAGATATAAAACAATGGCTGTGGAAACCACACACTACTGCTGGGGTGTGTTGCTGGGCATAGCTGATTGGTGGATAGCAAGGCTGTTGAAATGAAGGGGGGCGGAAGCTAGGCTGTTGAAATTTAGGGGGTGGAATTTTAACAACAAAATTCTTCACAATCTCTCCAAGATCCCTACAGAAAGAATGACCTTTCTGTTAAAAAATAAAGAGGTTGTGTGTGCTCCCGACGAAACTTGACCCTACGATTCAGGACAAAAGTTTCGTCAGCATTGCAGTTTTGACTTTTCTTCACAATTTTACAGAGTTCTTCAAGCTCATATCTACCGGTTGTCCAAGGTGATAACAGTCAACCATAAAGCGCTTCAGATCCCGGAGAAATATGGGAGGGAGGCCCCCTGGCCAGCTGCTCAAGCTGAGATCCTTAACATCAACGTGTACAAGGTATGTAGTCCGATCAGATCACATTCATTTGGTGCTCGGGGAATCTCATCAATTGACATTGATATGAGACATACTTTTATTGATTTCTAATCAACATTGGCACTTCAGACCAAATAATTCGTCACCCTTTTCACGAAGAGCCACATATGTCCAAGCGCTTGATTGAGATTTACATTTTACACTGTGCTTGGCTTAAAACTACAAAATCTGCAATACTAAAACCATGGTTTGCATTCAAAGAGCTCTCATATGATTCTTTATATGTTTAAGCTCCCTATTGACTAATTAATTTTGTTAAATATATTGGCTAATTGCCATAGTAATTAGTCAAAGACACGTGGCTCTTCGTCAAACCGAAAGAGTGAGTTGACCTACTTAAACACCCAACTGGTTAACCTGTTTTTACAGAAGAAAGGGGCGCGTATGTCACGTGATCAAGCGCGTGCTGACATAAGTGACTCTTTGTGAAAACGGAAAAACGATTTGACCTACATTTGTTGCAATGTATTACAATGCATTTTTGGGCCGATGGCTCTTCGTGAAAATGCAAAATGCATTCATTGAGATAAAGGCCCCTTCTTGTAATAATCTATATTTGTCGTTTTAAGATATGTGGCTCTTCGTGAAAACGGTGACAAATTTATAGCAAATAGGCTTTTGGATGAAAATTACACACTCTTTTTTAAAGTTCATTACCAAAGTATAACCCTACCTTTAAGCGAATCATTGTAGACAAACAAAAAATGTCCTCTTGTTTTTTAAAACAATAAGTACAGGGGGTCTGAAGTTCTCAAAAATATTTACCCTTATTTTGTTTAGACTCCGAAAGACAAAATTCGTTGTGTCTACCGCTGTTGCATGATCATCATGAACCTCCTCAGTCTTGCAAATGAAAACTCTGTACCGGGGGCCGACGATTTTTCCCCGGTACTCATGTTTGTCCTGATCAAAGCCAACCCGTCGAGTCTCCTGTCCACCGTCCAGTATGTCGACAGCTTCTACTTCGATGGGGACCAGTTTAGAGAAAGCAGCGATCCCATGGCGGGGGAAGAACAGTACTGGTGGATGCAGTTCTGTGGTGCCATTGAATACATTAAGACGTTAGACGACAGGAAATAAAACAGCGGTAGGATTATTAGTGTTTGTAGATGTTTTTTGATCATAGGCTTTTATAGTCAGACCACAAAAGGGTGTGATAAACAATTTGGGGGTTGATCATTAAAAGTGTAGATTAACACAAGTAAGAGAAACACATGTAAGAGAAATCTCCAAAGCAAATATTAGTATCACTGTTGTCTCTGTTATTATTCAAGAGCTTTAAAGGAGCTGTGTCGTCATGATCAAAGCAGGCCTGTGGCTACATGGAATTATGAACTCTCACCCAGTTACAGCACGCGCACTCTCCATAGATGTGATACGGAGGGAGGGTGCGTTCGAGCAGTATTGGGTGAGAGTTCATAGTTCCATGTACAGCCACCAGGCCTGCAGCCGATTTCACGAAATGCTAAACGATTAATCCTATCTCAAGTTAGGACGAGTAACTCGTCCTAACTTAGGATTAATCTTAAGGTTTACATGTTACAGTGCAAGGCTGGGACTCGTCCTAAGTCCTAAGATTAATCCTAAGTTAGGAAGAGTTTGGTGAAATCGACGGCTGCTACGATCATGATGACACAGCCCCTTTGATGAGCCATGTCTTTTTGACATCCAGGTTAACCCCTAAATTGCGCCCTCGTACATAAAAGCCTGTGATCAGAAATCATGCGAAAGCAAAATGTAGGAAATAATGTACAAAAAGAGTAAATTAGACTATTTGAGATCTTAAAAACTGTTTTGTCATTGTAATGAAATGTTCTTCGTGCCCTCTGTGAGTACATGTAGTTTTATAAATCTGCTGAGAAAAGAACTTTGCTAATTATGATGCTGCACTTCAGGTAAAACCTCTGGGCCCAAATTCATAGAGCTGCTTTAAAAGCAGAAAATTCTGATTAACAATTTTCTGCCAAGCTTAAATGAGCAGGATACCAGTCACAAATTGTACATGTGACATGGTAGTTTGGCTGGTAACCTTATTCTGGTAAGCATCATTTTGTTGTGCTGAGCTACTTTTTGTGCTGAAGCAACTCTATGACATTTGGCCCAGAACTTAAGTCTAGTGGACAAGACTTGCTCGGTCACGACACGCCGGGCAAATTTTCCTGCCGAGTAGAAATTAATTGGCGTAGTTTTTCAACAAAAATGACAGAAATCACTGATTTTATTTCAGTTTAAACGACCTCTCTCTGTCATTAATACTATTCTTATTTAAGTAAACTTGACTCGTCGTAAAAAATACTAAAATATATACAAACTTTCTTCCAAATAAATCCACGTTTTTTTAAGCTTGATTAGAAAGGTTTTTATGTAGAGATGTTCTGCTTTTCTGCCGAAGACTAAGTAAAATATTAGCACGCTTATATTTGTAAAAAACAAGTAAAGTTGTTTCACCACCAATACATAAAGTATTACCTTTCCATCGTTTGATTTTTCAAGTAAATTATTATATTTCACCTCTTATCCTGTTTGTCATTGTGTCACTCACACGCGAGCGTATCTGCTGTATTCACTAAGTTTTTCACCACTTCCGGCTCCAAAGCTGTGCACCACTTTGTGCACAAAGTACATGAGTGAAAATATTGTTCAGCCCCTTCAAAAAATTATACAGCTCTGTGACCTGACCCCCCCCCCCCCCTCTCCTCTTAGATATGTGGAATAGTCCAGTCTAGGATATCAAGGACTTTGACTCCCCCAGGGCATTGCACTTTGGATAAAACAGGGAACTAAATAAAATGTGCCATGACGTAGTGTTACCAGTCCTCGCTGAAGGGTTTAAAGAGTTTTATTTAAATTACTGAATAGCTCAATTTTAAATGAAATTGTATAAAATGTAGATTTTGCTTTTATATTTTGAGTCAGCGCACAGTTCAATGAAATCAGAGACTTTTGTCCTTGTGCACTTTTGTAAAAAATGAAGAAGTTAGAATTCATGTTTAATATCAGCTGGTTCTGACAAGAATTTTTTCAAATTATTTTAATGATCGTGTTTTGACCAAACCAGTTTTGCTTTATTGTTCAAATGAACGAATGGTCTGTAGTGTATTCTCTGGTTGACTTCTTTGCATTTAATGAAATTGTTTTTTCAAAATGCTATGGAGAACATTATTATATAGGCATACAGCATACAGCAAGCTGACTTTGGTAAAAAGGGTGAAGGCAAAATATTTATAAGGAACATATTTTAAGATTGAAAAGATCATCTGTATAATGCCATGCATTGCGTTTTGTTATTTTCATTGTTTATGAAACGTGGTATCTCAGATTTGTTGCAATCAAGTAGGAATGAATATTGCTCATTTATTTTTTACATCAAAACTAATCAAAGTGTCTCACATACATCATATTTTTGGTGGTCGTGGCCGAGTGGTCTAGTTCACCGGGCCCAAGCTCTGGTGTTGTCAGCAGCAGAGTGTGGGTTCGAATCCCGGTCATGACACTTGTGCCCTTGAGCAAGGCACTTAACCATTCGTAAAGTTGGGAAGGTATTGCATTCGTCTCTACCAGCCAGGCTCCTAGTGGATGATACCCATGCCTACATCCTTACATTCTGTAAAGGGGGCAACCCTGTTTCAGCCCCAGGATCAGGAGTAGGTGGCAACAATGTCACCAATTAGTTAATAGCTAATTAAGTTTTGTAAACCAATATTTACATTTTGTGTCTAGTCCAACCTCATGTCATCGCAAATGAACATAACAAATTTCACCTGTCTGAGAAACTTGTTGAGCCTGTTTAGCCGTGTGAATAATTAACCACCAATGCCCCTTTTTAAACAAATCCCTGTGGGTCATATGCTGTGAAAAAAACCACCAAAACCCACACAAAAAACCCAGCTAGCCTCCCGATATGAAATGTAATTATAAGTTAAATAGAACAAATCCGCAGACCTTCAGAATAACAAAAAACCCTCGAGAAATGTAAAGATATGCTTTTAAGAGTATAGTCAAGATGGTACACCTTTCAGTTTGGTCATAAATCCATTGAAAACCATCACGTTTTCAAGCTGAAAAAAAAACATTGTGAAAAGTTCGCGGAAAAACAGTGGTTAAATTTTTGCTGTGGAATTTAACATAATTTTGTGTGCACACTTTTCCTTTGTATGCTTGAAATCTACATGTTCATGCTCAATGAAGTTTTCTGTTAAACTTGCTGGAAAATTACACTTGTGAAATTGTACAATTTTTGTTCTTCTAAGAAAATGCTCTGAGAGAGACATTTTGTTGTTTGTTTTGAAAAGATCTGCACTCAGTATTAAGTATTTGTACATAACTTTACTCTGAAATCATATTTGCATATTTACTTTATAAAAGGATCAGCATCATGAATTGCACATAAATGTTGTATATAAGAAAGTCGTGTACATTTGTGACTCTGTGAAACTGCTATTCAGACATTTTTTTGATTTTTCTTATTTACAAAAATGTAATCGTTCATTAAAGGGAAGATGCAACACTGTTGTTTTTTTCTTTTGTTTTACATGCTGTACGCTCTCAATTGTAAGAACTGTCCACTAATTATGTAAAAAAAAAAATTAAATATGATGAGGATCAACGTTTATAGAGCTGGTATTAAAGGCCCTGTACACTATTGGTAAGATCTAAAAACACAAATGTTCATGATTCACACATAACTTACATGATTTAAAGTAAGTAATGGTTAAGTAGAAAGGGTTCCTTAAAATCTTTCTGCCTAAAATGTTATCGTTTCTAAGAAATGAGTAAAACAATAGTTTTTATCACGCGCGATAAAAACTCGATGTTTAAAAAAAACCAGGAAACACATAAGGTCTCTTTTCACTATTTTCTCGTGACATCGATGACCAATTGAGCTCAAACGTTCACAGGTTTATTTGTTCATGCATATGTTGAATCACACAAAATGTGGACACTGATTTGAGCTGTCACCAAAAGTGTACAGTACCTTTAAGCAAAAAGACTTCTTGATTGTCGCTTGACTGAAATCGGAAAACCATCTCAAAGTGGCCTTGAAAAGTTCATTGCACGAGACTTTCACCGGGTATCTTTTACTTGCCAACTGGTACTTTGCCTTACTGATCCACAAACTGCTCCATTGGAATTCCTCAGACTCATGCCGTGTTCGAAATGGCTGCTACAGCTATGGCTACGGCTAGATTTCCGCGTCATAATGCGTTCAAGTATAGGATGACCTAAGCAACACCCATATCAAACAATTGTAGCAGTAGCTATAACCGCCAATTTGGATACGGCGTAAATCCAGTGTTGCGATGTCACATGTTTGAAACCTCGTACTGAAAGGGCGCGTTTTTCGAAAATAATTGACGGAACCAAAGCGGGAGCTGAGCCTGAAGCCAAATTCGTGGTTTTGAAAAAGGTTATGGATTATTTCAGTTTCTGTTTTTACGTTGTTTGTTTTCATTGCTGCCTTGTAAAAAAAGATTGTGCATAAAAATGTTTTATTGTATACATAAGTGTAAGAAATAAGTGAATGATTGTTGAAGCTACAGACTGTGCACGTCTCGCGTGTATTTGAACTTCTGGAACCAAGTTGGTCCCAACCATATTGAGGTTTACATGTGGGCGATTCTGTTTCTTCAAATATTTTAGTTTCACGTAGTTTATGGCTATACAAACAATTATATTATACTGTTGGGAAAGTAAAATATAGCGATGAAATATATGAAAGTAAAATAAAGTTAACAAATGAACGAAGAAAACCGGAGTATAAGACTTGACCTCTATTTCTGGTTACTTGTAAACAATTAAGAATTTTGCCCAACTGACGTTTATGTTACAATTAAACCTATGTAATGGTTGCTGCACAAATTAGTGCTTGATTCGTAAATAAATTGGGTTTCAAAAACAAAATAAGCAACCTTGTTCCAAATAACAATTTTGTTTCAATGTTATTTTAAAAATGTTTTCTGTATCATATAAAAATTGAAATTGTATTTATAACAAATTGCTATGGGTATTTTTAGTTTCAGGAATTTTGTATAAATAGAATTTAAAAAGAAGATTTGATTTCATTAAAAGAAATTACAGTCTTCTTTCAATTTGTTTTCTTTTTTTCAATACATGTGAGACTTGCACAGTCTAATTGTTTTTTAACTCGCGGGAACCCAAATAATGTATTACTTTTTCTTTGTTTATTTGTTTCAATTTTTGTTAATTTTGCTGTTCTCTATGGAAGATATCAACTAGGATTTACACCTTTTGTTTAAGAATTAAAAAAAGTTTTCCCTGTTTGTAAAATATGCTTGAGAAGCTGCTGTGAAATGGAATTATATAAAGGATAATAAGTCAAACTGGTCATTGATTGACAAAATTATTTGTGAAATGCTTGTAGGTCCATCTGTTTGTGTTTTGTTTATCAGACCACACTTCTACCAAAAATGTAATATTATCACAGCAAATATTTGAATACAATAATTTTTAAACATTGTTTCTACCAATTTTTACTCGTTTGATTTACTCTCATTTTATTTTCTGTCCTCTTTTTCCATTTCCAATATTGTTTTTATATTCTAAAAATCCTTGGGCTGAGATGAGCATGTCAATTCGTAACATTTATTTGATTTTATTGGGTAAATATAGAAGCATTGATAATCACCGGTGTAAAGTACTGAAAAGCGCTGCTAAAATTATCCACAAAAATGTCAAAAGAAGTTATGGTAATAAAAATATCAATTTGTTTGTTCATGAAGTGAATTTCTCATTTTATTTTATTTATTGTATGGGAAAAAATATTGAAACCACTTCTCACATTATTTCTCCACAATATTTTAGTCAATTTTCTTTGTTCACCCCAAAATTAAAGGTATTATACAGGAGCTGACAAAATAGTCGCAGACAGTGTTCATGTTTCGTGTGATCAACCAAACCCATGAAACAAACTTTTGAAATGTGGGCTTAATCCGTTGTGTGAGTCAGTAGAAAAAGGTGTAAAACCATGCACAATTTTCAACATTTTGTAAACACATTGTCCTTAAAGGCCCGTACACTATTGGTAAGATAGAAAAACACAATGTTCACAGATTCACACATAACTTACATGATTTAAAGTAAGTAATGAAAGAATTGGTTCCTTAAAATATTTCTGCCTAAAATGCTATCGTTTCTGAGAAATGAGTAAAACAATAGTTGTTATCACGCATGACAATTTAAAAAAACAGAAAACACATAAGGTCTCTTTTCACTATTTTCTCGTGACCTCGATGACCAATTAAGCTAAAACTTTCACAGGTTTGCTTGTTCATGCATATGTTGAATCACAAAAAATGTGGACACTGATTTTGAGCTGTTGCCAAAAGTGTACAATACCTTTAATTTTGGTTCTAACAACCGAAATCAGCTGTTGCATTTTTAAAAGGTTTTCAGACATAGTTTTTTCAAATATGACTTAATTTCAGAGGGAAATATTTCACAGAAAAAAATGGTTCTAGTATGAACTTCATTGACAGTAAGCTTTCAGACTAAAATTAAACATTGATGCATCATGATGTTTTTTATCCTCTACCCATCCTTTATAATCAGATACTATTAATATAATATTTGATTTGATTTCCTGTTTTATTCCAAAAGGAGAACATACCCCCATTACCGTGGGGAAGGGTTACAACAATATTTAAAATCATACAAATTGCGGTTTACATCATGACAGAGGAGTTAGCAAAAAAACATCAATGTTAAACTAAATATTTGAAACATTGATTTCCTCTTAGCAGACATACAAATTTACTTGGCTAAGCAATACACCATACCCTTTTCCTGAGCGGCATTAACAAAAAAGATTTGTGTCTGTTTCCGATAGCACACTAAATTCTACATTACTTTTACAAACAGTATCATACATGGTTTTTCTCAAAGAATTATACATCGGACAAGAACATACATTGCATTTCTGTGTCCACGTCTTCCATACAGTGAGGGCAAATGCATTGATTACAATTCTAAACCAATGTATCTTCCATGCAGTTAATACTTTTA
This sequence comes from Plazaster borealis, assembly GCA_021014325.1. NCBI lineage: Eukaryota > Metazoa > Echinodermata > Asteroidea > Forcipulatida > Labidiasteridae > Plazaster > Plazaster borealis. Next base: position 8,343,701 of record CM037456.1, on the reverse strand, counting down.
ATACTTTATGTTAAAAGTTTATTTATAACCGTCATCGCAATAAATTGATATGCATTACGTAGATGAAATTGAATAACAAATGTTGGGCGTATCTATTTATAAGTGCACACTGGTGGCATTGATACAAAGGCCCCTTTTGTGATTAAATCATGCGAACCAAAACTTCTTTGACTAAAATATCGTAGTTGTTTTTCTTGATAGCGCCCTCTTTCAGATCATACACGTCAGCGTTTCTGCTGGTCAACCAGTCCATTTTAATTTTAGGGGTCATCAACTTAAACATGACACACAAAACAACCAACAAATAACAACATCCGGGTATCTGGTAGAGTTTAAAGAACATGAACAATTTTTCCCCCTGTATTTCTACAAATTTGACGATTTTGTAGAATAAAACTGTTGTTTTTATTATTTGTTCACCCTTGCAAAAAGTATGCATTTTTTTGTTGTTTAGTTTTTGGTTTGGTCCAAAACCAATTCTTGACACACATGTCATTTATGTTGTTATTGAATACGAATGTACAAGTACATATCCCATCATGTATATGTACGTTTCGAGAAGACTGTCATGATTGAGCAGACGAGAACGTGGATATGTAGACGACTTTCCTTGTTTTTGACATTAATTTAAAATGCCAAATGGTGACTTAGTGAAAATAAAACACTGCACAAAATGGTGCCATGCTGGTTACAAGGGGCCAGGCGGATACTTTTGGCAGTGCTTCTTTTGTGGTAAGTGATTAAATGTTTATCGACAAACCCTGCGTGACGACACTGCACACTGTGTGTGTGTAACAATTTTTAGCTTGGTCTGCCTTGCTTTAGTTAGGTCATGGAGGAAGGTTTATGAATTCGGAATCATAATGTTACAGTTTCCCAATTTCCGGACAAAAAGCGTAAGCGGCTTCTTTTCTGAATTTATTTTAGCACTGTTTTTTAATTGGACTTCCAAATAAGCAGGATGACCTTTTAAACTTATTTAATGCAATTTTTATGGTCTTGTAGTGTACTGAAGAGTGAAGTGAATGAACACAAACAAAACACACATGTGACATGATGCATTGACAATACATTCTTCATTACATACAATGACCAGATGACTGCATGCTGGGGGAAAAACGTAGGTCAGACAGTTATCATATACTCGGTCATGGCTAATACTATTAATTATAGACTGACAACTGCTCAATGGGCATTGCGGGGGGAAGTTCTATATGACTTCAAGTTCAAGTCTTCACAGTTGCACATGTGTTGACAAAGGAAAAGACACCCAATTGACAGCCACTTTTTCAACCATATTACCAGAATTATAAGTATTATTTTTTGGTCTTAATGAATAAAAAAGAGGCGGTCGGTACCATCAGTAAACTTGAGTGTTCGGAGGCCATGGAAAGAGGCCCGGGATTATTGGTGCATTTTGTTTTATTTAGATATCATTTTAATGTATTTCCTCAATGTTTTTAAAGTATGACAGCTGCGATAATTTCTATAGCACTCCACACTAATGACGTCACTTTTGCTCAAAACCCATTGTGTCACTGTTTAGGCAAACAGTACCACCCTGCTCTCAGGCGATCACCGCATCGGTGTGCCAGACCGCAGTAGTAGTACAGTCATGACAGTCAGTACACGCAAGTAAACAAAACCTTGGACATGTATGCGCGCATACTTTAGTGAATTTTGACACGTTGTCTGAGATTCGGGCACTGAGCTTCTATTTTTAGTATTTATTGCGGAGTGCTAATTGTAATTGTGTATAATAAATAGCAATAAACCGAATCCAAATTCAAATTGATGGAATGATGAGTATCCCCTGACATTCATGTTGTCCACAGAACATTGTGCAATTTAATTATCGCTAGTAATAGTAAACGATCAAGGTTGGCTGTTGGTGACAATATCTTCCCTTTCAATGTCATCGTTTGTGTGGCACCTGCATTGCAAAGCAGTGAACTTGCCCGCTGGACCACTTAATACTTACATGTCGTAGAAAAAGAACTTATTGGCCTTGGGTGCTTTAACTTGCATTGGCTAGCGGATCACTGTTAAGTGAGACTGCTTATAAAGTCCTGTTTGGGCCTGGTGAACACAGTTCTGTATGGTGCAACATTGAGATTAATAATTTACAAGAAATTAAATTTGATCGGTTGATTGATGAATGAAGTGATTTTGTTTGGTAAAATATGTGGTGTTTTATTTCCGTGGCAGTGTTTGTAGACATTCTGTAACTGAAACTGCACACAAACAAGAGGACAATAAACCTAATGAGGATGTTGATGAACAACCTGCCATCAATGTGCAGCAACAACAACAACAACAACATGTCAACAACAACATCAACAAGGCAAGGACAAGCCTCGATGTAAGTATCAGACTCTTCACATTGAACATTGAAAAACAAAATTGGTTTGATTTTGGTCTTGTATTGTTGGTAAAGTAGAAATGTTGAACTAAAAGCCCTGTGGTCTTGTGGATTTTCCCCCAAGTTCGAGCCTGCAATAGTTGATGAAGGGATGGACTGACAAGACTGAATACTCCCAGGGCCAAATTTCATAGTGCTGCTTAACGGCCGTTTTTGTGCTTACTGCGCAAGTTTCCATTTCATAGCACTTCTGCACACGAAAAGGCACGCTAACTTTCCGGTGCTTACTGTATGAACAAAATGAATGGCGAAAACAATGCAAACAAACTGGCCGCCTAATTTTCTTTCTAACCTGTAAAGTATGCTTACGCTTCAAAAGCAAATTTCTGCTATAGTTAGCACAAAAAATGTGCTTACCGTAGCAGCGCTATGAATTTGGCCCCTGATGGCATCACAGGATTCCATATTGCTTATTATGACTGAACCCGTGCTGACATTTGCTTTGCTGATATAAGTTGATGGCAGTATTTTCAGGATTGCAGATCTACAATAGACCTTCGTACCTGAGTGATAATGTCACAGTTTGTTTACCACTTTGTAGAAGTATGGGAAACCACTGTCTCTGCTCAACTGCTGGTACCCAGTTACACTTTATAAAAGCAATGCAGTTAAACAAACCGTGACATTATCAGTACAGGGGTATATTGGTCTGTTGCACACAAAGTAATACTTACACATTTAAAGGTACTAATACAGGATTGGTAAGGATAAAACAAATTGTTTAACTTTATTCTGAAAGCTTACTGATTATGAAGTTCATACTAGAACCATTTTTTTCTGTGAAATATTTCCCTCTGAAATGAAGTCGTATTCAAGAAAACTGTATCTGAAAACCTAAAAAAACACCATTCAGCTGATTTTGGTTGTTACAACAAAAATTAAGGAAAATATATTTGAAAACATGCTGAAAATTGTGCATGGTTTTTCACTATTTTGGCCTGACTCACACAACGGATTAAGCCCAAATTTACACAATTTTGTTATTTGACGTATGGTTGACAGGTTGATCACACAAAACATGAACACTGTCTGCGACTATTAGTTGTCAGCTCTACCAATCCTGTGTAAATACCTTTAAGGGTACTGCTCATATCAGAAAGGTAAACTCTTTCCTCCATGCTCACGTATGAACCAATGAAAAACTGAGCTTAGCTGAAATTAAAAAGGAAAGGAAATTAACTGCATTCATGGTTTCGTCAGCAACCGCAGCAGCTTGAACATTTGTCAACGTGATTTTACAGATACAGTATGTTTACACAGTATTCAAACAATTACAAACAGTTAAACCATAGTACACCTACATGTATACCTACTTTACATTTATGTCAAGTTAGTTGTTGAGGGAGTGCACTGTTGTGCTCTTGTTCTTGTATCATCAAGTATCGAGACAAATCAGACAACCTCAAGGGTTAAAAAGTAGACACCGGAAATTTGACGATAACAGCCTCTCATTAAACCGACCACCGGCACCATCTTTTGTACATGTTATAAGTTTCAAAGTTTGTGGCGTGCTTTATAACCAACAAAGGAACTTCTGAAGAGTGGCTGTGCCAAAGTACAAACCTATATTCAAATTAGATGAACAAACTAACATTTACACAGTTCAGTATGATGTACTTTGTTGTGAGACCTATGACCGGTGATGATTTAGTCATTTTTCAGGTTCAAAAGTTGCTTTGTGCAAGATGGCAAGACGTAATTGCTTAACCTGTTTTTGAAGTGCATTGGTGAAGACTACACCTACATCAATATTTTTGAAAAAAAAGTCAGATTTAAGCAAATATTAGTACCTTTGTGTATGTGTACTGTGTTCCTTTCATCTTAATGCCAAATGATAAAATTATATTGGAATCGGTAATTCTGTTTCTTGACCAACATGACCAGTAACTTGTATTCTAAACAAAATCACAGGAGTTTGGAAATGCAAGTAAATCAAATGTGTTAAAAGTTGTATTCATGTACTTTGTGTGTACAGCGAGACCCAGCTTGCCCAATGATACCCTTTACCCTTAATTTGAATGATTTGTTGGTCGTTTGCAAAATACATTGGAGTCAGTGATACAAAAAGTACTTAGTTAGTGTCAGAATTACACACTGGAGTATGTTTTTATGCACGATGAATTACTTTACACTTTCAACATGTTTAAAGGTTTGAATATAATACTGGTTACAGTACATTGTACTGCACATCAGGGCTCCCCTTAACACTAGCCTGGCATACAGTGTCTAATGAAAACTGCTACGGGCTAGTAAACACAACTTGTCAACTGTGGGTTACTAAAAACTCTGCAACCTACTTTGTTGATAATGCTCGTATTTCATCCTTTTCAGATGTGAATAATACATTTAAAAAATGTGTTATAATATTTTTGAGTGTTTGATTTTAACTTTATTTGACATTGAGTGTCAATTTTAAAATCTGGGCTACTAAAATTTCCTGGGAACAAGTAAAATGCACAGTTTACTAGCCTGGTGGGCTATTTTACAAAAAGCTAGCTAGGCCCCGTTCCCACTGGACCCCGCATTGATCTCGCAATTCGAGAAAAGGGCGATCAGACCCCGCAATTTCTCGAAAAAGGGCGATCAAAGGGCGATCAAGCGTAAGTGGGAACGCGAGGGCGATCAGGATCAGACCCCGCAAATTTGATCCACCTCGGGAGTAGGATTAAAGCGGGATCTGATCGCCCTTTTGGATTAATGGGCGATCAAAAGTCTAGTGGGAACGCAAAGGGCGATCAGACCCCGCAATTTGAGGGCGAACATCCCGGGTACGGTAGCCCCGAATGGCGCGAAAACGGTGTTCTTTTTTCTTCTATTCCCAGCACGCACCACGCATTTGGTGACATTATAAGAATTGCAAGTAAAGCATAAATCAGTATTGACGTCGCGTGACGATACCAACTACTTGAATGCTGTGTGAGTTGGCAGCGGCAGCACACACGAGTCGTATCAAAGTCTGCTCTAAAAAGCATGCACCCATCTCCGGCGTGCGTTTATTATTCAGAACGATGTCTGTACACGCATTTACTATGGCAGCCGGTACCCAGAAGTAAGCCATTTTGCAATGACATTTAGCATGTGATTTTTCTCTGTGTGGAAGGGCAACCCTTTTCTTTTGCAGCTATCTCGTACCTCGTACTCACGATCGTGCCTCGTGATCGACCCCACTATATTGTGAGACATTACGTATTATATAATGGTCCGAGGATGACAATTATTTTCAAAAGCCGCTGGACTATCTTTGATGTTCAAAGTGTTCATAAATATGGACAAAAAACGGTCTTGTTGAACAGACGGATTTCCTTAAAAAACTATGGAGTAGAAATGGGACTTTTTGTGACCCATTCATCTAGGAATAAAAACGAGGCAAAAATTTAAAAGAATTTTCAGAGTGAGTTTGGCGGTGTATGATTTTTCCTGTCTGTTTTGTATTTGTTTTTAGAATATTTTACAAACGATCTTTCTTAAAAAAATGTACGCTGTTTTTTTTCTTTCTACAATAATAATATATCGGCATGTAAGCCAAAGGTCAAAATCAACGTATAAACCGCGGTTTATAATCCGAAAATTACGGTACACGTTCTGTACAACGCATCCACACTAAACCCAAACTGACCTGCGTTGGTGAACTTTGAATCCACTTCCATTCCCAAAAGGGGGATCAATGCGCGATCATACTCAAGTGGGAACGCGGCCGCGATTTCCGCCTGCGGCTAATCCTGCTGCTTGATCCTGATCTCGCATTTGTGGATCCAGTGGGAACGTGGTCTATGCGCAATGCCTGTACTAGTATGCTGTCAAGGTTGTAATGCAAATTAACATGTTAAAAAAAATGGTTGTATGCACACTGTTACATTGAACTGACTTTACAAGTTCAGAATTTGTGTACAATTGATTTTGCAACCTGTATGTACAATGTATGCCTAGATGTTGTATCATGGTTGTATGTGTAGCAAGGACAAGTGGGTGTTTCTTGAAGGTGTGATGAAAGGTGGTTGGGAGATGCACCCTTGCTCTAAGGATGCACTAAGTAATCTCTTCTCAAGGCTAAAAGAAAACTGAATGGGAAGCGTGTACACAACTTTCAGCTGATCTGCTGATTTCCTGTTTTTTTTTTCTCCTTTGAATAATGGTGCCATACACTGTAGAACCATGTTAGAACACTGTAAGAGTGTAAAACAGTTCTAAAAGTTAAGTGTAGTTAAGCTGTTAAAGGGACATGTTGCCTTGGATTGGGTGATTTGGGCTATACAAAGCGTCTGTTATGAAATGAATAGGGTTTGAAAGACGTTTTAAAATTTGCATATAATGACCCACACAAATATGTCTCGAAATTGTGAGGTCCGCCATTTTGTGGAGTCAAAAAATTGGTTCTACAAAATGGCGGACCGAGTTAGATCACGAAGTAAAAGGAAAACCGCACAATTTCGAGGCGTATTTGTATGGAACATTTTATTCTACTTTTAAAACATCTTTCCAACCATATTCATTTCATAACAAACGCTTTCAAATGCTTTTATTTAGCCAAAAACAGTCCCAATCAAAGGCAATGTGTCCTTTAACTGTCTTGCATTTATTCTTACCCTGGTAATAAATCCACAGGACAAAGAGGCAAGCAGGGCATGCAGTCTGCCTTGTGCCACTTTTATGATGGATTGCTGTAACACCTGTTTGCAGGAACTCTGTACTCTGTGCAGGTGATTACATAACACCCAAGGACAAATTTCTTTTCTGCAGTAATATTTGGATCCCAGGGTACTACAGTGTAGTAGGAGATTCAGGATGTATTATTATATTTTACATGGTTGTTTTATTATGCAGTGGGTGTCAAAGGTTGGAGTTTAGTTTGTGGTGATTATCAAGGAGATCAGTTTGTGGTGATTATCAAGGAGATCATGCTTAGAAAATATTATCAATTTAAGTCAAAATCCTTGCTCTTTGATCATATCGAGCGATTGTAAACAGGTTCCGGTGATCTTGATGCACACAGCAGGTGTTAATTCTGTTATCACTTGGAGCATATAAATGGAGATAAAATAATGTACTAGTAGTATGCCAATCAGCATATCTCAGCATTGTTCAATTAACTTACAACAAATGAACACTTACCTACATGTAGCAGATTAAGAAGGATTAATTAAATATATCATTAAGGTTGAGACACACCTTGTTCATCATGTGAGAAATTCAACTAGTGTTTCAAACAATGAAGAACCCTGATTGCGTTTTAAAACAACAAACGAAATCATGGTTGGTTCTACAAATGTCAGGTTTTGTTAACAAGGTTGAAAGGTTGTGAAACTGTACAGTATGTACATTGTATACTTCATAGAGAAAGGACCCGTAGTATTGTATGTAAGTTTGCATTGTCTTATATTTTTTTTTGGAAAATGTTAACAAAGTGTACTTTTTTTTATCACATACTCTGTTTTTTTTTGTTTTCATGTAGTCCGCATCTGAAGAGGGTAACTCACAAATAACCAATCCAAAGCAAGCTCAAGAATCACATGATAACCAGCAGCCAATCAGGGATGGGAAGGTGAGGATTTGTACTCAAACACGCACACAGCTCTGTGTTGCAGTCACTCTGTGGACATTCCTTTGTTCTGTACAATTAAGGAAAATCCTATTCTTCAACACTGTAAAAAAACACTGTGTGGATGTGTGTAAGTCCACATAGTGTTTCAGGTCCCTACATTGTCCACGTAGTGTTTCAAGTCCCTACATTATGTGTAAGTCCACATAGTGTTTCAAGTCCCTACATTATGTGGACCTCTTTTGTTCTCAGGTCCTCACTTCGTATAGCGTTAAAACAATGGAGCATGCCCTCACCGCATTGGACAGAGTTTGCCCTCAACTTTTTCAGTGACTAGTCAGCGGTACCAGTTAGCTCTTTATTACACTGGCCCACCAGTTTTTTCACTTGTCCAAATTCAAATTAATAGGGATGCTTTTCAACACTGAACTAGCCTGCCAGACCACTTGGAGAGAATTTTGACTGGTCCTCAAGTTGTTTTTTTAACTGGCATTTCGCAAGTGGACCACACGTTGATTAATACTATGTACAGGTGTATTAACTAGTAAATTTTGGCATAAAATCCCCACACATCAAATATTTAACATTGATGTTTGTATCACATTTTAGTGTCTAAACATTTGGATAACTCTAAAAACAAGCCTGTTTATTTTGAAAAATGGAACCTTTAAAAGTTACCGCTCATGAATGTTCTAATCTTATACCATGTGTACTGGGGGAATATTAATGTAATTTCCCTATGTGCGTGTGGTGGCAACCATGGACTACTTCCTAAATACTTTTTATGCGTGCATTAGCCGTTGAATGAGGTGCATGTGCTGGTCTAGACAATGACAAAATGTGTTACTAACTAGACCAGCATGCGACTCATTCAACGGCTAACGCGCGCGTACAATTATTTGTGAAGTGTAAGGTTTTAGCCAGGATTTGGTTAAAGGGTGTCCAAATTTGCTGGAAATTTAAAAATTGTTCGCTTACAATACATTTAAATTTAAATGACAGATAAAACAGGGTGTTCAAAGTTTATTTAACAGGGTGTCCAAAAGACACCCAGACACCCCTCTTGCTAAGTGGTCTGTGGTGCTACAACTAAAAATCATGTACAACACGTTTTACATGAGCAAAGGTAATATGTGCATAACTGGCTAATCTCGGGTAAACATAGTGCATAAGTAAATCTATTTATTCATGAACTGCCTCCCTTGGCCTTTGAGATACATGCACAGGGTTTTGGTTGTCAGGGAAATGCTATCAGATTCACATCAAATGTCAAACCTTTTCTGTGGCTGCAAGCTGTTTGAAAAGACGAGCAAATTTAATTGTTTTGCCGGATGTTTCCCTTCAGTTTGTCAATCAGTAACTTGTGATTATCTGAAAATGGTGTAATGTCAGCATTTCTTTTGAGTTTCTTTTACTCCTGTGTAAAAGTACAAATCAAAGAACATCACATGTAGAGACCATAGTGGCTGAAAGCAACTTGTACCTTTGTACATAGTGGCTGCAAACAGCCTCAATATTTGACCTACTTCCACTGAACAAAAAGTTTCATAGTAAAGGTCATGTTCATAATTGCAATTTTCCTGTGTTTCCCATGTTAACATATTTCTTAAACAATTGTAATAAAGCAAATTTCTATTTAGTGTACTGTTACATGTATTTTTTAAGACGCTTTTCTGAAATAGAATATTGAGTTAATAAAAGCTATCATCAGTACCTCTAGGTGTAGCACATTTAATTGACATAATAGAGAGACTGCCAACTAGGGCTAGATAGCTCTGTCAGTAGAGTGCCGGCGCATTAATTCGGAGGTTGCAGGTTCAAGTACAGCTCCAGGCATTTTTTCTTTGTTCAACCCAAAATCAGTATATAGCCATACATTTCTGGGCGTATGATATAGAAATGAATGATCTCTTAGATCCTTCAACGATGGCACATGGCTGCCTCCATCATTGTCTTGTACCCTTTTTGCAAAAAGCTGTAATATGTATTGAATTGTGTGTAATAATGAACTACCGATTCCTATGGGAAAAGGGTGCCATGCTATAACTCCTCTTCCAACCTCAGTGAAGTGAAAGTGAATTTTTTTCCCGTACAGTAAGTTGTCAGTATTATGAGAACTTCTTGTTCATGTATGATCCACACAAAGGTGTTCACACAAGCAGCGATGGATCACTTAAAATTGTTTGCAACCAAAGAATTTACAAAAGAATCCCTGACTTGAAGGTAGCGTGTCAATTGTTAAAAACTCCAAAAATTAATGGCCATAAAAACTTACTCGGTAAGAAGCACTGTGCTGTTGATAGTATAAACTATTTTGAGAAAGGGTTCTCTTTGAAGATGGTTTGGATAATTTGTTCACCTAAAAACATTTGAATCTGAGAAACGATTCATGCATGAATAATTCCTCAGATTTGACTGAAAATTCAAATTCCAGGGGTGTCTGTTTGCGAATGCTGTGGCCATAGATGCGGTCAGTACCCGGTATCACCTCGCTATACACGGACTGGTTTGACGTTCTTGATGAAAATAGCGGGACAGTTTTCTGCTGCTTTCTTAACAAGTAGACACTGTATTCAGCTGAAACTTTCACAAGTAACTTAGTATCTTTATTTACATTTAGCTGATAAAATCAGCTTTACATTGAGAAAAACAAATCTATGACCCTACCTTTACGTAAAATAGTTTTACAGGTGTTGAATTTCATCTTTGAGAGGGCAAGGACAATGGAAAATATTAAGGTCTACAAGAAACAATTTTAGGGCCACCAAGGTAAAGATTGGGGCAACAGGGACCACTCGTTGCCTCTGTGTAATACCAGACCTGGTTTTTTGGAGTAGTTACCAATTTGGTGCACTCCTCTTTAAAGGCATCGTACACGTTTGGAAATTGTCAAAGACCAGTGTTCTCACTTGGTGTATCCCAACATATGCATACAATAACAAGCCTGTGAAAATTTGGGCTCAATTGGTCATCGAAGTTGCAAGAAAATGATGAAAGAAAAAACACCCTCGTTGTACAAATTTGTGTGCTTTCAGATAGGAATAAAAGGCTTCTTGCAAGAAGTCTTTTATTATTTTAGTGAGAAATTACCTCTTTCTCAAAAACTACGTTACTTCAGAGGGAGTCTCACAACGTTTTATACTATCAACAGCTCTCTGTTGCTCGTTACCAAGTCAGTTTTTATGCTTATATATATTTTGAGTAATTATCAAACGTGTACAGTGCCTTTAAACAGTTAAACCTGAAGAGAAGAAATCAGATTCCTAAAACTTTTTACAAGGATTTGTTGTTTCACCAAAACCAAATATTGACAACATATGTATGATATTTACTCACTGCATAAACAGGAAGTTTGTCCACAATTTTAATCAATTACCAAATAAAAAAAGTGTTTACATCTATTGTGCATGATGTCATGGAGTCTTTTGTTTCCTCACATATTTTGTGAAGCAACAGGTGGGGGAAGTGGACTCAAAGCCTGCCGGTGAGAGCCGTGATACACCGTCATCACCAGCTGATCATGGGACTCCAGGGACAGGATCCAATGGGAATGAACCCAAGGCAAGGAGAGGATGGGCGGAGCTTCCAAAAGACGAGGGAGGGCCAAATGATAGGCAGACGGAGGATGAAGATCAGAAAAGGTGAGAAAACTGAGACCTTTTCGATAACTGAAAACCAGATGCTCCTGGGTGGGGTATAAATTGGATTAGATTAAAATAGAAAATAGAATTAGCTGTTGCAAACTGCCTACCAATGAAAAGGACCTATGGTATAAATGCAAAAAAAAATGTTAGTGGCCTGAGGTTTTAACCCTAGCAGAGCCATTTTAGCCTTCGAGAAAAGACTCTGCTGGTGTCGAAACGTCAGGCCATTAACTATTTTTTTGATTTATACCGAATACAGAATACAGTGTATATATACCACAGGGCATAATATTCTTCCTACCTTAGTCTGATTCCCGATTTTTTTGCCCTTGGGAAAAATCAGAAAAATTGTGATTTAAATAGCCTGAAGTGTTTATTAAAGCCTACACTATGTGTACATGTAGGTCAGCCCTTGTACTCGATAAATTATTCCTACTTTTTTCGAAAGGACCAAATATCATGCCTGATGAATCTTGAACTTGAAAATTTCAAAACTCAAAAGGATCTAAGACTTGTATAGGAATTTAACTGGATTAAAATGAGCTGATAAACAAATTCAGTTTCTTAGTCCAACTATTTGGTCCCAACATGAACTCCATACATAATAAGGTCACTGATTATTTCCACCTGACATTGCCAGAGGTCAAGGTCACTCCTCCAGCCTATATCTGTACACAGGTCGTATTTTATGAGTGAACCCCTCACAATTGCAATGTTGCAGCAGGTGGAAACTCAAGCTGTTGAAAAGTAATAATATTCCCATGCTTCTGAATTAGAAAAGTACTACACGTAGTTACAGTGGACATGGTCAGACCAGAACCCAATTTCATAAAATATTATATGGATTTTTTTTTCTTCTTCTTCGTTTTGAGTGCAGCATTTAAATGATCGAAGATAAACTGTTTTGAGGCATCAATATATATTCAGTTTCGGTAACACCAAATACGTGTATATCTACTTTGCTGAGTAGATTTGTTCTTTGAGAACTTGTGATGTGATTTATCCTACTGCTGCGGAGTAGATTTCATATCTTGAAATATTGCTTAACAATTTTCTGCTAAGCAGAAATGAGCAGGATACCAGTCACAATACACATGACATGGTAGTTTGGTCGGTGACCTCACTCTGATGAGCATAATTTTGTTGTGCTTAGCTGCTATTTGTCCTTAAGCAGCTCTATGAAATTGGGCCCTCAGACAGAGTGATTCTACTCGGTGATGTGTGCTTCAGGATTGATATCAGTTTTGTTGTGTGTTGAATTATATATCATTTGAAACAGTCAACAACAGTGTTGATAAAAACAATGACTTAGATGTTAAATGTAGCCCAAACCTATTCCCTCTTTAAACATTTAAACACTCTACTCTGCATTTTGCAGCTTTGAATTATTGGATCCCAGACAGTATGCATGTAAGTCTGGCCCAGTGGTATACACATGTGTGTCCCTTCACCTTTGCCAGTCTCTCCCTAAGGTCTTGTCTTTCAGGGCAACCTATAACTTGATCTTTGAGGTTCCCTCAAGCTGTGTAGACTTCAAATATCCCTGAGCTGAATCTAAATTCAAGTGGGTAGTAATAAAACCTTTGGCATTACATACGTTAGAATGGGGTTTTACAGTGAAGTAACAATTTTCACATCAGTGATTTCAATACTGGCGATTCGCAATGCAGTGCACCCTCTACAGTTTGCCCAGAGCCCAATTTCATAGAGCTGCTTAAGCAGAAAATATTGCTTAAAACATTTCTGCTAAGCAGCAATAAGCAGGGTACCAGTCACAGATGCTACATGTGAGATGGTATTTTAGCTGGTACTCTTTTGCTGGTAAGCATAATTTTGTTGTGCTAAGCAAGTTTGTGTGCTTAAGCAGCTCTATGAAATTGGGCCCTGGAGAGGCCATTTTTGTAATGCATCATGGGAAAAGGTCGACAAGGTTTACATGTAGAACATAAGATGGTATCTTTTGTGAGGCTGGTGAATGTTTTTCACGTAATGTCAGCCATTTATAGATCACAAACTGCCAATGCGGTGCTGAGTTATGAATGTGGTTGTTCTTTTGTTGACAGTAGAGGGCGTTGTGAACTACCTGTATTGATGACCGAAATTTATTTGAAGTGTTTCTTAGTAAAATCAATAGACAACAAATTAGACAAAATTTGATTAAAGTTCTAAATGAACAATTTAATTTCATTTCATTTTATTAACATCACATTTCGTGGCCCAAAGGCCAAATTGGAGGTGATTTACAATCAGTAATTAGCAATAGTAAAAACAGTACGAAAATTACAAGTAGGATTAAAAACGTTAAAAAACACACATAACAACATGAATGGATGAGGAATGCATTAAAATATCCAATAAACAATGACTGTAAAAACAAAATGAAATACTGTATAAAACCTGAGGTAGAGTAAAAACATTTGAAAATACATTAGGTATTAGGCAAATTAATAAAATAAGGAATTGGGCTATTTTGAAAATGAGTGTTTCTGACACGGAGCTGAGAAATTTTGTTTGAAGTACGAAGGCATTATCTGCCATGACTCGACAACCTGGATGGAGGGATGAGATTATTAGCATTGTCTGGGCGTTTTGTTATGATTATACAGAAATGAATGGTGATAAAATAGAATTAGCTGTTACAAACTGCTTACCAACCAAAAGGACCTATGGTATAAATGCAAAAAAAAAGTTAACGGCCCGACGTTTCGACCCTAGCAGAGTCTTTCTCGAAGGCTAGAAATGATTGGTCTCTAAAAGGGTTAAAATACATGTACCATGCAAAATGTATTGAAGCAAGAGCTTAAGGATGGGCCTGGTGTAAATCAGATTGTTGGCAGAGTTCATCTACACGTACATGTAGTGCCTACATGTATGTGTATCATGTGTCTTCAAATTTGATTATCACCACACATACAGCATGTAGAAAGATCAAGTGATGATCTTTACACAGTTTGTGCAAGTCAGCAGTTTTTCTTTAAAGCATCTTGGTGCATTGTTGCAAAACACTCGCATAAAAAACCCCTGACCGTGCCAATTCTTGAAAGAGGTTAGTATGTGTTTAAGACATGTACATCAGGTGGGATTTGAAACTTTGCGTGGTGGGAATACAATCAAGTGAGGTTTGCAGAGACACCATGTGAATAATTTTCTTTTATGCGCTGTGTTGGTTCTGAGAAGAACAAAGTGGTTAAGAACACGACGATTCCATCAGTGTGCTCTTTCTCTTGAAGACAATTAGAGCACACTGATCGAAAGGTCAAGTTGTTATCCACCGGTTCTTCTCAGAACCATCATAGCTCACCAGGAGAAATATTATTTACATGGTGTCTCTGCGAACCTCACTTGATTGTGTGTTTACCACTCAACACATTTTGTATATGTATGTACATGTACATGAGGTAACCAGGGGCGGATCCAGGATTTTCCAAACGGGGGGGGCGTGAAAATATACCAAGCAGCAAAATCTTCCCTTCCCCATTTCTCCCCCCCCCCCTTCTCTCTCTCTCCCTCTTTTTTTCTTTTCTCCCTCATTTTTTATTTTTTTTTATATGAAAACGGGGGGGGGGGCGTGCGCCCCCCACGCCCCCCCCTGGATCCGCGCCTGGTAACATGACTCTTTAAACAAAATCTTGTGGTGTACACTGTATGCCCATATTTTGTAGGTTTAATGGACCCTCAAGATGTTTGACCAATCCCAATGGGGATCAGGTTGGCTCAGTGGTTTCTTTCCCTACCTGTCACCTCTGTGGACCCCGGTTCGAATCCCACAACTAATACTGAACATTTCTTCTCGGATCCTAATCACCATTCTGTTATTTGGCTCTTGCGCTGTTGGATGTGCAATGAAATAAATGAAGTAATGAAATAGATAATTTTGCCAACTCTCCATAGATAATTACTTGCATTAAGAGATTACAAGAAAGACTAAAATTCATACAATGTGCATGATAATAGTAAATTAGTTTCTGTGCAATGCTATGATGTTCATCATACACAAAGTAGAAGTGCACTCAAAAAAGCGCCCATTGAGCATTAAATGCATTTTGCTGGTAGGTAGCAGGCCTTGCGCTAACTTTTTTTCAAGACTAGCCCGCCGGGCTAGTCAGCTGTACATTCGACTAGCCCGCACAAATTTTCACTAGCCCGTTAGAGAATTTAATTTGTGTGTGCGTCAAAATCAAGCTTTGGTCCGTCAACACGCCGGTATTATGTGCATCAAGGTTCGTCAAGACAATGTCCACAGAAAAAATTACGGCATCGCGAATATGTACCTTGTAATTTTGTGTTTCGTGTGGACCGTGTATGGGTATAAATTTCAAGCGATCAATCAAACAATCAATCATCCACAATTTACAAAACAAATACGCTAATAAACCAAACTTAGAAATGCTCCTTTTTTGCATGTAGAACCAGTATTTGCTTTTCACATACCGTTCCATTTCGCATCAACATCGATGACTCTACTACCATGCTGCCGCTGTGTCACATAATGTAACGTTTCAACAACGAATTTGTAGGTCCTTTTCGAAACCATGATTGTGACTTATGTTCCGGCTTTGACTTCTGTCTGCCTGTATACTGTCCCGTACCAAAACCACACGTTTTCAAAATTACTAATAGAGCCTAAGCCTGAGACCAAGCAGAAGCCCCTGGTTTCGAAAAGGACTTTAGTCTGGCTCTCTCCTCTATGTTCCATACAACAATACGTAAGTGAGTAGGGAAACAAACAACTCGAATTTCCAGGGGTGGGAAGACGCCCAGTGGATTCTAATCGTAACCTTCTTCCAGTGATATTTGATTAAAAATTACAACCTCGTACTCATAAACACATCGCTCTCGCCGCACTATTTTTTCCGGACTGCATGCCTTGCTCTCTCTAGGACATCGATCGCCATGCCACTCGTTCGTGTTTGTGTACCCATCAGTTGCAGCTCGGTGTGCGTCTTTTGTGCGTACTTTTCGAGAAATGGTGGGTCAAAAATACGTTGGTAGAGCGTCAAATGTGTAGCAATGAACAAGTGCGTAAACAAGTTGGTAATTTTTGACTAGCCCGTCCGGGCTACCTAGAAGCACGTTTGACTAGCCCGCAGCACTCTTGACTAGTGTTTGCACGCCGGGCTAGTGTCTAAATCGAGCCCTGGGTAGTTGTGCAGTGCTTGTATGAACCTAATACACTGTAGAACAAAAGTTATTGTAATACAGAATTCATAAATACCCCAGACAGTTTCGCTATTCCTATTGGTGGAGAGCACATCACGTTGGGGTGTTTAAACGGCTGATAAAGACACAGCTGGAGCTGTTTAAGACCGGCTGGCTTCGCGTGTTGGGCGCGCACGCTCATTTACGCGAATTTACCTATGCAGAATGCAGTTACATAGCTATTAGTATACCCGCGCGTAATCTTTTTGTACACGCGCATACACACAAACCAACGCGCACAAAACAGAATTTTACAAAAGTTTTTGAAATGTACAAACTTCAAAAATTCGCTAAACAATTCAAACAGATTGTCACAGATTGTCTATAGGCCTCCTTTTTTTCGCTTTTTAACAAAAGGGCATTTATGAATGGGAATAAAAGAGTAGGGACTCGTTCTTAAACGGCCGTTTAAAACCTTGCAGGGTCGTGGCCGTGCGATAAAGCCCTCGCCTTCGGCTCAGGCCTTTATCACACGGCCACGACCCTGCCGGTTTTAAACGGCCGTTTAAGAACTCGTCGCCACTCTTTTATTCCCTTATTTATAACGCTTTTAAAGGTGGGTTCATACTTTGGTAAAGACCCCAACAAAAAAATGTGTAATTTTTTCCCCAAAGTCTACTTGTTATAAAAATGGTAATGGTAGCAAGCATCCTGTGAAAATATTTTGTCTGAAGTGCCAAAAATCTCCAGAAGTCGGCTAAAGGCGACTTTTTGAGATTCAAATTTCCATGGTGTCCGTTTGTGAATGATGTGGTTGGTACCTGCTGTAACCTCACTAAATGTGGATGGATTCGGCATTCTTAAAGGAACGTTACAGAACTGGTAATTAAAATTTTCTTTAAGATCACAGATTTACATAAAACTTACACGGTCTAATGATGATGTCAGTAGAAAACATCCCTAGAAATATTTCTGTCTGAAATGCCATATTTGATGAGAAATAAATAAAACTAATTTCCGATTGGAGTTTATCGCTCATGAGCGTTTTATTCATGCATTGTATAACACATGCAAATGTGTAATCAGTTTTTCACTATTTTCTCGTGACCCAGATGGCCGATCGATCTCAAACTTCTACAGGTTTGTCAGTTTATGTATATGGTGGATTGTATAAAGTGCTTAACTGTTTTGTTAGCAAAAACCAATTCTGTAATGTTCCTTTAATGAAAATACTGCATGACAGTTTTTTGCTGTTTTCTTTTTTACAAAATAATCTACAAATTGTGAGGGCCTTCGTCCTTCAAAATGGAGGTAGATAATTAGCCCTGAGAAATTCTCATCAATTTCAGCGATCAGTTAGAAATTGTGTAGCATCTATATGATAATTGTTAGAAGAGCAGACACTGTCCAGTAATGGGAGGCCATTACTGTTGAGATAATGAGTACGAGTGAAAGATGCGCACGTGAGCTTAATGGGAGTTTTTATCAGCCAACTGGATAGACTCTGGTTAATGGTTCATCATAATGCAACAAACAACAACACACAATGAAGTTTAGGCCAAGTAACAAAAGAAACGAGTTTCTCGTCCGGACTTAAAAAAAAAAAAAGGAGGAGGCAGGGCTTTACTATTCACTATTTTTTTTGCTATTTTTTCCCAAGATGGACGCCATGCTAAATGTGGCTGGCCAAGGTATATTTATTCACAGATATTGTGCTATTTGAGTATACTGATGCAATGTATGACAAAACAAATGATTTGTATCATTTAGTCCACTTGCTAAGCAAGTTTCAAAATTCAGAAACGGCTGTTGTATTGCAAAGGTGAAAAAAGAGTCTAGACAAATTCTTGGGCAAAAAAACCCCAAGGAACTTCAGGTTTTTTCGAATTTTACTTTTTTCCCTTTTTTTTCCTGAATAGTATTTAGTAAAAAAAAAAGGAGGCGGCGACCAAAAAGGAGGCGGGCGGGGACGAGAAACTTGTTACTTTTGTTACTTGGCCTTATATCCCAGCTCTTGATACTACCAGATTCAACTGGACTGACTGTGACTGGTAGCAAGGCATTGCAGTGCCCCATCGTTGGCCACTACGTTTTATTTGTGCTGGGTTTGGTCATAGTTTCGGCATTGCATCATACTAATGCTGCATGCACACAAGCCTCACAAGGCAGTATGATCCGGTAACATCTTGCCAAAGACAATCACCCTTTGAATTATTGATCGCAACTTGATATTCCCACTCACGTAGACTGCAGTAATGGTGTACAAATTACCGTAGACGATATGTTTTAAAGGGTCTGTATACGTTTGGTAATAACTCTGAAAATTAATGGCAATAAAAACTTACTTGGTAAGAAGTACAGCAGCTTTGGATAGTATAATGCATTTTGAGAAACTTTTCACTTTGAAGTACTGCGGTTATGGAAAAAGATATCACTTTTTGTCCCCCAAAATTTGAATCTGAGTGTATTCCAATTGCAGATTATTCTTCCTGCGTGGACATAACCTTTCCAGATTTTCGGCAATATCTCAAAAACGCTACCACTTTTCAAAATGAAATTTTCACAGGTTAGTTTTATGGTATATTCATCTACAAACTACATGTATAGGATTGGAACAAACAGTGGGTTCCAATTACCAAATGTATACAATCACTTTAAACCAGCACAGCTTTCTGAATGTCGACTGAATAGAGAACGGAGAAAGTGACTGCTTCAGTTTTCAGGAATATTTCTGGGTGTTGACTGGCAGGCATGTGAATATTTTCCCCGAATGGAATAATTATCAAGGATATACTTGCACAAGAAATATTGTTTTAATAAACAACTTCTCTGCTCTCTTCAAAGTTCCTTTGACAGCCGGGTGTGTCCGGGTGGTCGGCTGGCGTAGTTGGTATCTTTCCTCGCCTTCCACCTCTAGGACCCCAGTTTCGAATTACACCCGGGGCACTACGTGGATTGGGTTTTCAGTCCCTACCTGATTGCGTGGGTTTTTTCCTGTAATATTTCTCTGGGGTTTTCCTACCACATCTAAAACTATAACTTCCTTCCTTGTCTTCTCTCCATCGGGTTCTTGGCTAGTGCAGTGATTACGCTCGCTTTTCTGAGAGTCCTTGGCTTCACAATCAGAATAAACGAAATGACCAACAGCGACCTTATAGGAAATCATTTTAGGCTTAGGTTTGATCTCAAATAAGTGGAAGCTACAGATGTCTCATGAGTTTCCATGGAGATGTCACCACACTTATATTTAACCATCATTGCCTAAAGACCTTACAACAGCCACGCAAGTTGTCATTGATTTTGAATTTCTGTCAGCATGTGTTTTTTTCCCTGATTCATTTGGCTACTCTACAGTGAAACATGCAGGTATACAGGATTGGTAGAGCTGATGAATAGTTGCAGAGAGTGTTCATGTTTTGTGTGATCAACCATAACAAACCTGTGAAAATTTGAGCTTAATCCGTTGTGTGAGTCAGGAGAAGATAGTGAAAAATCATGCACACATTGTCTTTAATTTGGGTTATAACAACCGAAATCAGCTATTGCTTTTTTTTTAGGTTTTCAGATACAGTGTTCTTGAATATGACTTAATTTCAGAGGGAAATATTTCACAGAAAAAAAAATATGGTTTTAGTATGAACTTCATAATTAGTAAGCTTTCAGACTAGAATTAAACAACCTTTTTTTAAAAATCCTTACAAATCCTTTTAATACCTTTAATACAGCAATATGGCGTATTAATATCTAAATTATTGGTGGAGAAGAGTTGTCTGTAAAGATCATAACTGAATTATTATCTGTAGGACAGGCTGAATGCATGCATTTGTAACAGCCGGTTGGGGATACACTGTACTATGTTGATAGTGAAAGCGCGAGTCTAAAACTAAACAGATAAATATTGTTGTAATTTTTTTACTGTTTTAACTAATCATGTATTCAGCTTCAATCCTTAGAGAGTAGGAATGAATTGCAAAATTCATATCTGTTTCACATTTTGAAATCTAGAAGAACTAAAACAAAGTACATAATACGATCTTGTGACTGCTGAACTCTTCTTAACTGATTGATTAGATTTGCTATGATTTCAAATTCTGGCAGTTTTTTTTGTCTCTATTGCTAATTGACTGGCGTGGAGTTTGAACTGAACTGTTACCCCTCGGACTTTGAGACGGACAACAAGGCTTGAAAGTGTGTCAAGCGACCGTAATTGGTGGAGTCGCTCTCAGATGAGCCGAAACCATTGAATTCAATCAGATAGCTTTGTGTTAACAAACCCATGTGTGTAGGTGGATATGCCAATAAATATAGAGTGGCATTAGGGTGCTGGTCTTACTAAGTTATACATGTATGTAAACATTCGCGGTTCCTGGCTGCACCCCTTTATGCTTGCACAGAATCAAAGCAAGTAATTCTACACAGAGGTGTGGAGTTAGAAACACTTGAGTTGTGCTGCAAATAATTAGACAGAGACCTTTCAAAGCAGAATTTGACTGTTCACTATAAAACAACAAAAGTGATGTTCGTGCACAATGGATGGATTCTTGTACAACTGAATACAATCAAAGGATTGGATAAGACTAGCCATAACCCACAGTACGGTGTGTGAATTTCTTTCTTAACTCTAAAAACCTTCAGGCATGTTTGGCTTTTATTTAAACTCTGTGGATGCCAGGGACTACAACTATTATCCAGTTTTTGAGGCAGCATCACCTGTGTGTCTATAGGACAGTTGTCAGCTCAGAATGTGTGCAAATACTTATAATGTTGCATGAAGGGCAATTTACCGCATGGACATGTATTGTATGCGCTTGAGTAGGTGCAAGAAGCTGCACATGGGATCTATCTATATGTGTCTTACTGCCTTGCTGAAATTGTACAGTCCACAAGTCATACCTGATGTGTTTGTGTCTCTTGATGCCTGTCTGTAATACTGATGGAGTATGTGTGAATTACATGTATTCCCCAATTAGTGATATTGTTGTGAATGTGTAGCTGCACATCATCTGGCCTTGGTGCATCTCACTGGCTGATGATAAGACAACTGTATTGTATTACAGCAGACTGATTGGAAACGGATCAGAAAACATTTGAATCTGTCATTGTCATCGATTCCAGTCAATGAAGTTTTCAGCGCCCTGTTTCAGACAGGAAACTTTTTGGATAACTTGTCATCAGGAAATTACTTCTCTGCAACTGCATTAAGAGACAATTACAAATGGAAAAACAAACCCTCCTATGATAGAGATGTTAGTGAACTGGTGGAGACAAACTGTTGGTTGGTTGGATGATTGGTGAGATATCTGAGAGCTGATCATGATGATGTTGACTCTTAGTGTCTGGAGGGAAATCCCCACTCACCCTGAGACATCATGCATCTACTGTTAGTAATATTTCTACTGATGGCAGTCTACATCAGACCTGTATCCTGGAAAGAGTTTAAGTAATGACATATTGATTATACGTTCCCCTTTCACCCCTTCCCTTACCCCATGGGATACATCACTCATGTTCCCCTCTGAGCCGTGTACACCCCTCTTTGTATCACATCACGTGATTGGTTCTTGACCAATACAAATTCACATAATAATAATACTGTATAGCGCTTTATACTCCCGATGGGTGTCTCAAAGCGCTCAGTATTTTTCCTACAAGGTAAGTGGAGTTACGTGTTGAAGTATGAGACCTATTCCTTTGCATAGCACCATGTAATGGTTTACAAGGTGCTGTGGCGCAATATGCAGCCAATCAAACCAGGAACACCGGGGCGAACCCCTTCTCTTTACAATAAGTGCACTGGGTTCTTTTACGTGCATTACACAACACACGGGACCTACGGCTTAACGTCCCATCCGAAGGTTGAAGCATGTGGTTAAGTGTCTGCTTAAGGACACAAGTGTCACGACTATGATTCGAACCCACACTTTGCTGATCAGAAACACCAGAGCTTGAGTTCGGTGTTCTTATCCACTCGGCCACGACAAAATGGTATTTGCTTTAATAGTTCATAATGCAAAACTTACAATGGTTTTCATTGTTTCCATTTAAAGTGATATATTCAAGTGTTGTTGACAGTTTGGTATTTTGTGTGTTGTTATTTTCAGCTTGCCAAATGAACTGATTGCCGGTGGAGACACTTTTCAAGGAACAGTCAGCCAAGTCATCGAGCCACTAGACATCAAAAGGTCAACTGAAGAGGAGCTTAAATCCGATGGAGAACAGTTGATGTACGTACAATCTTTCTGTAATTATCCTACCAGTTTAAAATTTAAGCTCTGAACGAAATTAAATTTAATCCTCTAGTGAGATTTCAATTAAACCCACAACTTGCTGGCAGGTAATGCAGTATGTAATACAATTCGCCATTGGCGAATCGTTGAAAACCATCACCTTGTAACATACATGTAGATGCCACTTTTCTGGATTTACCTGGATTCCGTTTAAAAAATAAAATAAACCTCAACTTCCGTTTTTTCAAAAAAAACCAACAACAACATTTTTTTAATAAAAATCAAGCCTGAATAAAGTTTGTTCGGCCTCTAAAGCAAGTCCGCTTTGCAATAAGCGATTTTCGCTGAAAAGATTTGTTTATATCGTAAAATGTCGTAATGTTCCTCTTTTTACGGCTCGGTGAGTTGAATGCCTGACTTGAACTTAAGTGCTTGGCGGTGCTACTCTTTTTGGGACTTCAATGTTGGCATCTCTGCGATGATTGCTCTGCGATAATTTGTTACAATGGTTACCACTTTCGACATACATTCTGTGGCTTTCTGCTTTTGTCTAAGGAAAAATAATGTTCAGGTTTGTTTTCATTACCACAGTGATATCTCTGTTGTAAGTTGTAAGGTGATATGGGCCAATTTGCCGCCAACCATGCTAGAAACACCAGAGCAAGCCCCTTCTCATAAATGATAAGTGTACAAAGGTTCTTTTGCGTGCGCTGCTCAACACACAGGATCTACGGCTCTACGTCCCATCCAATTACTAAAGGACACATGTGTCAGGAATGGGACTCGAACCCACACTCTGCTGATCAGATGTTGTGATCCATTCTGCTTGCTATGTAAATTTAGAGAATGAACGATGTTCGGCTATTTCTAGTCGATGTTGTTAATTCTGTCCTGCTCTGAAAGTAAATGATTTGAAACAAAATTGTGGAATTTTTGCAAAAAAATCTTATGGATTAAGAACAAAAATTGTTTTCATATTTTAATTACAGTGGGCATGTTCCAGGCACTGATAGTGATAGTTTACAAGAAGACAACGCCCTTGAGGTAACAGCGGTGGCAGATTCTCCAGAAAGCATTAAAGATCCTGGGAAAGATTCCGAGGGCACAGCTGCGATAGATTCAGGCCTACTTTCCCCTGTTGAGGAGGAAGTGGCTGGTCAGGAAGGTGAGCTTGATACAAGGACAGAGCAGATTAATCGAGAAGCCTCTTCCGAAAAGCTCATCAACCCGGCCACCTTGCAGCCAACAGACTCCAGCAACGACGTTGAAGAAGAATCTTCATCCCAGCCACCTAAGTCTGAAGCTGAGGCTTCACTAGAGGTGAGAGATCCAGCTGAGGCTGTTGGACCGGGAGATACAACTGGTCTTGACGCTGAGACCGATCCTAGCTCTAAGCTTGTTGAAGGTGCTTCTCAAGGAGAGGTCTCCCATGAGGAAGCAATTGCTAAGGATTCCGAAGCTGTCGAGGCTCCTGAAGATGCTGTGAAGGAGGAGCAGTCTATAGATGACTCCTTAGAAATATCTAAAGATACAGACAGTGAAGTTGAAGATATTCCTGTCAGTAAGCTTGATGATGTTGAGACGAAGCTTGGGGAAGAAAGGACGGTAGACGGAGAGGAGAAGTTAATAGACAAAGATGCTGTCCTAGAAAAAGACATTGCCGAGCAAGGCAAGGACCAAGAGCCAGGACAAGTTCAGGAGGAAGATACAGTCAAGGAGGATGATAAGACGCCGACCCCATCTACGAAAGAAGAGGTAGAGGAGATGCCATCGTTTGATGAGTGGAAACAGAAGATGTTGGAGCAAGAGCAAGAGAGACAGCAAGGTAAGAATCTTCGGCATTGAGTTCAATAACAACAAACAACTTCACTAGCTTCCAGTCTGTCAAAGAATTAACTTCAAAATTATATTACTCGCTTGGAGAGCTATGAATGACAAGGCACCACCGTGTCTCAAGGAACTTCTCTCACCTTATACTCCAAGTCGCAATCTTCGATCTACAAACAAACCTCTACGACAGATAACTGTCCCCCAAAAAACCCCACATCCTATGGCGATTGTGCCTTATCAGTATCCGCTCCCAAATTCTGGAACTCTTTAACATTAAATATACGAGCTACAGAATCTCTGGACATTTTCAAAAGCCTGCTCAAAACACATTTGTTCAGCATTGCTTATGACTGACTCTAAATATTGTATTTATCTTGTTTTTTGTTAGTGTGCAAATCTCTCTTAATCACACCCCCTGTATACATTGATAATCTGAGCATAGTGATAGCCCATTTTAAATTTGGACACCCTGTTTTATCTGTCATTTACATGTTAATTGTAAGTGAACAATTTGGACACCCAGTTGTTAAATTTCCAGCAAATTTGGACACCCTTTTACCAAATCCTGGGTAAAACCTTGAATCTAACTATCTTGCAGGGATGCCAGTTTTCCGGCTATTGCCGGAATTCCGGCTTTTTCAAATTTTCCCCAAATTTTTCCGGCGCTCCGTGTTTCATCAGGCCGGAGAAAATATATTTTATTGAAAATAGATTTCCGGCGCTCGTTTGGAGCTTTATGATAATGTTTTGAAAGCGCCCTCAAGCGTTCGTACATGTATAAATGCCGGAAGTATTGAGCGAAGACTAGACTTTTCTGTGGAATGTGTGCGTGGTGCCGTATGATATGTATCGATGTATTTTGTGTGTACATCCATACACGATCTTTGGACCGTACATGAAATCGCTCTGAGAAATTTGTTTCGCGGACAATTGGCGTTACCGACTGAGTTTTTGGCGTTACATTGAGTCATTATGGATGTTGAAAGAGAAGCTAATTTGAAACAAATTGATTGAGGGGTAAAGAATAGGTTTAATTGGCGGTGGCTGGAGTCGAAAGACAGTGGGGGTTATTTTTTATCAGACTACATGAGGAAGATCGACAACGCGGGTAAATTTTCTTTTTCTTTATGTTTTATATAAAAAAATCGCTGTTATGTTTTTTTATTGTTTTTTTGGTCTGAGCGGCGACCCCCATTCCTTCGCAGCAAATTTTTTTTCCGGCTCTGAAGGAAAGAGTCACTGGCATCCCTGATCTTGTAATGTATGCTTCACTTATATTTTTCCTTTTTCAAGCACCTCGGAATATGTTTGGTCATAGGTAGATGGCGCTTGACAAATGTTGTATATTATTATTGTTATAATACGCCGTTATCAAAACTGTTAATGTATTTTACTCTGCCATCAATATACTAAGGTCAAGCTGGTCAACGTGCAGTAGTTCCACCCCCTCGTCCCTTCAGCCTGACGGAGAACAGCAAGAACCACGCCTCTTCCGACTGTGGGGCCAAGATCCTGAACGTCAACAAAGAGGCTCAGAATGCTCCTGCTATATTACAAGCCAATAGAGATGTATATACCTTGAATCCATGCACAGCTAATATATGGTGAGTAATTGTGTATACCCACATGTTGGTGTGTTGTGGCCAAGTGGATAAGAACACGGGACTCAAGCTCTGGTGTTTCTGATCAGCAGAGTGTTGGTGAGAGTGCCGGTCGTGACACTTGTGTCCTTAAGCAAGACACTTAACCGTTATTGCTGTGTCTTCGGATGGGACGAAAGCTGTAGGTCCAGTGTGTTGTGTAATGCACATAAAAGAACCTAGGGCACTTATCATAAAGAGAAGGGGTTTCGCCCCGGTGTTCCTGGTTTGATTGGCAGTATATTGCACCTTGTAAACCATTACATGGAGCTATTAAGGGAAAAAGGTCTCATAGTTTAAAACAAAGCTCCGCATACCTTGCAGGATAAAATACTGAGCGCTTTGATACTCCCCTTGGGGTGTGATAGATCGCTTTATAAGAACTAAGTATTATTATTATTATTATTAAAGGTACATTCATCGTTTGGTTCTTGTCATCGTAATGCTGATTTATAGGCAGTCATTAAAGAAAGATACAATAAAAGTCATTTGTGAAAGTTTCAGCTGAATACAGTGTCTGCTTGCTGAGAAAACAGCAAAAAAACTCTCATGATATTTTCACAAGAACGTTGAATCAATCCATGTTTAATAATAATAATAGCGAACATTTATAACGCGCCATGTCTGTCAGACTTGACACTCCTGGCGCGAGACTACAAATTTTTTCCTGCAAGGTATATGTGGAGCTACGTTTGAAGTATGAGGCCTAGTCATTTATAGCACCATGCAATGGTTTACAAGGTGCTGTGGCGCAATATATGCTGCCGATCAGACCAGGAACACCGGGGCGAACCCCTTCTCTTTCTGATAAGTGCACTGGGTTCTTTTACGTGCATTACACAACACACGGGATCAACGGCTTTAAGTCCCATCCGAAGGACGAAGCATGCGGTTAAGTGTCTTGCTTAAGGACACAAGTACACGACTGGGATTCGAACCCACACTCTGCTGATCAGAAACACCAGAGCTTGAGTTCGGTGTTCTTATCCGCTCGGCCACGACACGCCACGTTTAGCGAGGTGACAGCCGGTACCAACCGCATCTCTGGCTTACATTCGCGAACAACGGACATCAACCCTCAGGTTCAAATGTTTTCGGGTGAACAATTTCCAAACCATATTACTATGAAGGGAATCCTTCCTTAAAATAGTTTATACTATCAACAGCTGCAGTGGTTCTCACTACGTAAGTTTTTATGGTCATTAATTTTTGGAGTATTTACTAATCTATGACCCTACCTTTAAACGATGATTAGGTTTAAATCAGGACATGATAAGGAATTCTGAGAAAATATAATTAGCTGTTGCAAACTGGTTATCAACCAAAAGGACCTATGGTATAAATGCAAAAAATAGAAGTCAATGGCCTGATGTTTGGACCCTAGCAGAGTCTTTCTCGAAGGCAAAAACAAATAATTAGCCTTATATAAGGAGTTTTCTCAGGCTTTTTATTTCTCAGGATTTTTCCTGA
This sequence comes from Plazaster borealis, assembly GCA_021014325.1. Lineage (NCBI taxonomy): Eukaryota > Metazoa > Echinodermata > Asteroidea > Forcipulatida > Labidiasteridae > Plazaster > Plazaster borealis. The sequence continues at coordinate 8,315,793 of CM037456.1, read as the reverse complement.
TTTCAGGTTTTTTTTTTTAACTTTAAGTTTTCTTGAAATAAGTACAAACCACTCACCAAAGGGAGAAAGAAATCATCCCCATTGTGTCCAAACCTGTAGTTATGTATTTCTGATGATGTGCAGAGTCTGCAAACCTCCTGAATTGTTACATCTGAGAGGGTCCAGATCAAGAATAAAGGGGGGGGGACACCCAGGCCCGATAGCCATTTTCCAGGAATTGCCACATTCATCAAATTTCATCCCTGTTCTTTTAAGTGGGTTTCTCACTTTGGGTAAATGTTTATTTGTTTTGTTTTGTATTCAATACAAAGTGCAGACAGATGCATGCCTCGAATTAACCCAGGGCACCCACAGCAATTGCTGCAGTACCCTGTGCTTTTGCTGCGGTGCCCTTTGCAAAGGTCCAATACAAATTGACACTTTCCTCATAGAAGTGCCCCTTACCAGAGGAAAATTGCTGTGCCCCTTCAAGAGCAAAGTTCAAGGCCTGCAGATGTTTTTGTTCTTTTTTGTGATTTTTACCGATGTCATATGCATTTCTCAAATACAGATAACTTTCAAAATAAAGATCACGTGTATTTGCTTTAATATGTGGACAGGTTTTCTGTGGAGTTGTGTGAACCTATACAAGTAAAGCACCTTGAAATAGCCAACTATGAGCTTTTCTCATCTGTACCCAAAAGCTTTCGTGTGTCCATCAGTGACAGGTAAGATAAGTAAAAAGTAGGGGTTTATGGTGGTGTAAATAGGGGATGTTTCAGTAACGTTTTCATTTTATTGCATTTCATTTATTCTGGTTGTGAAGCTAAGGACTCTCAGAAAAGCGAACTTAATCAATGTACTAGCCAAGAACCTTATGGAGAGAGGACGAAGAAGTATAAGTTTCAGTTTTAGATGCGGGAGGAAAACCCCGGAGAACTATATATTCCAGGGAAAACCCACGCAGTCAGGTAGGGACTGAACACCCAATCCACATAGTGCCCCCGGCGTGATTCGAATCGGGGTCCCAGAGGTGGAAGGTGAGGAAAGATACCTCTACACCAACCTGACCTTGCAAGTTAATTTCTCGTTTAAAGAGATTTTTGAACGGCATCTTTATCAACACTGTCATCTTGGTCATGTCTCCTGTATACTTTAGCAATCATGAATACTGGTTCTAAGTATACAAAAAGGGACAGACTATTTTACCACTTCGGAATCGGTTTGGTTTTTTTACATTGGTTTGAATCAGAGAAACACAAGGTAACCTTTCCGCTGTGAAATATCAAACTATAGAGTAATTCAGAATCTTAATACTCCAGTGTGCAGAGAAGACACTTATGGTGCTTTATCTTATCTTTAGATTCCCAACCCGTGAGTGGCGACAAATCGGCACATTCCATGCTCGTGAGGAGCGGTCACTGCAGAGCTTTCCTGTCCATGAGGAGCAGATGTTTGCCAAGTACATGAAGATTGAAATGCTGACGTTCTTCGGCAGCGAGCATTACTGCCCCCTCAGTATCCTCAGGTAACTTAATGCTTTTTTTTCTTTTCTTCTAATGCCTGGAACAACTTCGGAGCGCCCTCAATTTTTTGCAGTCAGACGGCTGAGGTATATTATTCACTGGGCCATTCCATTGTGTCTGTTGTATGCACAAGCATGCACCTACCGTGCTGCGCTTCAATTCAGAGGGACAGAAGGAAATCATGCTCGTATTCTCCCTTTAGCCAGGGGTTATTGTGTAATGGCCGATTTCCGACCTTTGTCCTTTTGTTATAAATACAAATGTGGCATACAAGAATGGTCAGGCTGCCACCATTGTTTGTCATTATATTCAGCTCAACGGGAAGTAAGTGTGAGTGTTCCGAGATTCCAGCATACCATGGCAGTTTATCGTCCATGGCTTACGGCCGAGCTTTTGCGATTAACAGTGAACGCATACTCATATTTTCGCACAAGCGGAAAGCAAATCCATGTGCTTATTATGAGAACCTTTGTTCTCTTTCCTTTGTCAAGTCGGGGTTTCATTGTGGCAACAATATTTTCAAAAAATCCCCCAAAATAATACCTCACATGGGCGCGGAAAATGTTTCCGATTTCCGATGTGAAGTGGTTCAAGACTCAGTATAGGAGTGCTCATTTTCAGAAAATATTATCTTTGTTTAATCCAAGAGTTTGCTGAGAGATTGCTGTCTTGATTTTGTTTACAGAGTGTTTGGCACAAGTATGGTTGAAGAGATTGATGAAGAGAATATACCAGAACATGGACTCCATGGGGAGTCAGGTTAGTGTCTTCAAGCTTTTACTCCACCTCCCCCTCCCTCACCTTAACAAACTCCCGCCCCCTTTACACACTCTTTTTCTGAGTGATCAAATGCAGGGCTCGAATTTGCATTTTGGCCGCAGACCCGGGGCCAGTGAATTTAGTGTCGGGCCAGTAAACTCACCCCTGGACAAGTCCAGCAGTCTTGTGTTTTTCAATTGATTAATAATACCTCGCTGTGTATAATATCTTTAAAAAAATAGACAAATAATGTTCAAATGTTGACTTTGACTCTGATAAACATCTTTCAATTCTGTTGAGTATAGTTAACCAAAAGACAAATGAGATAAATCTTAGTGCTTGTTCAAATGCAAATAATTTACATATAAAATTGTGTTGACAAAGTTTGTTATTTTGATTCTGGTCTTGTATTAAAAAAAATTGGTCCAGTAAAACAGACCCTGTGGTCTTGTGGATTTTCCCACCAAATTTGGGCCTTAAAATTAGGAAACTTAGCAAAACAACGTGGCACTTGCTGACTGTATTGGATGGGGATCTTCAGCTATTAATGTTGACAATATTTTGGTTTGAATCCTGGCCTTAACAGTGCTGGCTCTGGTTTGCATCAGCGAATCACTTACATGTGTAATTACTTCATATTTAACCCGTAAGAGAACCACTTTGTGGCCACTAAAGGCATTTTGGTACAAGCCGCTTGTGGCCGCTATGGTCTCTAAAGGGTTAAAAACTGTATTTTTTTTTGAAGGTTTTGATGTTCACATAAAAGAAACCTGAACATTTTCACAGAAAGAGTTCAACTTCACACCCAATGTTTTTTTATTGGTCATTATTTTGGAACAGGGCCCAAATTCATAGAGCTGCTTAAGCACAAAAGGTAGCTAAGCACAACAAAAATTATGCTCACCAGAATAAGGTTACCAGCCAAAGTACCATGTCACCTGCACCATCTTTGACTGGTGTCCTGCAAAGTTTTGCTTTAACACAACACTTTTAGGTAAAATTGTCTGCTTGAAGTACCCCGACAATTTTCCAATGGGAGATTTTGAACACTAGGTGGCAGGAGACTTACCAGGTAAATTTCAATTGTTTATGTAGTTCTGAGCATGCGCACATTACCCGAGAACAATGGATTTACCTTGTAAGTCTGCTGCCACCTAGCGTCCCAAAAGTCCCTCATTGGTTTGCCTGATAAAGCAGTTGTTACTTTTTTTACCCTTGGCAGAAGTGTTACCAGCCCACCCGACCCAGGTTCCTGAGGATGATAACAGTAGTTTACTGCAGAGTGCCAAGGGGCTCGTCAGGAACATCATGAACGTTATCACTGGGAACGGTAACAATAAAGCTGCACCTCACTGTGAGAGTAAGTCAGAATTACTACGTCAAGGGAAGTGGGTACAATGTACATGTAATTAGGCAATAATAATTGGGTTGGTTGCTGGCTGCTGTTAATGGACCGAACTGAAAACTAAAATTATCAAGAACCAGGCCTCGGCGGGTTTAAACCACTAGTTTAAGACCTCTTCACCACACATTGATTTCCTTAAAGAGGATCTGCCGTGATAGGAAGAATTACTTTAAAATACGTTTTAAATCCTTAAGGCCATTTTTTTTTAATAACTTGGATTACGGGAATCGCCGCCCGAAAAAATCGTGTTTCTGAAATTTTTTTTAAAAATCCCCGCCCGAAAAATCTAATTTTGTAGGGGGGGAAAAAAAAAAAAAAAAAAATACACAACACTTTCATAATACAACAGTGCCACCGATCGCGTACATGTACAAAACACCATCGTGTACATGTTTTTCTAGCGATTTTTTCTTCTGGAATTTACAACGAGACCTCTACATGTACACATACATGTACTGTACAATGTACATGCACATGTACACGTATTAAACCGCGGCGTGAGTCAGTGTCAACGGAGAAAAAAAAATCGCGGCCGATGTATGATGGAAACCAGACCAATGGTATGCATTCACGTACAAAAGTGTGAGTCCGTTTATAGACTATACTATTTGCCCAAGTGCATACATTTTGGCCATTTAGTAACAACCACGAGAGCATCGACCGCTCAACTCACGACCCAAACTCATGCAATCAATTGATGCGTCAACAAATGGTCTGTGTGCGCGAATTTGGGCAGAGCATCAGCGTGTCGTGTGTGCTTCCTTCTGCACTGACAGTTGTTTATTTACAAGGTGTCCGGTTCGTTCACAATGGCGGCCGCTGACGAGGCTTGGTGCATCTTGCTGCTTTTTCGGGAAGGAGCCCGATTCTTGAAAAGAAAATTGATGAAATGTCACTCTACAGAACCGGTGTACGTCCGTGGATTAGGAATAAATCATGAGCCTTAAATCACGGAGATATCGGTAAATTTGTCTTTATTTCAATTTTGTTCTAACATTTGTTAATTTGGTGAAAGTCTGACTTTTTGTTCGACACGGTTTTTAAAAAAATATGAATAAATTTTTTTCAAGCCGAAAATGTGAACAATTTAGGGTCGCGGTGTAAAAGTAAGGGCCGGTCAGTAACCAGAAACCGAACATTTTGTTTGGCCTAAAACACTGGCGACATTCATTCAGTGAGTGGTTGCTTTTATCTACATAAATTGTCTATATATGTACGTGTTTTAGAAGCCGCCCGCGTGCATTTTTTTTTTTTTTTTCCCCGCCCTATTTTCTGGGCTCTAAATTCCGTAATCCCCCTTTTTTCTTTTTTTTTTCCCCCGCCCCCCGCCCGTTTTTTGTAGCTTACAAATCCGTAATCCAAGTAATAAAAAAAAAATGGCCTAAATAAGCCTATATTTACCAAAGTAACACTGTGACAGAATTGTAGAATGTTTAGAATTTGTTTAAAAAATGCAGTTTTCACCACTCCTCTTTACCCTCGGCGCGGGCAAAATCGGACAAACAGCCGTCGTAGCAAATATTGTGTCCTTAGAATTTCTGGAGAATCGTGACGTCACCTTACGTACTCCTCTCGGGGTACATGTACATGTACATGTACAACGGGTATACATACACAGTATACATTATTTTGTAGCGCATCTGAGCGAGAATAGAGGGAACAAGACCAAACTCGGCACACTGCGACGTACAAGTACTGCACCCGACTCACATCCATCTCAACAAGAGAACATGTACTGTTTACATGACGGTTTGTAGTTCCGGCACGCAGAAGTTTGTAATCGCTCCGCGCAGACCATTCATGGATTGCTTCGAGGCCAGTACGTAAGGTGACGTCACGATTTTACCGATTTTGTGTGCTGCCCTCATTGCTACGTTTTTCATGAATTATTCGGCGGCCTACTTCGCGGAGTGAAAATAACCTGCAAATATCACATTTTTTAATAATCTAATGTCACAAAAGAGAATTTAATATGATTTGAAATATATCAGAGAGCAGAAAAACGTCAAATTATATCATCGCGGCAGATCCTCTTTAATAACAGTGTTGGGAGCCGGTTTGAATGAATGGGTTGGTGGCTGGCTGCTGTTAATGGACCGAACCAAAGGCCAGGGCTATTAACAGCGGCCAGCCACCAATTTTGTTCACTTGATTCATAAATATTTACTTATTTATTAATATCTATTTATATTTATTCACATTTATACTTATAACCGCGGTGCGCAGTCACTATCACATGATCTGATTAGTAATGGCGCCCTCTGTTGCCCAGTCACATTTAGGAAATGAGACATTCAACCTAATGTGTTTCTTTAACCCTTTCATGCACCATTTATTTTAGTGATAAATTGATCAAATGGACACATTAATTTACTTATTTTTTTGCAAATGGTAACCCCCCAAAAAGCAGGTCCTAGCATTCACATTCTGAAAACTGTGTGGCCGTGCGAATTTGTATTTTTCATGTTACAACTATTTTTTGAAGGGCTTTAAACCGGTCGCTAGCGACCGGTCGGTGCGTGAAAGAGTTAACCGAGTACAGACTTTTTGGTGTGTTGAGTTAATGGTGCGCTTTGTTTGCTTCTTATTTTTGTAATAGATGAGAACTCATCGTGTGGAGTTGGTAATAAGATGCTGCCATGTTTGCCAGAAGAAGAACCGTACGTACTTTTAGGGGCCATTCAGAATTATCAATGTTTAAAAATTTTGAAATTGTTTTGACCCACCAAATTTTTTGATGTTTTAGATATTGACTGATTATTTAAAACACCCTATAATTTGAAGTACAAAGTAATGCCTCAAATGAAGCAGATATTTTAAACAAATGTTCTCCCAGCTCAGGAGTTTTTAATGGCTTTTCCTGGCTTCCAGCAGGCAACATTTTTCAGTTGAAACCGAAGAGAAAACTCTTGCCATTTCCCCCAATGGTCGTGGAGGTCGGCTACCGAAACAAGGTTGACTGTTAACAATGGAACTGCACTAACAGTTCTTCTATTATTTAAACTGAAAACTGAATTTCGATTTTCAGTTTTTTCTTTTGACTCGCCCACCCACAATTTCGAAAAAAATATCAAGATTTTTAAACATTCATAACTCTGAATGGCCCCTTCCATCTAGATAAAGTAAATGGATTTGGAACTTCTTCTACAAGTACCCTCATTTTCTTCAATAGACTGTGCAAGTCTCGCACATATCGAAAACGAGAAAATAACTATATTTGTTTCTATGAAAATCAAAGCTTCTTTTTAAATTATATTCATACAAAATTCTTGAAAATAAAAATACCCATAGGAAGTTGTTATTAAAAAAAAAATTGTTTTTGTTTAATACATTTAGTTTGTTCAAATTAATATTGAAACAAAATTAAAACTTGAAGCGAGGATGCTTATTGTTAGAAACCCCATTTGCCAATCACACTCGAACGTGTGCGTCTATCACATAGGTTTAATAACAACATGCCCGTTGTTTGGGCAGCATTCTTAATTTTTTATAAGTATATTATTCTCAGGTTTTCTTCGTTATTTTGTTGAATTGGTCTTACTTTCATATTGTTTATCACTTAGTAATACATTCCCAACATCATATATAATTTTCATGGTCATAAACCACATTAAACTAAAGTAATTGATGAAACAAAATCCCACCCACGTAAATCTCCATATGGTTGGGACCACAATGGTCCGGAAGTTCAAATATGCGCGAGACTTGCACAGGCTATTAAACATTTTAAAATATCAATTGATTAACTTCGCTCTTAACAAGACGTTCCCCATTGTGATAAAGCTTCATCCATCAGGATTGCATAAACTATCTCATCTACTCTTCAAAAACTAAAGTCTGCCTATCTTTGTAAAAATGTATAAAAAAAATTGTTGTCATATCTTGTTTTTCTCCAGAGGTGCCCTTGAAAAAGAAAATGCAACTTTATCAATGATGGAGAAGTCTAGAGGAAGTAGCCAGTGTGTGTTCAGAAACATGTTTGATTTTAGCGTAGACAATAAGTGGTTCCAAAAGGAGTGTAGCGGATCCAGGTGGTGCTTCAGCCCAAACTATGGCCAGCATTTCCAAGATTGTTGTATAAAGGACATATACACTTCTTCAAATAGCATTAATTCATTTTTGTTTTGCAAAGACTCCATGCATCTGCCGCTGTACCGCAGCGTGCGGACGCAGAAGCCTCTGGTTGTCAGTAAAAACTTGTTGGATTCCCACGAGGAGAGACTTCACGACAGAGATGCAAAGCCAAAATACCAAAGTCACATTGACGTAGAGGTGGAGGTGACTTCTGTGAAGTCAGAAAAGGACCACCTCAAGAGCGGCGATCAAGCGAAGGATGACGAGGAGCCCGCCAGGGAGGGTCTGAAACCAAGTGGTGCTTCATCTCCAATTCCCTCCAAACCTTCTGTTAAGAGACATACAGAGTCGCAACTAAAACCCAGTAGTTCCCTGCCGGCAATCAAAGCAGTTTCTGCAACTCCAACGCCAGCTCTGACTACCACTTGCGGAACGCTACCTTCAGACCATCCTGAGCCCCAAACCGTTCCTCCCATGAATATTCAGCCAACAGTCGCCCAGAGAGGCAATGAGCTCCAAGGAGAGAGTGGTGCCATCGTTGTGGAACCTGATCTCGGTAAGGAGACAGAAGCGGCGAGACGTCAAGAAGCCGAGGAGAAGCCCTCCCATGAAGAGGTTAGATTGCCAGTGATTGACGCAGAAGAGGAGCAGGAACAAGAGGATACTATTGTCAGAACACTGGATGAAATACCAACTCCCTTGGAGCCCAAAGCACAGAGCGACACCATGGTACCAAAAGACACCAGAGTAGATCCTGCGAACCTCCCGGATGAAAGCAGGAAAGCTGACACCACGGGGAAGGACCCCGGCAAGACCACAACTCCAGATGAAACTGCCAAAACTATAAAAGCAGAACCGGTCCTGAAGGTTCCGGAGATTGTTAAACCAGACTTGCCAGGAAAGGGATTCAAACCTCCGTTGGAGTTGGGGGGCAATGGAGCTGGTATTGGATCCATGGGGGCAACGCAGAAGGAGTCGGTCTTCATGAGGTTGAATAATCGCATTAAGTCGTTGGAGTTTAACATGTCACTGAGCAGTAGATACTTGGAGGAACTCAGTCAGCGGTTAGTGAATATTTTGGTTTACTGAGAGCTAGGTCTCTATTAGTCTTGGTTCCAAGATGCTCCTGTTGTGGAATCAGTAATACGTGTAGTCAAAAACAAAAACTTGTTTCCACTAGAGGGCTATCATTCCTGTGACCGCTATCACCCCATGAATCAATAGCGGTTACAGGAATGATAGCGCCCTCTAGCGGTTAGGGGTTCAAGGGGCGATCGTGGTTTAGATAGCAGTTAGGTTTTCGTGACTACATGTGTTCGTGACTACACAACTGGAGCGTCTTGGAACCAAGACTAGGTCTCTAAGGAAAATGACTATGAGACAAGTTTTGATGCTGTCAATTTGCAGTTGAAATTTTTTAAATGAGGTTGAGTATGAAGGGGTCACTTTGCTGAACACTGGAAAGAGTCGCCAATTAAAAACTTCTACCAGCTACTATGTTATTTGATGTCTGTGCTTATGGTTGATGCCCCCTGATAATTTGTTTTTAAACAAACGAAGTTCTGACCCAAATGTTTTCATTTTTGAAAAAGTTTTATTTTTATTACTTGTTTTGTACTTTACCAGGCTAGTGTCTGTTTCAAACCGGCACAAAAATGTTTTTGGCATCTGGAAAATATAATTGAGTTTTCACAGCTTATGTTGATACGTTTTACTCTTCCAAAAATAATAATGAAAACCCATATTTGTTTGTCAGATACCGCAAGCAGATGGATGAGATGCAGAAAGCGTTTAACAAGACAATACAGACACTGACGCACAATGCCCAGAAAGCTGAAGAGAAGGTAGGACATATCTACAATCCCGCCCATAATGCTTGTGCCACCTGACAATAAACATTACCCTTTCTCGTCCCCCACTCCCCCGCTCAATGTTGTTGTCACTTTAGATTTAGTTGTTTAGGATTCTTTTCCCATTTTGAATTTGGATGTAGGCTTTCGAGTCACAGTGGTTTGGTTCACTGTTTTTCATCCTGTCCATTTTAGAATGAGTTAGTCTTGGTATCTGCTTCCAATAGTTGTTCTTGCCTTTCTGTTACTGTTCCATTACATCATTAGTAACGGAACAGTCACAAATATTACTTTATTGTATTGTTGCATGTTAGGTGATGATCTTGGCCGATTATATATTAATAATGAGTATAACAATAATCATAATAGTACCACTCAGCTTGCCAGATTGCAAAGACTACAAAACACAGCTGCCCGGATTGTTACACTGTCTAATCGTAGAAGTCACATCACACCAGTACTTCAATCTCTCCATTGGCTCCCTATGCCTTATAGAATTGTATTTAAGTTACTTTTGCTTGTGTTTCATTGCCTGGAAGGTTCTGCTCCAGAATACAATACCAATCTGTTCATTCAATATCATCCCTCTAGAAATCTTCGGTCCTCCTATTCATTTTCACTTGTTGTTCCTAAAACTCACACCTTATGGGGGATCGCTCATTCCCACATGCTGGATCTTCTCTCTAGAACGAACTTCCTCAATATATTCGTAACATATTCGATGTACACAATTTCAAAGTTACTCAAAAACTCACCTTTTCAAGATGTATTTCTTTAATTCTAGTTTTGTTGCTTTCCATTGTTAATTATTGTATGTTTTCCCTAATTGTTATTTTGCTTTCTTTTCACTGGATATATTATATATGTATTGTTTTGTTTGCATTATCTCTTCTTCTCTGTGCCTTGAACATCCTATAGATTGATTTGGGGCATTACAAACCTTTTTTATTCATCCTATATTATATCCATCTTTTGGAGTTTGTTAGAAGTGCTAGGATCCAGTGTTTTTGAATGAATGTTCAATGTTTTCCCTGTAACCTTTTTTTCTTGTATCTTCAGTGCATTTTTTGTAGTTCTTATGTGAGCTGGTCTCCATGGGAGATCAGTGATTTTTTTCTCACTGAATGGGTTACCCAGGATAAGCAAGAAATAAATAAAATAAAACCACCCCAGCTGGAGCGCAGACCGCGCAAAGAGAGTCAACATTGACTGCGGGCCGAGGGGGGGGGGCCCAACAAGTTATGACCGGGGTTGTAGGTGCGCTCACTTGCAAACTGTGAATGACTCCGAGAAATAAAGTAGCCAATTTCACGTAGTACAATTAATCTCATGTTACAAATTTCAGCTGTGTGGACAAACTAAAAAAAATTATAAACATCTCCTTCACAAGGATTCACTTTTTTGAGGTATGGTTTGACAATTTTGTTGAGCAACATTCAGTTAAACTTTTGAACCCTTTGTATGCTTTTCCATCAGGACCAGAAGCAGCAGGAATATATCACACGCCTTGAAGGTCAGATGTCAGAGGTCATGTCCAGTATGGAGACAACCACTTACAGATTAGACTCCCTTCATAGAGAGGTCAGTAGAACCGACCTTCGTTCTTCTCACATGAGACTGTGCAAGTCTGGTGCGCGATTTTGAAATTCCTGAACCAAGTTGGTTGCAACCGTATTGAGTTTTACGTGTGCGTGATTCTGTTCCTTCAAATACTTTAGTTGAATGTAGTTTATGGCTATAAAATTATATCACATTATTGGGAAAGTAAACCCCAGCTGAACACGTCGCAGAAGTAGGAATTTTTCTGTTGGTGCTGTTGGCAACTGATGCCGATCGTTTAAACATCACCGTAGTTTATACTCAGGTCTTAAAAAATCGGAGACTGATATGTTCCTGACGGTCTTAGCTCGGGCGCAGCATCATCCAGAATAGTCAGTCTTCGACTGTTTTTATGTCATCACAAGTTTGACCTGAGGGCGGCTTTAGTCTCCACAGCCTCCTGTGGAATTTTGTGGCAGGGGCCAGTTGGGCAAGAGAGTATACCGAAAGTAATTAAATCTCTTCTACTGTTTTTTCATTTCAAATTTTCAGGTTATTGAACGCCACCTCTTCCTTATGTTTCTTGAAATCCTGCTCATGTGTTTCCTCTTCCTGATTTGCATACGGCGAATACGCAAAGAGAGACGCAAGTTGCAGATGACCATTCCGTCTATCATCAAGGCAAACGATAACGGAGCAAGGAGACGCTCACTCCCAACAGCTAAATCCAAAGACGTACGTAACAACAATGTCCTGCCTGGAGGGCGCCCTCGACGGAGGACAGTGTCAGGTATTAAGTCAAGTGTTTTTGATTTTTAAGCTTATTTAAGCGGATTAAGTCACCGGAGCTGAGATTTCTATTTTGAGGAAAGCGTTACAAGCTTAACAGTTTAAGCTGACATTGATTGCATAAGGTCAACGTCTTCTGTAGACTGGAATGTTATTCCTCCTGCCACACCCAACTTGACATAATTTGTTCTAGGTATATTTAGAGTTGTATTATTGGCACTTTTCTAAGCAATTCCTAACGAGAATACTCAAGGGTGAATTGTGGGATAACCATTCAGATTCAATATCACATTTACTTTCCATCCTGCACAGTACATAATGTAAAAGAAAATGTTGTGGAGGTACGATCCGAATAAACCAAGGCTTGTTAGAAGAGTGCCTTTAGAAGAGAAAACGAAAAGAAATAATTAATTAGTTAATGAAATAATTAATTGCAAAAATTAGTTAGTGGCCTGACGTTTCGACCCTAGCAGAGTCTTTCTCGAAGGCTAAATGACAACACAACACACAAACAGGAGATGACAGAGATGAAAGCACACAGAAAAAGCAGGGGATGAACAAAGAGGGGGTGGCAAAGGCAAAGGGGGGGTTAGAGGAAGGGGCTGGTTTGACCACAAGAGGTGGGGAACACAAAAGACAAAATCAAAGATGGGAAGAGGGAGAAAAAAGTAATTAATTAGTGTACATGTATGAGGCAGACTGATAAGGATTAATTAGTTAATCAAATAAGACAAGACAAAGATAAACATGGGGACAATGATCTGACCCAAAAAGAAATTAAGATGAGTGACGACTGAAAGACTGTAAATTTGCAGAGGAGTAGAGGTAGCTCTGGAGAATGAACCAAAAGAGTAAAATTATGCTACATACTGGGAGATAAGATACTCTTTGGAAGAGTTCTTGGTTTGTGCCCACTGTGTAAAAGATTCCCTAACAAAAATATGTTCATGAAGTCGCAACTAGTGGTGTCCAACATTTTTATCCAAAATGTTGTCAGAAACTGTTTCAGAAATAATTACGGATAGGTGCTTGTAGGTTTCCTTTTGTGTCAATTTCCCCCCGACTAATTCATTATTATTTTTGTCATTGTTCAATCATTAGGAAGCTGTGATGATCTACTTATTATAGGTCCAACAATCCCCGTAAAGAAGATCCACGAGCCGGTACGCCACAAACCAAAGGCCAAACCAAGGCACAGATCCTCATCGAAAAGTTCATCAACCTCTGGACTACACAAAAGTCGCTCCAACCTCCCACCCAACCAACCTTCCAAAATGTCCCCCGCTGGCCTGCTCTTCAGAGGGTCCGTTTTAAAAGTGGACCGTCCCTCCCCGGAGTTTCCTAATAGTCCCTTAAACAGAACATTCAGTGCTGAAAACCTCAAGAGTCGTGTGGAGGAAGTCAAAGGGGGAGCTCCCCCTACAAGACCACATTCCAGAGCGGGAGGTAAAAATGCTGGGAAAAGGCATGGGTTGTGGATGAACGGGCGGAGGTAACAGAACCTTGAGGTAAGCTTCAAACCAAATCAGTAATGTGTGGCCAGAAATTTGGCTAATTATATTAAAGATGCAGTGTTTTTTAAATGCTTCAACATACATGTAGGCTACCTCAAGAAAAAGCCTGTTCTATCAACGCAATTAAGGGAAATCTTACAGCACCTTCAAATTGTATACAATTTGTACAAATCCACGGTTTCTTGTTACGTTGATCCATAGTTGTTAGAAATCTTTGGGTTTGTTAAAGTATTTGTTGTGACTTGATGCTATTTACATAGGCATGTTGACATTCGTAAATAACAAATATCAACATGTCAAGTCATGAAAATCATTTTAAAAAAACCCCAGATTTCTGATGTTCAATATTATCATTGTTTAAGCGAAATTGCCTATTCTAATTTTCTTGAAAAGACAGTACTTTTATTAACTGCGTATTGACCCAATTCACCTGACGTCATCACCCAAGATACATGTAAATCTTGGGTGCGCCATTTTGGGAGACGCATTCCCCGTGTGTTGCTTCGCGCCTGGTTAAATGCGCAGCATAGAGCAAGTTTGGGTGGGTGACTAGAGTCCACTAGACTTGACCATAGTCGATCTAGATGTCACTCGAACGCTGCATGGTTGAACTAGCTAGTCCAACTGGATCAACCTATCCTGGGGGGGCACTGTTTCTCTAGTCAACTCGCAAAGTTACGTCACTGTTTCAAGATGGCGGTTAGGTTACATGATGGAGGAAGTTTTGTAAAAGTTTGTAATCACAGTGCAGTTAATTTTAATAATTATTTGCTGTAGTACTCCATAGTGTAACCATAAAAGTGGTAGCTTTTTGCCAATATGCCAATCAGTAAGATAATCATTAATTATCGCACTATATTTTATGCAAGTTATGTTGAACAAATGTAAGAAAATGAACACGACGGACCAGCCCAATCTTATCTGCCCATCACGTCGTCGCCTTGTTGCCTGCCATCGGCTATCTAGATTTGACCAGTCAATCGACAAGAAGCGTTTGAGTGAAACACAGACCACGCATCCGTGATTTAAACTGCAAATTGACTAAAGGATAGCACCCAAACTTGCTCATATTTTGACATAGGGTTTGACTCCCAGATTGGCAGACAATGAGCACACAGTGGCCATGTTTGATGTCAGTATAGACCTTATGCACATGACGTCATTTGAGTAGGGCGCCCTCAGCTAGAGATCAAAGGAAGGTAGCTCATTGGCTGGTCCTGTGCACCGCGTGTACACAGCTGCGTGTTTTCCATTGTTTCATTATAGTTTTACCTCTAAGATGGCAGCTTGATGACGTCAATGTATAAGGTCTATAAGTGGGTCTGTCTATAGCCAGGATTGACATAGTTCCAGTTTTTTTGTTCACTTACAGTTTCATAATGTTTATCTCCTGGGCCCAGTTTCACAGAACTGCTTAAGCAGAGAATATTGTTTCATAATGTTTTGCTTAGCAGAAATGAGCAGGACACCAGTCACAAATTGTACATGTTATATTGTAGTTTGGATGGTAACCTTATTCTGGTAAGCATAATTTTGTTGTGCTTAGCTACTTTTTGTGCTTAAGCAGCTTTATGAAATTAGACCAAGATTTTGTATTGTTTTCCTGAACAACCACAGCCCAATTTCATAGAGCTGCAGGAAATATTGCTTAACAATTTTCTGCTAAGCAAAAATAAGCAGGATACCAGTCGGTGATTGTACATGTGACATGACATTTTGGCTGGTAACCTTAATCTGGTCAGCATGATTTTGTTGTGGTTAGCTACTTAATGTGCTCAAGCAGCTCTATGAAATTGGCCCCTGGGCCCATATGCATACAATGTAGAGCTGCTTAAACAGAAGAAAACAAATTCTGCTAAGCAAAAACTAGCAGGCTACCAGTGACAGATGGTACATGTGCCGGTGTAAGACCAGAACGAAAAACCCCATATTGTTGTACATGTACATAAAGACAACATGGTACAACACAGGATTAGGTCATTGATAAGTGCTGGGACCAATTTCAGAATAGCTAAGCACAGCAACATTATGCTTACCAGAATAAGGTTGCCACCCAAAATACCATGCCACATGTAAAATCTGTGACTGGTATCCAGATTGTTTTTGCTTAGCAGAACATTTTTAAGCAATATTTGCTGCTTCAGCAGTTCTATGATTTTGAGTCCAGGATAATTTGGATACCAGTCACAAATGATACATGTGACATGTCATTTTGGCTGGTGACCTTATTCTGGTATGCTACTTTTTGTGCTGGAGCTGTTCTATGGTATTGGACCCATTTGTGTACACGTGTACTATAACAATGTTTTTTGTATTTTCCAGATGAATCTTCCATTTATTTCACCTGCTCCAATGAACGGAGACTAATGTTACAATGTGATTGACCAATGCAGATTTAATTATGTAATGATTGAATTTATAAAGTTGCATCATAAATTTCTTTATTTTTGTGGAGAGAACTGATATTTTTGGATGTGGGATGTTGGGATGTAGTCAGGAGGGATTACTTCATCTGATAAGGGAATTAGAGGTGGCCACACGAACAACAGTTAAAATACCACATTTATTGTCGGTTTTTGTTGTCATCCTGAAATGTTGTGTTATGTCTTTTTAATTTCCCCATAGACAGGAAACAAAATAAAGGGTACCATTATGCAGCTGTCATGTTGGCAGTTTTGCCCAATGGTTGTAACGTTTTGTTAATTATTAAATCACCCTCAAATTTCCATAAAAAATGGACGGAAAACTGCCTTTTCTGTCTATTTGTTGGATGAAATTTGAAATAATAAACTAATAATACTAATCAACTCAAATTATTTTCAGTATGAAACACTTTTGGGTGGTTTCAGGGACTGAACAAAAAGTTGCAACCATTGGAAAAACTGCTAACGTGACGTTAGATAAGTGGTCACTTTATTGCGTTTCCTTGTCATATATACGTCGAATGTGAATCATTATAACTCATGAAGAATTATAGGTATGTAGTCAACCACATTTCAGAAGCAAGACATCTGCTCTGTATGAATGTGAACGGTCTAAGGTTCGAATCCCAACGCATGTGGATTTTTTTCCCTTGATTGAATGCAGAAAGCAGCCTTCCTGCACAGTGCTTGAAAGCTAATGTGCATCACTGAAGGACAAAATGAAAAGTAATGTTCCTTTTATATTTTGTTTTTTACCCTTACACCAATGTGTATTAAGCACTGTATACTCAGTACTTTCCAGAGGTCTGTGAAAAAATCCACTCGGGTGGGATTTGAACCCACCCGAGTGCTACATGTAGAGCAGATGTCTTACCATTAGACCACCTAGCTAGCCCGGTGGCTAGAGGCATTTCAAATCCTATTTTTTAGCTGCAGCTAGGTAACCGCAACGATTTAATAGATGTTAATTTTGCATCGGAATGCAATGTTCCTTTTCTGAACAAGAAAAACCCAGTTATTTCGTAACCTCTATTACTAAGTCAACAAAAGAGTTTCAACTTGCTCTGTTTATATTTACATGACTGAGTATATATTTATATATGATTTGAGGCATTGCATGATGGAGAATCAATATTATACAAGCATTTTGTTTGCAGTGACACAATGTGAAAATATCTACTTTGCTGTGTAGATTATTCTTATCAGAACTTGTCCCTGCTATTAGCAGGCAAGTTTTTTAAAGGTATCGTACACGTTTGGTAATTGGAGCCTATTGTTTGTTTCAATCCTATATAGTTGTAGATATATACCATAAAACTAACCTGTGAAAATTTCATTTCAAAAGGTGGTAGCCTTTTTGAGATATTGCCGAAAATCTGGAGCGGTTATGTCCACGCAGGAAGAATAATCTGCATTGGAATACACACTGAGAAGCGTTACCAAAATGTTTGTCAATATTCAAAATATTTGGGGGATAAAAAGTGATAAATTTTTCCATAACCGCAGTCCTTCGAAGTAAAAAGTCCCTCAAAATGCATTATACTATCCGAAGCTGCTGTACTTCTTACCAAGTAAGTCTTTATTGCCATGAGTCATTACCAAACGTGTACGATGCCTTTAAAGGCCCTGTACACTATTGGTAAGATCGAAAAACACAAATGTTCACAGATTCACACACAACTTACATGATTTAAAGTAAGTAATGGTTGAAAGGGTTCCTTAAAACATTTCTGCCTAAGATGCTATCGTTTCTGAGAAATGAGTAAAACAATAGTTTTTATCACGCGCGATATTTTGAAAAAACAGAAAACACATAAGGTCTCTTTTCACTATTTTCTCGTGATCTCGATGACCAATTGAGCTCAAACTTTCACAGGTTTGTTTGTTCATGCAAATGTTGAATCACACAAAATGTGGACACTCTTTTTGAGCTGTTACCAAAAGTGTACAATACCTTTAAAGAGCAATCTCCACAGCATCTACACAGCAAAGTAGATACTATCACTTGGTGTGACCGCAAACCGAATGTACGAATACACATGAACGTTTCTGTGTACTGTACCCCATTTATACAGTGTCATCCACACCATCATTTCAAATGGAGCAAAAAATGTACAGAAATAAAATCAAACACTGATCTTTAGGGAATTTTTATGTCAAGTTACTCTAATAACTCCAGTTTGCTTCCGAGTTTGATTCCGAGTTGCATTTGTAAAATAAATGCAACTGTTAAGTTGTTTGGTTGTTTGTTGTTTTTTTGTACCAACCAAACTCTGTACAGACATCGTTATTATTTTAAATGCATTATTACGTTCACATAGTAACTAACTTGTTGTTTATTTCGTTGCAATATGTATTTACAGAACACACTTTATTTCATTGTATACATGTATCCTATTCACAATACATTAACAATAACACTAATGAGGCGATAACACTTGATACAATTTTTTTCAATTTACGAACTGGGCTCAATTTCATAAAGCTGGTTAGCACAAAATAATAAAGCTTAGCGCAGAAAAATCTAGCTTACTAGAAACAGGTTACCCGCCAAACTACATTGTAATGTGTATTGTTTGTGATTGGTTCCCTGCTAATTTTGGCTTAGCAGAAAGAAATTGCTAAGCATCATTTTCTGCTATGCTGTTAAGCAGAAAATACTGCTCAGCAAATTTTTTGCTAAACAACAAATGAGTTGGGAACCAGTCACAAACAATGTAAACTCTATGAAATAGTGGCTGGTATCCTGTTTCAGCTAAGCAAGACATTTATGTGCTTAGCAAGTTTTTGTGCTTGCAGGTTTTTTATGAAATTGGGCTCAGGTGATAGGTTTACCATCGTACAGTTAAACAATTTTACCAATGTAACTCAACAGCTTTATATGAAAGCATTGATATTCAAACAGGTTTTTGTGGTTATTAAAAATTGCTTGAATATTAATTAGTAGTTAAAAATTATTTTCATATAATATGCATTTTTTTGTCTATCACTGTGCCTTCCTTTATTAATTGAAGACACGTGTCAGATTGTGTTGGAATTCATGGATCTAATTATTACTTATATACAATTTGAGAATTTTGTTTAAACAAAAAAAATGTGTATAAGGTAAGGGTGCAATTTTTTTTCCTTATGCCAGACATGTGTTTTTAGTGTCATAGTGTCAGGTAAAATTCAAGTATTCATCCGTTTATACATGTACCTCGTGATTATCTGGGGTTTTGTTGTTGAGGAAATTAAAGATGCACAGGCTGAATACTCCCTAGGGAGCTGAGATGGTTTAAGGAATGAAATAAATGCTCCGGTGACCGGGGTAAATAATGTGTCAAAATATTGGTGGGTACCAGAGAAGTGTCCATTGTTATTATTACTACAATACATTGGTGCATACTATTTCTTAGTTTTGTTTGCAGACATCTTTTTTTCAGCTCAATTTCGTGGGCCCAATTTCATAAAACCTGTTCAACACAGATAATTGGCTTAGCACAGAAATATCTTGCTTAGTAGAAACGGGTTACCAGCTAAAATATAATGAAATGTATATTGGTTGTGACTGGTTCCCTGGTGATTTTCGCTAAGCAGAAAAAAAGATTACTGAGCATCAGTGTCTGCCGAAGAGCTTTATGAGACTGGGCCCTGCAGGAACAATATGTGTATTTGCCCTGTTGACTACAGAATATTAAAACCAAAAATCTGACATTCATTTTTTAGCATTAAAACCAAGGACTACTTCCAATGTTTAATACAAAGCTTTGTATTTTGGAACAATATGTAGCTTTAGACCATTATCATGCTGCCACCATTTTGGTCATGTTCCCTGTATCCAATAGCAGTAGTGAATGCTAATATTCATAGTACTGTAAGGAACCAGACTACTTTTCCTTCCAGCCTCGGTTTGGTTACATTGATTTTGAATGGGAGAATTCAAGATGGCCGCACCTTGATAAAGGTCTATTAACTTGAGGTATAATATGCAACTGCATCACATTTTATGTTCTTCCTTAATTATCTAATAATAGTGTTTTCTCCA
The DNA here is from genome assembly GCA_021014325.1 of Plazaster borealis. NCBI lineage: Eukaryota > Metazoa > Echinodermata > Asteroidea > Forcipulatida > Labidiasteridae > Plazaster > Plazaster borealis. The sequence continues at coordinate 8,295,908 of CM037456.1, read as the reverse complement.
AGCTGTGCTGTAAACATCGTCGTGTACCCGGAAGAAGGGCACAACAACAAAGTTACCGGAGAAAGGGCGTAAGCAATTAATTGGGTTTCAAGAAAACGGAGTGTGAAAGATTTATCGGTTTTCTGCCACTCATAAATCAATTTAGAAAGGTTAAATTTTGCATGGGAATTGGAAAACAAGTCTTTGGGGTAATTTTAACAACAAAAATGTAACGATAATGCCATATATGTTTTTGTCTGGAGCCTTTTTATTGCTTACGGCCTTCTATTCCGGTAAAAAAAGTACTTTGAGTGCCTGGAAGAAGGGCGTAGAGCCGTACGCCTTTCTTCCAGGCACTCAACGATATAATCCTTTATCACTAAACCGTGTCCAGATTTTGTGTGTTTTCCAAATCTTAAAAAGTAAAGCTTTAATTGTCTGTATATACAGTACATGTTCGGTATGCCCACAAAATAAAGAAATAACAATTTTTATGGAAGTTAAAAAGTGTCTCCAGAATGATTTTTCACCCATTTTACTTCCGTCTGTGATATTAGAAGGAAGTCTCCAATAGTTACTTCTGTTTGTACAAACTTTCAAAGAGATTATTAAAAAACTGAAAAATATTACTTTCATGTATAAAAACTAAACATCTTGTCGTAATAGACAGTTAGCTTACCCTAGTTGTAGAGAGTTATTGCATGTTGTTGCCAGATTATTTGGATGTCCAACTCCCACTTTCTGCATTGTGACTTTTTTTGGATCATGAACAAATAAGGTACTGTTTTCCAGGGCTGCTGTTTTCTACCCTGTGCGGGGATCCACTGTGTTGACAATACATTGGAAAATGACTTTTTAATTAAGCTATTTTGTTGACACAGTGTTCATGTGCCTTTTTAGTGTTGCTCTCTAATTGTTTTCATTTTAAGAACTCTCGGTAGGAAATTCTGTTTGCTCCATGCTGTTAGTTATTAAGCTAAAGGTTTGAAAGTGCACTGTTTGCCCGAGCCAAACTTGATGGGACTTAGTTTTTATAATATTTGCACCTCGTCATTATTCAGACAAAATAAACATTCATCAAGAAAGGTTGATAATGAAATTATATTTTTTATAGGGTTTACCTGATATTAGATTGGGCCGTGACGTGTAGTACACTTTCATTCCAAATCCAAAGTGAATTGTTTCAGGCCTAGAGGTAGACTTGTGAATAATTCGTTAAATGTTTAATGGCATAACAGTTCTCCCTGTCTGGGAAGACTGCCCTCGCGAGACTACTGCTCTTGCACAAGGGTGCTGGCTCCCTGTTACTGCGAGAGAAGTAGTCTCACGGGAGCAAGCAGTCTAGCGAGAATATCACCAGTGTCGCAAGATTTCCGGAGAGAGTCAGTACGCTATCACCGCAACAAATATTTAACGACTTGTCCAGAAGTCGAGCCTAGAGGTTGATTCGTAAACCGAAGACTCATTGTATCTTGAAAGCATTTCGCACTGTAGAGGCAAGGTCTCTGTTGACCCCCCGTGCCCACTTTTCATCACTTTCCAGGGTAAAATTTTGTGCTTAGTCACCACGACCTACTACATTTTGTCTTGTACTTGGAAACTTTAAGTTGTTTCATCTGAGTTCTGTTAGATACATAATATGTCAATTAGTTTGGATAGTAACAAAAATATGTTCATTTTATATTCGTACCTGGCCTGTCTTGTTTAGAGAATGATTTATTGTCGCCAATCAAAAAATTTGTAATAATTATCCCAGTTAATCTGTGTAAAGTAAACAGAAACAAACTATCGTAATTAAATTCCGCCAATCCAATAATTTAGGAGACCTGTCCGGCGGGACGTTATTCAGTTTGGTGCGTGACTTTTCCACGCCCTGTGAGGCAATATAAAGGAGCACACGGACGGGTCTTGAGTTTAGAGGATTGCAGTTGTTTCGAGTACGCTGTAAACTGTCTCTCTCTTGCTATCATCTGATTGGCCACCATGCAGTTCATGCTGCTGATGAGTTTGTTCTTAGTGTCGGCCCTGGCTGATACTGAAGACAAAGTAAGTTGACGGTATTTTTATCTGTTTAGGTCAGAGCCTAATGTCATGGCTCTGCTTACAGCGGAATTCTGCGCTTACAGCCCAGAAATTCACATGCTTTAAATGGGTCTGTAAGCGCAGAATTCTGTGGTAAGCAGTGTCATGAAATTTGGACAGTTAGTAATCTAGTTTGGAGGGAGTGTACTTGTAATTAAAAAACTACACCGTTGATCGTCCTGTTTTTTTGTTTGTTTTTTCAAAAAGAGGAGGACGAGGCAAAAGGTTTTGGTCAGAAGTTTTTCCTTATACCTAGTGTTGATTTTGATGGTGTCCTACATGGATTTTTCTGATTGAAGGATTTTCTTGAAAGAGTTGAAAGACTCGGCCCTTGATGAAATGATGTAGAGAGTCTGCAAACCTCTACCATTTACCATTTTGCAGTTGGCTTTATCGCCACACAAAGATGAAACTTCTATCAAATGTTCAGGTTCTTCATTTTATACAATCTCACTGCTGGTCCTATTCTTTTTGTTGTTGTATTGTAGACAATTATGAAAACTTTTGTCTTGAACATGCCAATGAAAGTGGCTTCAGAAATTACAGAACGTTATAGGTAAAATGAAATGATCTGAAAGCTCGGTACTTTGCCATTTTAAAACCACTACATTAATTTACAATTCTGTCACATGGCTGATGGTGTCGTTGCTGAGTGGTCAAGTGCACTGGACTCGAGCTCTGGTGTTTCTGATCAGCAGAGTGTGGGTTCGAGTCCCGGTCTTGACACCTTCGCCTTGAGCAAGACACTTGACCATTATTACTTCGTTCTTTGGATGGGATGTAAAGCCGTAAGACCAATGTGTTGTGTAATGCACGTAAAAGAACCCAGCTAAGAGAAGGGGTGTGCCCCGGTGTTTCTTGCAGTAGCTGCTGAATGCGCCGCAGCACCTTGTAAACCCTTATAAGGTGCTACATAAATGGCTCTCATAATTCAAAAACTTTGAACACCTGTCTTGATTTTTTTTACAGTGATTGCTTTGAGACGCCTGTAGATAAAGCGCTAAACTAGTTATTATTATTAATGTATATTTTTGTCTATCCAAACATTTCTTTTTTACCTTAGGTTCGCGATGACTTTAACGGAATGGTGGAAAGGGTTTTTCTGAAAGAGGACACTTTGTCGTCCAGGCTGGAAATGACACCATCGAAGGATTGCTTGGAGGGTGATATGAAAGTTTCAAAACATCAGAAAGAAGTTTACCTCTCCATGAGATCAGTAACGACAAAGAACAGGGCAAGAGTGCGAAGGGATGCAAGTGAGGCATTTCGATTGTGGCCGGATAAAACTGTTGTCTACAAAATCCATCCTAGTTTAAGTAAGATTTTTAATTTTATCCCCATTTTTTTTTTTTTTTTTTTGGGGGGGGCTCATTGTGTAATGGGTCTTACGCAATTCCTTAGAGATACTAGCATGAACTACATGGTTACATTTTTGGTGAAATACACAATGAATTTTGTTTTGTTTTAATTCTGATCATCAACATTGATCAGTTGCATGCTGGGATTGATACGTTGGGAGATAGAATCAAGATGGCTGCCAATCAATAAGAATGTATACAACAATTTTAATTCACGATAATTCCACAGATCAAATCAGAGAATGACTATGTTAATCAGAAAATCCACCAATAAATATAGAGTTTGATTGAACCTTAAATTGTGCAGCGGCCGTTCAAATTGTGTGGATCTTTCCACTCAATAATATCATTTATACCATTATGTTGGTAAGTAGTTTGCAACAGCTATTTCTATTTTTGTTTTCTAAAGGCCCTACAATGAAAGCGAAATTCAAGGAAGCAGCTCGTGAGTATGAGGAGAACACCTGTATCAAGTTCAGAGAGGAAATGGATGGATACACCGGGGAAGTACCGCCATTAATCATCCAAAGCACCAACCCGGGGTAAGTTGATGCTCTACCAATCGGTTGCCATGTTTTGAACTGTCATAAACGATTATTTATATTCTGAACAGGGCCCAATTTCATAAAGCTGTTAAGCAGAACAAATTCTTTGCAAATTTCATTGCTAAGCAAAAAACAGTACCTGTCACAACAATGTAAACTTCATGGACTATTGGCTGACTGATTCTTCTAAGCAAGATTTTTCTGTGCTTAGCAAGTTTTTGTGCTTTATATGAAATTTGGCCCAGGGCCCGATTTCATAGAAATGCTTGAGCAGAAAATATTGCTTAACAATTGTCTGCTAAGCAGAAATGAGCAGGATACCAGTCACAAATTGTACATGTGACATGGTAGGTTGGCTGGTAACCTTATTCTGGTAAGCATAATGTTGTTCTTTGCTACTTTTTGTGCTTAAACAGCTTTATGAAATTAGGCCCAGATGGGAAAGACTTCAAGCTCTGATTCCTCTTCAGTTACCACAACTTCCTACCAGATTACTTTTTCATTTTTGATTTTCATTCAGAGTTATCAATGCTTTAAAGTTTTGAAAATGTGGGTAGATCGGCCAAAAAAGATGATTGAAAATCAAAATTTGACATCCAGTACAAAAAATTATAAATAGAGAATCTTTTTTTGAAATCGAAAATTGGGATGGATGGGAAGGTCAAACAAAGTTTTAAAAAACATTAATAATTCTGAATAGCCTGGTTACTACTTGATTTGTTTATATTGGTGGTAGATGCTCATCAACTATCGGGGGACCAGGTGGAAATCTCAATCTGGAAGAGAATAAGTGTGGCCATGTGAGTAAACTCTTCAGATTTTGTTCATATTCCTTGATCAAGTTTGTTTAAATATCAAGTAATATACCACAAGGGAAACTGACTGGATAAATTTTCAAATAATGTTGGGTTAAGCACAGAAAAATTGACTAGAGCGAGATTTAAACCTGTGACCTGTGGATTAACATGCCGGCGCTCCACCAACTGTTGCTATCTAGCCCTAACGTTGGCGGTCTCTATATTTTGTCAATATCATTGTTCTGGGAGGGGGTGGGGGTGCCAGTCAGAAGCCAAATTAGGGAGACCACCAACATAGGGCTTATCCTTTAATCCGGAGGTCACAGGTTCAAGTCCCGCTCTTGTCAATTTTTCTTTGATCAACCCATAGTTAAGAAAAAATCTACCCAGTCAGTTTCCCTTGTGGTTTATTACTTGATGTTTGAAATAAAAAGTTGCATCCCCTTAAGGTGATTTCTCAGCTGCCACTTCCTAGTTTGTATCTTAACTTGGGTGTGATCCCTGGCTATCTGGCAGTTACAGGTTGTATGGCTTCTAACTGGCACCCCTGAACAAAAATATTTACAAAATAGGGAAACCGCCAACAAAGGGCTTGGTAGCTCAGTTGGTAGAGCACCGGCATGTTAATGGGGAGGTCACAGGTTCAAGTCCCTCTCTAGTCCATTTTTCTTTGTTCAACCCAAAATCAATTTTTCTGAATTATTATTAGGCAAAAGTTGTCGATGGTTTCATATTATTTAAATGGGACAACAGATATATTGATTTTTATTGAGACAAAACAAAGTAATGCAGCATACAAGCGTATCCAGGATTTGTTGTTCTTGTATATGCCAGGGTTGACTCTGGTATAAGGATACTTTCTGCTTAATAAACAGCGGCCCAATTAGTCCGAAATATTAAACATCATCACAAAATGTTTTGTAGTGCCAATAATTTGTACACATCATTTGGGTGGCATGGTTGGCTTGTGCGTAAAGCACTCGCCCCTCACCACTGTGGCCCTGGTTCGATTCCCGGCTAGGGCCATATGTGAGTAGAGTTGTGCATTGGTTCTCTCCTATGCCACAAGGAATTTTTCTCTGGGCCCTCCGATTTTCCTCCCTCCAGAAAAAATCAAACACTTTCCATCTCTGGCTGTGCTTCGTGATCATATATGGATCCATGTGGCTGGCTGCCAAAGGCGCCCTTGCATACCTGTTGCTCGAACACCTTGTAGCCGCGCCCTTCACAATTCAGCATCTCAGCTGCGAGTATTGGATGATTAGCCTCCAAAATTAGTATTATTATCATGTCAAACGTACTTCTTATTTTATCATACCAGTTTGGGCTCATTTTGCATGAGCTCGGCCACTCCTTGGGTAGATACCACGAGCAGACACGAAGTGACAGAGACGACCATATCACTATCGTTGAAGACAACGTCATGCCAAATTACTTGCATAACTTCAAAATAGCAGATCGACCACTACTGGTCATTTACGATCTGCACTCCATTATGCATTATTCAGGTGATGTAAGTGAATGCACTTATCTTTCTTTTGTTTTTGTTTTCTGTTGCTCATTATTATTATTATATACTTCTGGTAATGAAACCAAGGATGCCTCATAAGTGAACTTAATCGCTGTAGCCGCAAAGCCTGAAGAAACCTGTAAACAAGGGTGCTTGCTATGTGAACCAGAAACACCGGGGTTAAACCCGACTCTTCCACGATAAGTGTTCTGGGTTCTTTTACGTGCACTACCAATCCTAGTACACATGACCTACAGCCACCCATCCAAAGGACAAAGCAATTATGGTTAAGAATCTTGCTCAAGGACCAAGTGCCACGACCGGGACTTGAACCCACACTCTGCTGATCAGAAACACCACAGAGCTTGAGTCCGGTGCTCTGAACCCGCTCGGCCATGACACGCCACAATTATATTAATTATGTATTATACAGGATTGGTAGAGCTGATCAAATATTCGCGGATAGTGTTCATGTTTGTGTGATCATCCATGTACATGAAATTTCAAACCTGTGAAAAATTGTGGCTTAATCCGTTGTGTGAGTCAGAAGAAAACAGTGTATAAACCATGCACAGTTTTCAGCATGTAAACACATTGTCCTTAATTTTGGTTGTAACAATCGAAATCAGCTGCTGCGTTATTAAAAGTTTTCAGATACAGTTTTCTTGAATGTGACTTTGTTTCAGAGTGAAATATAGACAGAAAAAAATGGTTCTTGTACAGACTAGGGGGATGGATAGATATCTGTGAAAAAATATCTATCTAAACATTTTCAATCCACAAATCGTGAGAGGTTCTTTGGTTCAAGTTAAAAACTCTTTCCCACAAAACCAAGAAATATACTGCATTTAATGAAGGAATTTAAAACATTATCTTGTACTTTCATACAGGCATTCAGCAAGGACGGCAGGTTAGAAACAATTCAACCTAAAAAAGAAACTGAGAAACTGAAGATGGGACTGCAAAGGCAGCTAACAAGACTGGACAAACTCAACCTGAATACTATGTACAATTGTTTTGGTAAGTTAAGTACAGAGTTCTAACCATCTCTCATAACAGGCAAGTTTGGTGTTAGCCTGAACATTTAACGTCACTTGTCGTGAATAACGCCAGATACCGTCCTTTGCACGCCTGCCAGATGTACCTTTGACCTCGCATCCCAATTCACATGGATGGAGATTCATGGTATATATACACATAAAACAAGATTACATACAACCATTGTGTACACGCGGACCCAGCAGCATACAATCAAAAGTATACTTGCTGGTGTAGCTGACAAACTACGTCACCTCGGAGCAGACCAATCATGACACAGAAATCGAAAGCTTACGTCACTGCAAGTTTATCCACTGAAATCATTGGGCCTGCGAACCCCATTTTTATACACAAATTCCCCTAAACGCTGCCAATACGCCATTATACGGTAGCTGTTAGTTAGAAACAAGTAAGTTCTGTGGTCGTCCGGAACACATCAAAACGTCTACATACGTTTATATGCGTTAGAGATAAGTTTGACATAGGTTCAAAGCACGTTACTCATAGGTTAGAAATAAGTTTTGGGTACGATAGACATTATCTCTTAGCATTGCCTAGGATTAATCCTAAATAATTAGGAAGAGTTTGGTGAAATCGACGGCAGTCTAGTTTGGTGTTTGGAGTTGTAAAGACATTAGGGCCCAATTTCTTAGAGCTGATTAAGCACCACAAAAAGTTGCTTAGGAAAAAAAAATTGTGCTTTCAAGAATAAGGTTATCAGCCAAAATGACATTTCACATGTATCATATGTGACTGGTATGCCGCTCATTTTTGCGAAGCAGAAAATTGTTGAGCAATATTTGAGTGCCTTATATGAAATTGGGCCCAGTTCTATCAACACAATCATGACGAGTTTTTTGGTTCAAGTCCTTTACAAGTTGTCACAGTTTTTCTTCCCCACAAAAGCTAGTTTACTGCAGTTTTAACAATGAAAACGTTAACGTAAGCAACAAATGGTTCCTGGCTCTTAGTTCCGCAGTCTGTTTGTAATATTCAATTTTTATGTATTTTTATGGGTTTTTTTTCTTCAATTTATATTTCAATTCTACAGAAAAACTCATGCCACAAAAGATGACACAATGTAACACTTCTACTATGAACTTTTTTTCCCAACAGAAAACTGTCCAGAGGACATGACTGATAAATGCCTGAACGGTGGCGTGCCTTATATTGACTGTTCCTGTGACTGTCCTGAGGAGTACACTGGGGTGTTCTGTGAGTTCTTCAAACACTCACCAGGTGAGAAATACAGGAAAAGTAAACAGCGTTTTGTGGCCAAGATAGTGGGTTCAGCTTTAGGCGTAGTAATACAGATGGTTTGGTAAAGAAGGAAGGATTTGGGAACAAAGAGCAAAATCAAACTCAAAGCAGTGTCTTTTCTCAGATTGTACAGAAGCAGGGGTTTCAAAGTAAGCGGGTAGCCGGCGAATTTGACCGGCTACAACTGAGTTACCGACTGGCTATTTTTTTTGCAACCATAACATTGGACCTGAGAGCATACATCGTACAGCAGCTCTTAACCTTCTGGGAATTTAGACGGGCTCTAGACCCCACACCATTATGAATTCACGCTTGTGTACCGAAAACAGTGTCGCAACTTTTAGTCACATACCTGTTACTTGTCGTGGCCGAGCGGTTAAGAGCACCGGACTCAAGCTCTGGTATTTCTGATCAGCAGAGTGTGGGTTCGACTCCCAGTCTTGACACTTGTGTCCTTGAGCAAGGTACTTTACCATTATTGCTTCGTCCTTTGGATGTGCCGCAGCATTCGCGAACGGACACCACCGAAATTTGAACTTTCAGTCAATCCTCAGAAATCTGAGAAAAACAATATGTGCATGAATCGTCTCTCAGATTTAAATGTTTTTAAGTAAAAAAATTATCCAAACCATATTACTTCGAAGGGAATCCTTTCTCAAAGTAGTTTATACTATCAACAGCTGCAGTGCATCTTACCAAGTAAGTTTTTACAGCCATTAATTTTTAGAGTATCTACCAATCTACAACTCTACCTTCATCTGTTTTCCAAGAAGGTTAAAGGCACTGAACATGTTTGGAAATTGTCAAAGACCAGTGTTCTCACATGGTGTATCCCAACATATGCATAAAATAACAAGCCTGTGAAAATGTGGGCTCAATTGGTCATCAAAGTTGCAAGAAAATGATGAAAGAAAAAACACCCTTGTTGTACAAATTTGTGTGCTTTCAGATAGGAATAAAAACTTCTTGCAAGAGGTTTTTATTATTAATTTAGTGAGAAATTACCTCTTTCTCAAAAACTACGTTACTTCAGAGGGAGTCATTTCCTACAATGTTTTATACTATCAACAGCTCTCCGTTGCTTGTTACCAAGTAAGTTTTTATGCTAATATTTGTTTTGAGTCATTACCAATTGTGTACGATACCTTTAAGCAAACGTTTTTTCTTTGTGGATTAATTAGCAGGTTGTAATGAGGAGTTTGCTGGGCCGTCTGGTACAATACAAACTCCTGGGTTCCAGCTCTCAGGTGGGCAATATCCCAGCAATCTTCACTGTAGCTATGCCGTCAAGGTAAGTTAGATCTTCTTGGAAGATGAAGCAATGCTGACATTCTGCAAGCACTGTTATCTACTTAAAATTCAATTATCTTTGAAAAAGTGAGAAAAAACATTACACAGTTTTGGGGTTTTTTGTGTGTTTTTTGGGGGGGGGATTGTGATTGTAAATTACTTCCAAGTTAGGAATTGTTTACGTTTGGTAATTGGAACCCACTGTTTGTTTCAATCCTATATAGTTGTAGATATTATACCATAAAACTAACCTGTAAAAATTTCATTTCAAAAGGTGGTAGCGTTTTTGAGATATTGCCGAAAATCTAGAGCAGAATCTGTAATTGGAATACACAATCTGAGAAACGTTACTATCAGTAACGCTTCTCAGATTCAAATTTTGGGGGATAAAAAGTGATATCCTTTTTCACAAACGCAGTACTTCTAAGTGAAAAGTTCCTCAAAATGCATTATACTATCCAAAGCTGCTGTACTTCTTACCAAGTAAGTTTTTATTGCCATTAATTTTCAGAGTTATTACCAAACGTATACAGACCCTAAAGTTTCCTCATAAAACAGAAAGTCCCATAGTTTAACCTTATAAGGACTCCAATGGAAATAAGTCTCAGTTATTGGCTTTTTGGGGCTATCCTTGGATAATTTCGTGCAGTTTTTCTTTCTTGTTTTCTACTTTCGTTTATTTATTTCCATTGTTATCCTCCTGTTACTGTGTATGGTTTTTTTGCCATGTTCTTGCTGTGTTTTATCAAAATAAATTTGAATCAAATCAAATCATATCAAATATGAACACAAATAATATCAAACGGTTTTGTTCAGACAACCAGATCTCTGATACCTGTAGAGAGTTTTTTTGTTTTTTTTGTACGAGCAATCATTGAATTGTCCAAATTGTTTATGAGCAATCATTGAATTGTCCGAATTGTTTATGAGCAATCATTGAATTGTCTGAATTGTTTATGAGCAATCATTGAATTGTCCGAATTGTTTATGAGCAATCATTGAATTGTCTGAATTGTTTATGAGCAATCATTGAATTGTCCGAATTGTTTATGAGCAATCATTGAATTGTCCGAATTGTTTATGAGCAATCATTGAATTGTCCGAATTGTTTATGAGCAATCATTGAATTGTCAGAATTGTTTATGAGCAATCATTGAATTGTCCGAATTGTTTATGAGCAATCATTGAATTGTCAGAACTGTTTATGAGCAATCATTGAATTGTCCGAATTGTCCATAGACTGTTTTGCTCAAAGAATAGAGAAACCACATGTATTGCAATAGAGTTTTTAAAGGATTGTTTTATGATTTGCTCTGATTGTACTCTTACAAACATGTTGTGCTCGATATGTCATGTGGTATGGTGTACCCCCCTCCTATTGTGTCTTCATTGTGTTGTGGGATTCTCAGGAATTCTTTAGAGGATTTTGGGGGGAGGGGTACTTCTGTACAAGAGGAAACGAGTGTGCTAAAGTATGGGAAAACATTTTTTTGGGGGGGATACCCTCTGCCACATATTAAGCATATTTTGTATTGAGAGTTCTGTAATGGTCTTGTGTAATCGTTTATTTTTATTTCTATGGATTTTGATATTTCCTAGCTTTTATGGATTTTGCAGAGCTGCCAACTCTCCCTGATTCTGCAGAAAAATCCCTGAAAATAAACCAATCTTCCATGTTCTGATGAACAAATTTGACAATCTCCCCGATTATGGAAACTTTTCCCTATTATGTTGAATGTAATTCTAAATATCTCCCTGATTGCTGCACAAAATCTCCCTGATTCCAAGATTCAAATGTTGGCAGCTCTGATTTTGGTATTTCCTAGCTTTTTGCCAATTCTTTTGTGTTCATTTTGTGATTTTGCGGTTTTTAGCTTTTTAATCATTGTAATTTTTTGTTGTCGCTTATTTAATTTATATTGATTATTTTGTTGTGCACCTGTGTACATTTCATGGAATGGGCGCAATATAAATCAATAAATTATTATAATTATTATGGTATACTTTCAAAAGCCATTGATGCTGCATTTGGAGTGAAGATTTTAACCTTTTCTATTTCATATAAATAGTGCCAAGAAGATGAGGTAGTTCGTCTGGAGTTCACATCTTTTAACATCGATGGATATGGCTGCTTCTTCGATCGATTTGAAACCAAGATTGGGCGCATTGTTGACGAGACATACCCTGACACGTAAGTCTCAATGTTTTTTTTCAATTGGTTTCCCTTTAAGTGTAGGACAGTTTACTTAAAGGGTCTGTATACGTTTAGTAATGACTCTGAAAATTCATGGCAATAAAACCTTACTTGGTAAGAAGTACAGCAGCTTTGGATAGTATAAAGCATTTTGAGAAACTTTTCACTCAGAAGTACTGCGGTTATGGAAAAATATATCACTTTTTATCCCCCAAAATTTGAATCTGAGAAGCTTTGCTGCAGTAACGTTTCTCAGATTGTGTATTCCAATTGCAGATTATTCTTCCTGCGTGGGCATAACAGCTTCAGATTTTCGGCAATATCTCAAATACGCTACCACCTTTTGAAATGAAATTTTCACAGGTTAGTTTTATGGTATACTTTGTATACCTACAACTATATAGGATTGAAACAAACAGTTGGTTCCAGTTACCAAACGTATACAATCCCTTTAAGGGGGGGGTCAAAAATTTGAAGATGCATAATTATGCATAATAATTCTCTTCCTTCCTTGAAGATTTGACTGAGATGTAAGTTTAAGGTTAATACTCTGCAAGGTGAAAACAAATGTTAATTCTGGGTGGTTTTAAAGGTAGGGTCATCAATTGTTTTTTGTCAACATGATGCTGACTTATAGGTCAAAGTATCAATAAGAGTCACCTGTGAAAGTTTCCGCTGAATACAGTGTCTAGCGAGGTGGCAGCGGGTACCAACCACATGTCTGGCCAAAGCATTCACAAATGGCCACCATGCAAATTTGAATCTCCAAAAGTCGCCTTGTAGGCAATCTTTGGAGTTTCAAATTTGTTGACATACTTTTATTGATTTCTAATCAACGGGGGCACTTTGGATGAAATAATTTCTTAGGATGCTTACTACTTTTGCCATCTGCATAACAAGCAGGCTTTCAGATTACCAAAGTATAACTTTACCTTTTAACTACCAGGCCTGGAGTCGCATGTTTGATGAGAGAGTAAGGCCATTTTCATTTTACAAAGGGCACTTCCATCGGAAAATCTTAAAGTCTATGGGAAATTTTTGAAGGGGCACCAAGACCAAGACGAGGGCTCAATTTCATAGAGCTGCTTAAGCAGAAAGTATTGCTTAAAAAGTTTCTGCTAAGCAAATATTAGCAGGATACCAGTCACAGATTGTACATGAGAAATGTCAATTTGGCTGGTAACCATAATGTGGTTAGCATTTTTTTTAGTGCTTAGCTACTTTTTGTGCTGAAAGGGACACGTTGCCTTAGATCGGACAAGTTTGTCAACAAAAAAGCGTTTGTAACCGTTTGTTATAAAATGCATATGGTTAGAAAGACGTTATAAAAGTAGAATACAATGATCCACACAAATATGCCTCAAAATTGCATGGTTTTCCTTTTACTTTGTGAACTAACACGGTCGGCCATTTTGTGGAGTCAAAATGTTGACTCCACAAAATGGCCGACCGTGTTTGTTCACGATGTAAAAGGTAAAACCACGAGATTTCAAGACATATTTGTGTAGATCATTGTATTCTACTTTTAAAACATCTTTCTAACCATATGCATTTTATAACAAACGGTTACAAACGCTTTTGATAGACCAACTCGCCCGATCCAAGGCAACGTGTCCCTTTAAGCAGCTCTATGAAATTGGGCTCTGGGGCAACAGAGGCCATGGTGTGCCGTGGCCCCTGTGTAATTCCAGGCCTGAACTACATTTGAACCCTGTAAAAACTATAAAAATTCTTGAACAATCTGCAGGTACTGCGGAACGGACCTGAATGGGGAGTCGTTGGTGTCCGAAACCAACCTTGCACTAATGACGTTCATCAGTGACAGCTCGTACAACTTCCCAGGATTTCAGTTGACTTACCAGTGTGAACCAAAATAAATCACATGGTTTGACCGAGATGTGACAGAAGCAGGTCATATGTAACCTTGGTTTGTACAGTCCTGGTATTTCTTATTTCTTTATTGATATCATCATGTGGCTTAATAAGCCTATTTTCATTTCATTTATTATTTCATTTATTAATTCTGGTTGTGAAGCCAAGGATTCTCTGAAAAGCGAACTTAATCACTATCACTATACTAGCCAATAACGTCATGGAGAGGAGACAAGGAAGGAAGTATTTAGTTTTAGATGTGGGAGGAAAAACTCAGAGAATTATTCCAGGGAAAAACCAGTTAGGGAATGAAAACCCAATCCACATTGTGCCCCCCTGGCATGATTCAAGCCAGGGTCCTAGGTGGAAGGTGAGGAAAGAAACCGCTACGCCAACCCAACTGCTCCAAGAGGGCTTAAGAATAGTTACCCTTTTCGCTGTTTATAAAAAGAAAAAGAAGCAAAATTCTCTGAAAGTACCAATGATATTGAACAGCAGCCTCACTTTATCAAACACACCTACATTTGATGATTAAATTAAATGTTGTCAAAAGAAATTTGTCTGCAAAGCCCATCCCAATATCGCCCTTTAAAGATTTGTATTAACGTCTTGCCAATATTATTGTTGCTTCACTATCGAGTTGGGTTGAACAGAAACTAATTTATGCACCATGGCATTAATAAGATATGCACCATGGCATTAATGAGGTTTTGTACCATTTTTGTTTTGAAAACCTTTCCTGAATAAGGGCATAAGTTTTGTTTCGAGTAATCGTATAGTTAAAGATTAATAATAATAAAAACAAATAAATACAAATAACCAGGTTAAAGGGGCACATTGCCTTCAAATTTCGCAAAATTCTGCTATTTGGAATTGCTTCTTATCCTTTTCAAGAATTGTTCAATCAAAGAAAAATCTCATACAGTGTTTTGTAATATAAGTGAGTAGTGATTCAGAAAACATTAATTTGCCTCATGAATTACAACTAGCGGAACATACCGTCCGCCATTTTGTGGAGTCCAAAATTTTGGCTCTACAAAATAGCGGACCATGAAATTAGACACAAACCACACAATTTCAAGGGATATTTATGTGAATCATTATTTTGTACTATCTTTCCAACTATGTTCATTTCAAAACATACGCTTTATATAGCCCAAAGCGCCCAATCAGAAGGCAACATGCCCCTTTAACTTTTACTATGTAATTTACCCCTCTTGTTGTGTTATAAATGTAAATGAGAAGTACTAGTATGATCTGGGAATGTCTTTGAAGTGGTATGGACTAATTTTTGTTAGTGCTTTCTATGATATATTTAGTAAAGACAAAATAGTAACTGGTGCTTTCAATAATCTCTTAATTAAGTCTGGGTTTTTTTTCAAATGCTACTTCAGTATCAATAACGTTTTAACCCTGGTGAACCGGGCCCAATTCAATAGAGCTGTTTAAGCACAAAAAGTAGCTAAGCCCAACAAACTAACATGACACATATACCATTTCCGACTGGTATCCTGCCTAGCAGAGAATTGTTAGCCTAATTGTTTTGCAATTTGGGAGTTTTCGTTTTAGGTACTGCAATCCTTCAGGACACTTTTTAGGATTTGATCCCAATGTTTTACCACTTTATTAAAACTTCGATCAAGATGATGACACAATGGAGAGTACTGTTTCACTTCCATATTTAAGATTACATTTGAAGGTCTGAACATTATAATGTATGGAATGGCATAAGTAGATTCAAATAGATGATAGAAATATAATACTCTTATGATTGGTAAAACATGAAAGGAAAAATAAAGTATACAGTAGTATTTATTATTTGAAGCAAAATATTATACCGATTTTCCACGTTTTTATTTGTTTTAATTTGTCTCCTTGAGTTGCCAGATAGCCTGATGTTTTTTGTCGAGGTTTTCTTCAGAAAAACAATTTGTATCACAGAGGCGAGTCTAAAGAAAATTTCTGCTGCTAGTTTTAAATTTCCCAACGAGTTTGTCATTTAACCCAAAGACCTCCTTACGCACAGATCATGAAATTAACATTCATAGAGGAAAGAGACTGGGGGGATTTGCCTCGAACCATATTGTGCAGCGGTGCTGGAGTAGTGCCCAGAGGCCGTTTTGTCCTCCCCTTTCTAAAACAAAAATGTCCTTAAAAAAATGTCCCAAAATTGTCCCAGGGGATTTTGTCCGCCGGTGTGTGTGTCCCTCACACGGTAAATTAACATAGGCTGAAGGAAGGAAGTTGATTCACAAGAGGGCGCTATCAAGACGGTACCAGCAGAGCTGTGTATGGGTACCAGAGCTGTGTATTGACGGCTCTGGACGGTACACAGCTCTGGACGGTACCTGGCGTTATTCGCGAGCCTGGAAGTGTGACGTCAGATGTTCAGGCTAATAAGCAACACGTAGACTGGTCCCCTGAGCCTCGAAGTGTGGCGTGAGATGTTCAGGCTAATCAACACGTTGTCAGCATCGCAGTGCAGTCTGGGATCCACGCGTCATGTGCTATGTGCAAGTTGTTCAAGTTTCCGGGCGGGAAAATGTGCTCAAAAGTTTCTGTCACGTAACTCCATTCTGGTGTCCACATTGATGCGAGGGAAACGATATTGATAAAGCAGGTAGGCTGAACAAAAATATTTAACCACTGTAATATTACCATTAGACCACCAGAAACGAAATGGTCACTTTGGTTGCAAATTAAATCTGAGAAATGTTCACGAGCAGACGAGAATGTATCAAGCTCTGTTCAACAAACTACACGTGACGTCGGCCTATTCGCCCTTTACACGGTCAGCCATTTGCGTGTAAAGATATAGCCTCGAATTGGGGACAGCAATGAATAGAAGCATTATATAACTCTATATTGTCACGGTAAGGTATGACACTTTCATCCAAACAGATGCATCAATACAATACAAATGAAGCATGAAGTTGAGGCTCTACACGCACATACATGGCGGATCCGAGCAAGTAGCGAAAATGGACTATTGTGTAGCCCTTGTAAAGTTTGCTATTTACATTTGGTTTCACGGCTAATGGTAATGGACAAACCGCCTGTTAACTCTAGGCTTTCTTGTTGTAACAAACTTAGAGAAATATATTCAAGGAATTCGTTATAGGAGTCCTTTACGCACGATTTTAGAAGATTTAGTTGTTGTTCAGGAATTCATTATAATTATGCTGTGTTCAAAACTACTGGGGCGTGGATACCTGTATAAATACACTGTACATTCGTGCACACTGTGTGCTGCTTGTGTTTGCCGGTACAATGTGGGTAAGAAACGTTCTTCTTTCTTTATCGAGATAGCTTCAACAGTTTTTATATTTATTAGGCCTATGACCTATCCATGGCTTCGCCCTTTTTGGACCATTGGAACAAAGTACAGTATTTTTATTTCATCTCTCATGTTTAACAAAATAACTTATATTCTCATATTTGAAATCCCTTAACCAATACCAATACAAGCTCTGAGAGCTGAAATTTAATTAAGTACAGTACTATGAATTAGGAAACTCACAAGCGCTATAATAAGCCTACCTAACCAAATGGAACAAGTTTTAATTTTTTTTTAAATGCTGTAAGAATGTATGCCAAGTAGCAGGAAACTTGGCCTATAACTCAACATTAAACTAAAAAACTTAAAGGTATTGTACACTTTTGGTAACGGCTCAAAATTAGTGTCCACATTTTGTGTGATTCAACACATGCACGAACAAACAAACCTGTGAAAGTTTGAGCTCAATTGGTCATCGAAATCACGAGAAAATAGTGAAAAGAGACCTTATGTGTTTTCTGGGTTTTTTCTTCAAAATATCGTGCGTGATAAAAACTATTGTTTTACTCATTTCTCAGAAACGATAGTTTTTATCACGATAGCATTTTAGGCAGAAATATTTTAAGGAACCCTTTCAACCATTACTTACTTTAAATCGTGTAAGTTATGTGTGAATCTGTGAACATTTGTGTTTTTCGATCTTACCAATAGTGTACAGGGCTTTTAAATGAAATAATCACTAAACTTCAATCAATTAACATGAGGTATTTTCCCCTTGCTCGGTCATGCCCCTTCGCCCTGCTGGTCCCTGGACTGGCATAGTTGATCATGACATGATGTAGCCTGTAGGTGCGGAGGTACCCCAATTAATAGTGCCAATACTCTGGACTTAATCCGATCTTTGGCCCTACGCCTATGTACCTCCAGGAGGTGACATTTGTTTTTCGGATAGAAACTCACGTTTTTTATGCCGAGATTTTTTCCCCAGTTGTCACTTGAAACAAGCCTCTTTTCAGTGCTCTTTTTATGCCATTTATTATTTTTAAAGATAAGCCGACTTGGAGATAAAAACAAAGCCAATGTCTGCGTGTTAATATTAAAATATTAAAAAAACACCATAGACATTATTTTATAAAAGTTTGTAATTTTTTATATTTTTTATTAGGGTAATTATTAATCTAAAAACTACAGATTTCAAAAGGGGGATTGAATTAATTACGGGACACTGAAGCTAATGTTTTTCTTTTCACTAAAACTTCCAAAATTTTAAGTAGGTAAATGACCACATCATCACTGTTCAAAGTGACCATAATTCATGAAATCACACGAACAAAGCAGTGTGCATTCGATGGGGACCCTCTTTTCAGTAGTCATTGTCTTAAACTATCACAGCGGGACATCAACCCCGCCTAGGTGCCCCCCCCCCAGTGCATCGTCCAATCAGAACCGCTCAAGCGCAGTTTCGCCATGTGTGATTTCATATCTGAGCTTCAGCTTCTGTTATGTGCGAATAATGGAGTTTCGAACTATTTTCATCGAACTGTTATGTGCCATTCAGCAGCACTTTGGGAACCGAAGGCATTCTGAGCTACGGTCGTTGATGTCTGTTTTGTTTTTACTCCCTGGCAGCTCTGTGCAAAAAACCAAAACCCATTGAACATGCTGTTGATGAGCGTTTGGAGTAAGGTTGCTCACTCGTCGATTTGAAGCTGAAGATGGCTCAGGAAAGTTTAATTTTCGGATGCAGGACTACCGGAGAAAACTGCAGGTAAAAACAATTCTCTCTATCATCATCTATATTTCCAGCAAGTGAGCGAGTTTTCTTTGCGGCTGCTTGGGTTCCGTTTTAGAAGTCCTGGGGGCAGTGGTCCCTTTCTCCGGCCCTTCCCATTCTCGTTGTCCCAGGCCCCAATACTAATGTTCACTCACGCACTGACAAAACAGTCCCTTGTGTTCGAAGAAATGTCCGAATTACTTGAGGATGCTTCCTTCTCTGGTATATACCCCATAACAATCCTCTCCATTTGACCCCAAAACTCAAAACTGGGCCTGTATGGATGTCTGGAGAGCCCTTGTGTTGGGTTTTCATGGTCTGAGAAATGTTGATGGAGCAATGACCGCCCTTGCCTCGTTTTTTTCCGCTTCGAACACCTTCGTGTAAAAAATCCCCCTGAAACTTTGTTTTGAGGACCACTCAGTGTATCCCCGCTTCCTCGTCATTTCCACCATGATGCACATCGATGTGTGTCAGCAAAGTTGGATTTTCAAACTGCGGAACCTATCGAGCTCAGGTAAAAACTGTCTCCCCCCACCGTTTGCTGTTGTCTTGAGTTGCTCGCCATGAGCACGTATCGAAATGTGTAATCGACCGTTTTCCAGCAGTTCCATTTATATGGAACGCGAAAGAGGCATAAATTCCGATCAACACATGAATCGGTGTTTTTCGTAGATCGATCGATAGATGGAAAAAGCCGATCAATCAATGAAAAGACCGATCAATCGATGCAAAAAACGGTCGTTGTGTTGATCGGAATTTATGCCCCTTTGCGTTCGATACATTTGGCGCTATTGTTAACGCACATACTTCAGGCACTCAAATCAGTGCATTGCACTTGTGCACAATGCAACAAGAAAATCAACACGTTCGACATATTAGTTCAGTTTAAAGTGTTATTAGGAAACTACTGACGTAACCTTATTTGTGCATCTCAAATGGAGAAATAACCTACTCTTTGTCGCTAAACATCGCGAAATAGCATGACATAATTTGCATGGTCACACCTTGAGTGAAAAGAGGTCCTTAAAAGGGCCCGTGAAGGAAATATTTTCTAGGAATATATTTTGAGCTACTTCCTAAACCCCTTATGTGTATGAAGACTTTGACATTTGTATTAGGTAATTTCATTGAAAAGTAAATTTCTGTAAACCTTATTAAAAAAAATAATTTCCTCTCTTGTGGACAACTGAGGGGGCGCTGTCGCGGTGACGTCATTTCATCCGGGAGACACTTGCTTTATTTCTGTTGAAAAAGTAAAAATTGTGAACCCCCAAATTTGCTTGTTAATAGAATTTGGGAGAAAGGTTTGCACTTTGGCTTACTGCCATTAACTAACACACTAATAAATCGCTAAGAAAAAAGGTTTGCGACGGTGAAATATCCTTAATTCTGCCCACTTGTTGTGCAAAAACTATATTTTGCAACATTGAGATTTTGCCTTACATGACATCACACTTTTGCTCATGAATATGGAAATTTGCATTAGCATAAAAAACAACAAGGCACCAAAATACCCTTACAATGGCAAAACGAAAATCGAAAATAAAGATGAAATTGGTGTAAAGCTACATCTCAAAAGATTTGTTTTAATCAAAAATTACCGGAGTAGTGGCCCAGCAAGTGGGCAAGTTTTCTTTGCGGCTGCTTGTGTTTCTCTTCTGTTGAAGAGGGTTCTGAGTGCGGCCCGCTTACTCGTCTATTTTGAGCTGACTATCGTCGGGATGGCCACGAAACGGCATGATATATATATTGCATGGTCAGCTTAAGTGGAAAAATGTCCTGAAATGCGGAGTAAAAAATAACTGATATAATGGTGGCAAGCCCGAACAACGCTGCTTCTTTTGGGGTTTCTGGGCTGGCAGATACAAGCAATCACGTAAAGTCCACGATTTAAAGGCATCGTACACGTTTGGTAATTACTCAAAATATATATTAGAATATATATTAGCAAAAAAACTGACTTGGTAACGAGCAACAGAGAGCTGTTGATAGTATAAAACATTGTGAAAAACGACTCCCCCTGAAGTAACGTAGTTTTTGAGAAAGAGGTAATTTCTCACTAAAATAATAAAAACTTCTTGCAAGAAGTTTTTATTCCTATCTGAAAGCACACAAATTTGTACAACAAGGGTGTTTTTTCTTTCATCATTTTCTTCACTTCGATGACCAATTGAGCCCAAATTTTCACAGGCTTGTTTTTTTATGCATATGTTGGGATACACCAAATGAGAACACTGGTCTTTGACAATTACCAAACGTGAACGATGCCTTTAAGGTCCAGTGTCTGTCAAACAATTGTGATCATAGCTTAAACGAAACCAACTACTTTACTTTAAAAGTTTCACTATTTTTAAAATCTGAACTTCATATATGGAAAGTAAAGTTTTACACTTATGAATATAAGTAAAACATGAAATATAGTCTAGCTACTGTATTATTTTGACACGAAATCTAAAATGTAATCGTAACTGTTTTTAATGGGTCTGTAAACGTTTGGTAACGACTCTGAAAATTAATGGCAATAAATACTTACTTGGTAAGAAGTACAGCAGCTTTGGATAGTATAATGCATTTTGGGAAACTTTTCACTTCGAAGTACTGCGGTTATGGAAAAATATATCACTTTTTATCCCCCAAAATTTGAATCTGAGAAGCGTTTACTGCAGTAACGTTTCTCAGATTGTGTGTTCCAATTGCAGATTATTCTTCCCGCGTGGACAAAACCGCTCACGATTTTCGGCAATATCTCAAAACCGCTACCACCTTTTGAAATGAAATATTGACAGGTTACTTTTATGATATATATCTACAACTATGTATGATTGGAACAAACAGTGGATTCCAATTACCAAACGTATACAACCCCTTTAAGGCAAGAGATAATAGGCCTATCGATGTGAAATACGTAGGCCTATTTCCATTACTCTGAGAAATATATTTGTCTGAAAAACAGCCAAAAGCGAGAGTACCAAACACGCATCATCGTCTTCAAAACGCCGCCATATGTCTTCTAATAATAAATAATATAGTAATAATTTGGGGGGTTTTTCGTTTTGCGTTTTCGATATCATATTCTGGATTTTAACAGGCGTAACTATCATTGTAACGTGAAATCTGAAACGTAATGGTGACGACTTTTATAATCATAGTTTCCTCTCATGGATTCTGAATGGTTACACAGCTGCTGTATTTGTGGACATGTCTTTAGACCACACTTGTGGTCGTTCTGCTGTTGATAGATGAAATACTTGAACCGTTGGTTCGTTTGGAGCCCTTCTTCACTGGCTTCATTCCAAGTTTACCTCGCCAGAGTCCCCTGATGCGGGCGTTACAGCCGAAGGAGATGAAGATGAAAACGCCTTGTAGTGAATTAGTGATGGCGAAGAGGTACCACACAGCCTGGTGGTTGACGAACGTCCCCAGGCAACCAAAGATCCAGGTGAAACCCATGATGCATGATATCTGCAAAAGGCATAAAAACCTCATGTTATTATTAATATATATTTCTGGTAGTGAAACCAACGATGTCTCAAAAGTGAACCTAACCACTGTAGCTCACAAGCCTGAGGATTCATGTAAACAAGGGTGCTTGTGAACCAGAAACACTTACATGTATAGGGTACTCGTCTATACGATAAGTGTTCTGGGTTCTTTTATGTTTACTACCAATCCTAGTACACAGGACCATATACGGCTTAATGTCCCATCTGAAGGACAAATCAATGATGGTAAAGTATCTTGCTCAAGGACACAAGTGCCACGACAGGGACTCGAACCCACACTCTGCTGATCAAAAACACCAGAGCTTGAGTCTGTTCTAATCAGCTCGGCCATGGCTCGACACTTGACATGTAAACTGCAGTTAATTTTCAGTTTTTAAACTTCCCGGTCCTTGAATTATACTTTCTGTAATGATCAAATTAAATCGAGCGCCCTTCACGTCAGGTTTCCGGGCGCTCCCATTAACTCAGTTCAATAACACGTAGTTAATCGCTGTCTTCATTACACAGATCTGGTAATAAAAGAGATTTACCGCACCTCAGAATAACAGCGTATATATCGACCCAATTAAATATGAGTGTCACACATTGACACCAAAACCGATGGATTCCATGGTTAATTGCCAATTAGTTCGGCTACTCTGTTTTCAGTCTGTAAGTGAAGACAGAGCACCTGTCATCTATATATATCATTCTTGTCTAGTTCATGGACTTGCTCCAATTCGACTATGTAATGACGTATAGAAATGAACTTCGATAGGGATGGTATGGATACATACAAGAAATGCAGACTCTCTTAATGTTGTTGTCCCTAAACTGAACGTCACGTATTTTAAACAATCCTTTAAGTATTTTCTGGTGCCAAAGTTTTGAACAATATTCCCTCCTCCATTCAAATTTCCTCCTCCATTGTAATTTTTAAATGTTTATGTAAGAAACTGTACTTTAAGTAGTTTTACTTTTTATTTGTCTTTATTCTAGTCTATTTTTTATGTTGACCATTTATGTTCAACAGGACATTGATGTACAACAACTTTTGCTGATCTTTTTATCCTGTATAAAGAGAAAAAAAATTAATAACAATAAATTTAAACTAAATCATCAAAATAAATGTGAGCTACTCATCTCATTTTATAATAGTAACAAATATCTATATATTTGGTTTGCGGTAACACCATGTGTGTATCTACTTGCCAGGTAGATTTTGTTCTTAGAGAACTGTCTTGCTTAATTCTACTACCGCGGAGTAGATTGTTCGGGTGTTCGGGAGACTTCTCAGTTCTGAAAAGAACTGTCCTGTTTATTAACTATTACCTGGGCGGAAGGTATAGAAATAGGCTGGGACTACTCTTTAGCTTATAGGATCGTAATTAACTCTACTACCGCGGAGTCAGTTCTTGGATTGGTCTCAACGTTTCGACTAGCTTGCTCTAGTCATCGTCAGGAGACTGAAGAGGTAAGAGATGAGTGGGCTTATAACAAATATCTCCTCTTCATTGTGGCGATATTTAATCTGTGTGCCAGGTATTGTTATGTGTTACTTGAATTGATGTTATGGTAAAATTGGGATAATTTGTCAATGAGTGTGTTTTATTGACAATCTATTGCATTAACGTTAATGTATTTCCAGTGAAAAAAACAAACAAACAAACACACCCAAAACAGGTGAAGATAATAAAAACCACAACACTGGATTGTTGTCCTTGACTTGAATTGTTTATGTAAGGGTGATACTTATACTGGCTGCAGGTCGTACCAATACAAATTGTAATGTTGTGGGGGTTTTTCCCTTTTTTTCTGACCCGCATTTTTTCCCCTATAAATATTCATTTGCGATTTGTTATTATTTTTATACTGTGCCCCTTACATACAATGATCAAAGGCGCATAACACCTGTAACAATGCACAGAATGGAAGACAAAAGATAAAGGGAAAAGACTGGTCACCAGGCCAGTGCCCAAACCACAGTATGATGGAGATACGTCGGTCCCGCGAAGCAGAGAAGTAAAAGTTACTTATTACAATTACATATAGGCCTATCCCTGCTGGCATCAATTCTATTTATTTATTTGTTCATTTATTTCTGTACTTATTTCGTGGCTTTCTAAAAGGAGGTTTTGAATGTGAGAAAACTGCCCCCCGTGTTGTTTTTAATATTACGAGAATCAGTATCAGCTGTCGGTAAAAACGAAGATGATATAGCACAAAGTCGTTATTAATAACTGAGAAGTATCGGATGGTGTTATCGTCAGCAGTACCTTAACGTCACCATCTTTCATCTGTAAACCAATCAGCCATATTACAGTCCATCACAGTTTTTTAATTTAGATTTCCACGCGGTGTGCAGTTTCATGTTTTCGGTGGGCTCAAGGGAGATACATGCCGAGTTCGACTTTTAGACGCGATGTTAACCCATGTTCAAAGGCACTGACGTTTGGTAATTTCTCAAAATATATATTAGCACTAAAACTTATTTGGTACGAGCAACGGAGAGCTGTTGATAGTATAAAACATTGTGAGAAACGACTTCCTCTGAAGTAACGTAGTTTTTGAGAAAGAGGTAATTTCTCACTAAAATATTAAAAGACTTCAGGCCTGAAGCCTTTTTCAGGCATCTGAAAGCACACAAATTTGTACAACAATGGTGTTTTTTCTTTCATCATATTCTTGCAACTTCGATGACCAATATTGAGCCAAAATTTTCACAGGCTTGTTATTTTATGCATTATGTTGGGATACACCAAGTGAGAATACTGGTCTTTGACAATTACCAAACGTGTCCAGTGCCTTTAATATAATCATAAATCGTATTACCGTAGGCGAGTTGATTGATTGAAGGCAATTATTGTTTCATATATCCGGGCGAGTACCATTTTTAAATAGGGGGTTATCCAAAGGGAGTTCGGTTTATTCAAAGCAGATTTTCACCCCGAAATCACCATCAAAGTCATAACATTGGTAATCATGCATTAAAGGGTTGTCAAATAAATTTGTTGGCAAGCAGAGGTGAACATTTGCTTAAGAGACAAACATTATGCGATACCATCCACAGGCCTATATACATAGCAGTTTTTGGTCCAAAAAAAATATTGATTTGTATACTCACATCAAGCAGCTAAAATTGAGGTAAAACATGTGTTTTGGGCGAGGTTTATCTTGCATCAATTAAAACCGAATTTTACCCCCCCCCCAACATGCTCATATGTACCCCTTACCTCTGCCCAAATCTTTATCACAACTTACAATGACACGTAGTAAACATACCTCCGAGGGATATAAACACTAAAACATACATCCAGTATGAAATCTGCATAACCTTTTTTAGTGGGAACAAGTTTCAGAGCGATCTACACAATGTCAGATTATATAAATATTGACTTTTACGTTGTGCTTACCTTGAAGTATATCCAAAGTTCGGTAGTTGTTTCTTTAGCTTTAGATTTCCCCTTACGGACCATACTGGCTGCTTTGAGAGAGGCGTGGACGCCGTGCACAGTCATCCCGAAAAGGATGACATTAGCAATCAAGCTCACTACCAAAGGAACTCCAAATGCAACCAAAATAGCATACTTCCCCACCAGCCAGCAAGATCTTACGCCGCCATATTGGAATTCCCCACCGTTGGCATGGACCGCTAGGCAGGCCGACACAATCCCAAGAGGTACGCCCCAACCGTACAGGCAGTAAGTGAGGAAAATCCTTTTGTTGTTGGAGTTTAACAGTTGCTGAGAGGTAAAAGTTCTCACAAGGTCAAATGCCAAAACGTTCATCCAAGCAAATGTTGAAAGCCACAAGAAGTGAAGCAACACTGCCATGGCGACACAGAAAGCTTCATTTTCAGCTTTATCCAGGACAGTCAAGGTCATCAGCTGAGCAGAGAACAACGCAGATGTCAAACTCATTATGGCGCCACCTGGGACGTTCCGAAGAACAGCAAACGCAATGTAGTTGACAAATGTTGCAAAAAGAGCAGCAATAGACAAACTGTAACCGACTGTATTGAGCACAGTCAATGGGTCGGAGAAAGAGATGAAAGGTTCTCCGGAAGTTGCAAAGAATTCCGAGCAGATGAGAATGCGACCGTCCGGTAAGTAGTTGACCTCGTCCTGCTGGAACTCCCTTCCTTTGTAGGTGATTTGAGGATCACCATCGGTCGAGCTTCCAAGCTTAGTCTCCTCAATCAGTGGTGTAAGACAATTGGGGAAGTCGGCTTCATGGCCACAAACAACGATGCCGGTGTCGACCCTGTCAGTTGTCGGTACGAGTTGGTAAGTGTATGTCCGCACGAGTGATACTGAACTCGCCTCGACAAGCTGACCGCCACCAATGTATATTATTTGGTTGCCACTTATATTCAATGCTCTCATCGTTGTATTATCGGTGTTGTACACATTTTCAGCGCAGACAAGTTGAATCTGCCCCATGGATGTTCCGCACACCTCAACGAAATCAACTGTTTTGACTCCACATTGAGTTACCCAGTGTCTTGCACTCTCTTCGATGTTGGAAGGAGGTACCGTTAAGGTTTGATTCAGCATTTCTTCAAATTCTGTACTATTTGTAAGGTACTGGGTGCTCAATGTATACGTCCCATCTCCAGCCAAGTCGGCTGTCTTGTTATTCGAATAGAAAGCTGCAAAGAAAGGCCAAGTCAGTTGAACGTTCTGCCAACCCAGCGCATGAAGGTAACAGCTTATCACGTCGTTGACAAACCATCCGAAGAAAATCCAAATGTTTTCATTTGTCGAATTCATACCCTCATAATGAATGCTGAGCTGGGTCTCTTTGTTGTAGCAGTGTATTTCGTCTAGTGAAAGCAGAGAGACAGATATTTCTGGATCCCACAAATCAACTTGTCGACCGAACAAAATCTCTACGTGACCGGGCGCTATGCTAAACATTGAATAATCACAGGTACCAACATCAGAAGAGTTCACTCCGTTACAGTAAGCGCAATGAGGATTCTTGTACCTTGTACTATTGTACGATACAATCGACGTGTACGCACGGCAACCCATCTGTATTTCTGCTGTAACATTAAGCGAACACTCAGTGTCCATACCGTAAGCACCTGAGTCTGGTGCCGAAACGTCACGCGAGTTGTTGACGTGAACCGTGACGCCGTAACACTCGGCACAGAATTCGTTTTGAAAGAACGGTCCGTATGCATATTGAAGGGGACCATCTAAGGAATCGTTGGCACACTGCAGGGCCACAGTGGTGTCGTTCCAGTCCTGCGGGCAACCATCTATAACAAGTGCTCGTTTGGAGCCGTGGATCAGCTGGCACGAAGAAGACCCAACGAGGGAGTTATTGAAAATCATTTGGTGGTCATTGCTGACATCTTGAAGGGAACAGCGCTGATTGAAATCGTAACAGCAGTCGCTACATTCAGAGCATGCGGCATCACATCCGCACGTGGACACAGTTGCAGGAGTTCCACAGCGATCACGACAAGACTGGGATGGACAAGGGAAGATCGTCAGATCAAACAGCCTGGTACCTGCAGGGAAAACAGTCCGAATAGTTAAACGTGCAAATTGACCGGCTCTCTGTCACGAGGATGTAAATTGACTCATTCTCACAATGAATGTTTTATTATACATTTTTTATAATCAAACCAAGGATGCTTCGTGAACTTAATCACTGTATATCTCGCAAGCCTGAGGAAACCTGTAAACAAGGGTTAACCCCTACTCTTCCACGATAAGTGTTTTGGGTACTTTTACGTTCACCATCAATTCTATATCGGACACGGGACATACGGCTTAATGTCCCATCCGAAGGACAAAGCAACATTGGTAAAGTATCTTTCTCAAGGACACAAGTGCAACGACCGGGACTAGAACCCACACTCTGCTTAACAAAAACACTAGAGCTTGAGTCTGGTCCTCTTTATTAGCTCTGATTGCAAAATCAGACCAGCATGGCTGTCGGTCGTATTCTTGAACAACAATTGTTGTGTGAAGGAAAGCGAGTCAAGTTTTACTCAAATGCTCATTTTAATTCGTGCCTTTCGGGCTATGACTCTAACACAAACTAAGTACTTAAACCTAACACCAAATGTTTCTTGAACTTGCAAACTCATTCGCACCTCGACACTAATTTGAATAAGTGACAGTTCTTGTTGGTGTCCTTGTGACCCAATATTTATTAATGGGGATAATAAACACAAAGGGATGATATCCTAGAAGCGGCAAGCGGGGCCAAAGACATTCATTTATGCATTAATTTGCTCCCACCCCCTGTCCCCTCTGGTGACGCCACTGGACACAAGCAAAGATGAAATTGAATGCTTTCTTATGTAAACGAAAAATGTTTCAGGAAAAATTCTTGTTTTTGAGTTTATGGCCGTTTACCTTTTTCACATTCCACAAAGACGAGTTTATAGTCGAGAATCTGGCATGCGTTCTCTCCCGTGGTCCAACGAAGTGACTCAGGTTCGCCTAGAAAGAGTTCCCGCATGATGAGATCGTCGCCGCTACCGATGTACCCTGGTGACTCGGAGTAGTAGATCAGCTCGAATGCGGCAGCCCAGGGGTAGCCAAGTTGACGACATGCACTGTCTGCCTCAGAACGGACTAGCCAGATGTGTAATACTTGAACACAGACAGTTTTCCAGCTCGACCCATTCAATCGCCCCTCCATTATCCCCATGTGGGACTCGTTGGTTGTGGTAGCAAGTCGAAACTCCATTGCGGTGGTAGGCGGCACGACGTTACTCTCTGGTGATAAAATGAGATACGCAGTAGATTACGAGACTGAAATTTGTTATAGTAACCAGTTGCAAAAATGAGATACGCAGTAGCTTTAACGAGGCTGAAAGTTGCAACTTCCAGAACAACTAGTTGTTCTGGTAACCAGTTGCAAAAATGAGATACGCAGTTCTGGTATACCAGTTGCACAAGAGCTTCTATACATTGACAGTTTATTTGAGTGAAGCCCGAACTTCCGAGTTTTTATACACACAAAGAAATGAAGAAGAACAATCAGCGAAAATCAAAAGAGGTGTCTGGAAAGTTACCTTTTGTAAGGGTTTATTCATTTGTTTTGTGATGTTAACATTGTCCGTATAATATGCTTTATCGGAAAGGACACTTTCTAAACGTAGCTTGTGTCCGCCTCTCTTGTACAATTTGCACTGTCGTGGTCATATGGCCGAAACCGTAATCAAGTTTGTACAGTTTCTTTCTATGATTGTTTCGGTAAAGATTCAGTTCAAGTCAAGAAAGATGCCTGACTTCTCATGGTATGTGGAAGAAATCTTGTTATACGCAATATCGTATGTACAATGTATGTATGTGTGTAGGCCTATATTATGTACGATATGTGCATGAATCCATAAAAGGCTCTTTCATTTTTCAAAGGTCGTAACAATTGTATGGAGCATATCTAATAATGATCCGGGACGACTGAACAAAATCCGTTCAGAATTGACCAAGATATCAGGGGAAAAAATCAGAAAAATCCTTAGTTTTAAGAGCCTTTTTCTCTGTTGTTATGCGCCATGCGTTGCTGCGGGCAGTGTAAACAATGGGCCGCGCGCGTTGCTGCGCGTATATAAAAGCCATTGCAGATATGCATGTTTTATGGGCCCCATTTTGTTTTACTGTTTTGGGCTGCGCGTTGCTCCGTGTACTCGCAGTGTATTGTATAAAATTATGTATGCGTGTGTTGGGTGTCTCTCCGTTGAAACCGAGGATTTTAACAAAAGGGATCCGGGTATTTTGACTGAGCTAGGACGTCCTCGTTTCGCATTCGTGTACGAAACTAATGGGGATGTCTCTAAAAAATAAAATAAAAATGAAGTCCAAACAATGGGAGAATAATTGACAAAGAAGAGCCCTCGAATTACGGGGTCGACAAACATGATTGAGTGTGTTTAAAATGTCGTTCCGATGGAAACGCACTTTGGTCTTTCTGAGAACGGGTTGAGGTGTACGGTTAAGAACAGGCTACAATATTCATTTCTTGAAGACCTACAATAAATGTCACTTTTCATAAATTGTCTATTTTCATGCATATTATACTTAGGATATCAAGGACTTTGACTCCCCCAGGGCTCTGCACTTTGGATAAACAAGAGCAATATATATAATGTGCCATGACTTAATGTTACCAGCGCTCACTTAAAGGGAGGGTAAAACATTGTTAGAAACGACACACTTTGAAGTAATGTAGTTTTAGAGAAAGAGGTTTTTTTAACAACACTTTTGAATCCGACAAAGGTTTCAGGCATAAAGCCTTTCTCAGGCATCTGAAAGCACACATTTCTATGCAATGAGGGTGGTTTTTTCTTTCATTATTTTCTTGCAACTTCTATGACGAATTGAGCCCAAATTTTCACATGTTTGTTATTTTATGCATATGTTGGAATGCATCAAGTGAGGATACTGGTCTTTGACAATTACCAAAAGTATACCCTACCTTTAAGGGTTTTCAAATTAACTCAACTATAGCTCTGTCATCACATTAAATAGTGACTTACCTGGTGCACAAATGACGTTGAGTACGGCACCGTCCCATTCACGCGGACACAAGCTCAGAGTATTTTCATCGAGACACTCGAAGAAGTTGAGCCCAGACTCTACATAGTTATACATTGGGCATGAACTGTATTTACACAGAGTCCGGCTGGAGCTATTCGTAGGTATTTCTGTGGCTCCGATTGAGAACTGATACCCAAGATGGGAACATA
The DNA here is from genome assembly GCA_021014325.1 of Plazaster borealis. Classification (NCBI taxonomy): domain Eukaryota; kingdom Metazoa; phylum Echinodermata; class Asteroidea; order Forcipulatida; family Labidiasteridae; genus Plazaster; species Plazaster borealis. The sequence continues at coordinate 8,264,731 of CM037456.1, read as the reverse complement.
TCCAGTCAGAGAGTAACTGCACATTGGTTGCTCCAGAAGGTGCCATTGAGACCCACTCGTCACCACCGACATGCAACTCGGCAATCCCTTCATGTTCATTTGAACTTCCAAACAACCGCACGTTTCCTTAATAAGGGGGGAAAGGTTTTGAGGGTGAAATTCTACACTCCACAAATCAAAATATAAGATTCTTATGGAAGGTAAGAGACGATTTGACGGGAAAGTGGTTACCACGGCCCAATTTTATGGCTCTGCTTTCTGTATTCTGTGACCATGGCCCATTAGCATCATGCACTTACAGGGCTCCGTGAGCGTATAATTATGTGGTAAGCAGAGCCTTGAAATTGGGCCCTGGTCTAGGCCTAGAGTAGAAGAGGACAACAAGAAGCGAAAAACATATAATGAATTCTCCATCAGAGTATATAGGAAAGGAAACTCCTTGCGCCTGGAATCTCATGAGCTTCTTTGATTAGTATTATCTGCTGGCACTTATTGGGAGGTACTTTAGCAATAAGAGTAATTTAAAACGGTATTTAAATCCAATTGCACCGTTTTTCATTTTTTTCTGGCGGTAAGGTTACCTGTAAAGCATGTAATTCCGACATCAAACCTATGATCGCACACTGTGTAGTCTGGAACCCACGGCATGGTTTGGCATTCGTTTAGAGTTGCGGCGTGATAGCAGGACATCTCTCTGAGCCAAACTGGGCCGGTTGCAGTCCCAAACTGAGCGTTAGCAGTGGCAGATAAAAGGGCGGGAAAACCAAGGTGTCTACACGCCAAACGGCCAGCCATGAAGGGATTCGCATTTGAGCAATACGACCCAAACGTCTCGTGAGAACCAGGTAGACGAACTTCAATTCTCCCTTCGTTTGGATAGCGCCCATCAGCAAGGCGGATCTCTATTGTTGTGTTGACTGAGGTGAAACAAAAATAAAACAATATTGTCATCAAAATTGTACATATTGACTACAAACTGGAAAATCAATGTCTTGGTGGGGTTCTTTCAATATGCGTTAGTAATTATACACAAAGAAGAGGAAGATTGTCTAAGATTATTTTTCTGGTGCTTTTGGTCATAGCACGAGTGTGCTAGCCTATCCTTGCGATAAGTACGGTAATAATTGTCATTACACATTTGAAAATTGTCAAATAATGTTGCCAGCATTACATACTGAAGTAAGTTTGCAGAGCCAATGTTTACAGTGACCCCTGCCTGCCTTGCAACCATGTGGTTCGTGGGTTCGAATCCCACCCGAGTAATAAGCCTGTGGATTTTTTTCCACAGTACTCGGGAATGAGTATACAGTGCTGTACACACATCGGTGTAAGGGTAAAACCAAATGTAATATTCTTTATCCCCGATGCAAATTTAACATATATTACATTGTGGGATACTTGCTAAAACCACAAATACGCGAAGCACTGGTGTGACTCTATTTAATGAAATCCTTAAAACGATAAACTATCTGAACAGTAAAATGTATACGGTCATAAACCAATGACACCAAGTGGTGCTATTTAATTGGGGTTTCTGATTTGCGGTTTCATCTTATTATTTTCTTTATCTAGGCTGTTTGTCGTATAGACTGTACAAGTCTCGCGCGTAATCGAACATTAGGACCAGTTAAAGTGCGCGAGTCGTGGCCGAGCGGTCTAGTTCACCGAACCAAAGCTCTGGTGTTGTCAGCAGCAGAGTGTGGGTTCGAATCCCGGTCATGACACTTGTGCCTTTGAGCAAGGTACTTAACCATAATTGCTTCGTAAAAAGTTGGGAAGGTAGTGCATTCTGCTCTACCAGCCAGGCTCCTAGTTGATGATACCCATGCCTACATCCTTGCGGACTGTGAAGGGGTTAACCCTGTTTCAGCCCTATAGGAGTAGTTGGCTACGTGCCCCTGGTGACAGTTGATTTGGGTCGACAGCCCAAATCAGTTAAGTGATAGCCCTCACCTTGAAGTGGCCGTCCGGCCTTGTGATGTAAGGCGATATCTCATTAAAAAATAGTAAGTTTTTAACCCCGTTGGGATGAGAAATGAGGCAAAAGGTGAGCAAGTAGTGAGGGGGAGCGCAGAGGAGGTTTGAAAAAAAGTGAGATTTAAAAAATGAGTAAGCAGAGAGGATAAGTAAGCGGACCGCGTGTGTTGTCTGACATGACGCATTCAGCGTCTTGAACGAGCCACGCAGTGGTGAGTCGCCTCCCTCACGGTAGTGTAACGTATAACCTGAGGAAAACATTCAACATGCGTCATGTTCGTCGACGGGGTTAACTTAGCTCCCCATTACTATTCACGCTTTAAAGCAATGTACGTGGGACCAAAGTGGGCCCAATTTCATAGAGCTGGTCTAGTTGGTAAGACATCTGCTCTAGATTGGCAAGGGTCGTGGGTTCGAATCCCACCCGAGTAATATGCCTGTGATTTTTTTTTCACTCGGGAAAGTACTGAGTATAATATACAGTGCTTTACACACATCGGTGTACGGGTAAAACCAAATAACAATATTCATAGAGCTGCTTAAGCACAAAAAGTAGCTAAGCACAAAACATTTCTGCTTAGCAGAATTGGGTTACCAGCCTAAATCCCATCTTACATACACAATCTGTGACTTGTATTCCCCTTATTTTTGCTTAGCATTAATCTGTTAAGCAATATTTTCTGCTTAACTCTATGAAATTGGGCCGTGGTCCCAATAATGTTCGAATACGCGCGGAATGTGCACTGTCCAGTCCATGTGGTATTATTAATTGCTAAACGAACAGTGCTTTAAGGTACTATACATGATTATGGTTATGATCGGGAGCACGTTGTTTAATCTGCTACACTCTAAATTACAAGGATTTAAATTTAAATCCACAGGATTAAATTTTAAATCTTTCAAGGAGTGTGGTTAGGGACCAATCTGCGTGGATTTAAAATGAATCTTTCAAAAGATTTAAAAAAATTAGTCTTTGGAGGATTAATTAAATTAATCCTAGTGGATTAAAATGTTTCAAACTTTACAGATTTAACCTTTACCCTTTGATAATTAAAACCTAGTCTGTTTGGATTTATTTATAAACTTTCCTTGGGATTAAAATATAAACACCCAATTATGGACCAGGAGATTTACCTATAAATAAAAATAATCGTAAACAGCCAATCGAAAGTCTCGACCAATTTTTTAACTTTATTGTCAAGTAAATAAATACAATGCACAAAGTTTAACAGATAAACCTTTACATAGTACGTCAATTACAAGAGGTACATTTTTTAGATTGTTAACTGTTTTTGTATAAGTGCGAAAGATTGAATTAAGTTTAGACAACGGATTCAACATTGTTAAAGAGAACCATGTCTGCTTTAGCTGCCTCGAAAGCCAGGAAAGGGCCATGTGTATACATGTTCAAGAAGAGGATAGTGCACAGGGAATGGAATCCAGTGTAAACAGTTTCACCACCAGTTTTTAGGCCCACAGCAAACGACCAGTCCAGGCAGTGTTGCAGTCAGTACAACCCGAGCAGAAGTATTACTACCAGTCCTACACGTGCAGACATGGGAACTCAGATTACACAACCAGCAAATGGTCATAGATAACCGCTCCAGATTTTTAGCGGTATTTTTTTAAAAACTAGAACACCTTTTTTAACTGAAATGTGCACATTTAATTTTTATTTTTACCTCGTAACTTATATAGGATTAACACAATGGAACACTTCCAAAACCAAAAGTATACTTTCCCTTTAAACAGATTTAACAGCGGTTGCGAAAGATCGAACCAGAGGCTTTACCCTGGAGGGAGGCATCACTCCATAGATGAAAGCGGCAAAGAATTCAAAAAAGCTGTTGAAAACTTTTGGGTAGTCCAACCCGAACACATAGAAAGTTTTGAACAACTTATCAAATTCTTCCACCGCTGTCGAACCGCCACTGATAGGAATAGAGTCCACGCACAAGAAAAACTGATTCGGCTTCTTTTCTGGCCCCAGGGAGATTATTACTGGCTGCCTTATCCCTTTCGCTTTGATGCTGTCAACTGCATGTTCGATATGTGTCCCCGCCTGTTTTTTAAAGAAAACAAACAGATGTAATTCAAATATAGAGATTTATTTTGACAAGGTTTGAAAGTTGCTGTTATTAAATGGGAGGAAGTATTGTTCTGGTCGTAAGGAAATGTTTTGATGAATTTTGCATGAATTTTGCATCTTGCAATTTTTTGCTAAGCAGATTTTTGTTGCTAAACAGATTTTTGTTGCTTTACAGCTTTATGAAATTGGACCTTGCTGTTTATAAACTTGCTGAAATCATGTTATTGTTTTGTTCTCTAGCGGTCGTTTCACGACCAAGTAAACGACCAAGTTCTGTGTCTATTTCTTTTTTTACTGTACATCATTGTTTCTGCAAATTATTTTCAGTTCAGCTTTCGTCTGCGATGCACGGAATAAACCATTCGTTATGAATGAAGGAAAAACAAAATTGACATGATAATGTTGTGTATCTGTTCTTGCTTTTTGTGGAAATTAGAAAATTAGGTATTTAATCTAGCCCCACCCCCTATAATTATCGTGTTAAGCAAGTTAGGCATAGCGCTAGCGTTGGACGTACTCGTCTAGTTAATACAGTAGCCACATCAGCTAGATGTTGAGTTATTTATGGCTAAAGTATATCTTGTAAGTTAAAGATACAATGTATTACATTTTCAATGAAGAACCAGAAATGTGTGTAATGTACATGTCAACTTGTTTTTCGATGAAGAACTACAGTAGTACACTCACTGTCATCAGTACGTGTATACCGTGTGTGCGTGATAAAGCGATGCGCGTATACGTAAAACACACGGGCGTAGAGTGTGTGTGACTAAACTGGTGATTATCATCTCACTTTTGTTGTTTTACGACGACACTAGGCCTATCTTTGACTAATTACTATGGCAATACGCCAATAAGTGATAAGAAATTAGTAAGTAATTGGAGAAGTTAAACATTCACTGAATCGTATTAGATGTCTTAATCTGCAAGCCAGTGCAGTAATATTGCAGATTTGCAGCTGGGCAAAGAACAAATACATTTTTTAATCACGCCTTTTTTTTAAACAGCCTGACTGTGTGTGTACTATGTGTACTATCACGGTACTGTAGTCGAGGCCTAACGACGCTAGTCAAGAAACGTTTTAACGGCCTAAAACATTCCGTTTTTCTACATAAAAACTAGATTTACTTACCTTGAAAAATTTCAAGAACGGTGGCTGTCCTGTCACCAAGCGTTGTGTTTAAAAACAGGAGCAATTGATCCTCCATCTTTAAATAATATGCAACTTAAAGCAACGTTAGAACAAAAGGACGATCGCCCTTCGTAAAACAAGATGGCGGATGTCGTTGAAAATCCCGCTCCCCGAAATGCTCATCACGTGATGCAAGCCAATCACCGGATTGGTCCTTTGTCGATAATTGTAGCGTCCTTTTTAAATCAGTCGGGGGATTAAAACTCGTTTTCGAATTGATGGTTAATTTTAGCTTTTTTAAATCTTTTAAGATTAATTTTTAATAGTTTAGATTAATTTTTTTATAAATCCCATAATAGATTAACGTTTTAAATCTCGCACTTTAAGAGTGTAGCTTACTTGTCATATACTGGTTACCACTACAAATTATCCTTAAAACCCCCCACATTTTCGACAGGATATTGTCATGTTTTAAAATACTACCCCAAATGATCCATTCCTTCTTCTGATTTGCCTGCTTGCAACAAGTGTACCGGTACATGATCCTTGATAAAACAAAATGTTACCGTCCCGACAGCGCGGTCACTTCAATCGATATAATTTTCACATGTTGTGTAATTTGTATGAAACAAACCTTTAAAGGAACGTTACAGAACTGGTAATTAAAATTTTCTTTAAGATCACAGATTTACATAAAACTTACACGGTCTAATGATGATGATAGTAGAAAACATCCCTAGAAATATTTCTGTCTGAAATGCCATATTTGATGAGAAATAAATAAAACTAATTTCCGATTGGAGTTTATCGCTCATGAGCGTTGTATTCATGCATAACACATGCAAATGTGTAATCGGTTTTTCACTATTTTCTCGTGACCCAGATGGCCGATCGATCTTAAACTTCTACAGGTTTGTCAGTTTATGTATATGGTGGAATATATAAAGTGCTTAACTGTTTTGTTAGCAAAAAACCAATTCTGTAATGTTCCTTTAGTTTACTGAAAGTGCTTTAACAACCCCTGGTATCTCTTAGCGCTTTCCCTTAAAATTGTAGTGCACCAAATTATGGTAATATGGTTATTTGGATAGGTGATTACCTTTTTGCACTGAGCAAAAATATAACAATAATCGCTTACGGAATTACTATAAGTGGCCCGATTCGGAGGTTGCATTTGTTTCAATCGTAATTTACGAATTTCACAAACTGATTGTAGAGGAAGTTACCTGATTTATCTACCAAACAAAACAGACAAGAAATGTATTTGACTTCGTCGGATGATAATTAAAATGTTTCACTATAATACCTCTTATATAGGGGCCATTCAGAATAGTTAATGTTAAACAATTTCGATTTTTTTTTCGAAATTGTTTTGACCCACCCACCCACCGTAAATTTCGACTTTTGAATATTGAATGGCTTCATAATGTGATCTATACATCACTGAGGAACAAAGTAATGCCTCGAGTGAACCAGATATTTTAGATCAAAGGTCTCCAACATCAATAGTTTTTCAATGGCTTTTCCTGGCTTAAACAAACAACTTTGTAGTTTAATCAGGAATGAAATTGACGATCTTGGCCAGCTGGGTATTTTTTCTTCTTCTTTTTCGTTTGTTAATATATATATATATATATATAAGTTGTTTAAACAACAACTTTTAACATTGACTATTCTGAATGGCCCCCTACGGGTATCAAGAGCCAGGTGTTTCCCGTCTAGAACCAAGGGTATTTAAAAAACATAAAGTGGATAAAATTTGACATTTTTTAACCTATATGCTATACGGACCATTATGTCCGACACTAGACCATCGTGTCCAGAAACCGATTTGGACCCATGTGTCAGACCATAAAGCAACGTCAACGGTCAGACCTATTGTGTCCCATTATGTCCGACAAAAACATTTTTGTTCGACTCATTGTTTCAACAAACGTATTTTAGCTGACCCGTTCGCTTTCTGGCGCAGTCGCATTCAATACAAAATCATGTTTGAATTCCACTTCGACAGAACAACGTACCGTCTTTTGAAGAACAATGGAACACAAATAACGCCATAATATACATTTGTCGAGAATACAATTACCTGGTGCATTCTTTTTCAGTAATCTTGGCTTATTTGTAGGCATGTTTGTATTATCTGTATATTATGTAGCTCTGTAATATCAGTTGGAACCGCTCCTCTAGATTGTTTTATGTTTTGAGGCAATAAAGTTCCAGTTGAAAAAAGAAAAAGAAAAGACAAATCAACAAACATACCCGATGCAGCTGAAGTACGGAAGAAGCCAGTTAGGCCGACGCACACTACTGTCAAATTGAAGAGCCATTGACGCCTCATTGCTAATCGTAAAGATGTGTATAAAGAGCTGTTCCTTATAATCGTTCCTGATGAATGTTTAAGGAAAATGCATCAATATGTAGGAGCCTCAGTCACTGATAGAATGTAGAACCCGTGTTGTCACAATTTTGTATAGCAATGGCTTTCGCAGTTATTGTTCTTATTAAAACGACGAAGTACGAGAGCGGTGTTCCCGATCTGCCCGTTATAACGAGCCTGCATGGAGTATTTAAGGACGCGTTAGCCTTGACTGGTCACGCGCAAAAAACACCGATGCCGGTAGTTGTGTAAAGGACTTCGGATGACGTTTTCAAATGCCACTGCTAATGAAAATACTGTTAAAGCAGCCTTTTCAGTATTGTGGTAGCCTTGCTCCAGGTGGTTGCAGTTTTCACTCCGAAAAAGACGCCGTAAAACCCACCGTAAGTACTGTACGCTATAGCACTGTGTGTAATGTGTGTATCACATCGCACGACGCCCGTACTACTACTGTGCGCAGATCATCCGCACTCGTATGACTGTCCGCATGCGGAGGCCGTCACAGGCCGACCGCCTTCTCGGGTCTGTAACTCCCGGGTTTAATAATGCGTTTCTTGATATTTTCGTCTTCCGCGTTCAATATAGTAACGACCCTGGCTAGCTCAAAACAGAAACGTCGAGGTTGATTCAGAGAGTCCACGTATACATCTCACACCACGCAAGCACTGCGTATGCATCACATGCATGTGCACAAAGAGACTGCTATAGCTCGGGCGGGTAGCGCAATAGCGCAATATAGCGCAAAGGGAAAACAAACTGGAAAAAAACCAAAAATAAATAAATGAAAATAAACCTTAATGCCTCAGTCAAGGCTAGTAATGTGGCTGACCTTGACACATAGACAATTAAACTTTATGAGCTGTGAGTTGTGACATTGGATGCGCACTACGAGTGCTTTCCTTATTGCACTGATCAAGGTAGTATTGTGTGATACCTGTAAGAGTAGAACCTGCAACTTCGTGCGTAAGGTAAGAACAAGCCGGTCTGATAACAATCTGTCGCCTCTACAAAAGGTTACGTGATTCAAGCGAGAGACAAGGATCGTAATAAAACATGAAAAGGGTCGTATTTTATTAAATCATGCATAATAAAGAGACTTCTTCTATTTATAAACAGAATATATGATACTACAGAATGTATATCAGAATGTATTTAGGATACTGCAGAATGTATAGGAACTTTCAATAATTTGTTAATTGAAAAGATCCATTCCTGAAGTAGTATCAATTAATATTTTGAACACCCGTAATAAACAATTACAACTTGCCTCTAGGTTTCCGCCGTCGTTCAGGCTAATCTATTTTGGTAACTAAATATGATAGTGATATTTTGATATTGGTAAACTGAACGCATGGTTCGAATTCCCAGCAGTTCATAAATGAAAAATGAAATTAACACTGAAGTATACCATTACCAGTGCCTCAGAAAACAATCGTAAAACAGTCCGTGTTGTGACGAAAATACGTCACAACATGGACTGGATGAAGGTCGTTTATCTTCGTTTCTATGCATTTTTCATTGTCTTGTTCGGATGAGTCCGCAGTGTAACTTAAAAGCGCCGTTTTGATTCCGAGGCGCTTAGGGCCATTTCGTTTAACTGGTGTTTTTTTTACATTAAGAAACCATTTATATTGACTTTTAATCAATTATTATGTAATCATTACAGACTTGTTAAACTTTTTTTATAACATAAGAACAATATCGTTAATTTGTTCAAGTTGATCTTTAACAATTGAGGTCTAAAACTGTTAACTATTCTCTTGGAAAAGAAAACAGTAGAAAACCAAACGACAGCTGTTGCGAAACGACATTGAAGCTTCCTACCATCTTAATATTACAAAGAACTGTGGGGCTTTTATACTGCAGCAATAAGCCAGCACTCCCCGCAGATTGGCTACCACAATGTTCCAATCGAAGGTTAAATGGTGGGGGTTAATTCACAAGAGGGCGCTAATCCAGGCAATACTTTATTGGCTATCACTGATAGTATCAGGTATAGACAAAAAACACGATAACAGACTTGAAATCGAGCCTACCCGTACGTAAGAGTTTACGTTGGTTGTAAAATGTTTCAAATGAATGAACAGAAGGTAGAAGCCCCACACTCTGGCCGCTTGCGTCGAGATTTTGTGCAAATCTAGCAATTTTGTGAGGGTGATTTTACGTTTATAGAGCCCCAGTGATTATAATTTTGACCTTTGCCATCAGAGAAATAGCTTAAGGTATTTTTGGAGGAATGGATGAATTGTTTCTGGTATTAATCTGTCTTGGTTTTCAGCTTGTTATGGCATGCTCAGTAGTGTGATGACCAGCATAAACTGCTATAATCTTATTAAAGGGATTGTATACGTTTGGTAATTGAAACCATTTTGATTCGTGAACCGAAAATAAGTTACGGAAAGGTGTTTTTTTGAAAGATTAAGCGGTGTTAACCTTATTGTAAAGTGACACTTGGAGGAAACTGCAGACCGTACAACCAGATGCATCAACATGTTTTTAAAATTAGAAACAATAATTGTAGACGTGTAATTATAAAGTGGCTTGCGAGTGTTACGTAATCGGCTGGTTTTTTTTCAAAACCGTTGTATCGTGTCTAATGAAAGAGCTCTAGACCGAAACTGATATATGGCGTTATTTTTTGTCTGTATTCGAGTACAAACGATAACAAAGACAAAGAATTTATATGTTGTTTGGTGGACAGCGATTAATAATTGTATAATCCTTAGTGTTTTGTATAGGCCCTTTTCGAAACGAGGACTTTGGGTTTGGGCTTAGACTTGGGCTTCGTCCGCCTGTTCGAAGCCCCGTACTTAACAGCGTACTGTTTCAAAATAACTCATGGAGCCGGAGCCAGAGCCGGAGCCGGAGCCGGAGCCGGAGCCGGAGCCCAAACCCAAACCGTGGTTTCGAAAAGGGCCATAGATTCAAAAATGAGTAAATCCCCAATATAGCCTAAGACTATACAGGTCGACTCATTGAAGGAATTGTTCACAGCCCTCATGGGGTTCGAACCCATGGATCAGCCTTTTGAAACAAAGGTGTAGCACTAGTAAGGCAGGTGATGGGATTTTGCCTTTGGTGATAAAAGTACGAGCCTTTTTGAGGTACGGTGGACACTATAGGAGTGCACTGTTTGGTTTGAGTGTATACTGACAAATTTACCCAAACCTAACAGTGTCATAGTAGTGTGTCTACCACATCTCAAAATGGCTTATGGAATTTGGCACACAGTCAGAGAATGTCATAACAAAGGTATTTGGCTATTGGGCCACAACAGATTGTCCCTTTTAGTTTAAATAAGAAGCAATTGACAGCCATTTGGAAATTGTTTGTTATTTTACCTATTTTTCAACGGACACGTCTGCGATGGCCCCATATAGACAAATATATTTCTCATGATTTACTGTGTGGCAAACCTCTTGCTTGTCTCATCAAAATACACAATATTCTCACACATATTTACTTTAACTGCCCCATAAACTGTGATGGAAAGTCATATAATCACATTTTTAGTTATAAGATCAGTTTAGTCAAGTTTGCACAAGTTGGAAAAGTTTGATTGCTTCGAAGAGCTTTTGAAATCCCAATGTGCACTCTTATGGAATTTTAATGGATTTTCTATAGATTTCATATTTGTAATTGATATTTTATGTGTAATTTTCACAATTTTTATGACGTATTTGTTCTTGTACTTTTGTGTGCCTTTGTAGGTTTTTATTGTCTTTAGATAGTGATTACATTAGCTGTTTGGTTATCCGCAGGCTTGTTCTCAGTGTAGTTCTATTTTTACTGTTTATTCTTTGTAGCCTATGTATCTGTTTGCCTGGGAATAAATAAATAAATCAATCAATCAATCAATCAATCAATCAATCAATCAATTCCGATCAGTAATAAGCACATGTTGTGGGGAAGAATAGAGATCTGCTGCAGTTCATCAGTCTAAATGTTGAGCAGTTTTAAACAGCAACTGAATTTGACTTGAGAACCTATAACTATGTCAACATTGGTCTGATTTGCACTTTTTTCTCAAGGCAAAGCTTACCATTCGACTTGCATCACCATGATAATGGAGCATTCAAAGAGATGTGTCTGCCCGATGAATGTACGCTATCATGCATACCAACATTAGTCCAGTGATGCCAACCTTGCAGATGGATTAAAACGTGGCCCTATTGGACTCATTGTAGAGTTGCTTTCAATTAAGCCACATATATCACAGGTAATGCTGCTTTTAAGCATTATTATTATTATTTATTTGACCAAGACAAATCATACAAAAATTACAGAGAAACAAGTAGATGAAGATGAATAAACTAAAGAAGTAAACCAAATAAAACAAATATGTAAACAACAGTAAACATAACATAAGTAAGCCCTAGATAAATAATTACAAGTAATAAAAAGTAGGAGAACAAAAAATAAAGTACAGTAAATAATAGATAAGGGCTAAGAAAAAAGACATCGATGTCAAAACAGATTGAGCGAATGAGGATGGAGCATGCAGGAGGAGAAAAAACCAACAAACAAGTTGGGAACCAAACACAGGGAAAACAACGACAAATCATGCGGGTCAGGGACAACAACAGTAAACTCAATTACTGTTGCTCGGTGTCCTTTCTCTATGCTCGGAAGCACGTTGCTCCGCATTACAAAGGTTTAAACAAACAAAAAAACGCCAGGCAACTTCGTTAAAAATATTACCATAGTTTAACTGTTTAGCAAAAACCACTGGAACAGCCAAAGAGTAAGCTCTGCCAGGCTGGAAGTTTGATTCTGGCAGGTTGCTTTCAAGCTTGATGGGATAGATTATAAAGTGTTTTTGATAAGTGTGTTTAAAGGGTCTGTAATTATACGTTTGGTAATGACTGAAAATGAATGGCAATAATAAAAAGGTTCAGCAGCTTAGGATAGTATATTGCATTTTGAGAAACTTTTCACTTCGAACTACTGTGGTTATGGAAAAAGATATCACTTTTTATCCCAAAAAGTTTGAATCTGAGATTAAAACTTGCATGGATTAGAAGTACAGCAGCTTTGGATAATATAATGAATTTTGAGAAACTTTTCACTTCAAAGTACTGCGGTTATGGAAAAAGATATCACTTTCTATCCTTGAAAAATTCGTTTTTGAGAAGCGTAATACTGACAGTAACGCTTCTCAGATTGTGTATTCCAGTTGCAGATTATTCTTCCTGCGTTCACTGGAGCAGAAACCAAGTATTGTTGTCACAGGTCGCCTACCATCGGGCCTTGTGTTCAGATGGCTGAACCATGGAGGTAGGGCTTACACACGGGTAGTCTCTCTTTATACCACAACACCGGAGTTTCATACAAGAACTGACGGTGAATCGACGCCCACACCAAATGTAAGCAATACAGAATGAATTTGACGTGGTATGACTCAAAATTTTGGAAGATTGGATGTAGATAAACTGAGTTGACTAACTCTTTCCCAATTCAACCATCAGTATTATATTCTGTATAAGGTACCGGTACATACTCATGTGAAACAAGGCAGCTTCATCATAGGCCTTTAACGTAGTGCCTACACGGTGGGACAGCAACTGAGACAATTTCGCCATCAGCAAGGTGAGTTTTTTTCCCCATTCCAAGCTTTAAAATTGACACCTTCAGATATTAACTAAATAGGCTTAATTCACATCGTGAACATGTTTCTGAACTGTATTTAATCAGATTGAAAAAAGGGACACCCAATTCGACTCGCCATCGTCACTTAAGGCTTTCAAGCATCACTGTATCTCTTATAAAGCGCTCATAAGACCTTTCTAAATGGGTCTAATCTTTGCTTATAAGAGTGGATGCTCTATAATGATTGTATCATGGGCATTTTATAAGCGAGGCAGTAATGGTTTGGCAGCCAAAGTGACTGAGCAAGTCTCGCGTGTATTCGAAACTTCTGGGACCAAGTTGATAAACGTAGTTTATGGGTATACAAATATTATTATATTCTTGGGAAAAGGAATTTAGCCATGAAATTATAGGCTATATGAAAGTTTAATATTTAACAAATCAACAATGACAACCCGAGAATAAGCCTTGACCTCCGTTTCCGGTTACTTTGAAACAATTAAGAATTTTGTCTATAACTGACGTTCATGTTAATATTGTTACTAAACCATGTAAAGGTCGCACAAATTCGGGTGTGATTGGTAAATGGGGTTTCTAAAATAATTATAAGCATCCTCGTCCCGAGTTGTAATTTTGTTTATATTAATTGTAACAAGTTATGTGTAGGCCTATTGTATAACAACTGAAACTCTATTTTATAACAAATTGTCAATTGTTATATGGGTATTTTTATTTTCGAGAATTTTGTATAAATATAATTTTAAAAGAAGACTTGATTTCATAGAAAAATGTAGTCTTCGTTCAAGTTGTTTTCTCGTTTTTGATACGCGCAAGACACGGTCTATAGTCAAATCGGGTACACGGGAATTTAAAAGTCCGATTACGTTGAATTTGGTAACACCTGATCTAAAGTAAAGGTACTTTAACCGAACATTGTTTGAGAAATAATTCAGGCCCAAGATTTCTGTGTGATGACTAAGTTTTCACCGTTCTGATCGTTTCCATGAGAAAAGAACCGTTCACCATATTTGTTAGTTTATGTTGGTAGGACAACCCCTGGTCAAGTTTCGGTATTCCACTGTACTGTCAAGTTTGGGGGAAAGCTTAAAACTAAAATGTGGTTGTCGGAGTCCAAACACGAAAATAAATTATGACAAAACCACGTACGATTGTGCAGTCCATAACAATTATTTACAACATTTGCAAATAAAATTGAAGAGACTAAAGTAGTTTCAAGTACAGGTTTTCCCGGCCAATTTCAACAAAAACACATTAAATTTAACATTCGGCTCATTCAAGTTCGTTTGAAAATGAATTCTCCGTTGGATCAGCATAAAACAGTTATAAGGAATAATTCAATTTCAACAGTTTAGCATTCACTGGTCAAAATAATAAGATCATTCAAATTCATTGGGTCGAAGGGTCAATCAATTTCGCGAAACCTAACAACAAGAGGCTTGTCAAGCATTCAATTGAATTATTGTCGGTTTTATTTTCACTGTTGATTAATGTTTTATGGTGTTATTGACAGTAACCTCTTGTCAATTGCTTGCTTTTTTATATTTTACTGTATTTGTAGGTAAAGCTTATTTGTTCAGGAGTTTTAGTCCTTCATTGTGATTTTTTATTTCTTACTATATTATTGTTTGTGTGAAGCGCTTTGGGCGCCTTTTTAGAAGGATTCTGCGCTATATAAGATCTTTTACTATTATTATTATTATTAATTTAATCAGAGTGGTTACGGTAAATAGGCAGTATAGAAATTCAACTGAAGAATAGTTAAAATGTAGGCCTATTCTTGAATGTCTATAAATGAAATAGAACGTCTGAAACGAACCTGAACGAGAAGAACGAAATCATGTGGGCATGAAAACAAAATTGAATGCAGTAGTACCTGAAAAGAAACACTAGTTTAACCGAATTAGGAAAACATACGTAAAATAATTTGAATGCGAGTTGATGAAACTAAAAAATAAAACAACAACAAAATGCTCCCCAAAATATCGAGTCTCAAACAAGCGCTGTCCAGGTCTAATCATTTCACTTTCTGTTTTGATTTCTAATATGTGTAGGTCTAATCATTTCACTTTCTGTTTTGATTTCTAGTATGTGTAGGTCTAATCATTTAACTTTTTGTTTTGATTTCTAATATGTGTAGGTCTAATCATTTCACTTTCTGTTTTGATTTCTAGTATGTGTAGGTCTAATCATTTCACTTTCTGTTTTGATTTCTAATATGTGTAGGTCTAATCATTTAACTTTTTGTTTTGATTTCTAATATGTGCAGGTCCAATCATTTAACTTTTTGTTTTGATTTCTAATATATGTAGGTCTAATCATTTCACTTTCTGTTTTGATTTCTAATATGTGTAGGTCTAATCATTTCACTTTCTGTTTTGATTTCTAGTATGTGTAGGTCTAATCATTTCACTTTCTGTTTTGATTTCTAATATGTGTAGGTCTAATCATTTCACTTTCTGTTTTGATTTCTAGTATGTGTGTATAGGTCTAATCATTTCACTTTCTGTTTTGATTTCTAATATGTGTAGGTCTAATCATTTCACTTTCTGTTTTGATTTCTAGTATGTGTAGGTCTAATCATTTCACTTTTTGTTTTGATTTCTAATATGTGTAGGTCTAATCATTTCACTTTCTGTTTTGATTTCTAATATATGTAGGTCTAATCATTTCACCTCCTGTTTTGATTTCTAACATGTGTAGGTTTAATCATTTCACATTCTGTTTTGATTTCTAGTATGTGTAGGTCTAATCATTTCACTTTTTTGTTTTGATTTCTAATATGTGTAGGTCTAATCATTTCACTTTCTGTTTTGATTTCTAGTATGTGTAGGTCTAATCATTTCACTTTCTGTTTTGATTTCTAGTATGTGTAGGTCTAATCATTTCACTTTCTGTTTTGATTTCTAACATGTGTAGGTCTAATCATTTCACATTCCGTTTTGATTTCTAGTATGTGTAGGTCTAATCATTTCATTTTTTGTTTTGATTTCTAATATGTGTAGGTCTAATCATTTCACTTTCTGTTTTGATTTCTAGTATGTGTAGGTCTAATCATTTCACTTTCTGTTTTGATTTCTAATATGTGTAGGTCTAATCATTTCACTTTCTGTTTTGATTTCTAGTATGTGTAGGTCTAATCATTTCACTTTCTGTTTTGATTCCTAGTACAGGCTCGACGCATCTCCACCATGAATGTTCCCATCCAAGAATCGTACGGCAAGCAGAGAGCCCGACAGGCACGTATTCTGGATAGTTACCTGGAAGTTGCCGGTCAACTGCCTGGTCAGCGGGCCGGGGAGACGGGTCCAGGGAGCGAAGAATGGGACGAGATACTTGACCGTGCGGATGACAGTCTCCCGACCTGCTGCACGCAGGAAGCAACCCGCTACTGCAGCGTCGATGAAGGCACACTCCCATTCAAGCTTCTCTACATATTCTTTCGGGGTGGGATTGCGTGCATCTCCCCATATCTGACCGTGTTTATGAGCTTCATGTCTCTGCCACCCTCCACCACCGGTATTCTCCTGGCCATCCCGAGCCTGTTCATAACGCTCCTTACCCCAGTGTGTGGTATCCTCGCGGACCGCTTCAACGCCCGCAAGGCAATACTCATCTCATTCTTGTCACTTTGGATACTGTGCATCTTATGCGTTAACTTCCTCCAGCCACCAGAGCAGGCACCGTGTACAGCGATCGCTGATAAACTTGATGGTGTCTCTCGTCATCTCAAAACAGGACACCAAGAGCAATTCCATAAGTGTCTGAACACTTCCATAGATAGTGAATCTGACCCCATCCACCACAAACGAGCCATCACGAGCTTGCTACATCTTCCCAACCCCATATCAGGCTTTGATGATACATGCAAGCCACTGATCGGTACTGAAGATAGACAATCTTTACGTAACCCAACCCATGATGATGTCAACTTCTTCAGAGAACTCCTACCGCTGTCCGCGCAACCGCTCGGCCCGACGAGCGGCGATATCGGCAGAGGTTTGTTGTTCGAGAGCACAAGTCTCATGCAGACATTCGTGAATGTCTTCGTCTTGCTTAGTTTAGGGGAGGTAATGCAACGGCCGACTCTGTCTCTGACCGATACAGCCACATTGAACGAACTAGGGGAACAGTCTTGGGATCGGTACGGTTGGCAAAGGTCATTCGGTTCGGCCGGCTTCGCTGTGTAGTAAGTCGTGATCAATGTTTAAATTTGCTTCCATTGTAACCTTTATAAGTCCTTGTGTGTTGGGACACATTTCTACTATAAAACCCTTTAAAAGTGCGGGAGTTACACAGGAGTTACACAAACGCGGGAAAGGCTCCAATTATAGTTACTCCCTCCGCAGGAAGCCAAACAAGTTTGATTGGTAGAGGGGGGGTGTTGGAAACCTCAGAACCTAGCACATTCTCTTAGCAAGACATCTGAAGGCCTGCTAGAAAAAAAAAACCCAGATGGTTCCAATTTATCAGAGGGTTAGATGTGGGTAGGTCTGTATGTCTGTACATTTTTGTGCAGTGTATGAGTGAAAATATTTTTCAGCCCCTCAAAAAAAAAAAAAACACAACTCTGGGACCTGATCCCCCTCTTAGATATGTGGAATGATCCAGTCGGTAGAGTCTAGGATATCAAGGACTTTGACTCCCCAGCCTGCAATTTTAAGAAAACAGTGAAATAATTAAAATGTGCCATAACTCAGTGTTACCATCGCCCACTTAAAGGCACAGTACACGTTTGGTAATTACTCAAAATATATATGAACATAAAAACTGACTTGATAACGAGCAACGGAGAGCTGTTGATAGTATAAAACATTGTAGGAAACGACTCCCTTTGAAGTAACGTAGTTTTTGAGAAAGAGGTAATTTCTCACTAAATTAATAAAAAAAATTCTTGCAAGAAGTTTTTATTCCTATCTGAAAGCACACAAATTTGTACAACAAGGGTGTTTTTTCTTTCATCATTTTCTTGCAACTTCGATGACCAATTGAGCCCAAATTTTCACAGGCTTGTTATTTTATGCATATGTTGGGATACACCAGGTGAGAACACTGGTCTTTGACAATTTACCAAACGTGTTCAGTGCCTTTAAGTGTTGTTTACAACCCTTAAAAATAATAATAATGTAATCCTGTTTTTGAGATGTTGTTTCAGTTATGGAAAAACCGAAAATTTGGTTATGTCTTTGTGAACAAACGAAAAACATTGGCCGTTTCTAACTTTTTCTTAGACTAGTAATGTTTACACTCAAAAGAAATAATCAGTGAGACTATCTTCAAGTTTTCTTGTCTTTTGACCTTTCCTGAAGATCGGCCTAAACTCTTTTCAAACCCTCCTGTACTTTGCAGTTCAATAGCTATAGCGTTCTTCCTCAGTTTTCTTCGATTCCCACACGTCATCTGTGGTATCGAGATTGAAGTAACCGATTATCGCATCTGTACAGTAATGTTCGGTGGCACCGTTGCCTGTGCCTTCGGTCTACTCTTCGCGTGTTGCTTCAAGTTCAAGGTAGGTCAAGGTTGTTGTTGTTGTTGTTTTTTGTGTGTTTTTTGTGTGTGTTTTTTGTTGTTGTGGGGGGGGGGTCTGTTTTTCAACACCTTTGATATTCACTCCGCTTGCCGCTTATTGGTGTATTTTGTTGTATTAAGAACTTGTCTCCATGGACATTAAAGGAAGTGTTCATTTGAATTCATTACTCGCAGTATTACACAACGGCAGAATACAAGTTTACCAACGTCTTGCCAGCGATTTGCTCCGCTTACTACGGGTCGGTGATGGCCACTGCATTTGCCCTAGCGTTGTGCAACGGGTGTGTGTACGGTTTCTTCTTCTGGCATCTGCGTAATTTAGGTAAGGTTAGCGAGTCTGTGACCAGACATTAAATTATGAACTCTCACCCAGTTACTGCACACGCGCGGGCGATAATGATGACGGCACCCTTTAAAGCTTTTGTTTGTGATGTGACGGTTAACGCGCGCTCGTGTAACTGGGTAAGAGTTCTTGTTTCCATTTCTAGCCACAATCTGACTATGATAAATTTTGCATTTGAAATTAACAGGGTATACTCTATAGGAGAACTTTGTGTAATTGTCTCGAGTAGGGTTAACCCTTGTAGGCGTGGCAGCCCCAGACTATATCCCGGCGCTCGAAGGTTCCAATATTTACCTCCTCATCATCCAATACATTAAACAATGCTGTATGTGCATTTCCCAATAGTTTTCCCAGGTCACTTCACTTTTGTGAAAGTGGCGAAATAAACAAAATATGTCATGATTAACGGCACATTCTAGCGAAATTGTAAACTCCTAAATGTAGAGTTGAATAGCTTGCCTCCTTTGCATAAAACAAAATAGTGCTGTGGCGTTTGAGAATATGCTTGGCTACTGATGGAGACACACGAAATGGTCAGCTGTCTGTTTGCAGTTTCGTACCGTAGATTGATTATGGAAAATGGGGTCTGAACCCATAACCCTTTGAGTGCATGATGAGGAGATACATCGAGCCACACCTTTTTTAAAGCAAGTTAATTCGGGATTCGAACCCAGAATTGTAACCCTTTGAATGCCTTTTAGTTCAGGATTCGAACCCACAACATTTTTAATTTATGTTAGTTATCGATTCGAACCCATCCCTTTGAATGCATTTAACTGGGGGATTCGAACCCACACCCGTTTTATTTCAAGTTAGTTCCGGATTCGAACCCATAACTTTTGTTTTGAACTCAGGTAACAAGAGGATTCGAATC
This sequence comes from Plazaster borealis, assembly GCA_021014325.1. Lineage (NCBI taxonomy): Eukaryota > Metazoa > Echinodermata > Asteroidea > Forcipulatida > Labidiasteridae > Plazaster > Plazaster borealis. The sequence goes on along the minus strand of CM037456.1, from coordinate 8,244,803 downwards.
CACAACCTGTTTAATGCAAGTTAGTTCAGGATTCAAACCTGAACTTTTGAATGCACCTATAGCTAGAGGATTCGAACCCACAACCTTTTTTATAGTGCAAGTTAGTTAAGATTCAAACCCATAACCCTTTGAATGCAATTAAGGAGAGCATTCTAACCCAAAATCTTTTCAAAGCAAATAAGTTGAGGATTTGAACCCATAACATTTTAAAAGTTAGCAAAGCAGTCTGGCTATTGTTTATATCCGTGGTTCTTCTTTTTTCTTACGACGTACCAGGAGCTACGGAGTTCACTGTAGGTCTTATCCTAGCCATACGGGCAGGTTCGGAGCTATTGCTTGCCTTCCATACTCCGAGACTCATACGATATTTAGGGCACGTGGAGCTACTTGTCGTGGGGCTTCTGGCGTATTTTGTCCGGTTTGTCTGCTATGCTTCTATCGTCAATCCTTGGTTATTTTTACCCGTTGAAGTCCTACATGGTAAGTCCGTATAATGTTGTTTGCACTTGATATAATAGATATCCTATTGGAAATATTATGTTAACCCAGAAAAGGCTCTAGTTTATTATTTTGAACAAACAAACACGACAAACTTGAGATACTACTGTTCATTCAGTATTTCAAATATTCAGCTGATTTCCTGTTTTTGTTTTATTTTCTATTTATTAATTAATTGTTAATAATATGCCGTGGAAAACTTTAAAACGCAGTAACCGGTACTTGTTTATGTAAAGAAATACAAAATATTCAGCTAATTCCACCTTTAACATTACTGCAGCACCTATTACAATGTAGAGTTAAAGGCACTGAACACGTTTGGAAATTGTCAAAGACCAGTGTTCTCACTTGGTGTATCCCAACATATGCATAAAATAACAAGCCTGTGAAAATTTGGGCTGGCTCAATTGGTCATCGAAGTTGCAAGAAAATGATAAAAGAAAAAAAAACACCCTTGTTGTACAAATTTGTGTGCTTTCAGATAGGAATACAAACTTCTTGCAAGAGGTTTTTTATTATTTTAGTGAGAAATTACCTCTTTCTCAAAAACTACGTTACTTCAGAGGAAATCGTTTCCTACAATGTTGTATACTATCAACAGCTCTCCGTTGCTTGTTACCAAGTAAGTTTTTATGCTAATATTTTGTTTTGAGTCATTACCAAACGTGTACGATACCTTTAACTTTCTTTGTTGTAATTGATTTCTTTAAAAGAAAATTATATCGTCTCCAGATACATGTATTTTACAAAAGTGGAAATGAATATCAACATGATTATTTCTAGGAATGTCTATCGCTCTGACGTGGAATGTCTTAGTGTGTTTTATGTGCCGGTCGGTACCCATGGAGTGCATGGCAACGCTGCAGGGATTCCTAAGTGGGACGTACTTTGGGCTTGGCCAAGGAGTTGGAACCCTCATCAGTGGCTTCTTTGTATCATCTTACGGGGTACCCATAACTTTCTACATGTTCGCCGTCGCCATCTTGTGTTATTCACTCGTTTTCGTCATAATTTTTAAGGTACAATATATTCAATTTGCCTTTGTATCTCTTTTTCTTTAGCTTGTACAATTTGTGGGTGATCAGGCTGGCTCAGGGTGATCAGTCTGGGTCAGTCATGGTGATCAGGCTGGGTCAATCAGGGTGATCAGGCTGGCTCAGGGTGATCAGTCTGGCTCAGGGTGATCAGTCTGGCTCAGGGTGATCAGTCTGGGTCAATCAGGGTGATCAGGCTGGCTCAGGGTGATCAGGCTGGCTCATGGTGATCAGTCTGGCTCAGGGTGATCAGTCTGGGTCAATCAGGGTGATCAGGCTGGGTCAATCTGGGTGATCAGGCTGGCTCATGGTGATCAGTCTGGCTCAGGGTCATCAGTCTGGCTCAGGGTGATCAGTCTGGGTCAATCAGGGTGATCAGGCTGGGTCAATCTGGGTGATCAGGCTGGCTCATGGTGATCAGGCTGAGTCAACCAGGGTTATCAGGCTGGGTCAGGGTGACCAGGCTGGCTCAGGGTGATCAGTCTGGGTCAATCAGGGTGATCAGGCTGGCTCAGGGTGATCAGTCTGGCTCAGGGTGATCAGTCTGGGTCAATCAGGGTGATCAGGCTGGGTCAATCTGGGTGATCAGGCTGGCTCATGGTGATCAGTCTGGCTCAGGGTCATCAGTCTGGCTCAGGGTGATCAGTCTGGGTCAATCAGGGTGATCAGGCTGGGTCAATCTGGGTGATCAGGCTGGCTCATGGTGATCAGGCTGGCTCATGGTGATCAGTCTGGCTCAGGGTCATCAGTCTGGCTCAGGGTGATCAGTCTGGGTCAATCTGGGTGATCAGGCTGGCTCATGGTGATCAGGCTGGGTCAATCAGGGTGATCAGGCTGGCTCAGGGTGATCAGTCTGGCTCAGGGTGATCAGTCTGGGTCAATCAGGGTGATCAGGCTGGGTCAATCTGGGTGATCAGGCTGGCTCATGGTGATCAGGCTGAGTCAACCAGGGTTATCAGGCTGGGTCAGGGTGACCAGGCTGGCTCAGGGTGATCAGGCTGGCTCATGGTGATCAGGTTGGCTCAGGGTGATCAGTCTGGGTCAATCAGGGTGATCAGGCTGGGTCAATCTGGGTGATCAGGCTGGCTCATGGTGATCAGGCTGAGTCAACCAGGGTTATCAGGCTGGGTCAGGGTGACCAGGCTGGCTCAGGGTGATCAGGCTGGCTCATGGTGATCAGGTTGGCTCAGGGTGATCAGTCTGGGTCAATCAGGGTGATCAGGCTGGGTCAATCTGGGTGATCAGGCTGGCTCATGGTGATCAGGCTGAGTCAACCAGGGTTATCAGGCTGGGTCAGGGTGACCAGGCTGGCTCAGGGTGATCAGGCTGGCTCATGGTGATCAGGTTGGCTCAGGGAGGATATACCTTTGGTATATTACTCAAAAAATGATTGACCATGAAAACACCAAGTATACTTTCCCGTTAAATTTGCACAGGTTTGTTATTTCATGTATAAGTTGGGTCACAAAGTGGGATACTGGTTTGACAATAATTACTAATGTGGCAATGTGTCTTAACAAATTTGAATTTTAAATGCAAACACTTTATAACAACATGAGACGCAAGATAGACGGACTTTGATTTCCAAAAGGAGTCTAAAATCGAGAGCTGCACAGTTTGAGTAACATTGTTTATTGTCGTTTCCGTTTGTTCCTACAGATATCTAAGCAACCAAAAAGACCTGTAAGTAGCTACCAAATGATGCCTAGTAAAAACCCTCCATGGTAATCACAAGATGACGTCATCATCCTTCATTCTCTAAACTTAAAGAATGACTCTTAGGCCAGATTCATTTTTGTGATGATTTTCCAACAGATAGGGTCCCCATGAAAGTGGGAACAAACTACAAGTCTCTAACCTCACTTTAAAATGGTGTAAAATGTCATGTATTTGATACTCTTGCAGAGCGAAATTTGAAACATGACGTCATCGGACAGCAACAACAACTAGGTCTGTCCATTCCAAAGAGGAATTGTTACAACAGTCAAAAGGTCAAAATCAATGCTATTTTGATTGAATATCATCAAAATTCAGGAATAAACTTAATATTCTTAGTAGAAAAATATACAGATCTCTGAATATTTGAAATGTGACGTCATTGAACGTTTTTGGATTATGACAAAAATTGCACTTGAAGGGTATCAAACACAGTAGCATTTTAAACCGTTTTCACGTGAGGTAAAGACTTGTAATATGTTTCCATTTTCATGAGGATTCATCTAATATATTAGTAAATGAGTGGATCACACAACTTAATTTGACCCTGGAGTCCCTCTTTAAAGGTATCGTACACGTTTGGTAATTACTCAAAATATATATTAGCATGAAAACTGACTTGGTAACAAGTAACAGAGAGCTGTTGATAGTATAAAACATTGTGAGAAACGACTCCCTCTGAAGTAACGTAGTTTTTGAGAAAGAGGTAATTTCTCACTAAAATAATAACTTCTTGCAAGAAGTTTTTATTCCTATCGGAAAGAACACAAATTTGTACAACAAGGGTGTTTTTCTCTCATCATTTTCTTGCAACTTCGATGACCAATTGAGCCCAAATTTTCACAGGCTTGTTATATTATGCATATGTTGGGATACACCAAGTGAGAACACTGGTCTTTGACAATTACCAAACGTGTACGATGCCTTTAAGTAGGTTATTTTTTTTAAATTTAAAATAATGACACCTGCATTGCATGCGAAATAAAGTAGGGCCTAAATTTACTTACGTCGAATGAATTTAAAAAATAATCATATTTTTAAAGAAATTAACAACGAATTTTGTTTTAATCATTAACAATTAATTAGCGATACTTCTCTTTAACAAACATTATTTTAAAAACCTTGTTAAAGTCATGAATTTTTGTCCCACTGCATCTTTTGATTGATGCTCGGGCAACCACGGGTTACTAATTATATAGTTTGACTGTTAAATAATTAACTCTAACTTATTAAGGCTTTGGTATCTAAAACAGCAAGTCAGTATTTAAATAAACAAAACTTGAGATGGGTGGATGGGTCACCCGTAGCTCTTACATTCCTGACAGCTTTTAGCCAATATAGTCTTCTTAAAGGGATTGTATACGTTTGGTAATTGGAACCCACTGTTTGTTTCAATCCTATATAGTTGTGGATTTATACCTTTAAACTAACCTGTGAAAATTTCATTTCAAAAGGTGGATACAGGGTTTGAGATATTACCGAAAATCTGGAGCGGTTATGTCCACGCAGGAATAATCTGCAATTGGAATACACCATCTGAGAAACGTTACTGTCAGTAACGCTTCTCATATTCAAATTTGTTGGGATAAAAAGTAATACATTTTTCCGTAACCGCAGTACTTATAAGTGAAAAGTTTCTCAAAATACATTATACTGTCCAAAGCTGCTGTACTTCTTACCAAGTAAGTTTTTATTGTCATTGATTTTCAGAGTAATTTCCAAACGTATACAGACCCTTTAAACACACTGATCATAAACACTATAAAATATGTAAAGGTATTGTACACTTTTGGTAACAGCTCAACAGCTCAAAATCAGTGTCCACATTTTGTGTGATTCAACATATGGATGAACAAAAACCTGTGAAAGTTTGAGCTCAATTGGTCATCGAGATCACGAGAAATTAGTGATAAGAAACCTTATGTGTTTTCTGTTTTTTTTTAAAAATATTGCGCGTGATAAAAACTATTGTTTTACTCATTTCTCAGAAACGATGGCATTTTAGGCAGAAATATTTTAAGGAACCCTTTCTACCGTTACTTACTTTAAATCATGTAAGTTATGTGTGAATCTGTGAACATTTTTTGTGTTTTTCGATCTTACTAATAGTGTACAGGGCCTTTAAGTATCTGAAACAGCAAGTCAATATTTTTATAAACGAAACTTGGGATGGGTGGATGAGTTACTTGTAACTCTTACATTCCGCCAGTTTTTAGCCAATAATAGTCTTCTTAGTGCAGTGTATCAATATTTATTTTTTACTAAAGTGTGCATTTCTAATTGTTTAACCTTTGTTACTGTTGTAAGCATTTGTGCGGCTGGACCGGACTGGTACGTAACCATTATTTTTGTGAGACCCATTCCATTTTGTCTTAAAAGTCTTTTGTATGCTGCTTTTTGTGATATTTAGTTTCACTGTTTTTGGCAATTTTTTGTTTGTTGGTGTTGTATTCACTTGTTTTATCACTCTACAATTCGTAAAAAAATGTAAACACGTACATTTTATACCTTTTAACTACTGGCGTGTAATTTTGAGTCGAATAATAAACCTAAAATTAATTGAATTGAATTGAATATAGCCATAAATAGTCAAAGTCATTACAATGCATGCAATTGTGCATTTGTTTGCAGAAGCCATGGGGTCCAGTGGAGGATCCATGCAGTAATTTATTCTCGTTTTGGGCCAATCACAGCCAATAGTTTTAACCAATCACAGCTCAAAGCTTTCTGAGCCTATTAGGTGTAGGGTTAGAGTGTTTCTTGTGACCAATCAGGGAATAGCTTAGTAACCAGTGCTGGTTGTGGAGGGAAAATGCGTCATCAGTCCTAACCTTTCGAGCAAGCTGAACCACCCACCATCAGCTACCCCCGTCCCCTGACCCCCGTCCACTGCCTGTTCTTGCAGGTTCTTTTATACAGTGGCGTCTTTAACAGGATTCGAAGAAAGCCAACTCTTAAGACACACATGATTTTACATATTTCATTAGTGTAATGGTTACACTGCAAAAACTGGGTGTTAAAATTGACACCATGGGTGTTGTCATATAGATACCGAAGAGAGAATCAAAATTAACATCATAGGGTGTTAAAATAACACCAATGTATATTGTTTTGGCAGAAATTACTGTTATTTTAACACTCTGGGCCTGGGTGGGTCTACCAACAGTAATTGATGTACATGTATGCTGGACACGGGTGTCCATTGATTATGTTGTTATACATGTTAGCCCTATAGTGTGATGCCAGCTTGCCCAAATAATATTCTGTATCTGGCGTTTAGTTTCAATCAATGTTTTAAAGCTGGATGTGGCAAAACATCACACAATAATGTGTCTTGAATTTCATCCATTTGTGAGTACCAGTATAAGTTTAGACTTAGAGCATCAGCTTGTCTGGTATCCTTTTTCTTATTCATACCGGGATGACAAACACTGGGCTCATCGGTGTAGTCTGGTGGTTTCTTGTTCACTGATTGCCTCAGAATACTGTACAACATTTAAAACTTTGCTTTGCAAACAATGATGGTGTGTTTGTGTTGACATTAGATCGAGCTGTAACTTCCCAAGTGTGTCCAAAATCTGCAAAGCTCTTGTAAAAAGGCTTTGAGATTAAATGTGTGGACACTTTCTTTTTCATCAGCGAACTTTGCCTTCACTGCAAAAATACTCCCAAACAAACAAACAAACAAACCAAACCAAACAAACAAACAAACAAACACCCCAACAAACACCCGACAAAAATATAAACAAACAAACAAACAAACAAAATACAATAATGTATCATTTAATATATTAATGCCATCGAACTACCATGTCACTCTGTTACCCAAACATAACAAAATGTACACACATTCTTCATAAAATAAGAGTTTTTAATGTTTAAGGAACTTGTGAAACTTCAAATTTTTTGACTGCACCGTTAATGAGTAAACACATTTTTTTTCAACAGTCAATGACTGTGCGGCCCCACGTCGTAAGGATTTATTAATATAAAAAGGGACACATTCATTGATGCCAACCAAGTCATTTTACGTTTCGTAATAACCGAGGCTATCCATACGAAATAGTGATCCGTGTATTTAAACAAAAGAAAGCTTTCATGGAACTCTAGAAATCTGTTTGTTGTTTGAGCCTCAATTGTCACTTTAGGAACAGTTATTAATTCAACCACTAACTAGCATTACTAAGATTAACAGTGATCTTAGTTGTTTATTTTATTGTAAAATCAACTTCATTTTTATTACGGTCTGCTTTGAAAGTGTGTTTTGTTTTTAAAGAGAAATTGGAAATTAATGCATCCGGGTAGGTCCTACGTTGTCATTCTTTAAAAAAACCTGATTAATTATTGACATTACGATGATCTCATGTATCGTGGATGAAAACATGACATTAAGATTTTAAAAAGTAAGATTTGCATGGTGTAGGAAAACTGAGAAGGTTTACAGGTGAAATCGCGTTGAATTCAATCTCTTTTGTGAAGAAATTTTAGCTCTTAGGGCCATTCAGAATAGTCACTGTTAACAATTTCGAATACCAAAGTAATGCCTCAAATGAACCAGATATTTAAGATCAAAGGTCTCCAAAAATTCAGTAGTTTTCACTGGCTTTACCTGGCTTAAACAAACGACTTAATAGTTCAATCGGGAATGAAATTAACATCTTTGCCAGCTGTTTTATTTTTATTTTTTAAAAAACTGAAATTCGATTTCCAGTTTTTTCTTTTGACCCACCCACGATTTTTTGTAAACATTGACTATTCTGAAAGGCCCCCTTAGGAAGACCGAGGTTGGGACTTTGTAGTAGAGTCTGCGAGTAAAGAAAACATAGCCTAGTAAACAATGTATTGCAAAAGATGATCCGCGTGTTCAACGAGTTGTTAGCATCGGTTGGGCAGGCCTGCGGTTGGGTGGGATGGGTATATCGTCTGATCCATAAGAACCATGCAGGAATGTTATTTTCTCAGAGGGCATGTTCTGAGACAGAAAATTATGGATAGATGAAGTAGCGAATAGGGCACTTTAACCCCAACTTCGGAGGTAAACAAAATAGGGTGATTGCACATCAAACTATGTCAGAAAATCCCAATTAAATCCCACGCATTCCGCCATTCACTGCAGCCACAAACAACTCAGTTCACATAAATCCTAGGTAAAAAGACGCAAATCACAAAGAATGGCAAGCCCCATGGAAGCTTTTGTGCCGAATTCCACGGTTTGACGAGGGAGCACAGAGCCTTTTGAAAGTGGGAACTCGAGCGTGCTATTATGGGGGCTACGAGCAAAATTAGCGCTTTAGGTTGAGTTGTTATCAACATGGCGGACAAGGGTTCACCTAGTTCTGAAAAACGAGAGCGTATTCTCCAAGCTCTCACGCAAGCCAGTGAGCTGGAGTCAAAGGGATATCAGCCACATCGAGGGGGACAGGAACCGGACGACCAAGGTATTAAAAAGAAGACGAAATTAACCTTAGATGAAGGGAGCAACGAGTCAAAAACTAAGCTACAGAAGTTTCAGAGTTGCATCCACGTTGACGAGACTGTCCTTGAGAATAAGTTGGTTTACTTTCTGTTCAATGTTGGGGCGGCCGGGGTGTTGCCGTATCTTTCTGTCTATGCCCTGCAGTTGGGGCTCCCATTATGGCATGTTTCTCTCATTATTGGTGCTGGACTGTTGGCGGGATCGATCATTACACCCCTGGTGGGATTCTTCGCAGACAAATCCCGTCTCCATCGTGGGGTTTTTGTCACTGGCGTTTGCCTTTGGATTGCGTTCACTCTAATGGCTTCATTCTGGCCCGAACCAGCCCGGGTTGACTGCGGTGTGGCCAGGGTTCAGTTATTAGATGTGTTGTCAAAAGAATGTTTGAACACCCCACCGAGCCGAATAAAAGCCTACTATGAGCAGATAGCCCGCTTCCCAATTTCACTCCAAACAACACCGCAGCCGTGTACCATTGATATAAGACAGATATGCCCAGTTGCTGCACCCTCATCTAACGCCACCACAAACCCATTGGAGGTGACCACATCAGCCTCAAACCTCACTGAGGGTTACATGGACCCTCTGAGGGACACACACCTCGGCTGGTTGTACAACCAAACGGCGTTGCAGCGAACCTCCATTGCTGTGTTTGTTTTGGCAGCAGCTGGCAGTGTAAGTCAAATGTCGACACTGTCCATCACCGACGCAGCTACGTTGGTATCCCTTGGTGAGGCGAGGAGAGACCACTATGGCTGGCAAAGATCATTCGGCACAATGGGATATGCCATCTCGTAAGTTTAAAACGATCTCAATCAATATTTACTTACTGATCAATTGTACAATTTTAAAATAATGCTCTTTGGAGTATTTAAGATAGTCTGACACTAACGTACAACCCTAAAAGCAACTACGGCCTCTAAGGATTAAACATAATAATAATAACAAATACAATAACAACATATTATTGGTATTTGTAAGATTTTTGTATACAGGACTGGTAAGGATAAAAACATAATTGTTTAATTATTGGTAAGGATAACAAACATAATTGTTTAATTTTAGTCTGAAAGCTTACTGATTATGAAGTTCAATACCAGAACCATGTTTTTAAAGTGAAATATTTCCCTCTGAAATGATGTCATATTATTCGAGAAAGCTGTATCTAAAAACCTTGAAAAAACGCAACAGCTGACTTCGGTTGTTACAACCAAAATTAAGGACAGTGTGTTTATATGCTGAAAAAAAAACTGTGCATGTTTTTTCCACTATTTTCTTCCGACTCACACAACGGATTAAGCCCAAAGTTTCACAGGTTTGTTAAAACATGAACACTGTATATGCGACTATTTTGTCAGCTCTACCAATCCTGTGTAATAACGGGTACCTTTGAATGGCCATGATTAGGCTATGCAACCGTACTAAGAAAAATGTCCACACATACATACTGTAAACCTATTCTATTACATTTGAATATGAATTTTACCTCAATTCTTCCGTCATTGACGAACAATTTGTTTAGGAAACAAAATCGTATCAGACAACCAACCTATAAATACTTGGTTTATTACATATAATTATTGTTGTGGTATTCCATCTGCTCTAGAATTGCAAAGGTCGTGGGTTCGAATCCCATCGAGTAATATGCCTGTGGATTTTTGTTTTTCATAGGACTGTTTCATATGACTGTTTTTCATAAGTACCGAGTGTACAGTGCTTTATACACATCGGTGAATGGGTAAAACCAAGTAATGTTCTTGATCCCAGGTGCAATGTTAACATCTGTAGTTCTTTTTGCTATATCCAAGATCTTTGTTGGTTGGTTTCGGTATTCACGCATCACGGAGGGTTGAATATCTTTGCGGGTTAGAATGGAAGCAGACTGATTACCTCATCGGTGCTTTGGTCTTTGCTGGATTCCTGACCATCAGCTTGGCGGTGTCAGGATACGTCAAGTTCAAGGTAGATTTTTTCCTTACCGATCATGTATTATAATACCTTTTGTCATAATTGTATTTTCTCCTGACCCAACCCAAAATATTTTTATTAGAATTGCCTTTATAAGTGATTCATTTATTTTGGTTTACAGCACAGTGATTTGTCTTCTCAGCATTCTATAAGTAACGTGGCTGCAGCCATTTTGACCGTGAACTATGGTTCGGTGTTCGTCACAGCATTCGTTCTGTCGTTATGCAATGGCGCCTTCAACACCCTTCTAGTGTGGCATCTTCACAACATGGGTAATGATTTTATCTCTTGACATAAAGATGTTGTATCTTCCGCCCTCTTGTGGCGAAATTGTGATTTGTTTTCTCTTATCAGATTTAGGCCTGGACTGGTATACCATGGAAGAAGGGAACAATTCCTTTCTCCATGGGTATACCATGGCCTATGTGTGGAAGAGGGTGTGTGTTTTATCCCTTCCCCCCAACCCCCCCCCCCCAAAAAAAGGTTAAAATCCTCTAAAGAATTCCCAAGATTCCCAGAACACAATGAATACACAATAGGAAGTTAATACTCAAGAACCATATTTCCCTCTGAAAAGGAGTCATATTTCAGAAAACTGTATCTGATAACCTAAAAAAACACAAGAACTGATTTTGGTTTTTACAACCAAAGTTAAGAACAATGTGTTTACATGCTGGAAATTGTGCATGTTTTTTGTATACATCATGCCACACATCGATCACCAAATGTGGACTGGTCCCCTGTCTTTATCCGCAATACTGGGCCCAATTTCATAGAGCTGCTTAAGCAGAAAACATTGCTTAACAATTTTCTGCTAAGCAGAAATGAGCAGGATACCAGTCACAAATTGTACATGTGACATAGTAATTTGGCTGGTAACCTTATTCTTGTAAGCATAATTTTGTTGTGCTTAGCTACTTTTTGTGCTTAAGCAGCTCTATGAAATTGGGCCCTGCAGGTTTTTAAGGCCACGGTGTCTGGCGTTGTTCACGAGCCTCGAAGTGTGACGTCAGATTATATCCGGCTAATATAGGCCCCTTTTTGAAACCACAGCCCCGGCTTGGGCTTCCGACTTGTGCTCCGTCTACTGTGTTTGAAGCCCCGCAAGGAAAGCGCATGTTTGATAAAATAACTAACGGAGCCGTGGTTTTGAAAAGGGACATTATTTGGTAAAGTGGGCATCAGTTCGACAGTCGTCAGTTATTCCTTTAAAACATCCAGACATAAAAAGTATATACAAAGTAGGCCTATGCCAAAACTGAACAGTTGCTTCAAGAGATTACAATACATGTATCGTATTGGAGTCGGCCTTAAAGGCCCTGTACACTATTTGTAAGATCGAAAAACACAAATATTCACAGATTCACACTTAACTTACATAATTTAAAGTAAGTATTGGTAGAAGGGGTTCCTCACAAATTTCTGCCTAAAATGCTATCTTCTGAGAAATGAGTAAAACAATAGTTTTTATCACGCGCGATAAAAACTTGATGTTTGAAAAAACCCAGAAAACACATAACGTCTCTTTTCACTATTTTCTCGTGACATCGATGACCAATTGAGCTCAAACTTTAACAGGTTTGTTTGTTCATGCATATGTTGAATCAAACAAAATGTGGACACTGATTTTGAGCTGTATACCAAAAGTGTACAATACATTTAAACGTCATTGTTTCTTCAATGGTGTTATCTGAAATACTTGAAAACTTGCTAAGCAAAACTTGTAAGTACTGTGGAAAAATGTCTTGATTTAAGTAACCCATATAATGTTTTTCCCGTATTAGGTGCAACTGTGACACTCATGGGTGCCGGGATAGCAATGCATGCACTTGGTGATGTCGTCACGTCTTTTTGTACCGTGTTTATCATCAAGAAGTCTGGGTACCACCTCCCACTAGCCGCTGGTCTTACCGGGTATTGCCTGACGTTCTTCTGTTACGCCATTATGTCCAGACCTGGTTGGCTTGTCGTTGTGGAAATTATCCACGGTAAGTCTATAACATGCCTGATATAGGGCAGAGGGTATCCCCCCAGCTATATTTTTTTTCCTACGAAATTTTTGTCCCCAAATGGGAAATTAACATGGGCTTGGGGAGGATGATTCAAAAGAGGGCGCTATCGAAAGTACACAGTTCGCCATATGGGTGGACAACAAGCTCGTAGGAATAAAAATCTCGCATCCCCCCAATGTTCCAATACTTCAACACACTCCTCTTGTGTAGAAGTACCCCTAAAATCCTCAAAAGAGTTCCTGAGATACCCCATATCGAGCACCAGGGACGGTATACTTTTGGTAATTACTCCAAAAATTAATGACCATAGAAAATTTACTTGGTAAAGTAAGAGCCCTGGAGACATTGTTAGAAACGACCCCCTTTGAAGTAATGTAGTTTAAAAGAAAGGGGTAAATTTTCACCCCATGCATCTGAAAACACACAATTCTATGCAACAAGGGTGGGTTTTTTCTTTCATTACTCTTGCAACTTTGATGACCAACTCAGCCCAAATTTGCACATTTCAATTTTTTTTTTGCATATTAATGTTGGGATACACCAAGTGAGGATACTGGTCTTTGACAATTACGAAGTATGCCCTGCCTTTAAGGATAAAAACATAATTTAATTTTAGTCTGGTAGCTTACTGATTATGAAGCTCATACTAGAACCATTTTTTCCCTGTGAAATATTTCCCCCTGAAATGAAGTCATTCAAGAAAACTGTACCTTAAATGCTTAAAAAGCACATCAGCCGATATAAGGACAACGTGTTTACATGCTGAAAATTGTGCAAGGTTTTTCACTATTTTTAAGCCCAAATTTTCACAGGTTTGTTGTTTCATGTATAGGGTTTATCACACAAAACTTAAACATTGTCTACGACTATTTTGTTAACTCCACCAATCCTATATCATACCTTTAAATATGGCGTCTATCGGGAGCTGTCTGTTAAATTATGTTAAGTTCCCGTCTGACATCACGATTCGCTGTATACAGTCTGTCCCTTTTGAGGAATAGGTAAAGTAACTCATACGTTTCACGTTGCAATACTAAACGACTGCTATATTTTTCAATTTTTCCCCCTCGAAGGTTTCTCCTTCGCCATCACTTTGAACACATTGACTTCATTCCTGTCATCGTCGGTGGCGCTTGTCAGTCTGGCTACTACACAGGGTCTCCTGAGTGGTGTCTACTGGGGTCTGGGCCCCGCCGTAGGCACTGCTCTGTTTGGTTATCTTGCCGACGTCATCGGTCTGACATTGTCATTTTACGCGCTCTCTATGATGTGCCTGGTGTACTTTCTTATTTTCTTAATGTGGAATCGGGTAAGTCCTCGGTTTTCTCTTATTTTGGATTTTCAAATATCAAGATACCACCCGGTAATACACCACTAGGGAAACTGACTGGGTAAATTCAAAACAATTTGGGGTTGAACAAAGACAAATTGACTAGAGCGGGATTTGAACTAATAATAATAATAATAACTAGTAATAACTAGTATCTCCATAGTACACTATATCAAAGCGTTTACACAAAATAATCATGCACAACATACAACCGAATTTCAACAGAAAAGGTAAATACACAATGTTTGAAGGGGATAGTGAAAAGAAAAGGGCTTAGGGAAGAGGTATGTTTTCAAGAGTTTCTTAACTTGGTCTGGACTAACGACCTCCTCTATCAACTGAGCTATCTAGCCCAATGTTGGTGGTCTCCCTATTGTCAATATCTATGTTGGGGTGCCAGTCGTCAGAAGCCATACAACCTTTAGCTGCCGTGTATAGCCAGGGATCACACCCAAGTTTACGATACAACCTGGGAAACGGCAGCCAAGGGACCACCTTAAGGAGGTTGACCTCATAAACCAGAGGTCGTTGGTTCAAATCCCGCTCTAGTCAATTTGTCTTTGTTCAACCCCAAATTAGTTTGGTTTTTCATTGGAAAGGGTTGATTAGGGTAATAATCTGACTGAAGCTTGTTAATCATTAAGGATTACTGTGGTAAAAAAAGTGTAAACAGTATGAAAGCTTTTCTTACCATTAAAAAGCAACCCCAAAAGACCCTCAATTTCTCAAAGCATCAACCTTTACATCAAAAGCAAGTTTTCTTTCGTCGTTTTGAAATCATGTCATCCTTACGGTCATGAATGCAATATCATCAACATTTTATTTACAATTATTCTTTTTGTATTGTTTATTTATTTACAGAACGACCTTCCATTTATCGACAAATACTTCCCTGGACATTACCAACCAGTATCTTCTGGCAACTTGGGTTAAAGGCATCGTACACGTTTGGTAATTGTCAATGACCAGTGTTCTCATTATTTTGGTGTATCCCAACATATGCATGAAATAACAAGCCTGTGAAAATTTGGGCTCAATTGGTCATCGAAGTTGCAAGAAAATGATGGAAGAAAATACACCCTTGTTGTACAAATTTGTGTGCTTTCAGTGAGGAATAAAAAAAAAACTTTTGAGTTTTTATTATTTTTTAGTGAAAAATCTTCTCTTTCTCAAAAAAACTACAGGGAGTCGTTTCTCACAATGTTTTATACTATCAACAGCTCTCTGTTGCTCGTTACCAAGTCAGTTTTTATGCTAATATATATTTTTAGTACAGTGCCTTTAAATATTAGTTGGGAAGGACTACATTGTAATTGTATTCACAGGAATTGTTAACTAGACCCACAGCGACCTGGGCCAAATATCATAAAGCTGTTAAGCAGAAAATACTGGTTAGCAAATTTCTTTGCTAAGCAAAAAATGAGTGGGCATCAGTAATGTAAACGTTATGGAACTTTGGCTGGTAACCAGTTTCTGTTAAGCAAGATTTTTCTTTGCTGAGCAAAAAATGAGTGGGGCACCAGTTGCAACAATGTAAACTTTATGGAATTCTGGCTGGTAACCAGTTTCTGTTAAGCAAGATTTTTCTGTGCTTGGCAAGTTTTTATGCTTACATCAGGCTTTATATGAAGTTGAGCCCTGCTATGTTATTATTATTAGATTACCCTCGTATGGTAAATATTAAAACACATATTCATAAAGTACGGTATATGAGACAGAACATTCGTACATCACGCCATGGTTTTACTTAGGGATAACTATGAGATGAAACAGGAAAAGTCTCTTGACTGCACAACGCGTATTGCACTTACACGCCCCTATCCTGTCCGCCATTTTGGGTTTCAAAATGTACACAAAGGAATTGACTCTCAAAATGATGGGAATGGTAGACGCGCATTGTGCTGTGGTGCGTTCCGCGTTGTGCAAGAGGTCAATATTAAGTTGTATAATTTTATAACGGGCGATATACTCTATAGCAATAACATGGTAACGATCGTATTTTCAATGTATTAACTCCAAGGTGTTTATTAATTGTGATTCAAACTCATTTCGTAATCGAGCGTTGTTTGTTGACAAAATTAACTTTAATTTAAGCCATGAACAAGTACGCTCAATACACTCGATAAAAGCGTCTACTCAATATCGGTGACGACTTCGGCAAAATAAGACAGAATATAAGACACGAAAATCTTTTGGATGATGTTTAATGGTTTTATTGTTATATTTTACTAACCAATTATAAAGAAAACAAGTTATTCTTGCAGCTGCACTCTTTATCATCCTTATTTTAATTATAGGGTCTTTTTTATTTATGTTTTATTATGAGATATCGCCTTACTCACAAGGCCGAACGTCCAATTTAAGGTGAGGGGCTACACTCAACTGATTTGTGCTTCGACCCAAATCAACTGTCACCAGGGGCACATTGCCACCTACTCCTGGGGCTGAAACAGGGTTACCCCCCTCACAGTCCGTATGGATGTAGGCATGGGTATCATCCACTAGGAGCCTGGCTGGTAGAGCAGAATGCACTACCTTCCCTACCTTCTTATTAATTTTAAAGGTTATTTTGTCGTCAAGATGTAGATAGACGAAATAAATAATACATTGCCTAACCCGTTAATCCTCTGAACAAAAACACGTGATGACCACAAACAAATGTGTACATTCGATCATGTTAGAATGTGTGGCTTCCCGACCTTCAACTTTCATTTGAGTTTGAACAAGATGTATTTGAGATAAAAATGAACCCTTTAAACAAAGTCACAGTCTCCGTGGCCAACGTGCGTCCCTCGCACGTTGGCTAATATTTAGGTCAAAGGTGAATTTGATTTCACCAAAATTGTTCATGGGAAAAATGGCAACCTTATACCCTGTAATGAGGCTGGGTAACTGTTGTAGTATGGTAGGAGGGCACATTATGCCCCCAGTCCTGATAGTTATGAGTTATTTTTGTTTATTTATCAAAATTGTTGTGTACATTTTGTAAATATTACATGTATAAGGTGGCGTAAATAATAACAATACCACAGTGTAACAACAAATCATCACCGTATTAAGTGAATTACTCATTTTGTGTTAAACCGTGTCTAAAATATTACAGTTGTGTACGATAGCTAAGTGATTGTGAAACGATTTATTTATTTTGCTTAATTTTTTAAAATGAAAACCACAAAAGTAACATTTTCATTTACATTGTAATTTGATTCGGGGATTCAGAATTGCTATAATACCCTTTAATGGTAACTGTTTGACCATAGAGAACTAATTCGCCAACAGAGGGCGCCACGTTGAGGCCACGTCACCGGCAAGTGACACAATGACTTTTTTTTAATAGTGTGGCCTTGTTCGTGTTGTCCACTTACCAAATTTCTATAAGATATACACAAAATGTGTATTTTAAAAAATTGTTTGACAAATTGACACCTAACAAATTTTGTGATTTATCTCTTCTAATATTTTGGAAGAAAGATATCAATAAATTGCTGGCAAACATAATTATTATGACGTGTCAAATAAGTATTATTTTCTTTAAGATTATGTAAGTCTACAACACGATATATCTTTTTGATAATTCTTGAATGAGGCAAGCTACGATAATCAACAACACAGATGATTATTTCGCTGCCTGAAGAAGTGCAGTCTTTTCAAAATCTTCTAATGTTTGTAATACTAGTAAATACTTGCAATACTGTTTGTAGTACCATGGCATGCATGGAGGTAGAAAGTCTTGCCCGTTGATTCGTTTCGAACAAGTAGGCCAATAGTGCCATTAAAACAAACATTTTTTTGTTCGGGTTTTCTGAAGAGAAATTACATCGATCATGGAGGTAGAACCTCCATGCATCGATTGAAATTGGCGAGGCTTTTTTTTATTGATTTAGAATTTGGACAATTATTTCCTGTAATGTGTTGAACCCCTTTAATCTCCATTACATTCAAATACTGTTGTCTCGTGACATTGTAGCCACAGACCATTGCAGAATAGTGCAAGAGATGACTTTGATCAGAAACGCAGAAGAATAAAAGTTTTCATAAATTCAACCGTTAGACCACATCATTGCCAGCGTTGCAGTTATGTAGTCCATTGCGTTCCACAGATGGATCGGCAAAGCAAGGCAATATGGTCGATCGTAATATGTTTACCCATTGTGTACAATGTCATGAATAGCATATGCAGGGCCACAACGTTGCCGTGGATCGTTACGTAACAGGCTTCGACCATCGCATTTCAAATCAAGGTGGCGGTCGCTCGTCTAGTCCGCTACAGCCCTGAGGGGCAGGTGGATAATAATCCGACAGAAAATCCACAAGTTTTGGGTTTTTCTGGACTAGAAATTGCAACAAGGGTTAAACATGAATGTACCACGGGGTGTTGAACGGATTGCATGCAAAAGAATCCAGGAATGGATGAATGGGGGTGAAACGTTGGGGGATTATTATCAAGTTATCTGTCCCTCCGAGGTGAGTTTCGTACCCCCGCCTTGACCACTGACGGTGGCGCTGGTCCTGCCAATAACCTTGATTTGGACAAGTATTAGAAATGCCGGGCAATGGGCATTCATAAGGGACATAAAGAGGATGTAAATCTCCCCAGCTTCTGGTCAGTGGCTTAGGCAAAAACGGACAACAGCCGTGTTAGAATTATGCATGGTTACGCAACACGTCTGTCCAGCTTGTCTGCGTCCAGACTAATTAAGCGCCTAGTCACTGTGTAAGTCCAAGTCCAGCTATATAGGTAGATGCTCCACGTACAACCTTGTGTCGGCCATTGCGGGACCATCCACCAGTATTTTTCACCATCCTCGCTACCATGTTGTCTTACCGATGGGGACCGTATTCAATCCCTGGTCCTCCCTCAACTCAATCTACACCGGAGCATACTGATCAGGGTAAGTCCCCTTCCTTACCTTAAATATCGAAGCAAAATAATCAAGGAAGGGGAACGAACTGCGCTTGGACAACAGGGATAGGAACAAGGGGTGGGTGGGGGGGGGTAACAACGCCTTTGAAGACGACACAACTTGCTCCTTTTTTTAAATAAATATTTTATTGAATCAAAAGTGAGCTGCCGATATTTCTCGCTAATCAAACCCGATGATGTCTTGCAAGAATTCGTTCATCACCCAGCATCAATATTTTCAACCAATTGTTTTGTTCACACTGCCACCGTAAGATTTAAATGAGATACGGTTGATCGCTCTTTTGAATTGCTGTTTACAATAAAGACAAAGCATTTGGCCCTTTGTCCTCAAAATCTATCATATGATATATTTTAGCTGCATAATTGTAATTTTAGAGAAAATACAGCACTCTTGTTACAACAATGATCAAGGAAGTTATATATCTACACAATAGAAGGGGTTTACCACCATGGTTTACCCATTCCTTCCTCCATGGTTTACCCATGGAGCTCGAGGTAGGAATTGTTTACCCAAAGATCTACACGGCTCTACTACAAAAGCCATTTGTGAATATGCATGAGGGTTGCACCCGGACAAGGAAGTAATGTACTCAGTAGGTGAACTTGAGTACTAATCCACTGGTTGTGGTTAGAGTCACACATTTTCACGCCGATGATGAGATTAAGATAACGGTACACCGTTGTCGAGAGATGCCATGGTCTTCGGGTGAGAGGGAGTCGGTAATTTTATCGAGTTTTGTTTTGATTCGATGCTTTGTCAAGGTAAAACGGAGGAATTACCGCACAAGTTCTACTTTGTTGCATGGTTGCACTAGTTTCTTGAAAACAAAAGTGAGTTTGTTCCTTTACAATCTCGCACTTCACGGAAATGCTCAAATTTAGTCATAGTCATTGAATCTGGAGGTACGGACAAAATCAAAGACAGAATTCACAGCTCAGCTAGGTCGAAACGGTCAATCTATAACATAATTGTTGATGATACCATTACCAATGAAACAAGGTTGGACTTATTTGTTTTAATACCTGAAATAACTTATTTTAGGATGTGACTTTCTTGAAATATTTGCCAAATTTAGATTAACTGGTATTGAATAAAAAATAAATTGAAATCAAGAACTCCACTGGCTCTCAATCAAATTAAATCTCCGCACTTTCAAAGCTCTTCATGGACTATCTCCTGACCATAATATCCGATATTTTGCATAATTGTGTTCCTGTTCGCCCTCTTCGTTCTGCTGGCCAATCCTTACTTCTGACGCAAACTACTTTTTCCACAAAATTCTACGGTCAAAAAGCCTTCTACTTCATTGCACCTTCGTTATGGAACGACTTACCTCTTCATATTTGCCAAGCTGACTCTATTCTGATTTTCGAGGGACTTTTAAAGACTCATTTGTTTGAATCTATATTTTTGTAAAAAGTTATTGTTTTATGTTTCGTTGAGCGTAGAAACTCCTGCATTATTCACTACATACATGTATCGTATTATATATTTAAGTTATTATTATGTAGCTAAACCCAAACCGGTCTTCAGCTTGCTTACCCTGATCATGGAGGAATAAGCACTGATGAAAATTCAGTGCACTTGACGAAGATGTCTTGCAGAATTAGCACAATATAATTAATACAAGATTATTCACATAGTGTTGACATTGTTACGGATAAAGTTCAGTTCAGCCCATGATTACAGTACCGTTGATGGACCGTTATAGTGTTGGGGGCCATTTTATGTTAACAGAAAAAATGAATTGAATTTGTTTAATTTAAAGGTATTACAGGGTTGTGAAAATATTTCCCTCTAAAATGAAGTCATATTCGAGAAAACTTATCTGAAAACCTAAACAAAAATGCAACAGCTGATTTCGGCTGTTACAACCAAAATTAAGGACAATGTGTTTACATGCTGAAAATTGTGCACGGTTTTTACATTCTCCTGACTCACACAACGGATTAAGCCAAACTTTTCACAGTTTGTTATTTCATGTACATGGTCGACAAAACATACTGTCTGCGACTGATTTGTCAGCTCTACCAAATCTGTATAATACCTTTAATTTAAAGGTGCAGAATGTGTAGTTATTTTAAACAAGCCCCGAGTTTCATTCTGAAAGCTCATATATAATTAGTTATACCCTCCAGAGAAATATTTCCATCTGAAATACTGCCAAAGTGGAAGAAAATATTATTTGAAGACCCCCCCTTCCCCCAAAATCCCCGATGCTAGTTTGAGGGAATCAATTCAATATGAACTTGCAGAAAGATTCCCTTACAAAACAGAAGCTGTTTGTCGTTGATTTCACTAAGTAACCCGTGAATGCGATTAAAATTTCGCAAAGTACTTATGCCTAATAACTCCCCACAAACAAGAAAAAACCCTTGTGTCCCTTTTCGAACTGGATATGAAAGGAGATTGGAGCTTCAGATTGTTTCTGAAACCACTCACAAATGTTTTATTAGACCAATCATTAGAGTTTTGTTTTAAACAAACCTTTAAAGGTATTAAACAGGATTGGTAGAGCTGACTGAAAATAGTCACAGACAGTGTCTATGTTTTGTGTGATCAATCATATACATGACATAACAAACCTGTGAAAACTTAGGCTTAATCCGTTGTGTAATTCAGGAGAAAATAGTAAAAAAAACATGCACAATTTTCAGCATGTAAACGCATTGTCCTTAATTTTGGTTGTAGCGGCAACCGAAATCAGCTGTTGCGATTTTTTATAAAAGTTTTCGGTTACAATTTTTTATTTTTTTAATTCTTTGGACAATACAATATTACGAGCAGAGACCGTTTTCTCGAATATGACTTCATTTAAGAGGGATAAATACCACTCCAAGTTGACCTATTCCATCAACTAAGTCCTCTTGGCAAGATAAGTACCATTCCAATTTGACCTATTCCATCTTCTAAGTCGACTTGGCGAGATAACCGTTCCAAGTCGACTGATTCCATCAACTAAGTCGTCTTTGCAAAATAAATACCATTCAAAGTCGACTTAATATTCCATCGTCTAAGTTGACTTGGTGAGATAACCATTCCAAGTCGACTGATTCCATCAACTAAGTCGTCTTTGCAAGATAAATACCATTCGAAGTCGACCTAATCCATCTTGTAAGTCGACTTGGCAAGATAAATACCATATAAGAAGTAACTAAATATAGTACACTTGCGGGTACAATAATGTGTACACATGGTTGTACCCGCCATGTGTACACATGGTGGTACACGCAAGTTTACTATTTATATTTAGTTACTTCTTAATTGTCCACACCATGCAAAGCTTCAAACAACACTTAAGATAAATAACATTCTAAGTCGAATTATTCCATCAACTAAGTCGTCTTGGCAAGATAAATGCCATTTCAAGTCGACTTATTCCATCGTCTAAGTCGACTTGGCAAGTTAAATACCATGGCAAGTCGACTGATTCCATAAACTAAGTCGACTTGGTGAGATACTTACCGTGACGAGTCGACTTAATAGTCCATAAACTTAATCGACTTGGCAAGAAAGCTACCGTGACAAAGTCGACTTAATATTCCATCAGCTAAGTCGACTTTGTGAGACGACAAGTCACCTTATTCCTTAAACGTCGACTTGACAAATTATTTCATTTTCTGGATGAGTAGTATGTCACTTCCGGAGCTCCGTAGATATCAGATAGCAACCAAGTTAAGATTTATATGTTGTCAAATTCTTTTTTCGTGTTATAGTTTTTAAAAATCGACAAATTGGTTGTTTTGTCGGGGGTGGGAAGGAGTGGGGTTGTACATGGGGGAAAACTTTGCCCCTCTCTCCAACCCCCAGGATCAACTTTTTGTTATCCAACATTTTTGTTACCCACGATGATTGTCTGTTCTCAGATAAAAAATTGTCTCCCAGGTTCGAAGTATGCCATCTCAAATCATAAAAACAACAACCTGATTGTGTCTGTGTATTGTTTTCACAATGCTACATAATGAGTAGGGTGAGTTGATCAGAAGAAACCTGCGGTTCTAGAAGGTGTTTTTAGTTTTCTGTCCTTTTTTCTGTTTTTGTACGTCCTGTGGGACTGGCCTTGCAGTGGTCATTTGCTCTATGATTCACAACGCAGATATTCAGAGACAATGATGTGTTGTTAACTTTCCTCATTCAAGTACATTTTTTACCGGACCTCCGGGGGGCCCATTACTCACGCAGTTTAGCTGGAAACCTTGGCAAGTTATTGTAAAGGATAAATTACTGTAGCCTGTTGATTACATAATAAACCAATCAACTGATTCACAAACGTGGTATGTAGGCCTATACAAAACTTTCAATTGTAATAAAAACCCGGGATTTTTTGGACAAAATAGCATGTTTTGTGTATTAATTTTTTTAGCAGGCTTTTTGGACAAAATAGCAAAATTTTATCAGCCATATAAAAATGATAGAAACTGTACAAATTATTCAACAGAATGTTCAGATGCTCCCAATTTTGGTTACCCCCAAGGGGTGGTGGAACCGGTAGATGGGTTGGGTAAAATTCCAGGGAGTGCTTTCAGGTTAGTACAAGGTACAATCTAATAGTGCTGGTTTGTTTGTGTGTAACCTTTTTTCGGGTGCAACTAGTGATATCCGTGCTCAAATAGGCAAAGTCATGGTACCTGGGAGTCATTTGCTTTGTGATAAACATACGGCTGTTTGTTATAACATTATCTCATCTCGACGAAATCCTTTTTATCATTGGCCTTGGGTGATTTTCAGATTGCCTTTTACTTGTTTGTTTGTTTGTTTGGTGTGTTTTTTGCTTTCTTTTGGCACCGTTTAAAGTGTCTGTATACGTTTGGTAATGACTCTGAAAATAAATGGCAATAACTGATCGCCCCCCTCCTATGTCCAAACACTGAAAACGGTCAACCACGAAGGTAGAAAAAGCGAATCCAATATTAAAGCCTCCATCTTCGTCGTGCTCCCTTTATGTAATTGCAGTAATGTCTCGCAATATTGTAAAGGGGCCAGACTAATATTACCCTCGGTTCCGTCCTTGCGTGATTTGAATGCGAAACTACAAAATGGCTGCTGTAGCACCTCCATGTTTCATGAGCCCCCATTAATAGGTTGTCTTTATTTAAATCCCCCGAGTTCCTGGTTTTGTTTGATGGCCGACGAATTCGAAAACACCTGACAAACAAATTGTTTTCGGTAGTTTGATTTTGGAAACTTCTGACTCCTAAACAATTAAGAGACTTTTATTTTGATGCCCAAGTTCCAAGACCAGCAACAATCTCCGAGTTTATCTCCGTGTTGACTCGAGAATGTGTCCTTGTGGGTTAATCGAACAATGGGGCCTCAACAAAACGGGGGAGTAGGGGTAGTTTTTGGGGGGACCATTTTACCATTGAGCTATGCTTTGACAGTGGGATGAGTGCATTGTAGAAGGAACTCCTATTGTACAACCGGATAAGGAGGGTTTGGAACGAGTCCTGAGATTAATCAGCGTTGAAGGTCACATTGGCTTTTATATTATTCAAATTAGGCGCTAATGTGGGGGGCCCAGTTTGTAGGGGGGTTGGTGAAAGTCAGCATAAGGTGTGGTTTTTTAGTACATGGAACTTTCATCGTCGTTGCTTTTTGTCCCCCTTTAAACAAAATATATTCTCCTACCCTCTGTCACTAACTCTGT
Organism: Plazaster borealis; assembly: GCA_021014325.1. Taxonomy (NCBI): domain Eukaryota; kingdom Metazoa; phylum Echinodermata; class Asteroidea; order Forcipulatida; family Labidiasteridae; genus Plazaster; species Plazaster borealis. The sequence continues at coordinate 8,220,197 of CM037456.1, read as the reverse complement.
ATTAAGGCATCAATTTAGGTTTGGGGGTGATTAGATCTATTGGGTTTTTCTTCTTTGCATCACGTTGGCATCATTTGTTTTTATGGTTTTTATAGCTTCATTCCCTGGATCATTGATACGCAGAACAATTTTATAGCATCTTCTTGTGCATCTTAAAGGTTTTATAAATAATAATAATACCTATTTATTGCAACTACCAACATAAGTATGGTTCATTCCTTCCTCCATGGTATTACACAACAGCTAAGGATCGATTACACAACAGCTAAGGATCGATTAAATTATATCATTGGATTATGGAAAAGTAAATTCCTTCCAATCCTCTATAGTTTGCCCCTTTAAAAACCCACCGTACCTTTGTCCAAATCCGTCAGTAGGCCTATGTGGTGCATGTTTTGATTTGTCATTAAACCCACGTCTCGTGATAAAATAGTTACGTCATTAAAAATCTTGATCAATCTGATCTTTCCCATATGTCCCTTTTCGTCTAGACAATAAATTAAGTATAATGCACCCGATGAGAGTCCAGCGGGAAACCTACAGGGAGGGTCTACTCCAAAAAATAATCACCATAACAACTTGGTAAGGCGCACTGGAGAGCTGTTGCCATAACACTGTTAGAAACGACCTCCTTTGAAGCATTTCTCTATGTTTGAAGTAGTAATATAGTAGAGAAAGAGGTAAATTTTTTCACCCACAAATTTGAATCTGAGAAAGGCTTCAGGCATGAATTGAGTTTAAATTTCCACAGGTTTGTTATTCTATTATGCATAATGTTGGGATACACCAAAGCGAGGATACCGGTCTTTGACAAAAGTATACCCTGCCTTTAACCGAGATAACACGTAAATTACTTTGTCGTGTTATTGTATCTACACCTGGTGAACAATTCATCTTTCAAATCTGTCTAAGGGGCCATTCAGAATAGTCAATGTTAAAAAAATTCGTGGGTGGGTGAGTCGAAAGAAATAACTGAAAATTGAAATTCAGTTTTTGTTTAAATAAATTACATATTTATATATACATTAACAAATTAAAAAGAAGAAGAAAAAATACCCAGCTGGACAAGATCGTCAATTTCATTCCTGATTAAACTACAAAGTTGTTTGTTTAAGCTATAGGAAAAGCCATTGAAAACTACTGATGTTGGATACCTTTGATCTTAAACATCTGGTTCATTTTGAGGCATTACTTTGTTCTTCAGTGAATAGATCATTATTATGAAGCCATTCAATATTTAAAAGTCGAAATTTGGAATGGGTGGATGGGTCCAAACAATTTCGTTGGGAAATTATAATTAGGCCTAATAATAATAATAATAATAATAATAATAATAATAATAATAATAATAATCATAATACGATACATTTATGTGGAGCATAATGCAGGAGCCTCCATGCGCAACAAAAAACATAAATAAAATATATACAGCAATTTGTAACAAAAATATAGATTAAAACAAATGAATCTTTAAACGTCCCTTGAACATCAGAAGAGAGTCAGCTTGGCGAATATGAAGAGGAAGTCGTTCCATAACTAAGATGCAATGAAGTTGAAGGCTCTTCGACCATACATAGAATTTTGTAGAAAGAGTAGTTTGCATCAGTAGGGATTGGCGAGAAGAACGAAGGAAGAACAGGAATATATTTATCCAGAAGATCAGATATAATAGTCTGGAGATAGTTTATGATGAAGAGCTTTAAAAATGAGGAGATCTAACTTCATACGCGATACGCATTTTGATCGGGAGCCAGTGGAGTTCTTGTAAGATGGGTGTTATTAAGTTGTCAAGCCAATTAATACACGAGTTACAGTATTTGCGGGTAGGCCTACTTCAGAGATCAACAGACAAAGATGCGCAAGACATGCCGCTTTGCGATGGCAGGCCGTATCCGAATTGGCGGCTACAGCTACGGCTACGGCTACGGCTAGATTAGCGCGTCATCATGCGTTGTAGCAACACCCTTAGCAACAGTCGTAGCCGTAGTTGTAGCCGCTAATTCGGATACGGCCGTAGATTGATTTTGTATTGATTTTTAGTTTTATATATATATATTTTTTGGGGGGATATAAGCTTTTAAGTACTATAAATAAGTAAATAATGTTTAAATAAACAAATAATATTAAAAGAAATGAACAGGTTCATATTTAACTGCGTTTTTTCATATTCAAATTTAATGCTTAAAATTGTCATTATAGTCCGATAACTGCAACCAAAACAGGATTTTAAAGCATCAAATTGTTCTTTTACCTTATTTTCCTCCAAACTGTGCAAAACATGCTCCAGATTTTACAAATCAATCAAATTTTTCTAAGCTAACATTTAAAATATTGAAAAATTCCAGTTATTTGTTAGCAATATAACGCACATTTTTTCATGTTTGAGGTCCAAGGGATACAAAAATCTATCCCTTCCTCTTTTTCGCTTGGTTTGAGCAGCAAAGGATACACAAATCTATCCCTTCCACTTTTCGGCTAGGTTTAAGGAACAAGGGATAGAAAATTCTATCCACTCCTCATTTCGGCTAGGTTTGAGGAACAAGGGATAGAAAATTCTATCCCCTCCTCTTTTCTGCTGGATTTGAGGAACAAGGGATAGACAAATCTATCCCCTGACCTAAATTATAACAACTCGAGCTACAACTAAACTTTTATTTGTCAGGTCTTTCCCAATAGTGAAGTATAAAGGTGTGCGTATTTTTCTTTGATGTTATGATGCAACAATAGTTATGAGTACGCAATTTGGCACATTGTTTTGCAAACAAGAATAAATCAATCAAGAGACTGTTAAAAATATTTTTTTAAGTGCACCAGGTTCTAACTTTGTTCCTTTAGCAATATTTTATGAAGAAAAATAGCATGATTTTAACATTTAAGAGACAACTTCAAGAAAAAATGCTATATATTTCCAAAAAACGGTGAAATGTGAAAATGTGTAGTTAAATGTGAACCTGTTAATGGTTAAACAAGCAAAACACCCATCCCTCTCCGGTGGCTAATTTTGTAACTCGGAAGGGACTCGCAAATTAGTCTGGTAGTCGTACTGTCACACTCTCTGATTGAACACTGTCATGGTGAAAGATGCAAATTCTTGGATGCGGACTCTCATTCGTCTAGACGACACATTAGCGAAAGTTACGTAACAATTCAACATGATCCGACGATCCCATTTAGTTAATTACATAGCGCTGATTGATTAAATGATGGCACCGGTTTATAACTACGTACCTCAACTCAGAACCAAAAAATAAATAAATGAAGTAATTGTTTGTGAGATGAAATTGCCGTCTACGTCATGAGATGCGTGTGTTGCGGCATTACATTAGTTTGCAGCGATTGTCTATCTGTTGTCAACACTTGCATGACGTATGTATCCAGTGGCAAGTCATGTACATGTACATCTACATGTACATGTGAAAACATGTGAAAACTTGTTATCGGTATCCACAACCAAAAATTCCCTTAAAACTCTGCGTAATGGCACCCTACTGTAGCTGACAGCACAAACTCACTAATTAGTTAATAACTATAGTTATAATTTTGTTTATCAAATAGGCCCCTAATTTCATTTTTTTTAAATAGTCTATCCTCACAGCAACGAAAAAACAAACAAACCAGGAAACATTTCACTTGTCTGAGAGACTTCGTTCAGTCTGTTCAGCTGCGTGAGTGAATACTTGACCCCAATGCCTTTTGTTTACAAATCCCAGGGGTCATATACTAGCTAGACTCCCAAGTTAAAGATGAATTTGATATCTAGAGACCCTCGGAGTCAGAAGAGAAAATAACTTCAAGAAGATGTAAAAAGATTATTTGATAAGTGCAAACAGTGTGTTTTCCTTGTGACTGTTGGCTACAGATATCCTTTAGATGAGTAGTGTAATTTGATATCATTAAAGGCATCGTACACGTTTGGTAATTGTCAAAGACCAGTGTTCTCATTTGGTGTATCCCAACATGTGAAAATTTGGGCTCAATTGGTCATCGAAGTTGCAAGAAAATGATGAAAGAAAATACACCCTTGTTGTACAAATTTGTGTGCTTTCAAAGCAGGGATAAAAATTCTTGCAAGAAGTTTTTATTATTTTAGTAAGAAATTACCTCTTTCTCAAAAACTACGTTACTTCAGAGGGAGTCGTTTCTCACAATGTTTTATACTATCAACAGCTCTTTGTTGCTCGTTACCAAGTCAGTTTTTATGCTAATTATTATTTTGAGTAATTACCAAACGTGTACGATACCTGTAAAGCTTTCAGGTTTTTAGTGTGTTACGCTAGCTCCCAGTGACAATCTCCATGGGTCACACCCCTTGACAGCGCGACCTATGGATACGTTGAACGTTCCCCTTACAAACTAAAAGAATAACAGTCGTACACTGCAAAAACCTGGGTGTTAAAATTGACACTATGGGTGTTGTCACATTTAGATACCGAAGAGAGAATCAAAATTAACAACTTAGGGTGTTAAAATAACACCAATGTTATTGTTTTGGCAGAAATTAGTGTTATTTTAACACCCTTTTGATTCTGTTTCTGTATCTATATATGACAACACCTATGCTGTCAATTTTAACACAGTTTAAAAAGAAAACGTGTAAAAGCACAACCTTATCAAACAATCTTGGGTCTCTAGCAAATTGTTTGATTGGGGTTGATAATGTTTGCTACACTGCAAACAACTGGGTGTTAAAATTTACACCATGGATGTCGTCACATATAGATGCCCAAGAGAGAATCAATTTTAACACCATGGGGTGTTAAAATAACACCAATGTAATTGTGTTGGCAGAAATTAGTGTTAATTTAACACCCGATGGTGTAAATGTTGATTCTGTTTTGGTATCTCTATGTGACAACACATATGGTGTCAATCTTAACACCCATTTTGTTCAGTGTTTACACAGAAGTAGTTTTTTATACTTATCTTCTTTTTGTAGATTTTTGATTTATAATTGTGAATGGTATTACCTTGTCGGGAGCTTAATCGGGAGCTTAATCGGGAGCTTAATGCCTGAGGGCAACAGTGATTTAGTTCAATTGTTTAGTTCCTGTCATCAGTATAAGTGACTCTTGTATTGTATGTTTCTTGCTTTGTATTTGTATGTGTATGATGACAAACAAATAGTAATAATAATAAAACTTAATACCTGTTTCGACGTGGAAATAACTAAAAAGAGGAACACAAAAATCCCAAGGGAATTAACGCGCCAGGAATTGTTGGGTGCGGACAAGGTTATTGGTTTTGTAAACAGTGAGATATCGTGATCTATTTTGAGTCAATCAAATAATAGGTGTATCTTGGCAAATTGACGGACTGTGCATTACACTGCACTTAACGCATGATATCACCAGCATATCACCAGCATTTTGATAACTATTGTTGATATTGCGTGGAGTATCGCAAATAAACCACATTAATTCCATATAAAATCCCAAGAACAAGGTTATTGGTTTTGTGAACAGTGAGAAATCGTGATCTACTCTGAGTCAATCAAATAATAGGTGTATCTTGGCAAATTGACGGACTGTGAATCACACTGCACTTAACGCATGATCATCAGCATTTTGATAATTATTCTTGATATTGCGTGGAGTATCTCAAATAACCACCTTTAATTCCATTGTCTTTACCTTGTGTTGATCAAATTGATCTAACGCTGCCGAATCAATAAGACTGAATTTTTAATAGCGCCCTCTGACGATGTATGGAAGCTATTGAGTACAGTCTCCACAATAGGGCGCAGTTATGTAAGAGTAGATTATAATTTCATCAAGTAACAAAACCACAGAGGAAACTGACTGAATAAACTTAATTTTAAATTCAAGTTTGAGGTGAACAAAGGAACATTTACCAAAACGGGATGCAAAATCTTCGACGTCCAGATTTTTCTGTTTTCACCCCATAATAATTGAAGGAGATAGCGGTAGAGTTATAAAGGGGCCATTTAGAATAGTCAATGTTAGAAAATTTCGAGGGTGGGTCAACTGAAAATCGAAAATTCAGTTTTTGTTTAAACAAATTACATATTAACCAACGAAAAAGAAGAAGAAAAAATACCCAGCTGGCCAAGATCGTCAATTTCATTCCTGATTAAAAAGTTGTTTGTTTAAGCCAGGAAAAGCTAATGAAAACTACTGATGTTGGATACCTTTGATCTGAAATATCTGGTTCATTTGAGGCATTACTTTATTCTTCAATGTATAGATTATATTATGAAGCCATTCAATATTTAAAAGTCGTAATTTTGGGTGGGTGAATGGCTTAAAACAATTTCGATTTATTTTTATTTTTAAATTGACTATTCTGAATGGCCCCATAATAATTTATTACTGTCAATCTCAGACGTAATGTTTCTTTAGAAGCCATCCTTGCACCAAATCCTTCTCCAGCCTGAGAAACGTGAAGTTCTGGTTATCCTTACTTGGTTTACTAATGGTGTTTCAAATTGTATTCAATTTTATGAAAACGAGGGAATTAAAGGCACTGGACACTTTTGGTAATGACTCAAAATATATATTAGCATAAAAACTTACTTGGTAACGAGCAACGGAGAGCTGTTGATAGTATAAAACATTGTGAGGAACGACTCCCTCTGAATTCACTTATTGTTTTAGAAAGAGGTAATTTCTTACTAAAATATTTGAATCTGAAAAAGACTTCAGGCCTGAAGCCCTTTTCAGGCTTCTGAAAGCACACAGATTTGTGCAACAAGGGGTTTTTTCCTTCATTATTTTCTTGCAACTTTGATGACCAATTGAGCCCAAATTTACACAGGTTTGTTATTTTATGCATGTTGTGATACATCAAGTGAGAATACTGGTCTTTGACAATATTACCAAACGTGTCCAGTGCCTTTAAACAAAAACTTACTAATACTACTAATCGTTCGATACAATCGAACGATAATGTGATGTAATAGTTTCATTCAATTCAATGATTATCGTACACTGAGCCTCTTCAGCTTAAGCTGGAATTTTTGATTACGTAATAGAATACTTTTTGAAGTATAATACCCATCGGGCACACACCCTCGTGGTCTGTCGCCCAGAGGCGTGTGTGTGCCGGTGTGGCAGGAGATTCTGTCCCCCCTGAGATTCTGTCCCCCCATACGGCAAACTGTGTACAAACGGTGAACTGTGTACAAACGTCTCCTGATAGCGCCCTCTTTTGAATCAGCCTCCTCCAGCCTATGTTAATTTCCCATTATGGAGGACAGGATCTCCGGGGAAAGATTTCCCTATGACACCGGTCGTCATGGCTCTTTTACTTTGTTCATCGAGTCGAATGTTTCACTGGTGAGCGTTTGGTCCCTTAGTTGGGTTGGAGATTCGGTAACCATTGTAAATTGTAGCAATGTTATAAATTAATTGAACACGGAGTTGTTGCGCCTGAACGTGTTTTCTTATGTTTCGTGTTTGTCAATGATCCCGGATGCTTGGGGAAATTTTAGGATGGTATTGTAACAATTTACTTACTTACTTACTTACTTAGATTGATGGGAATGAATAGGTTAAACCTGTATGACCCCATATCCAATTTCTTTCCAGTATTTATCAATTCGGTTTTTGAACAGGTTAGTTGAGGCTGCGTTCACCACCTGTGAAGGGAGGTTGTTCCATTCGGAAATAACTCTGATGGAGAACAAGTTTTTCCTGCACGTCAGCCTATTCTTATGTCCTGGGTTTGTACAGCTCTTGGTTATGACCCCTGACTTTGAATAATTAACAAGTAATTTTGTGTTTTTTCTTTTTCCCTTTTAGCTTCCAACGGTTTCGAGTACTCTCCACGTGCCTTTCTTTCACCCAACGATGAAACCAAGACGTGCCTCATATGTGGCGACCGTGCCACGGGGCTCCACTACGGCATCGTCTCCTGCGAGGGATGTAAAGGCTTCTTCAAGAGGAGTGTGTGTAACCGTCGGATCTACCGGTGCCTACGGGAGAAGAACTGCATGATGTCCCGCCAGAAACGGAACCGCTGTCAGTATTGCCGACTCCTCAAATGTCTCCAAGTTGGCATGAACAGAAAAGGTGAGGAGTTGGTGTCATTCAGAAATAGCGCCCTCTGTTTGTAGGAAAGGGAAATCATTATTAGCAGACAATGCTAAAAGTTGAGACCATTAGAAACTCACTCCGCGGCAGTGAAGTTAATAACGAGAAGTCCCCTCGATCCACTAAGCGAAAGTAGTAGTCCCGGCTGATTTCCTCCCTCCCCCAGGTAGTAGTTAATAAGCAGGACCTTGAGTTCTTTCCAAAACTAAGTAGTCTCCCGAATTCCGAAATCTACTCCGCGGCAGTAGAATAAATAGCAAGACAAGTTCTCAAAGAACAAAATCTACACAGCAACGTAGATATACACATGGTGTTACCGCAAACCGAATACACAGATAATGCTCATTGCACTGGAATTACTTAAAGATGCTAGGTCCGAATTCTGGCCGATTTGACCTGCATTTTTAGATTTGAATTTTAGATTGTATAGCAAAATGTATATATTTGAGCAAGTTTAAAGGCACTGGACACGTTTGGTAATAACTCACATAAAAACTTACTTGGTAACGAGCAACGGAGAGCTGTTGATAGTATAAAGAGGTAATTTCTCACTAAAATAGTTGAATCTTAGAAAGACTTCAGGCCTGAAGCCTTTCTCAGGCATCTGAAAGCACAGAAATTTGTGCAACAAGGGTGGTTTTTTTCTATCATTATTTTTCTTGCAACTTCGATGACCAATTGAGCCCAAATTTTCACAGGTTTGTTATTTTATGCATATGTTGGGATACACAAAGTGAGAACACTGGTCTTTGACAATTACCAAACGTGTCCAGTGCCTTTAGTACAGACCTTCAATTAAAGGTACATGTATTGATAAGTTAGAAACTAAACATGAATTAATGTCGAGATCCCGCCATTATGTATTTTGTGCACTGTTCTTGGCATATGCTAAAGTTTTTGAATATTTTGCCGTTTTGAAACAGCAATGCATCATTTGTCAAAATTCGTTCAGAGAAAACAAAAATAACAATGATATGTATTCTTTCGTCGAAAATCGGGCCATGCCAATTTCAAACAGTGTAAAGCATTTCGTCACAGTATTTGTCTGTTAAATTTTCGGTTAATGAATGCTCTTCCCCCTCTCTCCAGCTATTAGAGAAGATGGAATGCCTGGTGGACGAAACAAAAGCATCGGTCCAGTCGAGGTAAGCATCTTACCTTTATTTAATTTCTACAATTACTAGACAATTATTTCGGTCGTACTGTTGCCGTTGTCGTTTTTACTGCCGCGCCACCTTTCCCGAAAAAAGAATATTTGAACATAATGGTTATAGCGCCACCGACTGTTCAGCATTTGTTTGAATCCCCACCCCCTTCTTTTTACCGTCCCCTTTATCAAACTTGTTTTCTTCTTCAATAAACTTAAATAGCGCCCTCACTAGTTTCATTGTGTCAATGTAATTGTCATGATATCGAAAGGGGGCGCTATTCAGTTGCCCACAATCGGCTTCTTCCGCGGCGGTGCAACCGTAGTTCTTGACCAAAATTTGACATTGACTTTCAAATCTTTTCTAAGTGACCGAGACAATTCGTTAGTGAGCCAATTTCACCGTGTCTTTGTTTCTTGCATTGATGCCCCCCAAAAATAGTTTACACATTTAAAGAAACAACTAAAAATAATTGCGTCGTTATCAGTTTTTTCGTTGAGGCGCGACTCGTCAACATTCTGCGAAATTCCAACAATTTTTTTTTTTTTTAAAAACGTGAGCAGAGTAATTCTCCATCTTTACTTCCCGCTAGTTCAATTTCTGTCGCTCTCTAGACTGTAAGTGTCCTTCTGAGTGGTTGTTTGTTCAATTGATGGGTTTATACCTGAAATTGGTCATCCTTGATGGTCTTTTGTTGTCGGAGAATAGGAGGCGCTATTTGAGAGAGTCACGAGAGAGCGTCCGCGCCTGTAATTCAAGGCTAGGGAACATATAAAGCAGATCAGGGCTGCGGTTATAGTAGTTGCACAACTGTAATGCATGTAATACGCGAAGCCTGGGGAGCTTGCCTCTGAAGCCAACACCTTGCATCAGTTTTTTGTAACCAAAAAGATATCAAAAAATTGGTGTGAAGAAATCGTTCATTCCATGCGTAGATACGGTGTATAAAGACGACCTTAAAATCGGCTAATATAGCGGCCTCCTCCTCGAAGTCACCCGGCAGAATTCTCATGTCAAGAACGTCAAATATGTGTCATGTTATGTTTAGCACAGTCTGTGGGACTTGGACCTATTTTTGATGTTACCTAAAATCGTTTCCTTATTTTTATCAACGATGTGAGGATTTTGGTCTTGATGCTTTAGGAAGCGTATACCATCACCAAGCTAGATTTTTAATTCAAATATAATGACACTGGGGTTATTTAAAGTGGTTCTGTAAATCTTGTCAAATGTTTTTGAACTAAAAATGAAGTTTAATGAAATAAATTAAGAGTTAAATATTGGACTTGACGATAGATTTTTCTCTTTTTTACTTCTTTAATTTTGTTAAAGGAATTATTATTATAGCTATCCGGGGAAACATTTCGTCACAATTAGTGTGCCTTCATTTCTGATGCTGTGACTGTATGTAACAGTTTGCATTTAATGGTAATTGTTTTATGCTTGGCCGATGATGTTGTTTTACCCATATTACCATTCAGTCGGCAATCTCACAAAGTTCACAGAAAATGAACTTCCCCATTTGGACGATCAATGTACCCACAAAACAACTGCGTTTTACTGTTGTGGTTTACATTCAACGTTTTGGTGAACTGATTTTCAAATTGACATCAATCCAAACGGATCTGACGTCGGTTCTCTGCACGAGGTTGTTGTTTTATTGTTAAGAAACACGAACAGAATATGAATAAAATAAAAACCCAAAAAGGTTTTTCTTGTGCTGTGTTGACTTACAGTTAGGGTCATAGATTGGTAAATCCTAAAAAAAAGTTAATGACTATAAAAACTTACTTGGTGAGAAGCACTCCAGTTGTTGGTATTATAAACTTTTTTGAGAAAGGATTCCCTTTGAAGTAATAATGTTTGGAAAATTGTTCACCTAAAAACATTTGAATCTGAGAAAAGATTCATGCTTGAATCGTTTCTCAGATTTCTGAGGGTTGGTGTCCGTTCGCAAATGCTGCAGCCAGAGGATGCGGTTGGTACCCGCTTTCACCTTGCTAAATTAATGTGGATGGATTCGACGTTCTTGTGAAAGTACTGTGACAGTTTGTTGCTGTTTTCTCAGCAAGTAGACAATGTATTCAGCTGAAACTTTCACATGTGACTTTTATTGTATCTTTCTTTATAAATTTGCTTATAGATCATCATTACGTTGAACAAAAAATATACAACCCCACCTTTAATTATTTAATTAAAAACTGACCCCAACTTCCGTTACAAGTATTACAATGATTTATACCAGTCGGGTTTTATAATTGTTGTGTTAGGAACAAGGAGGAAAAGAGTCTAGACCAGACTCAATAAATCATTATAATCTCTGGAATCTGTAGGCCTACGTGATTGTAAACAACACCAAAATTGAAATTGGACCAAAGAATTATTTTTAAAAAGCTAGAGGCACGTTGAGCATTAGCAGGCTACTTCTAGAAGACAGTTAGAGCCATGATCGAACCGTCAAGTTGTTACATCACCAGTTCTTTCCGAAGCCACCGCAACTCGTTGAAGAGATTGTATCTCCGCCAGGCAAAGTTTCAACCCCTACTCATGTACATGGTGTTGCCACAAACCTCACTATAGGTTGCATCTCCACCATGCAAAGTTTCAAATCTTACTCATGTACATGGTGTCACTGCAAACCTTACTAGATTATATTTCCACCATACTCATGTACTTGATTTTACTGCAAACCTTACAAGATTGTATTCCCACACCATGCAAAGTTTCAAATGCTACTCATGTACGTTGGTATCACCGAAAACCCTATCAGAGTGTATCGCCAGCATGCAAAGTTTCAAATTCTACTGATGTATATTATGGTGTTACAGCAAACCTTACTAGATTGTATTTCCACCATGCAAAGTAGTTATAACCTACGCCAAGGTACCCAGCCTAGTTCACTACAGGTTTACGCTGTCATTATTGGGCGGCATAATGTTGTAACAAATAGTTTAAATGAAGAGAACCAGCAGTTTATCTGTTGTTATCTTACCATACATAAGAACAAATATTTGTTGTTTTTAGTCGGTTTAGTGAACCTCCCAGACTATGTCGTGTTTGTCTAGTGTCCTGACGTACCGCACCTCCTCCTATTAACTCAAGTATATATTTTCAGGACTTTGGGCAGCAGTGCGGAACAATACCTGTCAGTCATACCAAATTTATTGTCCGTGTGGCTTGTTTGAAGGTTTCAGCTACTGCTTATTAATTCATAATGCTCTGTAATCCAGAGACCTCGGCCATCTCCCTCAGGGGGAAAATTATAAGTTCATCGACCAAGAGAAGGTTCCCACCCCCTGTACAAATAGATGGTTAATTACGTGGTTTTGTGAAGAAAACAAAACTTGTGAAAGTAACTATCTCTCGATAGGAGTGTTTCTTTATCGTGTTTGGCAATGTGCAGAACAACTTGGTTGACCAGTTATACAATAGATTGTCAGATCATCTCACTACAATAAGTGGACAGTTTCGTCACAATTTTGACACAAAACAATTGAAACTTTTGGACTGTTTAGTGGCTATAATACGTCGTCTTTGAACATTATTATGTACAATACCTTATACTTACCATAGACCACGATATCTTCTCCTTATTTCATGTTGTTCATTTTGTTTGTTTGTCTGTGGTGTTTTGTGGGTTTTATTTGCTGTACATAGGCCTACATGTATTTGGGTGATGCTTTGAAAGGGTGGGATGGTAGACTAGCCCGTAGTGTCGTTTCATCTTAGGGCAGCAGTCCCGGCGTAGGAGACACGTTTAGGAAATCGTTCGGAGCAGCCGGAATCCTGGGCGCTGTACACCGCCGTTTCTATTGCCGTTAAGATCGGACGACCTCGTGGTTGTGCACGTGTCTCCAGGTGGAGAATTCCGCCTCTATTGAGTTTTTTTAAAATCTGGGCCAAACTTGTTCGTCCTCTGTTAAGGTCAGCAATACGTCATATCTAGGTCACGCTTAGATTATTGGATCTGAATGAAACAATGGACATTTTGAATATTCAAATCATACGAGTTAAAAGTTATCGCCAATAGAGATTATTTGCGGGGTATGTGGCCAATAATGCTCAAAGCTGATTGATTGTAATTCTTCTTTCTACCCCCACGGCCCTGATGTTGGTTTTTCTGTAACGTTGTTCTCGTCAATCGTCATAAGCCTAATGTACAGTGCGACGTAATCGGTGACCAGTACTCATGACACTGTAGGCTTGCAATTACGGTGATACCGATAAACGGGGCATAGGTTGCAATTACGTTGATACCAATAAACGGGGCACAAGTTGCAATTACGGCGATACCAATAAACGGGGCATAGGTTGCAATTACGGCGATACCAATATACGGGGCAAGGGTTGCAATTACGGCGATACCAATATACGGGGCAAGGGTTGCAATTTACGGCGATACCAAAATACCGGGCATAAATTTACGGCGATACCAAAATACGGGGCATAGGTTGCAATTACGGTGATACCAATATACAGGGTAAGGGTTGCAATTACGGCGATACCAAGATACGGAGAATGGGTTGCAATTACGGAGTTAAAAATATACGGGGCAATGGTTGCAGTTACGAGTGGCATTGCTCATGTTTTGACTATCAACACTCTTTTTCGCAAAAAGAAAGAAAGAAAGAAAAACGTGAGTGGATGCCTGGATTCGAGTTGGGTCAGCTCATCTGTCCTTCAGTTCCCTGGATTCGTCCAGGTTGTTTAGTCCGCTCTTTGCAGGTTAGTCAATTAAACGGAGTGGGACAGAATAAAGAAAACATGTGGCTGCGTACGGGCCAGACACACCTCGTTAAAATCGGTTGAGCGTTTCGTTGCTGTATAGGCTACCGGCATACATGCGTATCTTGAGGGCTGCAATGGGCATTACGCACCAGTACAAATAAACGAATGGAAATAATGATAAAACATCTAAAAGAATTATACACAAACTAAAGTTCGATTAGAAAATTGTGTTGTTTGTAAACGGAAGCTTATGCATGCAACCTTTCTATTTACTCGAGTTTTGGTGATTTAAAGAATCGACTTTTGGCAATCGTTCAGAGAGTTTATTCATTATATTTAAGTTTGATATTTGGAACAAAAACAAATGCTTCTGTTTTATTCGTACTTCTTATCACAGACACACAGAAAGTGTTTGTAGAGTTAGAAATGCTTCTTACAGTCGGATTAGTTGTAGAAATCACTTAAATTAACGAATGACAATTGTAGAGGGCGGTATTTCCTCTTGTATATGATTAAAGCTTCACAAATCGCAATCATGTTGACTTCGCATTGAGTTTGCTCTTCAAAGAGTTTCCATAATTTTTTTTTTTAAATCGATGAAAGTGAGTTGTGTCGTACTTTACAACGTATAATTGAAAACTGTAAATTAACGGATTCACCAGGATTGCGTGGAGTCACAATGATTAAAAAAGTTTAAAATATTGATATGGTTTGACAAATCTATTTAGGGGAGGGGGAAACAAAATGCTTGGATAAATTCAGGTGAAAATCCTGGTTAATCCAATCTCCAAATAGAAGGAAAAGGTGTCAGGATCACTTACAGCGACTCTCTTTAATTTAATCAATTATTATTAGTAATTCGTGAAAACGGATGTCAAAGCTTTCCTGCGAAAAGCTTTTACGTTCGGCGCCTGTGAGCTCGTTTTGGGTGAAGGGATGGGGGAGGGGAGAGGGGGAATTCAATTTATCATTGGTCGCAATCTATTTGATTTATTGGGGGAATGTTATTGGTATTGAAAACTGATTGTTAGAGGCCGTTTTGGTCGTCTTTATACCCTACTAATTCAACATGGATGTATGAGGGTCGAATTAATTACCTTGGTTTGAAAGTAGTGTATACTTTGTGCATTATTCATGAGCTATACGGGTAGGCTAGTTGGAGTGTAGAACTCTGATCTTGTATTTGGATTAATTGACTTTATTGATGATTAAGCTGCCATTGGTAATCGGTAATTAAACTGAAATGGTTGACATTAGATAATTTCCTCTAAGGTAGTGTCATATTTTGGTTGTTGTCAATTTAATGCCGACTTATAGGCACAATTATCAAGAAAGATACAATACAAGTCACCTGTGAAAGTTTTAGCTGAATACATTGTCTACTTTTTGAGAAAACAGCAAAACAAAAAGTGGCGCGGTATTTTCATCAGGAATGTCGAATACGTGCACGTTTAGCGAGGTGACATCGGGTACCAACCGCATCTCTGGCCGTATTGAGGGCAGTATTCAAACGAACACCACGGAAGCTTCCAAAAGTCACCTGCGGGCGAACTTTGGAGATTACATTTTTTCGACATTCTTTCATTGGTTTCTAATCAACGGGGGGCACTGGAGACGAAACAATTCGAAGGATGTTTAACTCCCATTACTGTCTGTATAATAAGTAGTATTTCGGATAAAAATTTCCTTCCGGGATCATTACCAAAATTATGACCCTATACCTTTAAAACTTTTAGTTGAAACCAAAGCTAACTCTGGCCGGGATTTTTTATCAACTTCAACTTCATGTGAGTAATTATAATTTTGTTTTGTAAAATGAAGTGAAAAGCTAGGTTTGTGCTTAAAGATATTAGAAAGGATTGTTAAGGGTATCGTACACATTTGGTAATGACTCAAAACAAATATTAGCATAAAAACTTACTTGGTAACAAGCAACGGAGAGCTGTTGATAGTATAAAACATTGTAGGAAACGACGTCCTCTGAAGTGACGTAGTTTTTGAGAAAGAGGTAATTTCTCACTAAAATAATAAAACTTTCTTGCAAGAAGTTTTTATTCCTATCTGAAAGCATACAAATTTGTACAACAACGGTGTTTTTTTCTTTCATCATTTTCTTGCAACTTCAATGACCAATTGAGCCCAAATTTCCACAGGCTTGTTATTTTATGCATATGTTGGGATACACCAAGTGAGAACACTGGTCTTTGACAATTTCCAAACGTGTTCAGTGCCTTTATAAGGATAGAACATATAATTCTTTAATTTTAGTTTGAAAGCTCATTGATTATGAAGTTCATGCTGGAACTATTTTTTCCGGTGAAATATTTCCCTCTGAAATGAAGTCATATTCGAGAAAACTGAATCTGAAAACCTAAAAAACCAAAACGCATCAGCTGATTTCGGTTTTTACAACCAACAATTTTGGACAATGTTTACATGCTGAAAATTGTGCACGGATTTTCACTATTTTCTCCTGTCTCACACAACGGTAAGCCCAAAGTTTCTCAGGTTTGTTATTTCATGTATAAGTTTTTGGGGGGTTGATCACATAAAACGTGAACACTGTCTGCGATTATTTTGTCAGCTCGAACAATCCTGGATAAAACCTTTTTTAACCCTCAAAAAGTTACAAATCAACATTTGAACCCGTCATAATTTTGTCATGTTGGAAAGAGAAAAACACCAAACAACGAGGAATTTCTAGTGAAATTGTCTGTAATCTGACGCTACAGTTTGAAAAAAAGTAAAACTGAAATACCGACATAGAAGTTGCTGATAGCCTACTGACTTTAAATCCATATCAGAACCCATCATAGTTTAAAGGGCACATTGCCTTGGATTGGGCGCTTTGGGCTATAAAAAGCGTTGGTTATGAAATTAATATAGGCCTAATGGTTGGAAAGATGTTTTAAAAGTAGAATATAATTATTCACATTTAGCAAGAAATTGTGTGTTTTTCTCGTTATTTCATGACTGAACACGGTCCGCTATTTTGTAGAACAAAATTTGTGACTCAAAATGGCGAACCGTATGTTCCGCTGGTTGTATTTCCAGATGCAAATTTATGGTAATTTTGTAATCACTACTCACTAATTACAACACACTGTATTGGTGTTTCAGTGCATAAACAACACTTGAAAAAAATGATAAGGAGTAAATTCCACGCAGAATAATTTTAAGAGATTTGAAGGCCTTTTAACCCGCAGTTGTTCTGCTTTTTACATTTTAAATTTATTTGTGCTTATACCCAACCTCAAAATCTGTTCTCCGCCCATAACTGTTATCTTAACCTCTGGCTAGGTTAATCGGGTTCCCTGAATTCCAAATCACTGTCATGGCATTGATAATTAATTAAATGGAACGGGATCAGTATAATGCTTGTCAGGCAGTTGTTGTTTTGTTTGTTTGTTTGTTTGTTAGGTTTTTGTTGTTAACTTTTTCGTCTGTTCAGGGTGTTTGTTTGTATGTTGTAAAACGATCAAATATATTTTAATTTGTTATATTTTTACACATTTACTTAGTAATTTACTTATTCATTTGTGAATATGTTTATTTTGTATTTAATTCTTTTATGGGCGGGGGGGGGGGCGAATGGCAGTCGAACCCAGCTTACATAAGAGTCTCCTGCAGCGCATCATTGGGACACGTTTTACCCGGGCTGAGGTTCAACCAGTCAAGGCCTAAATGTGGCCATGAGACAGCCATAACAATCTGCCGTGCCGTGTTACGTAATCACGACTCCCTTCAACGACCAAAGTCTGATTAATATGGGTTCACGCATTCGCAGTCGCAGTAAGGTAATGATCTTCAGTCATGCTCAGTTCGTCATGTATGAGTTCATTCAAGGCCGATTCAAAACTCAGCGAAAACGTGCAAGGTATTAAAAAGCCTAGTCGGGAGCGCAAATATTTTGATGACAGCGCCCCCCTTTTCTTTTGGTTGAGGCAAGGTCCTTTTAGTAGCCACCCCAGGCTGATTCCCCATGATGCACCGCGAGATGATTCCCAAAACATGAAAAGTTTGGTTTAAGGTTCCATAATGTAGTTTTGTAATACTTTGTGTGAAAGTTTGTTTGCATCGTTTTTTTCTCCGAGTCTCGTTAAACTTAATTAAATTCAAACTTCATAAAATAAAAACCTTTTCGTATAAGAGAAAAATCTCAGCACATTCAACTAAACACGTCAATTCATTATGGTAGGAGATTTCTTGTGAACAATAAAAAGGACCCAGGTTCCCAAGGGATCGATGTTAGGTCTCAAAATAGTTTGCGAGAAGGCTGTGTTGATTTAAACCATGGAGCTGGGAAATAGGTGCTGTTATGGTCGTGTTTGAGTTGAGTTACTACATAAAATTAAAAAATACTGTCTCCGTAGGTACTATGTAGTAGTTCATACTTTTGTGACCAAAGCAGGACGTACTAAAGTTAATAAACCGAGGAAAACAACTTATCTCGGAATTTATTGACGTGAAATCACGTTTGATGAGTGAAAACTCTGGGGTGCGTGAGACAGTCAATGACCAAGGCCGGATGAAGAAAAGAAAAGAAAAAGAAAAAAAGACTAAAGAAAATTCATTCTGGTTTTCAGTCTGTTTTTGTTCTTTGTTGGTGCTGTTCACGGTGTATTACCCACAAAGCCCGGATGAATAAAAGATGGTTCTGGTGTTTCTTGATGTTGTTCTTCTCTTTTTGCCTCTCCAACGAAACCTCGACTGTCTTACAACCTTGGCATCAACAGAACCAGATTGGTTATCGAGACCCCTCTGGTTATCTTATACTCCACATCTCACCTTGGTTAACGACTTATACTACACAAATCGCCTTAATGTGGATTCGCTTGCGCTGCAATGCCATAAAGATGAAAAGACAATAATAATGATTGTCCTCCAGATAAATCCATCCTCTGCTATTGAACATGGAGACATCGATTCGCATTATATCACTACAGGAAGTCTCACACAGCGCTGGTTTTTTTTAGCTATCAGATTTACATATACCATTCTCACAATACCGGTATAGTCGTTATTTCTAACTTATTCCCCTGAAGAACCTATGACCGGCCCCATTAATGGGATTTTGCCCAATCCAACCCACCAGAAAGCATTTTGATTCTCAGCCAAACGAAGGCTCATTTTGGAAATCTTTTGTCGTGTTTTCCTTGGGCAATTGCCGTCAAAGAAATCTGTATGCCTTAGGAACGATACAATCGGAAATTCTGGATTACAATTGGTCCTTGTCCCTGTTTGCGAGAGAACGCTTGAGTTTGGGTAGTTCCAGCCTGCGCCGATGCCAAATTCCAATTGTATTTTGGGAAACAATTCATTTTGGTTTTCTAATTCCAACTACTTTTAAGGGTATTAATTTTCCGCAGACGTTGAGTCTGGGACTTCAACTCCCAAGGGCGGAGCCGGTTTTTTCCTACGGGGATGTGGGGTGTTTGTGGCATTCTTCCAGGCTACGACTCGCTCGGCAGTCGCTGATTAAAAAGGAAAGGCACACCATTGGTTTATTGGTAGAGAGCTGCTTACTTTCTTCGAACGTAAACTATACAAAGGCTTTTTAACGACAGCAAGGAGTAAAATGTAAACAGAAAAATGCTTGTGATGTCAAAGCGTTCTGTTAAGGGATTGTATACGTTTGGTAATTGGAACCCACTGTCTGTTTCAATCCTATATAGTTGTAGATATATACCATAAAACTAACCTGTGAAAATTTCATTTTAAAAGGTGGTAGCGTTTTTGAGATATTGCCGAAAATCCTGGAGCGGTTATGTCCACGCAGGAAGAATAATCTGCAATTGGAACACACAAGCTGAGAAACGTTACTGTCAGTAACGCTTCTCAGATTCAAATTTTGGGGGGTAAAAAGTGATATCTTTTTCCATAACCGCAGTACTTCTAAGTGAAAAGTTTCTCAAAATGCATCATACTATTCAAAGCTGCTGTACTTCTTAACAAGTAAGTTTGTATTGCCATTAATTTTCAGAGTAATTACCAAACGTATACAGAGTGACCCTTTAAACCCAGCATACAAACTGTTGTTTTGAGAAGACCTGTTTTTGTTATAGTTTGACGAGATATAGGTAACATTTTTGAATATTTGAGTCTCAAATGATGATTATTTGTTTCCGTGAAGTAAGGACTTAGCGCCCACGCCTGAGGAACTCAAGGTCACACCTCAAACTTTTTTTTGGTCACAATCGTCAATTCTTGGGCAGCGAAACCGCAACCGTTGTTCTGTTGCCTCGATAAAAAGTACACGGCGTGATTTACAATTAGTCAGTCGGAAACACGTATACTCGGGTTCAAGGATTGGTAAAAAAGTAAATAGTTATTTATTTATTCTGTTGTTATTGTTGGATTGTCGAACATGTTTCTTATGTCATTATTTTGAGCGTCAGTGGCCGGCCCCCTGTCATACCCACATTGTTGTTCAAATATTGATAACAAAACAAAATTGGAGTTATTCTGCTGAACTGTTCTTTCAGAAGGTAGTTCGTCTTTGGTGCGTGCGTTTTCGTTGGTATTGTTTTGGTAATTTCGATTTCTCTGTTTGGATATAATGTGCCGTTGGGGGGCATACAGATTACCCGATGACGTCACTGACCAGTCGGAACTGAAAGCTTCGTGTACAGATCTGTAATGTATTATTATAACTCATTAATGAGGTTTTTCTTGGCACATCAACTTGACTATCTTTAGTGAGGATGCCAGGGTTTGCATTGTATAACTCATCACTGCCTGTCCAAAGAGGTTATGGCGCTCTAATCTGAATGTAAAACGGAACGCATTGCAGTGGCTTCATCCACTGGACTTCGACATTTTGGTTTGACAGGAATTTAATGAGGTTTTTCTTTTGCACATCAATTTGACTGATTTTAATTAGGATTTTTTAAAAGCTGAGTCCAGGGTTTGCGTTATATAACTATTAGTCTTAATTAGGTTTAAGGCACTGGACACGTTTGGTAATTGTCAAAGACCAGTATTCTCACTTGTGTATCCCAACATAATGCATAAAATAACAAACCTGTGAAAATTTGGGCTCAATTTTTGGTCATCGAAGTTGCAAGAAAATAGTGAAAGAAAAAACACCCTTGTTGCACAAATTTGTGTGCTTTCAGATGCCTGATAAAGGCTTCAGGCCTGAAGTCTTTCTCAGATTCAAATATTTTAGTGAGAAATTACCTCTTTCTCAAAAACTACGTTACTTCAGAGGGAGTCGTTTCTCACAATGTGTTATACTATCAACAGCTCTCCGTTGCTCGTTACCAAGTAAGTTTTTATGCTAATATATATTTTGAGTATTAACCAAACGTGTCCAGTGCCTTTAAGCAATGACTATACCTTCGTTCTTAACCTGTTCTGCCCGTGTAGTTACGGATCTAAATTAATTGAAATATCACAGTGGCCCTTTACGAAACCACGGCTTGGCCTTGGGCTCCGTCAGTTATTTTGAAAACGTGCGCTTTCCTTATGGGGATTCAATCAGAAGGACGGACCCTAAGCCTGAACCCAAGCCAAGCCCTGGTTTCGAAAAGGGCCTATGGTAAGAAAGCAAAGACGGGACTCATTTTTTGTTCTTCATAATTAAACGAGTCTATGGCCATTTTCGAAACCCTCGGGCTCAGGCTTAGTCTCCATCAGTTATTTTGAAAAACGTGCGCTATCCGTATCGGGCTTCAAACAGACGGACGGACCCTAAAGCCTGAACCCAAGCCCGAGTCGGAGTTTCGAAAAGGGCCTGTGTAATAACAAACGTTTTAGTGTTAATATACAAAACATTGTAAATTTCCGTGTGAGAGATGTTCTTGAAGATAATGATACATCATCGTTTCAGGGGAGTAAGATAATTATAATACCCTAGTTGTCAAAATGAATTATAATACCATAGTTGTCAATAAACACACCGTATAACCATGGAGGTAGCCCGGGCCTGTGAGGTTGTCAAATCGGGTGCCCACATCTTCAAGACAACAAACAAATAGCGGTCCATGCCTTGCCGCGACTTTGTTTATTTATACTCATTTATTTATTTATTTTTTTATTTGTTTATTTCGACTTGGCATGTCGAAATAAGAAACTAAGCGTTGGGGGACATTTTCTAACATATGGCAGTCATTCAGACTGAAATATTTCTTGTGGCAAATGGTTACCGTACTGTACTGTAGCAATCTTACAAAAAGTGGCTTATTAATTGATTTAAAAAAAAGTGAGAAATGAGAGAAATGCTAAATGAAAAAAAATGTTTTGGTTCCCCCCGATCATTAGATATATGGTTATTAGTAAATAGGCCTAGGCTATATACAATGTTTTCTAATGACACCGGTAGACACTCGTATGAAAGACTCGTCATTACAACCATCTTAGTGTGGGTCTATACCTGATCGCTCTCATTCTCAACGTTTCTGGAATTTTTTTGAAAGGCTTTCATTTTTAGTAAAATGACAGAATGAGTGACGTATATGAGCACGAAGCCAAAATCACCCCTCCTCGTACGTGTGTCAATCAGCGTAAACTGAAGACCCAGCCTGCCGTGTGGAATGAATTATCTACCCGATGGTTATCATCGATGGGTCTGCTGATTGCATCTGTAGTCTTATATTATGAGCAACGGATGGGGAGTTCAAGGTCCTGTCGACTCGCATAGCTGTCTTGGGTAGCGGGCACGCTCGAGCTCGCGTCGGCGGCCGGCCGGGATCACGATCATCATGGAGGGTGGAGGGAAAGTCATTTCAAATCTCATTTAATGTAACAAAAAATCTCAGAATGAAACTTCAAGAACAATCTCATTTGAACGCATTTGCGAAATTGGGAAATCCTAAATCATTCGATTGCCCCACAATATTTCCTATCACGATTTTCTTTTTAGATCATTGTTTATATAATGTTTTGTTAATTACAAATAGCGAGAACAACGTTTTATCTTGAATACTTATGAGCCAACAATTTTTGGTGGCGAATAAGGTCAGTTTACATCAAAAATCAGAGAAAATTTCCCGTATAACTTCACTTATTATAAATCGCACGTTTTCTGCGGTTATGTGTTAGTTTTTTTCGCGAGCAAACTTTGTTATTGTTTGTGTGATTTTCACATTGGCTTTTCATCTGTATTTCTTTTTTTGTGGTCATTCATTTTCGAGTATCACGGGCACTAACAACGGTTGCATCATCTTGATCCTGTTCGTGTGGAGTGATTTTATTATAAAAAAATTGAAACACAAGCGAAATTTCAAATTGTAAAACTTAGCGGTTTAACGGAAATTGTAGTTTTGTATGTTTATTTCGTCGCGGAAAGCCAAAAAACCGGGCTGAAACACCCGAGGCCTACCGGGGAACACGTTTGTCCTTCCACCCGCTGAGAGCTCGACCTCATGGCCATAAAATCAGATCGTATACCGTGACGTGATCTCACATACTGACAAGAAAACAACATCCTTGAGATATGAAAATATCTCATGACTTTTCTTAATTCCGATTCTGGAGGAGTGAAAATAATCAATGACTTTGCCAGGGCTGATGTGCTAATTATCAGGAATGATTTGAATTGGCCAACAAAGAAATACAAGAAAGATCTGACGTTGGAACCCATAGTTGAAGGGGATACAATCATGGGTAAAATAATATATATATATATTGGCCACCATATTGTCTGTAAATTAATAGCTTTGATTGGCTATAGTTTTCTCGCTTTTTTCTGGATACCTTCCCTTAATCCTTTGCTCCTCTTTTTGCTATAAATGGATATGTTTGTGTCTGTGTTTGTTTATGCCTCTGACGAATGTCCGGTTTGGATCGAAAGCTAAGATCATCTCACCTACAAATGTTATGTAGGCATATAGGCCTATATATATATTGTATACCCCAACTCAGAATTTGAGATGGTGGGTCAATTTGCCAGTAATAATATCGCCCAACCTTTGTATATTTTTTCTTTTTATCTGAAAATTGCCAACAAAGAAACATGAGAAAGTTCTGATGGTGGAACCCATAGGTGCAGGGGGCATCAAGGGTAAAGTCTTAAAATATATACCTGAATCAGAATTTGAGATGGTGGGTCAATTTGCCAGTAATAACATCGACCAAACCTTTGTAGTACTTATCTGAAAATGTTTAATTAAGCTGGTTTAAAAAAGTTAAAATTATTATATATTTGTTAACAAAAAATAGTTATGGCCTGACATTTCTACCCCAGCAGTAGCAGAGTCTTTCTCGAAGGGTAAATGACTCTGCTAGGGTCAAACCGTCAGGCTACTAACTATTTGTTCCATTTAAACCAGAGGTCCTTTTGGTTGATAAGCAGTTTGCAACAGCTTACTCTATTTTCTCATGTTATTTTACTGATGATGACGGCACTGTCCAATTCAGTGACACCTTTATTATGACTGGTGACTTTATAAAAAAGTTGAATACATAAAAAGGTAAAATAATTTTAAAATGTTTTATGGGTGGGGGTCTGTGTCTGTTTAAAGGCACTGTACACGTTTGGTAATTACTCAAAATATATATTAGCATAAAAACTGACTTGGTAACGAGCAACAGAGAGCTGTTGATAGGATAAAACATTGTAGGAAACGACTCCCTCTGAAGTAACGTAGTTTTTGAGAAAGAGGTATCTTCTCACTAAAATAATAAAAAACTTCTTGCAAGAAGCCTTTTATTCCTATCTGAAAGCACACAAATTTGTACAACAAGAATGTTTTTTCTTTCATCATTTCCTTGCAACTTCGATGACCAATTGAGCCCAAATTTTCACAGGCTTGTTATTTTGTGCATATGTTGGGATACACCAAGTGAGAACACTG
The DNA here is from genome assembly GCA_021014325.1 of Plazaster borealis. NCBI lineage: Eukaryota > Metazoa > Echinodermata > Asteroidea > Forcipulatida > Labidiasteridae > Plazaster > Plazaster borealis. The sequence goes on along the minus strand of CM037456.1, from coordinate 8,195,471 downwards.
GTCTTTGACAATTACCAAACGTGTTCAGTGCCTTCAATATAGGCCTATTCGCAGTTTTTGTCATTGTGGCAGGGTATTGGCGATAAACAGTGACGAAGGAGCCGGTGTGATGATTGCGTCTATAGAATTGTAAAATGTAGAGTGAGGTACCATCAGGTTTTCTTCTTAGAGATGATGCAGCTATCTGTTTTACCTTTCAGTTTGAGTTAGACTCTAAAAACTCTCTGGTCAGCATTGGTCCCGTTGGGCCTGACCCATTATGGATCAGTATGAGCGGGAATTTGTGTCAAAATGACCCAGAAATGAGTCAAAATTACGCAGAAGCTGAGAAAATAAAATCCCCATTTTTTAAAACCAGTTTCCGGGTCCGGCTGTTCCGGAAACGGGTCAGGCTCCCTGGGACCCGGAATCCGGGTCAATTCTGATCCGGAAGTGTTTAAGAGTGTAATAAGGAAGGTTTTTTTTTAATGAATTTTATGATTTTTTTTTCTCTGCGATCGTCTCCCTGCCATCTTTATAGACGTACTACACTTCTATCGCTCCGAAACCTTGACGACCTATTTATAACAAAAAATTGCCATCTCTGAACGTTTGTCCTCGTAGCGGCCACAGCTATGTTTTTTTCCCTATGTCATTGGAGGCTAAGAAAAAGTGGGAAATTAACCGCTAACTGAATGTTGCTGCTGGCAAAATTCACCTGGAAATTTGTTGGAAAACACAACGTCATCTTCGAATGGCGACTAGAATCATGGTGAACGCATAGTCCTATGCCATAACCAGTTCTTTGATAGAATTTTTCCCATGGTGACTGGAAAGAGGTATCAAACAAAGATTTAATGATTTATGTTTTAAATTTTGATAAATGCAGATCCCCCAAAAATGATTTCCCTTTAAAGGTATAGGGTAATAGATTGGTAAAAACTCATTCGAGTAAAATTAATTACCATAAAAACTTGCTTGGTGAGAAGCACTGCAGCTGTTGATAGTATAAACTATTTTGAGAAAGGTTTCCATTCGAAGTAAGATAGTTTGGATAACTTTTGACCCCAAAACATTTGACTCTGAGAAACGATTCATGCATGAATCGTTTCTCATATTTCTGAGAGTCAGTCCGTTCGCGAATGCTGCGGCCAGAGATGCGGTTGGTTGGTACCCACTGTCACCTCACTAAACATGAATGGATTCGACGTTCCTGTGAAATTGCCATGGCAGGTTTCTTTTGCTGTTTTCTCAGCAAGTAGACACTGTATTCAGCTGAAACTTTCACATGTGACTTTTATTGTATCGTTCCTTAAAATGTTGCCTATTAATCAGCCTTACGTTGACAAATAAATAAATCTGTGACCCATCCTTTAAAGGCGTTCAGGCCCTATTAAGTGTAAGCAGACAAGTTACAAACAAACAAACGGCTTCCCGAATTACATAAAACGGAACCTGTGCACTGTAACTACACGTGATTGGCCAGATCGCGCGTGACTTTATGGCGCCTCGGATGATCCTTAGACAAAATGGAGTTACGTAACATCTTGTATCCTTCGAGCAGGATTGGTCAGTGGAAGAGCCAACATGGCGGTGTAAATTACCCATGGTCCAATGAGAATGAGTGACTGATTGAGTCAGTCTGGGGAATCAATCCCAAGGGGTTTACTCGTGTGCCCCCACCCCCCACCCCCAATGCAAACCTTGAGAAGATTATTGTCTGCAGAGTGAGGGAAGAAGTTCCGACAGTAAATCTAATCTAGGTGATTTCCTGTTACAATGCTAAAAGAGCTTAACCACAACGGCACCCATTCTGTCCGTTGTCTCATTTTTTCTTGCCACCCGTTCCCGCCTTTTTTTATACGCGCGGCGCAGTGGTCCCGCGCTGCAATAATCTTGCCGATTATTGAATCAGATGTTTTTGGCGGGCTTCCTTCGAGACTGATTTGTCACCGTGCTGTTTTTCCCGCCCTGCGTTTTATTGAATTCACTCGGAGGTGTTCCCCCACGCACCTGTTCAAATTATCTACCAGCTGGTGTTAAACAAAAATCGAGAGAGAAAAATGTGCGCAACCTTACACGTTGCACGACAAAAAAGTCATCATAATGTAACCATCAAATTATTAGTCATGCATCTGAGACGAACCCCATGATCATGTGGACGCGTCCAAGACATGTGCAGCTGCTCCCACACCACCCACCAGTTAAGGCTCCATTGCATTCAACAAGAGGTTTAGAAAAATGATGGAGGGAGTGTGGCTAGAATCAAAGTCAAATCCCAAGCCGAAATCGGAACCGAATACTGGAACCGAAACCCTGGAACCAAAGCCTTAGTGTCTTGACCAACTTGCTCTATGTCATTAGATTCATAAAGCTGAGTGTCATGTTCTTGTACTGCGCCTGTAAATGGTACTTTGGCTAGGAAATATAAACAAATTTTTGTGAATTATTTGAAAACTATTATAAAAGTTCCCCATCCAAAAAATGTTTGAAAAACATGCGATGTGAGATTGCATTGTCAGGTTCTCATTTTCCCTCTCATGAACGAAGCAGTCAACATGATTCTAACGAAACCAGTGTTGTACCTTCTCTTGATTCAAATGCTGTAAACACACCAGAAGGTGTAGTAGTTTGGCAAGAAGTGAAATGTTGTGCTTGAATAAATGAATATATAATAATAACTGTACCTTATGTTGATTTAAAGGCAGTAAGCCGGCCAGGACAATCATAATGCAAACATTATAGCTTGACTATTGGTTCAAGATAGTAAAACTGCCAGAAGTAGCCAGCTTTGTAAATAGCTTCAAGAGTTAAATATCATTGCCTTTTTTCCCCCGCAGTTATCAGATGAAGACATCGAGCGTATCATGACCGGTGAAGAGTACGAACGAGAAGACATGCTTGCCGGTCGTGTACCAGGCGACCAGACCAGCCCAACCAGGAGTGACGGCATCTCGGACCAGTTCTCCCCTACCTCCATGGGCAGCAACAACTTCTCCCCCGAAGCAGCTGAAAGGTTTACCTTCAATGTTGACGGCATTCGAGACCATTATATCAGGCCCCGAAAGAACCGAAGGTCCAGCTCTCAGAGCTCCGGGAGTTCCGCTATTCCAACCCTCACTATGCTGCCGGAGATCGAGGTGTTGATCATTGCTGAGCCAGAGGAGACCCTCGTCATGCCATGTAGTATCCCAAAAGATCAACCAGCTGGGTACAATGAGATCTTCGAGCTACTCTGCATGCTGATGGATAGCTTGATCCACCACCAAGTCCAGTGGGTCAAAAGGCTTCCCTTCGCTAGGAGGCTACCCGTGCGTGACGTCACAACTCTGCTGAGCAGCTGCTGGTGTGAAACCATCCTCCTAGCGGCCTTGCACAGCCAACCTCCGGCGATCTTCAATGAGCTTGGCGCCATCTTGAGCAACTACATCCCAAGTGAAGATGAGCTACGGAGATTCGGCCAGACGGGCCTGGAGATAATTGACAAGACCGCAGCTATGGTAAACAAGTACCAGATGCTTCGAGTGAGTGTCCAGGAGTACCTCTGCATCAAGGCAATAAACTTCTTGGATCCAAGTAAGTTTAACTTTAAATCATCCACCAATGCCCCACAATCACCATTTTCACCCCACAATATCACTGTTACGGGTTACGGGACATGCTAATGAAGCCACCTTTCCGCCATATTACCACTCATTATCACATTGCACATTCCATCGATGAATTCATATTGCTATTATTGCAGGTGTCCCAGGGAAATCTGTCCCCCGGAGATTCTGTCCCCCGGAGATTCTGTCTCCATACGGGAAATTAACATGGGCTGGAGGAGGATGATTCAAAAGAGAGCGATATTAAAAGAAGTTTGTACATAGTTCGCCGTATGGTCGGACAGAATCTCCTGCCACAGGCCCCCCAAATAAGCCACCAGTTTTAAAACATTCATTTACCACAATCCATGATCATTTGACAAATTTGTGTTTTAAATTGTTTTTGTTTTATTTTTTCCCCCGCTATTAATACCTCACCTGTCTGTCATCCCCTTCCCATAGACGCTGGCGATCTGGTCGAACCCGCTATGGTTGAAGAGCTCAGCCAGCAGCATTACTACGTCCTACATGACCACGTGCAGCTCAACAACAACGCCGCCACCGACCGATTTCGCGCCCTTCTTCTGCTGCTGCCCGATGTTCGTTTTTTGGCGCGAAAAATTCGGGATGTTTCTTTTGATAACGCGCCGTTACTATTTAAGGCCATCATGCACACATGTTGCGCCAAGAAACCAGGTCTTATGACCCAAACGGTGACCCCAGTGGTGACCCCATCGGCGACCCTCGATCAGGGAAGTACTGACTGATACTTTCTTCGGATAGCGACACATTTCGGTCAGAAGTTTAACAGGGAGATGTTTTTACCTTTGCTAGTAATATTTGTTTTAATATTTCGAGTTCTTTATGAAAGCATTTTCTTTTTATTTGTTTGAATGTATTACAGTGAAGTGTCAAAACAAATTGTAGACGCTGGTTGGCCTATGGCTATGAATCATTCATAAAGGTGTCCGAATATGTTAATTTACTTCGTTGTTATTCTCGATGTATTCACCGACGGATATTTTATGAATATTTAGTTGTTTAGCTTGATCAATTAGTTGTAACATGCTCAAAATATTATTTAGAATACTAACCCCCCCCGTTTTTGTTTGTTTTTAAATTACAAAAATATATAAATATTATAAACCCCAAAACTTTGAGTATCTTCTCTAAAGAGGCGTGAACTTTCAACTTTTAACAATAAAATGCCTGCGCTTTAAGTGCGAATGGGTCGTTTAAAACGATTTTGAATAGTCTTTATATTTAACACACAAATAGATTTAGATCCTATTGCAGATAACTATTAATTAGAGTAATTATTAATTCGATTTTTGTATGAAAGGAACTCTTACCATCCGGTCTTAGCCTATATGATTTAAAGACTTGTGACATTAACATTTTGCGGACATTTTTTCCAGACAGTGCGCGGTCCGGTTGGGCCCTTGGAATCTCAGTTACAGTTGAATAATGGTCCAATGGTTCGTGATAAGCAACCACGCACACACGGCATTGCCCCTTCCCCCCCCCAACACACACACACCCACCTGCCTCCGCCCTTGTTTCTATAGTTTGATTTCGCTTGATTTGTTGATGTTGGTGTTTTACTGATATTACCCCATTTGTTGATACATTGCTTCTTGTGTTGATATTGACCGATTTTGTTTAATGTTCCATTTGTTGATATAAGCCCATTCGTTGATATGCTCAATTTGTTGGCAATAGCCCATTTGTTGGCATTGTCAATTCTTTTGATTAGTGCATATATTTTCTTGAACGTTTCTGAAGTGTGTCCAGAAAACGTTGACCCTTTTCTTAACCATCGCATCGTTGAATGATAAGAAATGACCGAATCCCTAAGTCTTAGTTTTCACAGATCTCTAGGAAGAAATAATAATAATTTTAACCAATAAACGTGCTTTAACAGGTTTCACAGGGAGCCAGTGAAAGTTCATGTTAATCACATAGCACTTTAGTAATCACCATGTCTCTATACTAAGCATCTACCTTTGTGCTTAGTTTGTTTGAGTCTTTAGAGACGCAAAGTAAATGACCTATGACTAGTGACCATGAACCGCCATGACGCAATCATAACTCCTATAACGAATTATTTACTTTACTTACACAAGCAGATTAATCATGCTAATCTGGACAGCGAAAGAAATCAGCAGATTACAAAATAAAACTGTAACTCTGAGTGTTGAACTTCAATTGAAACCAGTAAAACTCATCCGTAGAGTTTGAAATCTCCCAATTGCAATGACGTCATTGCAAACAGAAAGTTCTTACATTGAAGTTTCTCATACACCGTTGAGTCTTCATACTTAAATAATGTTGGTGTAGTGTGAGCAGCAGCAACCGGCTTGAATTATGCCCACTTTAAAGGTATCGTACACGTTTGGTAATGACTCAAAACAAATAAAAGCATAAAAACTTACTTAACAAGCAACGGAGAGCTGTTGATAGTATAAAACATTGTAGGAAACGACTCCCTCTGAAGTAACGTAGTTTTTGAGAAAGAGGTAACTTCTCACTAAAATAATAAAACTTCTTGCAAGAAGTTTTTATTCCTATCTGAAAGCACACAAATTTGTACAACAAGGGTGTTTTTTCTTTCATCATTTTCTTGCAACTTCGATGACCAGTTGAGCCCAAATTTTCACAGGCTTGTTATTTTATGCATATGTTGGGATACACCAAGTGAGAACAATGGTCTTTGACAATCCAAACGTGTTCAGTGCCTTTAATTGTGATGACTATACTTCGACTTTGACAATATAGCAATTCATTGCTGGTAACTATCATGGATGAGAAATGTCTGACTTTTATCTAAAATCAGACTTTTTAAAGTCTGATTTTTCACCAAATAAGATAAGTTAGGCTCTTTGATCTACTTCTCTATATAGCACTGGGGATACTGTTCCCAATAGCTCCTTGGAGTCTAAAAACTCCAGGGGTTACCAAAAGGTGGAAATGCCATCATTTCAATGAATGACATCTTAAGGTCTGGATCCCAGTTTCAGACTTGTTCAGACTCTCACCCCTGTAACTATGCGTTATAATACATTAGAGAAGATTGTCGGCATTACATGCTGTGGAACGACACACTGCCAGGGATGATCGCCAGATCCGAAAAAACACACAAAACACCTGTCTTTATTTTAAATATAATTCGGAAAAAGTGGAAATGTATGCCTGACCTATGCATACCATTTCACTCAGTCGAGCTAGGCAATGGTAATGGTCGGAAGAAGCCTCATTATTGGTATATTCCAGAATTTTAAAAGTGTTATTTATTATAATTATTACAATTGTTTTAAATAAAATTACGTCTTGTCGTTGCTGCATAGCAACCGTGAAGTGACGTAGTCTCCAAATAATAACACAAACCGCGCCCTATCGAAATCCTGCACTCTAAACCAATGAACCGTCCAATCAGCAGCATATCAATGATAAATTCGAAGTTAGGACCAGTAACTGCAACCTCGTCCCCATGGTTTACTTTATTTCCAACCGTGTTTACAATAGTAAACCCTGGGAGGGAAACTCCTTACTTGGACCCTGATTGGACAACGACTGGTGTACACAAGTCTAACGTAAACATGTTAAGTTGTACTCATTCAGTATTCACCATGTTCACAGCCAGACTATTCTAATTTGCATACGTATCCAAACATTTTGGATATGCAAATGATCCAATACCAGGGTGAGAGAGCGGTCAACCTCGTACTGCTCGACACACCTTGGGGACGAGGATGCAGTAACTGGTCTTAACTTAAGACTAGTCCTATCTCTTAGCATTGCCTAGGACTAGTCCTAAGTTAGGAAGAGTTTTGTGAAATCGACCCCCGGTACTCAAACGAATAAATCTACATTTATTTACGTCTGCCCCCCCCCCATCCCGCCAAAAGATACCTGTAGCTTGTTTACTATCAATGAAAGGATAACATATCAAATTGAGAAGCCATGTAAACCTCTTCAAAGGTGTTTCTTCTTTATTTTTTATTTTTCCTTATACGAGGAGGGCTGTTTACATTTATTTTAATCCAATCATATCGATGAAGAGTGAAAAATGAATTTCGTTTCGTCTGTGATTTTAGTTCAGTGTTTTGTCGATGTTTCATGTAGTATTTCTAACTATCAGCAGCTAAGCTTTATATCCAGAGAGGGTTGACAATAATTGTTGTTGTCGATGATGACGGAATGCTGGTTTGATACCAAAGTGTTTTACAAACAGATTAAGAGCAAACTATTAATTAACAATTTTTCCTTGTTTAATAACATATGCAGCTTTGAATAAACGATTGCTATACAGTAGACTGTGCAAGTCTCGCGCGTATCAGAAACGAGAGAACAACTCGTACGTTGACTGATAGTTTTCTGTGAAATCAGATCTTCCTTTTGAATTCTATATTATACAAAATTAACATTGAAACAAAATTAAAACTTGGGATGAGGATGCTTATTTGTTAGAAACCCCATTTGCCAATCATGCCCAACTTTGTGCGACCTTAACATAGGTTTAATGACAACACGAACGTCAGTTGGGCAAAATTTATTAGCTGTTTATACAAGTCGAAGGCCAAGTCTTATTCTCAGGTTTCTTTGTTGATTTGTTAAATTCATTTTACCTTCATGGCTAAATTTTATTTCCCGACTTTATGATATATTTTTATAGCCATAAACCCACTTTAAACTAAAGTATTTGAAGAAACAGAATCGCGCACACATAAAACTCAATGGTTGGGACCAACTTGGTCCCGGAAGTTTGAATACGCGCGAGGCTTGCACAGTCTATTATTGTATATTATTATAACCAAACAGTATTTTCGCATCTGTAACATTGTGCGCAAAGATGACATGTCTGCCGATTATGGGCCGCTTTTGTTCTACTTTTAATTTTCTTTAGTTATAAACTTACACATACTATTGTTAGATTACTAAAAAAATATTATATGATAAGTAGGCCTATAGTAGGTTTGTTTATCTTTTAAAATTTGTGTTTAAGATTTAATATTTTTTCGTAGGTCTTCACCTTTAGAACTTCAACAAATATGTTTTATAGCGACCATTCGCGCGAACAAAACTGACTGGTGGGGGGGGGATGAGAATGATTTCGTGACAGATTCTCAAAATTTGTTCATAAAACAGTCGTAGAAAATAGAAAAAAAATAGAAAAAAAGCAATATACGATTTATAATGTGGTTACCAGCGATATATCCAGAATTTAGACGTACCAAAAATCTTTCTTTTCTTTTTAATTTGTTTTTCAATTTTTTTAAATGAATTTGCAAGCTTTTTCGATTTCCATGAAGAGAACAAGTATTGGTTCAAGCTTTGTTGTGAAAATAATTCTGCGCGACGAAAAAGGGCTGATACGTTTCTGCCAAAGTACTCTCTATATTTCTGAGTTTCTCTGCATTGTTGGAAATTTGTTGGCAGAAAAAGAAATGGAAAAATAGAACGACTACGGTCTGCTGCTGATGATACCAAAATCTTAACTTTAAATAATAATACAGGTTTTCATGGTCAATTTCAACAAAAATTAGTTTCATTTAACATCCGTCTCATTCAATTTCGTTTGAAAAAGAATGCTCAGCTTTCAACAGTCATAAGGAGTAATTCAATTTTGACAGAATTTAGCATTCACTGGTCAATAAGCTCATCCAAATTCTTTGGGTCGGAAAGATCATTCGATTTCGCAAAAGTCGGTAGCAAGAGGCTGGTCAACCATTCAACTTTCATCGGTGTTGTAAATAGGCAGTAGAAATCAAGTTGAAGAATGGTGCAAGTGTAGTTTTAAATGTCTAGAAATGAAATAGAATGTCTGAAACGAATCTGATTGAGAAGAACGAAATCATGTGTGTATGAAAACGAAATTGCAAGCTAAAAAAAACAAAACATATTTTGAATGAAATTAGGGAAACATGCGTGAAATTGAATGCGTGTTAATGAAACTGAACTTATTTTGTACTGAAATTGGCTGTGAAAACCTGTAATAAACAATTAATTAAATGCTAAGGGAATCGGAGTGTGAAACATTTCACGTCATTTCCTTTCTTTGAACTCTAACATTTTCTCCAAACGGCAACATGAACCATCACGCCGTGAGATAGAGTTGTGTTTGCCATTTTTAAAAAGTACATTTTTTTGAGAAAACGTGCTTTGTTCAATCCATCAGGGTGAGCTATAAACACTCTGCGGCCATTTTGTTTTTCGTTCCCGTAACTATACAGTTATGCCAAAAATGAGACCAGAATCATTGGATGTTGGATATTTAATGCACTCAGGGAGTGTAATATATCCATATAAGGCATGATTAAGGCCTCTTGCAAAGAATAATACAAAATAAAACATATTAAATTAGTTTTTAAAAATACTCGTATGTAACCTTAATGGCTTCACGCTCCATTTGAATCACATGAGTAATAGAACCTCGTGGCGTTCTTCGGGTTATTTTTAAATTAATGCCATTTGAATAATGGGAATAATTAGGCGGTTAAACTACCAATAATACGCGTTGTGTCTACTCAATTGTGACTTTGAGCTTAGGACAATAGTTTCATCAAATTAATAAAGGGTGATTACACTTTTATGTGTAATTAGCTTCATCGTTGCATTGTGCGATTTGGTTTAATTTAGAAGAGGAACTGTTGTTTGAAGCCTAGGCTTTTTGTGCTTTCGGATATTTTGTAAATTTATTTTCAAACTTCAAGTTGTTATTAATGATTTACGACATTCCGAACTATTATAAATAAATTAAAACAATTCTCTCCTTTTGGAGCTTTTCATAATATGCCTGCTGAATAATGAATTTTATATATTGTTAATTTCTTTTTAATATTAACGGTAGATGTTGCAGAGTTACTTTATAAAGATAACGAGAGTTAAATGTCGTGTCTATGCACAGTGGATTATACCAAAGTACATTATGCACGTGTTTCGTGTGCCTTGCTGCAGCTGATGGAGGGAAGAAATGCAATTTGAAGATGCAGTATTCGATTCTCTGAATCGAATACATTTAAAAAACAAAATTCGAATACTAATACTCGATGTTGTATACCTTATATATTTAGGCCTATAATGAGATGTGTTTTAATGGTTCGATCATGGGGATATTAGTCGAATTCGATTACATGCGAAGTTCGGGACATGAAACTGTCGTTGGCCATTATATATTGTATCTTGCAGCTGTGGTCCAATTAAATGGTACCCAGACGACACTGGCGTCATTGTAATGCTTTATATCTCATAATTTGTAAAATTCTAATCCGATATTAATTGTTAGTCAGGCGCCTGTTGTGCTAACAAAAAATTATGTAACCTTCGTCCATAAGGAAAAAAATGCAACTAGTACCGAGACGATAACTTCATCATTATCACTGTTACGTCATCATTAGATGAATTGTTGTATACAGGAAACCAATGGATACACTCTGGTGCCCAATTTGATAGAGCTGCTTAAGCACAAAAAGTAGCTAAGCCCAACATAATTATGCTTACCAGAATAAAGCTACCAGCCAAAGTGCCAAGTCTAATATACAACCTGTGACTGGTATCTTGCTTATTTTTGTTTAGCAGAAAGTTACTAAGCATAATTATCTGCTTTTTAAGCAGCTCTATGAAATTGGGTCCTGGTCAGAACTCATTAAGCCTAGGCCCCGATCAATGTTGACTCTTTTTGGCGCGGTCTGCGCTCCAGCTGGGATGGTTACTATTATGATTATTATTATACTCATTATTATGATTTGTTTCGTCCAAGATTTGAACTAACCTGCAACGATAATAGAAAGTCATATTTGTGACTGTTCCGTTGATGCAATGGAACAGTAACAGAAAGGCAAGACCAACTGTTGGAATCCGATGACAAGACAAACTCATTCTAAAATGGCCAGGATCAATCAAAGTGATCCAAATTACTGTGACTTGAAAGCCTATTAATCCAGTCTTAAAATTGGAAAAGATTCCTAAACAAACAAATCAGAACAAATTACAACAACATTGAGCGGGGGAAGAGGGGGGGGGGTATGTTTATTGTCAGGTGGCCCAAGCATATTGGCCCCTGGATTGTAGATCTTAGCTAGGCCATTTTCGTTACTTTTTATTCGACCCCTCACAAGAAATCAGGTAAAACAAGAGGGTGAGTTAAAGAGGGTGAGCTCATATGACCAAGTGGTGAGCTTTCACAGTAGCAGGACAACCATGACATTTAAATAAATGAAGACAACACTGCACAAACTGGGTTGTTAAAATTAACGCAATGGGTGTTGTCACATAGATACAAAAAAAGACTCACAATTTTTACCATAGAGTGTTAAAATCACTAATTTCTGCAAAAACAATTACATCGGTGTTGTTTTAACACCCTATGATATTAATTGTAATTCTCTCTTTGGTATCTGTAATGTGACAACATCACTTGTGTCAATTTTAACACCCCAGTTTTTTGCAGTGAAGGGATCCAAATACGATGTCTTAATTGGCAAATAATTTCCAATTGAATTAATCGGAAGTCGTTGCTCTTCAAATGAAGAACACACAGAAGGCCTATCTTGGTGTGTTTTTTTCAAGCTGAAAGCAAAAGTCGCCCAATCTTGGCAGCTGATAATGATTACACATTAAATACACATTAATTACACTAACATAAGCGGTGTGATATGATGTAGGTTCCTTACTATATGAAGGAAAGGTAGTTTTTTGGGTGTAGTTAGTAGTATTGCACGGTAGTTTTATAAGTTTATAAAGGCTTTTGTCTATGTGTCTATCAGGGAACATTCTACAGAATGGAATGGCAATTTTATTTACAACAATCTACCTCTATTGATATTCTTCTTCGTTATGCGTAGTGGTCTTATTGTCGATTATCAGAAATTGGATTCTAAAACGTGAAATTCGATTACGCTTAATCGAGGTACTTGAGCGCACAGTGTATAATAGTCTCAACGTGTTGTGGAATCGATTCTTTTCAAGTACCAAATAATCCGCGACCTTCGTGCTGATAATTCGACACTGCTTTCCTTGGCACCTGATGTGTTTATGTTTCGAAAAGTAGATAAATCCATCTATTACATCAATTTTCTTGTACATTCATGGCATTTGATAACATTCTCTGTATTCTCGTGTGTTAAATGTCAGTTTTAAATTTGTAAAGGGAACAAAACAACAAACTCACACTCAGTATATATTAAACTTTTGGCATTTCAAACAAATTAACAAAACGAACATCTTTTTCACAAAGGAAATAAAAACACATTGCGAAATGTTTTTAAAAAAAGTGGTCTTCTGTTGCATAATCATTAGCTGTTGACTAAGGCTTACATCACATGCTTGCAACTGTTTGACTTGCAATCAAAGTGTTCACCGCTTAACAAACAAACCATGTTGAAGAATTGCTTTGACCTTGTTCGAGCTTGGATTATGATACTAATCGGGTATCAAATCAAACCATTGTTCTCATATGCCGATGAACATACACTGCAAACACTAGGGTGCTAAAATTATAGATACCCAAGAGAAAATCAAAATTAACATCATGGGGTGTTGAAATAACACCAATGTAATTGTGTTGGCAGAAATAAGTGTTATTTTAACACCATATGGTGTAAATTTTGATTCCTTTTCGGTATCTATAATATGTGACAACACCCATGGTGTCAATTTTAACACCCCAGTGTGTCTGCAGTGTGGTCATTATTTGTTGAAGAAAAACAGGTGTTTTAGTTTGAGCGTTTTCCTTTTTTATGTGATCCTATACTATAAAACGAGCCAAAGACTTTTTAAAAAAACCTTATTTGAGTCAGATCAAAACAACTAAATTCAGACGATTTAATTGTTTATTTCAGATCAACAAATTAAATTGTTAAAAGGTCAGGTCACCCTGTTTGTCTTGGATCACTTGTCCAGTGTTTAATTATGTGACACATGTATAATTATTTCTAATATTGTTGACAGTATGCATGTGTATTTTAACAACCAATAAAAAGTAATTTCGGTGAGAGTGAAACCCAATTGACGTTGTTATTTATTTCAATTGTTTTAAGGTCGCGTGTTTGAGTGGTTGGCCTTCGTAAATAGCTGCCAGCTTTTGAAGGTGATGTTACTTTAATTTCATATTTTTAACTGTATGACATAAATGCCTTGTGTGTTTATTGGACTGCACATAGTGCAGGGTTAATGATGGTTTTGATAAACGCGTATTGTGGTCGATGATAAAGGGCGCTCTTCAAGATTGTGCTTTGGCGGGGGGGGGGGGGGTGGGGGCACACAGTCTCCTCTTCCCACCCAAACCCTTTTGGGTTTGGCTTTCGAAATAATGGGTTCCACTACCGCGGCCTTTTGTGAATTGATTCTTTTTATTTTATACTGATTTGTTAGGATATAACCAACACTCTGCCACCGGACTCAATCTATGGTGTTTCTGATCAGCAGAGTGTGGGTTCAAGTCCCGGTCGTGGCACTTGGTCCTTGAGCAAGATTCTCAACCATAATTGCTTTATCCTTCGGATGGGGCATTAAGCTGTAGGTCCTTTGTACTATGATTGGTAGTATAGGCTTATCGTGGGAGAGATAGGGGTTAACTCCGGTGTTTCTGGTTCACATATAGCAAGCACCCCCAGGTTTCCTCAGGCTTGAGGGCTACAGTGATTATGTTCGCATATGAGGCATCCTTGGTTTCATTACCAGAAATATATAATCATAAATAATAGAATACTGCATTTGTGAACTAAAGATACATATGATAATTATGCGACATGACTATAAGAACACTAACCAAGTGGTATACTGCGATCGTCCATACTGAAAACCCAAAACCCACCATATGTTAATTATTGTTAACATAGAACATTTATTTGTGTATATAAGTTTGCTTAAGGTTTACCGCCGTTATACAACGCCCTACCACTCTTTCAACGTAACTTTAATTACCGCTGAGTCCAACACCAGACTATGCAGTATACTAAGCACAGGTAGTTTAATGGATAAGCAATGATCACCCATTTTCCTGATGAGTTATCCCAAGGTTCAATTACAATGTGATTGCCAACAAGATTACAACGGGCCGATTAAAGTTAATGTCCAACCTTTTAATCCAGACAAAAAGCTCGTTGTGATGAAAATTTCTTCAGCCCATCCAACCGCCCTCCTGTCTCGTTTTAACAAAACAAAAATTCAACATGGAAGTATTAATGTATACGTCTCATTTTAAAGGTATCGTACACGTTTGGTAATGACTCAAAACAAATATTAGCATGAAAACTTACTTGGTAACAAGCAACGGAGAGCTGTTGATAGTGTAAAACATTGTAGGAAACGACCCCCTCTGAAGTAACGTAGTTTTTGAGAAAGAGGTAATTTCTCACTTAAATAATAAAGACTTCTTGCAAGAAGTTTTTATTCCTATCTGAAAGCACACAAATTTGTACAACATGGGTGTTTTTTCTTTCATCATTTTCTTGCAACTTCGATGACCTATTGAGCCCAAATTTTCACAGGCTTGTTATTTTATGCATATATTGGGATACACCAAGTGAGAACACTGGTCTTTGACAGTTACCAAACGTGTACGATGCATTTAATGGTATTATAAAGCGAGCAAATTTCCCCCTAAACAAACATTGGTTTGCATTTTACACGTGGGAATATGGATTTGTATTCAGTTTCAGATAATTATGTGACCTATGAATCGTTAGGTTATTAAACTGTGTTTTTTCTTTCATCATTTCTTGCAACTTGGATGACCAATTGAGCCCAAATTTCCACAGGCTTGTTAATTTATGCATATGTTGGGATACACCAAGTGAGAACACTGGTCTTTGACAATTACCAATCGTGCATTTAGCCCTTTATTAAATTGAAAAGAAAATACGACTTTCTTTAAACTGAACTTGTCTGAGATTGAGTTTGCATAACAAAATCGTCGTATAAAATCAGTTACTATTTATAATGCAATTCAAAGGTTATTTTGTATTGTAAATTATTTTTGAAAAAAAAAAACACCCACCCACAAACAAAAATAACAATATGCACTCCCATTAAGTTTAATTGTAATTCCCACTAAACCTCCTCATAATTAAGTTGAAAATTATAGTTTCTAATATCAGCAGTTCCTACAGGAGTTTGTCTTGTTTTTGTGAAATTGAATTGATAGACTTAGATTATTAAAAACAAACCTTTTCGGTACACATCATTCTTCCAGGAACAATTCGCAAACTTAACAATTTTATAACTCCATTCGGTTGTTCTAAGGGCCTGGTCTGGAGGAAGGGTGGGGGGGGGGGGTTGTGAACACTCCCCATTGCGGAAAGACTTTTAAGGCCTACATGCAGTTTATGTTTCTTTAGATTGAACAGAAAGATGTTTCAAGAGAAAGATACAATTGGTAAAAGTGTGGAGATTGAAAACTTTGAATGGTTTTACTGAATTCATCCGTTTTCAAACAAGCGTTTCATCAACGAATTGTAGACCCGAATTGTGACAATTTTGCCTCCAAAATAAGGAAGACACGCATTTCCACTGAGAGCATTTCTACGACTATAAACTCTAACTTCTTCATTTTTCATAACTGTTCATTTGAATAAATACCCCCAAACAAATAAAACAAATATGCATTATGTAAAGACTACATTTCTCTTGAGTATACAATAAGCGAGTGCTTTAAACACAACTCAATTATTCATCGACCATAAACCCGTTGTTCGGTGATCCATGTAATAAAAGTTTTTTTAGTCACTTAAAGGACGGCTGAATTTTTCAACAGAGATGCTATTGTACTTTTACATGTTAGAATTAATCTTTAATGGTTGAATATTTTGTCATGAAAAGTGCACATTTGAAGTACGCGAGGGATTATGGGTTAATCTTTTTCACCTCAGATGCGATGGATATTCGGTCTGAAAGTTCAATCAAATTATGTTTGCTATGACACGCGATGAAAAGTAGCCTATGAAAAAGGTTTTTACGCAACTCTGGGATATCTTTGCTGAATTATCATTCATGTACATATCTCATTGAGGAATTATTTAGATTGTAAAACAATCAAATGTTGCTATTATTTTTATCCAGCATCGCACTTTTGGACGCATGATGCTCGCGTACGCGTCGCAGGTTTTATCTCGTGTCTCGTTGGCACTTCGTATAGTAACGTCAATAGCTTTTTTTTATTTTTTTTAAAAAATCTTCCGACAATAAATACATCTTGACCAGGAGTAGTCAAGGGAAATACACAAACTTAACAAAAACTGCCATCAACAAGATGTGTCTTCCACAAGCCCCTGGTCTAATAAAAATATAATAATACTGAACAAATTATGACAAAATATTATGATAAAATTGATCAAAAACCCAACAACCCAACACCCCAACAAACTCCCAAACTCCCAAACTCCCAAACTCCCCAACACCCCCAACACCCCCAACAAACAAACAAACAAACAAACACCCAAAATACAAACAAACAACCCAACATCCCCAACAAGACAAACAGACAAAGAACAAAACATGCAGTCATGCATTAGGGGACGGTGCCTGATGCTGTTAACAATAAATGCTGGATGAAATGTTAGAATACTACCAACTCTGTGACCGAGTAACTATTTTGTTCATTTATTAGCTTTTTCTATACTTCTTATATAATGAAGAAATTATAAATATGCAAGTTAGGTTTGATCAGTTGTACTTTAATAACGTCCCTATCGGGGGGTTTTATTATCAAAACAAGACATTTTTTGTTCATGTCCTTCGTTTATTCTGAACAAAGGTTTTTAAAGTTATACCGTAATCTTCGAAGAAAATCGATATACTAAGCTTTAAAGATAAAATATATTATTCATGCCATTTACAATTCTAATTGGTACATTTTTAATTCATAGTAATTTAGATTGATAACGAGGGAACAATAATCTAAAGTTGTTTCAGCTCATTAGCCACGTAAAAATATGCATCAATCATTAAATTGTTGTTATCAACAATAATTGATCGTTAGTGAATGGCGGCCATCTTGTTTTGTGCTCCTGCAGGGCTTTGTCCAAACCTTGACTAAGGCCGCATCCGAAATGGCGACTACAGCTACGGCTACGGCTGTTGCTAAGGGTGTTGCTAAGGACGTCCTATTCTTCATCGCATGATGACGCGGAAATCTAGCCGTAGCCGTAGCCGCCAATTCGGACACGGCTCCGGGCTCCATTTGATGTTAGAAACACCGTACAAAATGTACACTGTTCCAAAACTGATTGCGGAGCCCAAGCCGGAACCGGAGCGCAAGCTGAGGTTTGGGAAAAAGGCCCTCAGTATCAGGTGCATGCACACTCTAGAAAATTCCGGGTCAGAATTGAACCGGATCCGGGTCCCGTGGCGCCCGACCCTTTTCAGGGTCAGTATGACACGGAATCTGTGTCAACGTTACCCAGAAATTGGTCAAACTGACGCAGAATCCGAGTTAAAATAATATTTTAACCACTTTCTGGATTAGCCTGACCCATCCCCTGGGCCCGGAATCCGGGTCAATTCTGATCCGGGAGGTTTTGTTTAGAGTGTATAGCCTATCCACAGATGAAACGGTTTTCACGACTAGATTTCTTTCGGAATAGAATAAAATTGCTGGTCTCCGGAATCTTTGACAGTCATGTCAAACAAACAGCCTTCAGAGAAAGAGTTATAGTTATTAGATTTGGGTACTATAATCAGCTCTGAAATTGGTAATTTTTGTTAATGAAATTTGATCATTATGTTTTTTAATGAGTATGTTGAAAATTCACAGTGGATACGTATTTTAAATCATCGAAGCATCCTCGGCCTAAATAATCGTACACCTCTAATGACAAATAATTGGATTTTTTATTAGCACTTAGCTCAACCGTCCGTCATTTTTATACATTATATTTTATATTCGCATATATTTGTGAGATTCAGTTTAAACCTAATTGTGGCAGCGCAAGCAGCATAATAATTATTAAGTTTAATCGGTTTTCTCAAGGTGAGCCTGGTGCTGACGTTTTCATTACAAATTGTAAGAATAATGACCCAGCAGAAAAAACAAATAGCACGGCCGTAAATACAGGATTAACTTTATTGACAACATCGGTTCTTTATTTATTGAAATTCGGAAATATAATATCGAGCTACAACTGCGGGCTCATATTTTATGTTTGTGCTTTAAGTGTTGCTGCTGTGTAAAGCATACCGATACATTGTATACCATAAACACGGGGAAATAATTATTATTAACAAAGAAACAAAAATCACTGTGAAACAAACTCCAGCAAAACGTTTATAAAAGATGTTTTTATCGTCAAGTTTTGAACACAGAAACTTCTTCTATACCCTTGATCGTTATACAAAAAAATATAACAATAATAGGCCTATATCCCCCATCAAAATAATCGATACCGTGAGACGGGAGCAATCGGTATACCAGTCGACAAATGGCTCAAAATGGCCGAATAGTGTGTTGAGCAGCCAGTACCTTTAAAACCAACCCCAAATTTGTGAGTTTCTGTACCTTTAAGTGGGTACTGCAGTATACTGCCAACCTGATAATCAACAATCACTAATTAGTCCATTCAGAGATGTGCAACCAATCTTTTACGTTTGGAGTGCGCTGTTGTATACGGCTGTTTTATGCATGATTAATAGTGACGAGAGACGGACAAAAGAAATTCCAGATAAACAACCAAAAGTTCATAAATAACTGTTGTTAATTGGAAGAGAGTAAAAAACAGCCATGCTACTAATAATATTTTTGCTGTGTCAGTGATTAATTGGTAAGTCAAAGAAAGACTTTAAGTTCAAGAAAGGAATTGTTTCATGTATTGTAGGCCTACTAACTTATCTTTAACTGCTAAAAAGGTTGTTTTTTATTTAACAACAATAAACAAAGTCCCCCCCCCCCCCCGTCATGAAATACAAATTTAGCCTTGGAGAAAGACTCTGCTAGGGTCGAAACGTCAGGCCACTAACTATTCTTTGGAAATACTTACACTCAGAAAAGTCAAAAGCTCTCGCAATTTAAGGCATGAAACAGTCGTGCATTTTCTCATTTGAACAAATTAACACAATAAGCCAATGCGAAACTTAAACTGAACGTATGACCTTGAGCGAACAGGTTCATCTCAAGGTCAGTTGATTTAGATACTGAAAACAAAAATGCTTGCACATTCTACAGCTATCTTTTCCTTAAAGCGCCCTCTTGCGTTCTTTGATCACGGCTTTTAAGTAAAAAGTTTCCCTCTTCTCCAAACGCTTTTTCCAAATGCTAATATTATTGGAATCAGTGCACAGTGAGTATTCGATGGGTCAGACTTGATTTTTGAGGGAACTTTTTCCTAATTTTTCTGTATCGGTGGCAAAACAATATGCCATTGTTTTCGCGCTGCGCCGCTTAAAACCATTACTACAGGCTTTCTCTTCATGCCTTTGAAACATTTTGCAAATTAATTTATATTCAATTAGAAAGCTATTATTGTATTAATCAAAACTGTGTTCTTTCTCTCCCCTCTCTCTCTTTTTATTTTTTAAAATTTTAATCCGTCCAAAATATTCAACTGTTTATTTTTGATACCAGCACAATGAATAAACTCATTATTGTCAATTGTCTTGTGCTCGATTCGACAGCGTTTTCCCGCTACAGCCAACAAATAATTATTTTGTTTTGTGCTGGTAGAAAACGCACATTGAAGAAAAATGAACCGTTTATCAAGTTCCCCAAGCCGATCAGAAATTAATCAGAAAGAATTTATTGTGGACTGAAAAGAGTATGTTTCCATTTGAAGGGCCACAACTGAAGCTCCCAATCATAAAGTTCTAAATAAAAAGATCAACATTTTTGTTTGTCACTCTTTTTTTTAACAACTCGTCTCTTACTTAAACCATGCCTCCTAGTCTCTATTTGATTTTAATGATGAGATAAAAAGGTTACTGTACTGTTAAATCTACAAAACAAGAAACACGAGCATTTAAACAAGAAACACGAACATAACAATAAAACAGAAACGGAGAATTTGGGTCAGGTTTTCACAGTTTGTTGTGTTGTACATGATGTTTCGAAACCAACACTAATCTCAAACCACAAGTCAATTCATGAAAACCACACACACTCACAAACAGTGAAGTCTGTTTGTGTATCTCCACTTCGATGCCATTTTGTTTTAATTTACTGACTAAAACCGGGAGATGTATTTTATTTTGTTTTCATCGCACGCAAGCCTCTACTCTGCAGGTACCATGATTTGGGGGCAAACAGATGCGCTTTCAGTGTGGTATACGCGGGGGGGGGGGGGGGGAGGAGGAGGAGGAAAGTACACGCGACCCCGGCAAAGCACGCATGCTCGGTTATTCGACCAATTTCCGTTGTTGTTTACGGTCTTTACATACAGACGCAAGCACCGTTGCATAGCAATTTTACATATAAAGAAAAATACAAGAATCCATTGAATTAGTCATTATTGTTGTGCGGTTGTAATAATTTAGTTGTGTTTATTTCCGAGTTGCAGTTGGGCAGTCATCCTACAGTATTTAATCTGATTTAATTTTGGCGATGGAACGAGTAAATCACTTTGACACCGTCCCCTGCGCTTGAAATCAATTGACAAACACAGGAAGTGACCATAATGGTGTATAATTAGTTCACCCAGAGCCGCTACTGGCCTTACGTAACATTTTCAATCGCATAGCTTGAGGTTCTTGACCAAGAAATTGTTAAATTTTAGCCAATTATTTTTCCCAATTTCATGATACAACGTGACTTATAAGTGATGACAGGTTTTAGTGAAACTTTTGAAAGGTACACACATTTGGTAAAAAACACATTTAACATTTTGTTCTTAATACTCCAAAAGAAGATGTCCACGAAAGAATGACGAGAAAAAGTCAGAAATATACAGCCACGAGATTGTGAAATAAACCTTTAGCCTCTCTATTTTGCTAGTGTTTGTTTTGTTTTGTTTTTCTATCTTCGAAATGACCATTTGGAACACCATACGCTACACATGTTATGAACTCAAAAGGTTTCTAAATCAAACAACCTTTAATCATAACTTTTCCCTTGTGAAATAAACCAATTTTGCCAGAAAATCCAAGTTCTTGTCATCCAGTCCAAGAATCATATGTCGTTGGTCGCAAAAAAAAAAAAAATGAAAGTCATTGTGTTAACCTTTAAGGAGAAACTAATTAATCGATTAACCGAACTCTGTAAACAACTATAGAGCGAATTCAGTATCTATAAATAATGCATCCTTCGACTCTACGGCGCTTCGCTTACGGAGTGATTTATGAACTCGATCTATAAGGCATTACTGATGCTGCCACAATCGGCTAATTGTAATTAACAGTGAAATGTTAATTGTAGCTAAGTTTAGTTGATGCTTACTTGCCAGATTATCACATAACTAACATGTAAGTATTGTAACGTATGCACATTTTTTTTATGAGATTGATACTAACTTGTAAAACATCCTACGGGGCCAGGGCCTGGGACAGTGCGGGTGAACGGCACGCCCAGTCATCATACAATATGGCTCTCGTCCGTTAGGTGTGGGTTTCAGGACTTCATGACCACCAGCTTCACTTCCCTAGTTTTTCGCTGTTTCATAGAATCATTCTATAGACCTTTATCATGCTGCTACCATCTTGGTCATGTTCCCTGTATCCAACAGCAGTAATGGATGCTAATATTCACTGTACAAAAAGGAACCAAACTAATTGCCCTGCCAGCCTCGGTTTGGTTACATTGATTTGAATGGGATAAAATCAAGATGGCCGCACCATGATAAAGGTCTATTGGTCCTTCTTTTTGTAGTTTGCATCTTTTTGATGTTTCCAACAGGTCCCTGAAGTTAAAAAAGAAAAAAAAGAAAAGTTGATTATACTCTGTTAGTGTTAGGTCAGCTTGTTATATCTTACGGGATCTTTAATTTCTGTAAAATAGGTCATTTTTATGAGACAGCATAGAAACTGTTTGTTACCGGTTTCAAACAGTGTCACACACAGCTTCCCATATTTGAATCTCTGTGGACACATCTATTGTTTGTTTGTTTGTTTGTGGGGGTGTCGGGGTGTTTGTTTGTTTGTTGTTGTTCCGCACCCCCTCCCCCTTTAACCCTGTACTTAACACCCACCCATAAACCTTGTACACAAAATTCCTTGTGGAACATCCCCTTCTCTTTGGAATTTCCCTGTGGAGACTGCTTGTTCCTATAGTCTTCGGACTTCATTTTGGTAGCGAATATTTAAAAAAAACACCATTGTTCAGTTGTTGTTGTTTTATGCCCTTTTCAGAAGAAGTCCTCTGTGGGGTACCAATAGAACAAAGAAAATATAGTTCCATTGTGTAAAGTACCCAGTAAGTTGGCATGCCACCCGTATTCAATCGGGGACCTCCTATTGTCCCTCTTTTGTTTGTACTTTTTTGGCAACAGCTACCATTGGTTTTGTATGTAAGTTTCAACTGGGGACCTTCACCCAACCAGGGTTCCAAATTGTCGCGTATACGTTGTAGGTCCCCGATTTGAATGTGGACTTATACAACATTCGGTGCGAAGTCCAACGCCTGTGACATAATCGCCATGGAAGCATTCATACCCAAAGAGACGGTGCAACAGCTCTCCCCTCATTCCAATCTTGTTGATTTCTCGAAACATTCTCTAAAAAATATTTGAAACAAATTTCATATGGGAATGTTTATCGTCCACCATGTCAGCCGAGCTTAAAGGCACTGAACACGTTTGGAAATTGTCAAAGACCAGTGTTCTCACTTGGTGTATCCCAACATATGCATAACAAGCCTGTGAAAATTTGGGCTCAATTGTCATCGAAGTTGCAAGAAAATGATGGAAAAAAAACACCCTTGTTGTAAAAAGTTGTGTGCTTTCAGATAGAAATAAAAAACTTCTTGCAAGAAGTTTTTATTATTTTAGTGAGAAATTACCTCTTTCTCAAAAACTACGTTACTTCAGAGGGAGTCGTTTCCTACAATGTTTTATACTATCAACAGCTCTCCGTTGCTTGTTACCAAGTAGTTTTTATGCTAGTATTTGTTTTGAGTCATTACCAAACGTGTACGATACCTTTAAAGTACTGTCCTACCCTTACAAAGTTGAATACATTTTTAGTGACCTTGGTAACAATAGATGAACAAAAATGAGGGTAGGCCATTTAAGACAATGGCCATTCTGTGTTCAGTGACCCAGTCACTCCTCCCTTCCCAGGCATCAAATATTAAGCTCAAGTATGGCAATAAACACAGGGTCAGACTTTGGGGGAAAGCGATAATTTAATTGAAAATTTCGTTTAATTTTCTGTGTTTGTGAGATATTGTAAATAAGTTTCTTTTTATAATCATTTTTAATTACTTATTGAAATACACGGGACGTCTCTTGATTTTTGATTTTGACTAAAAGGAAATTATTGTTTCTAATCTCTTATACATCTACCCTTTAAAATTTCCCGTTTTGTCAAGGACTTTGGGCAATTTATTTAACAAGTCCCACAATTTCCCTTGGAACTTAAAGAAACATTACAGAATTGGTTTTTGCTATCAAAACAGTGTAAGCACTTTATATAATCCACCATATTATACATAAACTGACAAACCTGCAGAAGTTTGAGATCGATCGGCCATCTGGGTCACGAGAAAATAGTGAAAACCGATTACACATTTGCATGTGTTATACAATGCATGAATAAAACGCTCATGAGCGATAAACTCCAATCGGAAATTAGTTTTATTTATTTCTCATCAAATATGGCATTTCAGACAGAAATATTTATAGGGATGTTTTTCTAGTATCATCATCGTTAGACCGTGTAAGTTTTATGTAAATCTGTGATCTTCAAGAAAATTTCAATTACCAGTTCTGTAACGTTCCTTTAAAGCAGTAATTAGTTTCTTTTACAAATGGGACAGTCCTTTTTTCCGAAAAATTAAAGGTTCTATTTGGAGTGGTGCACCATGTGCTTATTCTGTCTTTTTTTGCTTACGAAATCAAGGGTTCCCCAAATTGTGTGCCAAGAGGTGATTTTTTTTTATTTGAACCATTCATAGGGGAAGGCTGAGTCCACCCGACCTACTTTATGGGAGCGAATTTCCCGCCCTACGCAGGGTGCGTATCCGCGGGGCCCAAGCACCGTATGTGCCGTTAGCAACCCGTGTGCTTCCTGCGATAAGGGTTGCTGGACTTCCCGTCACACTATGATATGACCCGGAAAACATAATAGGTTTGTCGCCCCAAACCGACAACCCCCCCCCCCACCACCACTCAACCACCACCATCGGCACAGTAACCAAGCCAAGCTTATAGCCAATTTTATAGCGTTTTTTGAAGACAGCTGCGTATCAACAATTGTCAATATTCATAAGCAGTTTTATAAACTTTCTACTTTCTACTTTCTACTATTTTTAAAGACCAGCTTGAACGAAAACGGCAACAAGTTACCTTTGCTGAAATTCATTTAAAAATGTTTTCAATCAATAAGGAAATTGAGCTAACATGAGAGTAAACAGATTTTACTTGCACAAAAACACCGATCATTTTGAACATATCTGGTGCTTTTCAGAAAGAATCTCGAAAAGCCCCGTTATATACCGTACGTCATCAACCGTTTTACGTTTTATATAGCCGCTTTGTTGCAACATTTAGGTTTAATAAAGCAACCTCCAACAAAATGACGTCAAAGTATTGTCATTTTGACGCACGCCGTCAACGGCAGAAGTGTAGCCAGTTTTTCAAAACCTTGAGGTTGGGGCCTTATTTTTTGATGGTAATAACGCTAAAATTCAGAAGTGTAAAACTATCAAAATTACAAATTGAATGAAAAACAAACACATTATAAACAAGTTTAAATAGCATTCCCGTTAACAATTTGTCGCTCAAGTAGCTGTTTAATGGAACTATGGAAATAATAAATTACCTCAAGAAAGACTGAACTATTTTTTGAAAATACTCGTTGCAGCTGCTGTAACTATAGTTTACAGCAAACTATACTTATACAGATTCAGGTAGGGTAGGGTAGGGTCTGTAATTTTTTGTATTTGGTCCGGGTAGTGTGAATACATGTTGGCCCCTTGTGCCATGCCTTATATGGGGCAGAGTATCACCCCACCCCCTCTCCCCCATCGTTCCCATACTTTGACACCCCTTGTACAGAAGTACCCCCCTAAAATCATCTCATAAATTACCGAGACTCCAAACACACAACGAAGACACAATGGAGGGGGGGGGGGGAGGTTACACCATGCCCCATATCAAGCACAAATTGTGCCCCCCATTCTGAACTTTTTGTTTACATAAAATACTTTCAATGCCCGTTAATACCGGTTATTGACAGTTATTTTATTATTCTTCATAGCGCGATCATTCTCATTTCTCATAAATCTCCGGCATTCCAAACCTATCTCACACAACTCCCATCAATAGTTGAAACGAATTGTTCATAGCAGCGTAACAGTGCGTACCAGAAAGGGGCAGACGACGGGAGCCCCCCCCCCGCAAAAAACCTTGCCCCCCCTCCCCCAAATGAGATCGGGGGGGGGGCACAAATAAACGCCACTGCAGCGTAACACTCTGCTTTTCAACTTTTGAGTTTCATGAACGAACAACTTGATTCTAGCAAAAGTTTGCAGTGACACCATGCGCAAAATCTCTCCTCAAGTTGCGGTGGTTCTGAAAAGACCTGCAGGGCTGTGTAACAATTCGACGTTTCGATCGGTATGCCCTGATCGTCTTCAGGAGATTACACATTGCTGTGAAAAAGGTCTCCCCTTTAAAAGGGGGTAAACTTTATATAGTCATTACATTAGCTAGCTTACTGGAATTCGTCATCTTCCGCTTTCGGTAATTTCAGTGTTAATACTTCTACACAGAAGTCTCGATCGTTGCGTGCAACCAATAAACTAGCATACGCGTTCTGATTGTGTGTTTAATTACCGTCCTAATACCTCTGCCGCTTTCAAATGATCTCCCAATCCTCCCTCTCCCCCCACACACTCCTCCATTCTAAAGTTAAACCTGATGTTTAGTCATACCAAGTAATTATTATCTTGTAAAAGCTGTGTTTACTTTTTGTCAAAAGCTTGTCATACACAATTACCACATATATAGGCTGATATGAAAGATTTTTGGTTGTTAAAACCGTTGAGCTATAGCTCCATGTTATACCATGCCCGATATGTTGCAGTAGACCCCCCCCCAAATGTTCCTAACACACTCTTTGTCTCGTGTACAGAAGTACCCCCCCCCCCCTCAAATCGTATAAAGAATTCCTGAGATTTTTTGGAACACAATGAAGACACAACAGTTTTTGTTTTGTTTGTGGGGGTTTTGGGGTTGTTGTTGGTTTAGTTGTTGTTGTTGTTTTGTTTTTTTGGTGGTGGTGTGGGGGGGGGGGTTACACCATGCCACACGATATCGAACACCAAAGTGTAATGTATTGATTAAATCACTGTGGCACTACTTTCCTAACTGCTCATGAATATATAGTGCACAGTCCATGTATGCAGGTTAAAGGTTAAAGGTCGTGCTGAGTTATGATAATAAACCACTTTCCAAGATGGCAGCTATTGTGTGCTAGGGTTACTCTGACATAAGTATTTTCCCACGTATACACATTACACAAATGATCCATGGTTAACACACATGTTGATCTTTCTCTTGTCGATATAATGCAAAATATGGCTATGTCCGAATTGGCGGCTACGGCTACGGCTACGGCTACGGCTAGATCGCCGCGTCATCATGCGTTGAAGTATAGGACGTCCTTAGCAACACCCTTAGCAACAGTCGTAGCCGTAGCCGTAGCCGTAGCCGCCAATTCGGATGCGGCCTATGACTCGGATGTGTCAATGGACTTTCATTTTGGTATGTCAACGTTTTTCTTCCATTCAACTGAAAGGTACCAAAACGAGGCTGAGAGAGCAATTAATAGTCAAACCCTCTTTTTTGGAATAATGAAAAAAATAGCATCCATTGTTGCTACAGAGCATACAGGGAACCAGACCAGTTCAAAAGAGGCCATACTGTTTCCCCTTCCAACCTCATTTTCGTTACGTTGATTTGGATTGAAGGAAGTCAAGTGGCAGCACCATGATATGGCCTACGGTCCCTGAAGAGCGTCCCAGAACTGGGTTACTGTTATTTACAATAGCTCTGTGTATACCAGTGCATTATTTGGGTAACCTCCCTTTTGAGGGGAGGGGCAAGGTGGAAGGAGAGGGTGGTGTTCTCAATGGCCATTAATAAAACGCAATTGGGTCAATGGATATCCTGATGACGAACCCGATCAACAAAGGATCCAACAATCATTACTTTCTCATAAAATTGTCCTTACAGCACTGAAGGTTACACCAATTTTCCTACAGGGAAAAAAACCCTAATCAGGCGATCGATCTTTTTTATTCATTTATTAAGGACCTTTATTGTTCTATAAATAGTATGAGATAAATCAAGCTAAGGGTTGGGTAGAAAATCAGTTCTGGAAAGAATAATATTTGTCCAATACTTGAATGTCAAACTGATTTATCATAATATAGAGAGTAATTGCAAATAGATTTTAAAAGAACTCGCTCTTCAGCACCGACATGGATCGGTTCAGGTTTATTGCCAACTATTCTTCACTTGACACTTGGTGTGATTCAAATATTTTCATCCACAAGGAAAGACAATGTTTAAAAAAACCCCACACATAGAACATCACATAAAGGCGAATTCAGAGGTGCTGTATGGAACAAGGAAGAATATATATTAAACAAACAGAAAAAAACATGTATTTATTTATTTATACATTATTAAGACAGAGCTCGGGGGGTATCAACTTCAACTTTCATATACAATATTTGACAGATGGCCTATATTAATGTTTAAAGGGATGGTACACGTTTGGTAATTGGAACCCACTGTTTGTTTAAATCCTGTATAGTTGTAGATATATGTACCATAAAACTAACCTGTGAAAATTTCATTTCAAAATAGCGTTTTCGAGATATTGCCGAAAATCTGGAGCGGTTATGTCCACGCAAGAAGAATAATCTGCAATTGTAATACACAATCTGAGAAACGTTACTGTCAGTAACGCTTCTCAGATTCAAATTTTGGGGGATAAAAAGTGATATATTTTTCCATAACCGCAGTACTTCTAAGCGAAAAGTTTCTCAAAATGCATTATGCTATCCGAAGCTGCTGTAAGTTTCTATTGTCATTAATCTTCAGAGACATTTACCAAACGTATACAGACCCTTTATATGCAGAAAATGAAACATTTTAAACACATAACATTCATACTTTTTACGAGGAGAACTATTTAATTAATACTTATACAATGTTCTGACTAAGTCAACAAAACAGACTTTTCTAAAAAAAAAGAGAAGGGGGAAACAGAGCGACGACAAATCCAATCAGTAGAACAATAACATAAAAGTTTTCTTACACAAGTTGTCTGTAACATAACATTTTTGTTCTACTTTTGTTATCACAACGTTGCAATGTTGTCCTTCCCTTTCAATATGTATCAATGAATTGAATTATTTATTTCATTGATATTTTTGTTTATTTTTTACGAAAACAATCAACCCAACTTGGGTTTCTCAAGCAAACATCCAACTAAACACCAACATAAATTGTCCACAAAATTAATGTAATGTTTTTTGTAGCCAGTATTATGTTAAAAGTTTCATCTTCAAAACTGATGAGTTTTATCATGTTGCATGTTTTATTGTTTCCTGTGCGGACTTTCTGTTTCTGGGTTTTCGGTAGATAGTTTTATGTTGAATAAAAACACCCCATAAATGAATAAATGCTTTCAAGGTTTTGACTAGTTTTTGCAAGTTTGGATCACATGAGTGAGGAAGGTCGAATAACACGTGTTTGATGTCCAACGTCAGTAGTATATTATTGTAAAAAGTTTCATCTTCGAAACCGATGAGATCTTAAGTAGGCCTACAACATGATCGTCGTGTGACACCAGATACGGTACTTTGTAGTTCTGAAAGATAAAAAAGGCTGCTTCAGAATCCACTTACAATTCACACACCGGGAACTATTTCATCTCTATGTGGGTTAAAATAGGTCTGAAGATGCGTTGTCAAGGGGCTTCAAGTAGCCGAAACAGGATAGCCCTTCCATCATCTTCAGCAAAGAGGGGACTCCTTGCCTTAAACGACCCCCCCCCCCCAGCTTCCAAACAATAATGCAAACCACATTCTGGTCAGCTAACCAACGTGAATATTAGTCACACAACCAGTTTGAATATAGTTGAAAGAGGTTATCACATTGCATATAATATGACATTGGTTTTGGGGGGACGCAAACGACGCCAAAAGTACAAGTGAATTGTGTCGAGTGTGTCTGATGAATACGCAACTCTACTTCCTTTTTAACGCGTCGCCCTTGTCATCATGCAGGGGCATCTGTCATATTTAATTTCAGGTTTAAGTTCGTGCGTTGAGTGGCTGTGTATAATATTGTGTGCTTGACCAAGCGAGCTGAGGCAGCTTTTTTTGTCAAGTTAATGGGAAAAGTGGACAAGTGTCACGTGCGATCTTAATTCATCGTATAATTTGTCAGTGGCTATTTCCCGGCAGTGTCCATTAAACAAGCACCATACGTCAATGGATACGTTTTAAAATAGACCTCTGATATTTTGTTATATAGTATCTTTGTTTCTTTTGATGGTTATCACTTTTGGGACAATTTAATCTGTGTATGCATATGTATACATCTGTAATTGAATTTATTTATTTGTTGCTGGGTTTTTGTATTGTAAAGTAACGCATGAAGACTAAGTATTTAAAAGTTTTAATGTTAATATTACGTGGATTTCCCTCTGTTATATTCGTCTGCTGGAAACCTATACCATAATAAGCTTACCTACGATGTAGTAGGCCTATAACATAAATCCCCCCAATTTATGGAATGTCTTTTATGTGCAAGTCCAACAAAATTATTCCACAACCACAACCGAAAACCAATCATAGTCATTGAATGATTCACCCTCATCTGTAAAGACAACATTTCCGAAAAGACAGTTGCATTGTCCTTGATCTACCGTTGAGGCCGCTGTTGATTGCGGGGTTGGCCAATTCGATGTCTTACGTGTAACACACGGGCAACGCTGACAGTGGAGGAAACGGCAATCTATACACTCTAAAAACGCTTGGGTTAGAATCGACAAATTTCTTGGTCAGGCTGAACCGGAAACAGGTTTTAAAAACTTGGTTTTCGACTTGGATTCTCACGTGAGTTTGACACAGTTTCGTGTCATTTTGACACAGATTCCCGGTCATATACTGACCCGGAAATCGGTCAGATCCCATGGGATCTGGAATCAATTCTGACCCGGGAGCTTTGAGAGAACCTCACCCCCCCCCCCCGAAGATAGGTTGCAATATTTATTTTAATTCATAGTTTGACTACGATCCCAAGCAGAACCAGAGCACGAGGTATCCATTCATAGAGTGTAGTCTACATGTATCTTGTTTTCCCACCATGATCTTGGAATCTGTTCGAATTTAAGAGGAATGTGAACAGACACCTTCCCCTCACTTCAAATTGTCCTCATCTTACTTGTTGGCCTATCACCTTGAGTGGCCCTGTGGCCTTGTGTCTGGCGATTTTCCATCTAAAAAAAAAAGGAAAAAAAGAACAAAGTTTGTGATTTTAAAGTGCGTATTACATGGGCTTGATTACACTAATTATTCCTGATAAATTGCCTATAATTTCTCAAGCAACCACCTCTTGGATCATCTACCTGAAAAATAATCTCCTCTTGCATCGATAAAAAAAAAAAACCGCGTCCATTCGATACTAGTCGAGGCTTCGGAAGCTCCGTAATTAGCGTGTACCGGTGGAGGCTTTCCCCCGGTGAAACGAAGCTTGTCCCCCGTCAATTTTCGGTAGTCACCACTAGCTCGCTTCTTGGTCTCCCATTCACTCAAGTGCCACCACCGCTAATGCACGTTGCTTCCTGCATGTAAGTGATATTTTATTAAAAATTATTGACGTCTCCGGTGTCCAGGTACATCGTAATTCACACACACACTTAGCTGACTTCTTGATGACTATCTTTATCAACTATAGGGATCTAAAAACTTTGTAGATTCTCTCATTTATTTTTTTAAGGAGGGTAATTGTAGCGTGCATCTGACTGGATTTATCTGCCAGAATTCCCCCCAGGAAGGTGATGGTTAAGGACGTTAACTGATTTGGTTTAGACTAGGGATAGTCTTTATAGATCTGTTTT
This sequence comes from Plazaster borealis, assembly GCA_021014325.1. Taxonomy (NCBI): domain Eukaryota; kingdom Metazoa; phylum Echinodermata; class Asteroidea; order Forcipulatida; family Labidiasteridae; genus Plazaster; species Plazaster borealis. The sequence goes on along the minus strand of CM037456.1, from coordinate 8,163,687 downwards.
ATTACGTGGCTCTGATAACCAAAAATATATTACCCAATAAAATTTTACCGCATTGATTACTGTATTAGTTTGCTCCGAGTATTGAATGGAAGGGGCGTGTTTCTAGATGGTTAATAGAATGGGAGGGAAAGGCCTTTCTAATTTTGAGTACTCACACCAGTAAATTGCTTTTTTACTACGAGAATTCCCTCACCAGACAAACACACACCCTCAATCACATTCGAGAACCTCATGTTTCCCTGTATTATTCCCTTAGTTGTGTTTAAAATGGGGGTGCACCACACTAGTCCCCCATAGCAACCGATGCTAAATGCTAAATATGAAGAAAAAAATCAAAACAAATTATACAAAAAATCTCAGCCACTTGATAACAAACCACACATTATATTATATTAACTTAACTTCATTTTTTTGGTAGGTTGGTCGCTTTGCTTAAGCTACAATCCCGGCCATATCTCGTTGGGCCCCCCTGCCCCCTTTCAATGTTGAAACACATTGTTGCACGGTCTTCTGCGTTCCAGTCAACATTGAGCGGGGGGACGGGGGACGGGGGAGAGAATGTTTATTTTCAGACAGGGAATGGTTATTGTAACGTTAAGAACGGGTGGCCCAAGCATTTTGGCCGGGATTGTAGGCTCATCAAAAAAACACAAAAAACCACACCCTGAACGACTAAACTGGCCAGAATCAATTGGGTGAAAAGTGACCCTATACCTTTTAGCAAAATAGGATCATTTTTAGAGGGCTAGTGTGACCCCAAATGCTCCAGGTTGAAAATCAACAACCCCAGGGGCACAATATTTGATCATTTTTCAACACTCCATAAATGCACGGTCTGTGATTTACAGAAAAAGTTGTGGGTTTACATTTTCACTAATGAGGCCCCGCGCATGAGTTTCTCTCTATTAAAGTGTAGTGCACCCTTGGACTCCAACTTTCTGAAGCAGTGCCTTCCAAAACCTCCCGGTGACCGAAGACCGATTATTCCTTTGTAAAAGTTGACTTTTAAAGTTTTCCCTAGACTTTAAGTATATACTGAGCTATACAAAGTAGTCATAGGCCTAAAGATGGGTTTACTTCTGTCGTCGTGGTTATCCGGCATCTATACAGGATTGTTAAGGATAAAAAACATCACTGTTTTATTTTAGTCTGAAAGCTTACTGATTATGAAGTTCATACTGGAATAATTTTTTTCTGTGAAATATTTTCCTCTGGAATGAAGACATATTCGAGAAAACTGTGTCTGAAAACCATTAAAACGCAACAACTGATTTTGGTTGTTACAACCAAAATTAAGGACAATGTGTATATACATGCGATAAATTGTGCATGGTTGTTCACTATTTTCTCCGGGCTCAAACAACAGATTGAGCCAAAATTTTCACAGGTTTGCTATTTCGTGTATGTGGTTGACCACTCAAAACATGAACACTATCTGCGACTGTTTGCCAGCTCTTCCAATCCTGTACAACACCTTTAAACCCCACGTTATATAAGACGCAACCAGAATAAATAGTGTTAAATTGAGAGCGTTTCCCCCCCCCCCAGGTACACACGAACACAAAAATGAGATGGATTTTAAAATAAATAAATATATAAATAAAAACTAAAAACATAGACGGGGTCCCATCACGTTTACTCTGCTGTGAGCGTCCTTAGAATTAGGGAACCAAACTTTAGATTATATATATATATATATATCGACACAGGTAGGCCTATCTTTTAGAATTATCTCCCATTTGTCCGAGTATGCACTTTGAGCGCCAAAAATCAATTCACTTAAAAATATGAGCTGTTGTCTGTAGCATATGCACGCTGATCCTGTGGGAAATTTACGGGGACGATTTCATTCCCCCCTCTCCCCCGCTTTATAACAAAATCACAAATTGTGATTACAAATGTGAACACACACTGTTGTTCAAAAGAAAGTTTTTAAAAAAGGATGATCTTTTGTTTTCCTAAAAGTCAGTCAAAATTACACAAAGCATTGAATGTTGACACGGGTTAGAAATCTCTTTTCCTTTCTTAGTCTTCTTTTTCTTTCATTTTCGTATGTTTTATCTTTCTTATTTTTCAAAATATTACTGATTTGTTTTTTAATGATTAAGTTTGTTAGCAATTTCAGATGAAGGACGTTGATGAATCTGAGTTGAGAAATATTTTGTGAAAACACCAAAACATATTCAACCAGAATCTTCAAAAGTAGGCCCTAATATATAATTTTTTTGTTGATAATGTGCGTTAGCTATAGGCTATATAGTTTATCAGAAGTATAAACTATATACACAAATTGGCCTATAAATATTGATATATTTTCCAAACTGTTTTCAAAGTGTGTCATTGTAAAAACTGTTATATAACGTATACTCTGAAATAAAATGTGAGCAAACTTGATGAGTTTGAGTACATCCTTCCCGCGGGGCAGAGCATCAAAAACGTGATGGGGTTGTAGTGTTACCATGGTAATATTCTTACCTTGGTACCCATGTTTTTTACGCTTTTTCGCTATTTTACACCGTCAAGCTATTGATTATTATATTGATTCACCAGTGACAAAAATTAATAAAGGCCTACAAATTTTTCCCGAAAATGAGAAAATCAATGAGTAATAAACGCCCAAGGGTGATTTCCAACCCGGGAAATATTTCGCTTGCCCGCTGCGCCGTTGAACATCGGAGGATAAAAACTGGCTACATCACACACAAACAAATTCGATCTTTACTTTCATTTTTTTTTTTTTTAAAGTGACAACTCTTTGTTTCGTCCAGAACCTGCAAAGGGACCGGCCAGATCCTTCTTTCTCACTACTTAGAACTACTTTCTCACGGACTTTGTTTTCCTCCACCGTAACTAAAACAAGTTGCTAGTCTTTGCCAATCACTCATGAGCCACAATCCAAAATAAACCCCATTGTTGTTCTTGTCCCGTTGCTATTTATTTCGAAATCTGAAACTCAAAGGTATTTCCCCCGAACTAGAATCCGGATTTTTCATCAGATTTCTTATTGTTTTTGAAAGTCTTTCACGAAACCAACCACGAATTCCCAAAACAAATATAAACAATTATGGAAAACCTGATCGTCTCCATTCTTCTTTGTTTAATTGTAACTGACTATTATTTTGGTTGCAATGTAAACATGCCAGACATGGTTTAATTAATTAGTTTTAAACATGAAACATACAAGCAAAAAGCAATGAATAATATTAATTCATTAGGCGGACGACAAAAACAATAATATCAACGGCGTCATATTTCTACCAATCATTTTATAAATAGTTTGAGCGTCCACAAATCGATCGAATTTTATCGAATAGAAACATTTTTGCGACCATCAAAAGGTTGAGTATACAAAAGAGGTATAATTATTGTATTTCCTCAAATCAAACTGCAGTCTAAAATCATAGACGAAAATTAATTTCATGGGAACTGATGTGCACAAGAAGAAGCGACATGTATATTTTGCAATCTGCATTGTTGGGGCCCTATCATTCTATACCCAGTACACAGATCGCTGCATAATCCTGCGAGCGATGCGGAGCTGGTTTGACTACACACAGCACAAGACCACCGCCAAGGACGAAGCTCTCGCTCGCTCCCTGAGCTATATTTAAACGGGATGGAAAATAACAAGAAGAGGGGGGTTATAATATTATCCCGAGTCCGTACAGGCTGGTCGGTGCGCACGATGAGGTGTTGCCGAGCGTACGCGGGGGAATCTAGGTCGGTGCCAGGCAATGGATTATGTCACGGTACGACGGAGCGATGGACCCGCCTGAAATCGCCGCTTTGGGATGGCAAGAAAATAGCGCAGTGGGCTGGCTGAATGTCAATCACAATGCAGTCATATTCCCTGTGTACATCTTAAGAAATACACTTAGAATAAGCTCAAAGTACCAGACTATTTTCACACCCAGCCTCGATTTGATGGAGACAACCATCTTCACAGTCGTATTCCCTAATATACATGACGTGATATTACTGAGAATAGGAGCTAAGCACTATTCTGCCCTACAACCTCAATTGGGTTTGGAGCACATCCGTTCAAGTCGGGCTCCTTTATAACAACAGACTCGTATAAGCTTCAATGCATACAAAGAACAAGACCAATCTACCTCAAAATATCATGTTGAGAAAGAAATTCGGCCAGGTTCCCGTTGTTATAATCAGGTTAAAATAATACACAACAATCACACTATAGGAACACACAAAGATCCACACCACTGTATTTCCCATTGAAGTTATGTCCTGTTGTTTGTTTGTTTGATTGCTTTTGTTTTGTTCTGTGGATGTTTTCCCCCTTCCTTTTCTTTTTACTTTAGTATAAATTTGTCTCTCTCTTCCTTCTTTTTTCTTTTTTGGTGGGGGTGTCAGTTTTTTTGGTCTATTTTTCTCTGCAACATATAGCAACTTCTGGTGGCCATTTGCAAAATGGCCATTCTAATTTGTGACACCTTAACCGGACAAAGGGTTTTTTTTGGTACCGACTACACACCACCTAAATTAAAAGGAATTTCCACCGGCACCTTTTTCGAGCGCGGTTCATACCGCGGCTCCATCGTATAGGCCAAGGCTTCGGTTTACTCCATATTTCGTGTGCAACGAGGCACCTATTGCAACCTTGCTTGTTGCCGAGAGGCGACTGCCGAGGGATACAGGCGGTCGATCGGCCTCAAACTCCCCTAGTAGAAGCCCTGTAAAGGCTGGTGGTGGAGCTGACGAAGACTCACGAGAAAAAAAGACCGCAACTTGAGTCTTTCGATTCCAAAATTTAAAAGGACCACATAATAATTTTGTGTGAAGTTTGGTCGCCGTGCGTTATCTAAAAGCTGCGGCCACCGTGGTCTTGTTTCCTTTATTCCAAACACAAATTCTTTAGTAAGGCAAAAAGGAGACAGACTATCTTCTCTCTAGCCTCGTTTTGATCATGAAGCCTTATTTATATTATTTCTTCACTATGAATCTCTTATCTTCATCAATTACAATGTTTTACTAAATTTAAATTAGAACAGCAATAAAACAAACAATATTTATTAAGAGCGGGATTTGAACCAACGACCTCCGGATTAACGTGCCGGCACTCTACCAACTGAGCTGTCTAGCCCGATGTTGGCGGTCTCACAATTTTGTCAATATCTTTGTTCGCGGGTAAATAATATAGATACATGTTTACTTGTTTATATATATATTGAAATATTTAACAGTTTTTGTTTACTGTATTTCTTTTACTGATATAAATATATATATATTATCTATTTTCTCCTTTTAATTAACGTTTTTGTTCTACATGTTGCTTTTTCGTGATATTTGTTTTTATTCTCAGGGCCCCGTGTAGACTACCTAGTTTGTGAACGGGATATCCTGATAAAAGATAAGACATAAATAAATAAACAAATACAAGTATTGAGTCTTATGTGTGCGCGATTCTGTTTCTTCAAATACTTTATTTTAACTCAGTTTATGGCTATAACATTTACACCATAATTGTTGTTGGGGAAGTAAAATTTAGCCATGAATATATGAAAGTAAAATAAATTTAACAAACAAACAAAGAAACCCGAGAATAAGACTTGACCTCCGTTTTTGGTTACTTGTAATTATACGAATTTTGCCCAACTGACGTTCGTGGATCACTAAACCAATGTGACGGTCGCACACATTTGAGCATGAAATTATTAGTATCATATGAAATTTGAAATTGTATTTTAAAACAACTGCTATATGGGTATTTTTATTGTCAATTTCTTTATATATATAAATAGAATTTAAAATGATTTCATTTCATAGAAAAATATAGTCTTCGCTCGAGTTGTTTTCTCGCTTTCGATACGTGCGAGACTTGCACAGTCTATAGGCCTACTAGATTCGGAGGTTGAAATATGATCACATTATATAATGCATCTTTTGCATGAGCTCCCCTATTGTAAAATTTGCATTTAAGATATAGCCTACATTTTGAGATGAATTTCAATACATTTCCATTTGATCTGGAGACCAAATTGTGTAAGTCGTTGTTTTTGCACATTCTATAAGTTGCACATACATTATTTCGTTTGGGACCTGTTTTTGGAACATGTGATATTAAAGTAAAAACAATTTTGTAAAAATGTTAAAACAAATTCATCCCTAAAATGAAATGAATAACTTTCAACTACTAAAACGTAAAGTTTAAATACAAACTGTTTTTCCCTTTCTTAGGTGTTGGTTGGTAAATTGGTTATTTTTTTTCTTAAAATTACTTACACGTTTGTTTTAACTTTCAATCGTAATATTTGCATTTGAAGCAAACACATTTTGGTGTTTTGGGGATTTGGTTTAACTTAATAAAAACAATCTTTTCAGAAACAAAGAAAGTCAAACTCCAATTTTGATCGATCGACTTTACCCAGCCTGTAGATGCTGGTGCCACTCCACAGTCCCGCACACACAATTTGCGTTTAAACGACCTCCGTCACCATAGCAACACAGATAGAAAAAAAATCCCCTCATAAATTTCCCCCGGAAAAAAAATCATCTTAAGTATTTACATATACATTTTGATGAAAGAACTAATTTCCTTAATGTTTCTTGTACATGGAGTGTTACTTGGATCCAACACCATTCTTCCATTGTCGTTAGGAGATAACGTTGTGGGCCCTTCACGGCGATGGTCTTGGTGGGTTCACAAATCGATCAAAGCCCCACTGTGCAAAGATACCTCATTACAAGCTGAGAGATTTCAACGAGGTTAACGAACGAACGCAACATCCTCAAATTAAGGGATCACTCCGGCCGGTGAGTCCAAATCAAATTACTCATTATTTTTGTTTGCTGTTAAATAATTAAAAACCAATTTATTTTTACCATATGTTATTATTTTTTTTTTTTACCCGACGCCGTACAGTGTCTTATAATTTATGTTAGATAAAGTCAGTTTGCAGCTAGCTATAGACAAAGATCACTTTTATTCGGGTGCCCCCCCCCCCCCCGGTTATGTTCTAAGACTTTAAACATCACACACTCTCTAGACAGATGTACATTGTAATGTCTTGACCCCCTTGTAAAGTAAATAATTAAGAGAACAACTTACTGTCTCATTAATCTGTGGCCTAAATGCATGTGCATTGCCATTGTTTGGTCCAATTATTCAAATCGGTCTCAAAATCACTGACTTCTTCAAACAACAATGTTATTGTTTTTATATACACAGCTCTTTAATTTTCCCATGCAGCGCATATAATAAACCCAGTATAGTATTATCGTTGTCAATAAATCCTCGTGTGGGATTATCCCCTGCATAAACTAGCAGAGACGAACGTGACCTATTTGCCCGTTATTAGCGAACCGTGTTCAGTCAAGTTCAAGGCTAAAATACGGCGGCAGCTGATGGTGACGACACGGCAGACGAAGAAACAAAAAATCAATGCCGGTATACGGAGTTTACTTCCAGCGCTGATTAAGCGTGTTTTTTGCACGCCGGACTGGCCGGCGCTTGTGGGTATTACAACATGCATGAATTAAACACCATTGCTTATTTTGCGCGGTGCATCATGGGATGATGAAAACAAAAATTATGCAGGCGAGAGATGATTGAGGGGAAAAGCGGGCAAACTCAAAATCCAGACTTTACTATGACGTCATTAAAAGGGTACAACTATACCATCTTTTCATTCAGTGTGCCGGGTACCACGCCGTTCCCCGATTGAGCAGTAGGCCTACCGGTATACTCACTAAGAACAAGTGGACAACGGATGGTTGGGGGGGGGGCACTCCATGTGACTATCAGTTGATAAGGGTCACGTGACCATTGATGGACCTTGGTCTGATTTCTTTGATCGGGGTTGGTTCGACCTTTTTATTGAGGTAGACCACGGAGGAAGGAAAATATAGACCACCTGTATCCACAATATATAACTCAAAACTTACGGACAAGAGTCATAAAATTGTAGTTAGAATCAGAAAGCAGTAGCATGGATATGTGCTGCCTCCATAGGAAATGTTCCTCTTCCCCCGTAAACATTGACTCCCCCATTCCCCCACCTTCCTTCCTGACCCCTCGACCTCTTGACCCTTTGACCTCTCGAACCCTCGACATCTCAACCCCTCGACCTCTTGACCTCTCGACCTCTCGAACCCTCGACCCCTCAACCCCTTGATCTAGGAGCTCTCCTTATCATCCCATTTATCTTTATTAATTAGCGTGCATCTTGTTGGTGAAGATCAAAGTTACAACCTCTTCCCCACCGTAGTTCAGTAGCCAGCATTTGTCCTCTTCACAGATATTTTCATGGTAAATAATGTGCCACCAGTGTGTCTGACCTGGTTCCCCCTGTCAGGGTGTTTGAAACCAGGCTTTCTCACCCATACACTCGCTTTGCTGAGATGTAGAACATAAAGCCATTCAAACAGCTTTATTCCACGTACTGCATCTCCTTGGAACTCCTTGCCTGGTGCATGTTTCCCTCCATCCTACAATCTTTACTGTTTTAAGACTAAGAGGAACATCAATTCCTACCTCCAGCTCACCTGATGGTTATTTTCATCCTTAATGTTTTCTTCTTGTAGCCCCCCACCAAGAGTTACTTTTAGCCTTGTTTGGGGCGAACTTCCCTTAACAAAGTTTACAAAATAAAAAAACGAAGAAGCTTTTTCAGCCAACTGCAGAAAGAGGTTTCTTTTGCCACCTGAAGCCACAGAAATCCTTCACATACAGACCCTCCCCAAATATTAAAGAGGTAGGGTCATAGATTGGTTTTGTCAACGTATGCTTATAGGCAACATTATTAAGAAAGATACAATCGAAATCACATGTGAAAGTTTCATCTGAATACAGTGTCTACTTGTTGAGAAGAAAGCAACAAACTGTCATGGTATTTTCACAAGAACGTCGAGTCGATCCACGTTTAGCGAGGTGGCAGCGGGTACCAACCGCATCTGTGGCCGCAGCATTCGCGAACGGACACCAACCCTCAGAAATCTAAGAAAAGATTCATGCATGAATCGTTTCTTATATCAAAATTATTTTGGGTGAACAATCATCCAAACAATATTACTTGGACGGGAATCATCAACAGCTGCATTGCTTCTCATCAAGTTTAAGTTTTGATGGTCATACATTTTTGGAGTATTTACCAATTTATAACCCTACCTTTAACCACTCCCCTAAATTGAGTCACAACACTGTCACTTTGATCTTCGTTGCAAAGTTAAAGGCACTGAACTCGTTTGGAAATTGTCAAAGACCGGTGTTCTCAATTGGTGTATCCCAACATTATGCATAAAATAACAAGCCAGTGCAAATTTGGGCTCATTGGTCATCGAAGTTGCAAGAAAATGATGAAAGAAAAAACACCCTTGTTGTACAAATTAATTTGTGTGCTTCCAGATAGGAATAAAAACTTCTTGCAAGAAGTTTTTATTATTTTAGAGAGAAATTACCTCTTTCTCAAAAACTACGTTACTTCAGATCAGAGGGAATCGTTTCCTACAATGTTTTATACTATCAACAGCTCTCCGTTGCTTGTTATCAAGTCAGTTTTTATGCTAATATTTGTTTTGAGTCATTACCAAACGTGTACGATTCATTTAAGTTTTGATGGTCATACATTTTTTGAGTATTTACCAATTTATGACCCTATCCTTTAACCACTCCCCTAAATTGAGTCACAACACTGTCACTTTGATCTTCGTTGCAAAGTTAAGCCATCATGACTTTCTTATATGCAGTTTACGTACTCTTTGGTTTTTCCCGCAGCTTTAACAAAAATCATAAATGTTGTGGTTCATCTGCAAACAAATTAGCAAGGACGATGCTCTGTATTGCTATGGAAACAGCTTGTTTGGAGCAAAATTACCAATAATGATGGGTTCGACAGTAAAAATTGTCGCTTTTTAAGTGGAAAATGTGATCAACTTGTAGGAGAAAAAAATCTGGTCGGATACAAGACGGAAAACCATTTTCTTTCTAAAAACTGTATGGCGTGTATGACAAGAGTCGAACAAATCTGACAACGGTGAAGAAGTACGCATTGTGTAGTGTACACTGCACAAACTGGGGTGTTATACAATGACACCATCCGGGTATAGATACCAAACAAGAATCACAGTTTAGACCATAGGGTGTTCAAATAACACTAATTCCTGCCAAAACAATTACATGTACATTGGTGTTATTTTAACACCAATGATGTCAGCCTGAATGATGTTCCTTTTGATTATGTATTGGGTGTCTATAATGTGACAACACCCATGGGGTCAATTTTAACACCCCAGTTTTTAGCAGTGTCCAAATTTAGTAGTATCAGAAAGAAAGAAAAAATGTTTAGCACTATTAATGTTTCTCTAAGAATTACCGTTGAATATACCAACTTAAGACCAAGAATAGCTGTGAAATTGTACCTAAATATGATTTTATGTTGAAACTTGAAAAGAAAGGTATGAAAAGTTCGTTTACGATAACGAGAACAATATTTTTTTTTAGACGAATAGGTCCAGAAACCGATTGCGTTATTAAAAGTCCACCAATAAAGTGCCACGTTTACCCAAAGAGTAAACAAGTGATTTGTGAAAGACTTTATGAATCTGCCGTTGAAATTTTAATTGAAAACCTTCTGAAAAAAATCAAAATGGGTTTTAATCTTTGACACACAAAGCAAGTTTTGGAATCAAGTTTTGTGATTTCATATAGGACTATTCCCGTCTAGACAAATTTTTGTTTAATACAAAGTTCGTTTGAATCTCACCAGGTATCAGGAACTTTTGAAACATAATCGTTGAGTGCAATTTTTACGACACACTTAATAAACACATCGCAGGTTATTTTGATCGGGGACAAATTTACTTTTTCAGAGATGTACCATTCATTTCTTAAAAGCAGGGTACACATTTGGTAACTACTCCACAAATTAATGACTGTAAAAACTTATTTGGTAAAGAGCACTGGAGAGCTGTTGATAAAACATTGTTAGAAATTACACCCTTTGAAGTAATGTATTTTTTAGTGAAAGAGGTAATTTTTCTCCCACAAATTTGAATTTGAGAAAGGCTTCAGGCATGAAGCCTTTGTCAGGCATCTGATGCAACAAATAGTTTTTTTCTGTTATTATTTTCTTGCAACTTCGATGACCAACTGAGCCCAAATTTTAACAGGTCTGTTATTGCATGCATATGTTGGGATACACCAAGTGAGGATACTGGTCTGTGACAATTACCAAAAGTATACCCTGCCTTTGACAAGCTATTATTTCCTGAAGAAGCTGACTTTGGTTAACTTGATAATCTTATTAGTATGCCCTGGCAAAGCACACCTCAATTTTTTCACAAACAGATTGTCGACATGCCCAAATGCAGTCCTGTTTTTGTTCACTTGGAGGGTACTTACACAGTTCTATTATCAACAGTGATCATTGCCCCGCTATATTCACCACATGCAATAATCATTGCATTGTATCAGCCGTTGTATGCGTGGTGTTCAGTATGAATTCGGTCGTGCATACAAAATAAAACTGCATTCTAAACAGGGGTTACGTAACAGTGTCTGGGATTTTAAGCCGCAGCGTTTTATGTTCTACCAGCAGCACAACGGGGCTTTGCGCGGTATCTACGGCCGAAGTGGGTACGCGGATGCCACTACGCGGATTACACAAGACTGTATACCGTTGTGTGTGTGTGTGTTGTATGGTGCACATCTTTATGCAAAACAGATTACTGTCTGGACTCCATGGTCTAACCCTCTCACACTGGTCTACTGGCGGACATTATTGAAAGAGAGAGAGAAAACAAAACTGCCAGACTGTGTATCAATTGTGTGAGTTTGAGTCAGCTTCCCTGTTAGAGCCTGCAGCCGATGACCGTTCGTAGTTGACCAGGTGACTCGGCCAAAATCCAACCTTGTAACGGTTGTTTTTAGCAGCTACAGTTAACTTCAAGGTTGACGACAGTGAGCAACAGCTTAGGAGAAGCGAACTTAACTGTCCTGTGTCCTGCAGGAGAGGCGGGAAGAAGGGATAACCCGAAACTATCACTTATTTGGCCGAGGACAGCTCGGCTGGTCAAAGAGGGTACAACAAGTACAGAGTTAAGACCCCGCGATCAACAAGCTTCTGGAAGGCCCGTCTGAGATCCACCTCAACTCTCAAGAAGAACTCGTTGTTCCGGATCTTGGTTCAAATCAAGAAACGGAGAATCTTCACCCTTCATCTAAGAAGGTCGGCCCCATTAGCTTCAAGTTCAGACGTCTTTACAGATCCAAGAGCAGTGAGCTTTTTGGTGGAGGTAAGTAAGACCCTGTAGATTTCAGAAGATGATAATTGTGCAGTTACGTTTCGCTTCGCAGCCGCCATGTTGCTTGATATACAGCCTATCACACAATGCATAATTCACCTTAACTTGGATTCGGAACTGTCTCACACTGAAGGTCTGCCGCGCCTCTTGGTGATAAAAATCGGGGTGTAATTTTGGCGCCAATCTTGCCCTAGCTCTAGTATATCAGTGCTCAGCTTAAATGGGTTTTTAAGATTTCGTTGCTCTGCTGATTTAACAGGGAAACAAATCCTGCTAAATTGGTCACAATTTCCGGTGTTTTTTGTGTTTCTTTTTGTCCTAGAATTTAGAAGGGCGGATCCTGTGGTCGGGGTGGTGACATGTGCCGACATCCAACATGTCCTTAAAGGTTCTGTGTACATTTGGTAATGACTCTGGAAATTAATGGCAATAAAAACCTACTTGTTAAGAAGTACAGCAGCTTTGGATAGTATAATGCATTTTGAGAAACTTTTCACTTAGAAGTTCTGCGGTTATGGAATGTTTCCCTTTTTTCCCCAAAAAATTTGAATCTGAGAAGCGTTACTGACAGTAAGTTTCTCGGATGGTGTACTCCGATTGCATATTATTCTTCCTGCGTGGACATATTACTGCTCCAGATTTTCTGCGATATCTCTAAAACGCTATCACATTTGCAATGAAATTTCCACAGGTTAGTTTTATAATATATCTACAACTATATAGGATTGAAACAAACAGTGGGTTCCAATAACCAAATGTACACAGCCCCTTTAAACATTTGTGTTTTTAGGTCAAATAAACACACAGCATTATTTCTAACAAATAATCTTTAACACATGTAACGTTTATACATTCGAATTTTTTTCTAATAATAAAATAATTACCAAAATAATTATCCATGGGAAATTACATATGAACAAAACAACGTTCATTGATCAGGCGAAAACATTATTTGTTGACAGGGTATTAATCGATGCTGATTGAATTGAAGCGATATATATTATTGTTTAGATTATACTGGATGTAAACATGATAAATCATTCATGTCCCATTAATTAATGTCCCATTAACAACAACGTGAAGTCACACCTGTTTTTAAATTCCACTTTACTATCTCAGTGTATTCTTAATAACTTATGGACATTTATTTATTGTACAGCGCTTTGTGGTATGTCTATGTCACATGTACAGCGTTCAATTTAAATGATAAATATTATTGCTATTATTAAATATACCTAGTATAGTATTTAGGTTTTCCCCTGACTTTCACAACACTTGTTTTAAGTGTCATTATCCTTTTTTTCCCGAGAAGATGAAAGCAACCAAGGGATAGACCGAGTGGGCGGGGAAAAAACTGGGATGTTAAAATTGACATCATGGGTGTTGTCACTAGATACCCAAAAGATAATCAAAATTAACACCTAGGGTGTAATTACAACACCTATGGTGTACATTTGTGACAACACCTATGGTGTACATTTTAACTCCCCAGTTTTTGCAGTGTATACAGTCTAATGTAATGTACCACCCAAGAGGTTCAGGAGGCCTAATTCCCTTTCTAGGCCTATACTTTTACCCCCAGTTCTTTATTTTTAGGCGGGATGTAGAGGTTCTTAACCCCCCTGTTCATCCCACTTCGATGTGCCCTTCATGTTTCTACATGTGTGTTTTGTTGAATTTACTAAACAGAAAAAGCCTAATATTAATAACAACTTAATAATGTGAAAGTTTTGAATTTTACTCGTCGATGCTGAATAACGACGATTATTTAAAAGTTGTAATATCCATACGCCCTGAGAATTAACTTCATGGTCGTGTCACATATCTGACATTGTATCCCTCCGTTTTTCGTGAAATAAGACGTTTATGAGGTCTGGTTAGGTTTGTTTCATTCAGTTTTTGTTTAATTTTTATATACTTTGTTGACATGTGTTTCTAAGTGCGTGTTCTATGACGTATTCAAACGGTGTTGTTATATGGCTCTATAAAAACGCGTGTAGGCCTTGTCTGACAACCGCAATCAAGTCACGTACTTTGTACGCAGATTGTCAGCAATCAGAAAAGTACCAGACTAACCTTTACCCTCCCAGCCTCGATTTGGCTACATTGACTTGAATAGAAGAAACCATTATTCAGAAATCGTTCTCTTCCTTGCGTGACAGTAATGTTATGATAATGATCACCAAACCAATAGAAAGCGCCTATCGTCCGAATCAAGAAATACAACAATAACATTGAAATGCCTCTGTGGTTTCTGTTTTTAATTTGTCGAATAAAATCGCTGCTTCTCCAAGAGCTGACGATGTTCATGTCCAGGGGTCGATTTCACGAAACTCTTCCTCACTTAGGACTAGTCCTAGGCTACGAGATAGGACTATGTCTTAAGTCTGGGCCCAATTTCATAGAGCTGCTTAAGCACAAAAAGTTGCTAAGCAACACAATATTTTGCTAACCAGAATAAGGTTACCAGCCAAAATACCATGTCACATGTACAATTTGTGACTGGTATCCTGCTCATTATTGCTAAGCAGGGATTTTTTTAGTAGTATTTTCTGCTTAAGCAGCTCTATGAAATTGGGCCCAGTTACTGGTCCTAACTTCAGATAAGATTAGTCTTATCTCTTTGTGAAATCGGCCCAGACCCACTTCAGTAGAGATACGGTACCCTGTTAGTTAGAGAGAGAGTGCCAAACCTTGGAAGTTCCATCATGTCTTATTCAGGTATACATGTACTACCCCTGCATACCGCTCCCCATTTGACGTCATCAAATGAAGGTTCTTAGAAAACAAATGCAGCCTGATAGTAGGTTTCTGTGGATTATTTTTTATTAAGGCTAAGAGGCTTGTAAGCCATTAATATACGATACCCCCAAAAAGATGCCTTTCAAATCTACGTTGCAGAAATTATACCTTGGTTGTTTGACAAATTAATTATTTTTTTCCCGCCATTTTTTTCTACGCGTTCTAGTACAACAGAGATAAGTCTAAGGACGCTTGGGTATACGACAAGAATATGCATTTCAAAAGGTCTACTGGAAATACTTTGATAAATATGAACCTTTTATAAACAAACTTTCATGACTCTATAGTTGGTACTCACATGGTATTTGAGTACCAGCGATAAGTCACATAATGTTTCTGGGGAAAGTTGCCAGACGGCAATAGAGAAAAACTCTATAAGCAGGGGGGGGGGGGGGTGTTGTTGTTAGGTTCACTAACCACACTTGGAGTCGGCTACATTTATGGGTTGTTGAAACACCGACCAGTGTTTTGTTGATCTAAGCGATGTTTAATTATGATACAAATTGATCGTAATTAGGCTCAGGAACCGCTACGCAAGACTTGACTTGTCGATTCTTGATTATATTAGTATGTCCTTAAAGACGACGATGTCGATATTAATCAGTATCGATTCTTTATGGGATATAAACTACTAATGACAATGGGATGAAGGTTTTATGGTCTGAGCGAAACCAGAAAGTCATTAGACAGTGATTAATACTTGGAATATTTCCATTGATTTTTCCCGAACGAATGGTGATGGGTCGTCGGTGTATAATACACGACGCTGCGTGTTTGACATAATTATAACCTCACTGGTAACGAAGTCGCGCAAGACAAGAACCTGCAGAAAACACAAGAGATTATGAGGTTGTTTTGCTAATCAGCGTCTTGACCAACCGTTAATTACTAGCAACCGAACCAAAAACCAGTGCCTAAATAATAGACGGAAATGTAGGCCTTCTAGTGGTTCAACGGAACGAACTGTCTTTCCGCTGTTGAGCCAATAAACTAAACAAAAATTCACCGGTGCCCGGAACTTGTTATTCAGTGATTTCCGCAGCATGGGTTTCGACCGAACGGGGGAGGGGGTATGGGGGGGGGGTGAAGGCCTTCCGATGAATTTAAGGCAACTGTTGTTATATCATGATTTAACAATTAATGATCAAGCTTGTAATGATGCACTAATGAGAAGTAAATTGCATACAGTTTAAATGCCCCCCCCCAAAAAAAAAAAAAAAAAAAAAAATTATATATATATATATTTTGATTTCCCTTAAAATTATTGGGGGTGAGATATTAAATGCTTGTTTGCAACTTGAAACAATTGTAATGTTGCTTTTCCACAAAGAGAACAATTTTGAAGTTAATTTGGAAAAATAACAACAGCTTTAAAATCGAGGATATCAGTCAAGAAAAAAATAAATCAAGAAAGAAAAAAAAACCTGAAGCATCTCTGATGTCATTCACGTGAACTGTACAATAAAATTGACTGAAAATGTTTGTATTTCTCAACCACATTAAAAAATAACATTCAAGTCAACTTGCTTTGATAACTGCAGAGGAACAATATGCTATTATCCTTGGATATGCAACAACGCAAGCTGTATCTCACTGCATGAAGCGGGACCCCTTTGTCGTCTTAATCTGCCCCGAGAATAAATAAAAAATGGAAGGTCGTTGTTTTTAGTTAAGTCACATGATGAACAACAATAACAAGAAACACAGCGACCTTGACATTAAATCAACGCCCCATTATTTTGTCCGCGTTTTGATGAATCGGAGACAACTGTATATAATCGAGACGCGCAACTCGTTTTCCCAAAATTAATATGAACACAAGATGATAACCGGAATGGTCGCTGATCAAATTAGTAAACCGCCATAATAAACTACATATCAATGGTATTGAATGTGGAATAGTATTTTTTTTACGGGGGTGGGGTTTTCTGGTCGTCATTCTTCATGAGTGAAATATTTGTTAAATGGTTTTCGATGTGCTGGTGGAAGCTTGTCTAGTGCACTGTCTCAAGCCATTGCTAAAATGCTTTGTCTTTTTTTTTTTTGAATTGATGGTGGCACCAGACTTTCTGCCCAAAGCTTTGATGTTACCGAATCAATGCTGTGAACACAATGCAGTTGTTATAATAGTGTATTGCATCATAATTGTAAATTCAAGCAAATATACCATTTATATCAATAAAAGATGTTTCCTATATGCTTGCATGCATCTCTTTGTTTCTGGATCGGTGTTCTCTTTAAAAAATCGACTTGTAATTTGTGGGCTAAACAAATTTACAAAACCATCATCACAAATCACGTAATTTAAGTTTATGACAAATGTTGTCATTGTTTTTTTGAAAATCTATTTCCTTTCCACAATAAAGACATTGCGATGGTAGTATTGCAGTTGTTCTTCTCTGGATTGTGTTTCGATATCTGGTGTTTTCCTATACCCTGGGGGCGAGTCTACTTCGCCTGTCCACTCATTCCCAAGCGTTACAAGACTTTTACCACATTATTGTGACCTTACTCAGACCGCAGGTGACCCAAGGCTACATACCAATATACCCAATCCAGTGGTCATCGCACAAACGTCTGCAAACCAACGTCCTTCACTAACTTTGAGCAACTGCAGCAGAATAATAGCCTCGGATCTGTCTGTTTTTGTCAATCATTTTCCTTTTTTTTTGAAGCGAATTGAAATGATTGACGTCCATGCTTTCTAGAAGAAATTGAATTCTCGCTTTTTAATGAGACGATATTTTGAGTTTCTATTAATAGGGGACTGTCTGTCTGTCAAAGTATGTAAGATGCGATCATCGTAGTTGTAGTTTACTTTTGTTTTACCTTTAAAATAATGTTCTGGGTTCGACTCCAATATTGTGCGGTCTTGTGACAAGGGAGACACCGCCGTCTGCTGAATGCCAGCCCGGAAATCTTAATTTCAACATTGGCTATACGTTGTTAGTTAACTTGTTCTTTACCTCTGAGGTCATGGTTCAAATTCTGACTGCTCTACATTCCGACACCCCTATGTTCCGACAACCCTATGTTCCGACAACCCTATAATCCGAAAACCTCCTCGTGACTTACACGCTAGAGTTAGGGTTAGGCTTATATGGTTGGTGTTAGGATTAGGATTAGAAAATACACTACACGGGTGTCGGAACTTAAGGGTGTAACCGTTCTAATCCCACTCCATGAACGCTTAAACTTGGGAGACTCGGCCTGTCCAATATACAAGTCTCGGTTTTCTGAGCCTTTTCGAAACTACTGCTTCAGCTGAAGCTGAGTCTTGGGCTTCTTCGGTCTTTATGAAAACGCATGTTTTTTGTACGGTGCCAAAGCCGGGGCTGGAACCATGGTTTCGAAAGTAGTGTCGGTACACATGCTTACATGTACATGTACAATGATACGTTCTTGTGTGTGTATTAGGAACCCGACCTCCATCCCTGTGTAGGTGGTTCGAATCCCACCCTACCCTGTGATGCGATCCTTGTCTTTCTGTTACCACCGTGTCCGTGTCTGTCATTCGTTTATGTTTATACCTCATATGGCTATCATACCCGACATGTGGCAGAGGGTGTCTGTTTCCCTCCACCCCAATTGTTCCCATAATTTAACACACTCTTCTCCTCTTGAACAGAAGTAATCCCACCCCCTAAAATCCTCTAAAAAATTGCTGAGATTCCCAGAAAACAATGAAAACACAAGGGGTACATCATGCCACATATCGAGCACCAAAATGTGGGGCTAACAAATTGAAGGAGTGAAACATTTATTATTGGCCTTAAGAAAAGAAGGGGGGGCAAAACTCGTTCCCGAATCCACCTGTTTTATACAGGTCGTCCCCACCATGTGCTTAACAGAGATAGCTACAACCCTTCCTCCATGCTACAACTAGCGGGTTTTCACCTTGAGTTAGACCAAAGATTTGAAAGTTTTGAGATCTGGGAAAGTTACTGTCCATGCCATGGAGCTCT
Source organism: Plazaster borealis (assembly GCA_021014325.1). NCBI lineage: Eukaryota > Metazoa > Echinodermata > Asteroidea > Forcipulatida > Labidiasteridae > Plazaster > Plazaster borealis. The sequence goes on along the minus strand of CM037456.1, from coordinate 8,144,662 downwards.
ATTGTATACCTTAGGTCCAAGTGCTCGTCACCAGGTAAAAAAAAAACCCTGTCGTATCACTGCGAGAAACCATCTGGAAAGACCATTCCAAGCAATGTTTACGGCAGTGGTTGCCTTATAATCATTGGCACCAGCAGTGGTTTGATTTGTTTTGATTAGCTCTTTATCAGAGGGAAATACAACTGCAACGTGTGGAAGACCGTGCAGTTTGGTCATCCAGTTGGCCCAACGGATGGCCGGATGCCCACGAGCTCAATTTTAGCCGGAAATCATAGGGAAATAAACTGTCCTGATAAAGCATGCATCCTGAAAATAAATACGACACCTATTTTAACATGCTGTTGTGGTTGACTTTGGGGCATTCACCTGCCTGTTGGAAGGTTGATATTAAACCAACTAAAATTCTTATTTACATGGACTGTTTGAGATGTAAACGTGTTTGAACTATAGATTAATATAATTTAATTTTGGTTCAGACCTAGAGGACGTGTTGATATGATTTGTCCACTTACAGGCAGGGTATACTTTTGGTAATTGTCAAATTAGTACCCTCACTTGGTGTATCCCATTCCCATCATGTGCATACAATGACAAACCTGTGAAAATTATGGCTCAATTGTTTATCGAGGTTGCAAGAAAATAATGAAAGGAAAAAACACCCTTGTTGCATAGAATTGTGTGCTTTCAGATTCTCAGATTCAATTTTTTTGGTAAAAAATTTCCTCTTTCTCTAAAAACTACATTACTTCAAAGGGTGTCGTTTCTAACAATGTTTCATAATATAAACAGCTCTCCAGTGCTCTTTACCTTGTACGTTTTTATGGTCATTAATATTTGGAGTAATTATCAAAGATATACCATCCCTTTAACTCCATTCTAGACAAGTAACATTTGAAGTAATGAACCACAAGGGAAACTGACTGGGTAAACTTGAAATTATTTGGGGCTGAACAAAGAAGAAAAAAGGACTAGGGCGGGACTTATGTACCTGCGACCTCCTGATTAACCTAACATTCTAGTATACATTTATTATTTTGTATCGATGACGATAAAGTTGAGAAGTTTTTCTTTTAACGGTTATTTTCATTTCATTGTGCTTTGTTACAACATTATACCCTTAGCCATTCTTTTGATTTTCCCGATTGGGTTTGCCTGACCCCGTGTCCAATTTGGACTCCAATCCAAAAAGTTTTTTTTGGACTCCAAATAATTTTTGTTATTCATATTCTTCGTTCTTGTTTCCAAGAATCTTCCAAAGTCGGTCCTGTACCCCATTGGTTTGCTCTTTTTGTGGTCATAACTGACTCCACGAACTATGGTAGTCGATTAAGGTCACTCTCTACCAATGGTTCAAAGTCGAGCGTCATCAATTGGGGCCAGGGCTTTCGCATTTCCACAAAGTTTGAGGAAGTCACAACTGCGCATGATCAGCAAGCTCGTGCCTGACGTCATTCTGGCTAGGAGTGCGTACCTCGGGGGTCAAAGGTGGTCGCTTTTTTTGCACCGGGACGCAGTTACAAGGAAATTGTTATGTTATGGAAAACGAGAGAAAGACAAATATTGTAGTGTTGCTGCGGTGTCAGCGTTCTTTGTTGTTACGTCAGGGAGACGTATTTTCAAGAAGAATCATTGTGATTTAAGTCAGGCAATAGGAACCGTGCACTATTTTGATAAGAACATGTGCATAAAGTACAAAATGCAGTTTCACTTTTTGTCTGTTGATGAAGTGTAGCTGTGCTTCGGTTGTGTAGCAAGCTTTAAGGAAATAAAGGAAGTGAAATTGTGGAGATTTCTGGCAGCTAACTTGTAAACGTTGTGCATAAAACCCCCCAAAGCCAAAACAGTTCGGAAATTCACATAGACAGTAAGTCGGGACATGATTGGTTTGAAATAACAAACCGCGGAGTACCACGTGAAAAACAATGTTTCAACCATCCAGAATGTATGTTCTATTTGGCTGGAAATGTGAGGAACCAGCTATATTCCGTACCTAGCAACTTGGGTGTCTGTTTATTTCCGCTTAGCAGGAAATAATGTGCTCACCACAGATTGATGTGACGAAACTTGTCTCTCCTTAGCCTACACCGCAAGGAAGACAAATTTCATGCTTTTTATCGTGACAATAAATATTTTGAATCTTTAATTTTGAATATAAACATGGATGTTGGGGGGGAGCAAGAAGAACCTATACTCCTCTATACTGGGTTAACGAATATGCAGTGAAAATGCAACCAAAAATTAGAATGAATCATGGTTTGTGTACAAATTGGTGGACAAAAAGATGTCTATTAAGGTCTTTCTGCAGCATTCCAACGCAGTCATGTTTCTACACTCAAATAATCGGGGAAGAAATACCACTTTCATTACAGAAAAATTTAACTGTGTCGTACACCTGAAACACAATTTACTTTTCGAGTGGCCTCCGTGAGGAACACGTCATGATCAGTACCGTGAAAAAAAGTACATTGACTTGATTTATAAATGTCTGCACATGCGCTTAACTTTTAGAGAGGAAGAGGTTGTTTCGAAATTAGTGATTGGAATCCAGATACAGAGATTCTCGAATTTTATTTGTGCGTTTCGTTTTACCTTGAGATCAGTACGGTGTTAAAGACATGCATTGTATAAATTGATCAACGGAAACATTATAAACTGTATGACAAATTACACCGTTTCCATGGCATCGCGAGTACTTGTTTCATATTGAAGTTCTCAAACTTATGATAACATAGCTATATGATTGGCATTTGGAATGATTATACTCATCCAAAATCAATGTTTTACCTTTCCATACAAGTCACGTTATGAAGCTGATTCGTTCCATGAACAACACCTACCGATAGGTGATAATTATTAAGTGTGAACAGATGAAGATGACGATGGGATTTACAAAAAGGTACATTCTCCCTCACCTTCCTGCATCATCTCACAAACATTTTTTAAAAAATGTTTGACATATTTAAGCCCTTTTCACACGAGAGCGCTTTAGCAGGGGTCCCTTGCTTTATTTTAGCATGGTTGTAAAATTTTACCAAAATTGGCAACAGTGTTTGTACTCTCCAATGTCCCCAGTGAAATCTTCTCAAACATGTCAGTTATACTGACACTCACACTTTCCTTCTTAAATATCGTTTACCCCTGTCCCGTCCACGCCGTCCATCACCCCCCTCCAAACTTTGCCATTCATCCATCCTCCACCCCTTCCACCCATCTCCCGCATCATTTGCTCCTCTTCCTCGACGTCTTAAGGAACCAGCGGCTCCTCGATCAGTCTGCATGATTTTTCTCCGTGATACTGGGTCGGTCCTAGATGTACACGAGCGATAACTTTTATCTCCTAACCCTTACCCTAATAAGACCCATCACGATAATACCACAGACCGCTAGCTGTAAAGCGGTGTCAAGATTAAAGCATGTGTTGTCACGCAAAAAGTGCAAGACTCATGGTGATGTATAACTTGCCTCTGGAGACGAGCCTGCAGCCTCTACAAACATAAATTACATGACATTTCTAGCCATGCCCGTGTACAACAAATTGGCACAGGAGTTAAAGTTCTTTTGGATATTGTATATGTTTCCTCTGTTGCTTCCTTTCTTGCATGCGGCAAACATGTCTGATGCATAGATTATTAAAGCATACTCGACACAAACCCGAATTCGATGCATTAACTGTAAATCTCCTGTACCCAAATAACCAATCGAAACTGTAAGTTCCCCACAATTTTGAATAGTCCTGACCAGTTTAAAGAGAGCCCCGCCCCTCCCAATGAATTAATTTCAATAACCTTAGATACTCAAAAAACAATGCGTAAAACACGATCTCGACTCTTAAAGCCCCCCAGCACACCCACTGATAAAAATTGTTTTGTCTTTGTAGATCTTCGAGAATTTTGAACCAACCATCGCCTTTTTTTCTCCCCCCCCCCCCAACTAACTAGGTTTTGGATAGTAAACAATTTCCTGGCTGGCCTCCACCTTTAAAAATACAATTATTTGTAAATACCCTTTTAGGCTATTGGGTTTACTATTGTGATATTTCTGGAATTATCTCGTTTTTATCAAATTTGTGATCAAAATAACGATTGCTGTATGATCCGATGAGGACAATAACAAGTGCCGAATATTTCATAAAACGAATGTTTTTGTTGTCATCAATTTGCTTGACGAGGTGAACACAATTGTCTACGTCAAATTATCAGAGGATGTCATCTTTCCTGTTGTAACAAAATTAAGTTTCACACCCGTGTTCATGAATTACAATATTTTTCCACGAGGGGAAAGTATACGGAACCCATTTTTGCGTATGAGTTTTGAGGGGGGGGGGGGACTTCTTAGGTCATACCCCCCTTATTTTCAACAATGAACGAGGTATATTAATTTTAATTAAATGATGCTGTTTAGGGCTGTATTTTTGTGAAGGAAGACATGTTCAGCGTGGCTGTTAATAAAACCTAGGTTGACCAACTGGTGTGGATTTGAAGAAAGATTTTGTGCGTATTTTGCTGTACTGTTGAAAAATAAAAAAATAAATCGCCTGGTTGTGAGCTCAGAATACAGCGCCCTCATTGTTGAGCCTAGCCAATTTTGTTAAGAACAATTTCAAACCGAACAATTCTTCACCACTGAGTCGTGACAAAATTAACTTCAATCTCACGATTGACCTACAGTGTTAAACAATATTGAGTATTAATAGACAAAGATGCTCATCAAAAAAATTACTTCAGTAACAAATCAGGGATTGCACTTTATCATTTGAATAAAATGTTATTTTATTTTATTTTTTTAAATTAGCAACCCCAGAGTTGTTTATTAAATATTTTCTGTGTTCTGTAATTGTACGGATATTCGTATAAAACTCCAAAACGCCTCTTTCGTGGGCGTGGAAGTCATTAAAGGGCGGTTAATTTGACTCATAGCGGGTTTGGCCATGTCCGGAGACCGATCAATCACAGCAACACACCGTAGCATTTTAATAGTTTTTTTTTTGCGCTGACTGTTTTTCCTCGTGGCCATGGTAAATAAGCCAGATTTTGTATTAACAAAACAACACTACTGCTGAAATTTCGCCCTTTTTATAATCAACTTGACGTCCCCCATCCACAATAACAACGAGACGAATCAAACGGGCACATCCTCTAAAATACACGATCTGTGAATCGCATTTTATACTCTGCTCGTGTCGCCCTGTGTGTAGTACTAGAGAGTCGTATCTCGTGTTATGTTCGATGACGCGTTTGACGTAGCCCGCAACTCCGGGGGCAGCAAGTTTGATAACGCGCCTGCGCAATGGGGACGTCCTTTCACGTATCCTTGGCACTTGGCTTGCACACACGCTGTATGTATCAAACACGTACGGGGAGACTATAAAGCCGTACGCTAGTAGTCAGCGGTACATTACTTATTATAAGGTAGCGGCTAACATGCGTACGGACGGTTGAGATCACGCACCCGCACACGGTAACGCACATGGGTTGTCAACACCCAAGCCTAGCCACCACCACACCACAACACACAAGCCCCGACAGGGTCCGGGCACCCCCGAGTAGCTTTACAGGGAGCTTATAGAAACTTCCGAAGCAATTTGCTACCAAGGATAGTGGAAACTTCCGATTTGCACCCCTAGATCACATCGTCTGGGCAGGTTTTTACCCGTCTCTTATCTTTCTCTCTCTATCTCTTGAGTTGGACTGAGGAAACTCAAATTTGATATTTACGATGCCTATGCTACCAGAGCAGGTAGACTACCTGTTTCCAACACACCCAGCTTTGGACGAATACGGGGAAGCTACCCTCGACAACGTCAGCAAAGGTAAGTTGCGCTCCTCTTCAACCTACCCAGCTCAAACAAAAAAACAACACATTTTGCATACCTTAAGGCGCAGCTCGGCAAAATTGTATACAAGTCAAAAGTTGCCGCCAAATGAAATAAAGCTTCTTTAAAATATGGTAAATATCTCTTGTGGTTTGCCTTCCCTGTGGGAGTCCACATTACACCGGTAAAGTATACATCGCTCAATTACCGTAACAAATTGTATTCAGTGGATATTTTTTTGTATGTGATATGTAAATATTTAGGCTTACATAGATGCAATTTTACCACATGCTGGTAACCTTTTTTTTGAATGACTTGGATATGTATATAGGTGGAAGTGTTTGTTTCTGTCTTTTTAAATTCAAATAGTGGCCTGGAATTGTTGTTTTGGAGGACGTATTTTGCCTTGAAAGGTGTTTAGGTTACCGGACCGTGCTGATAACGCTACAATATCATCTGCGACACTTTAAACAATTTTTTTAAAATATACATAATTATCTAAATATGTTTTTTTAATGTCGAAATGTTATTTTTAAGTTTTCACAACCAGAACGCTTCTTTTTAAATGTTTCCCTTGCTGATTTGTTCGATGATGAATTGTTAAGAAAGAAACTAAGTATGCTGTGCTTACTTAGGAAGGAAAAGCTGTGTTGAAGACTTCACAGCTGAAATTTTATTGCTACATTTTTGGGGAAAATAATGAATTAAGGTGTGGTTAGAAGGTGCGAGGCCTAGCACTGGGATTGTTGTGTCTTTCCAAAATGCGTTTTTAGGCTCCAGCTACCAGATGGAAATTTATAAGCGAATTGAAGTCTAAGATACAAAATGTGCATTCATTTTAACTCAAGTATCAGTCTCGATAGCACCTGAATTAAACACACGGGAAAAGTGATGTTTTAAGCTCGTTGAAGCTCTTTTTTCCCACGAAATTTTACAGTTTATCTATTAGTTTTATTGTTTTGTTTTTATTTATTTTTTGTGTACCCAAAGAAAAATGAGTTGCGGTTCAAATTAAGTCGAGATAATATTTTTGTTATTGCAATTTAATTTCAGGCAAGACTGATTTTGAATTGAACTCTTTGAAACATTGGTAACTCTACTGTTGCTCAAGTTTTTCGTGAACATGTGTGCCCCCCCCCCCCCCCACTGATCTCCGTTTACCTCGACCAATTGTTGAGATTCGCCCGGTGGAATAATTATTAGTTTGCGGCCGCATCATATGAATTAAGACTTTTATTTAAACTTTTTATTAGTTTTAACTTTCATAAGATGTACAAATTGAACACCTGGACAAGTTTGTTGTTTTTTAATTTGGATTTGAAGTTATCACAATATTTGCCAAGTGTGATGTTTTCGAAACCTTTGTTTTTTATTGGGGTAATAAATCGTGTTTCAACCGCCTGTAAAAAGAAAATCAGAATCTTCCAAAATTTCTGCTGCTGGGAAATTGTTGTTGTTTTGTAGATGATTAATGATTTTCCATAAGAGAATACTTTTGGATATAGTGGACGATTTTAAGCAGTGAACAGTCAGTTCTGACCAAAGGCTTCAGTGTGGTATTCTATAAATTATAAATCTATTTTGATGAAAACAAGCATCAACTTTAAAATGTTTTTTTTTGTCCAAACCATGAATTTTGTTGTGCAAATCAACTTGCTTTTAACGTATCTAAAGAGAAGTTGGACATGAAGTAAATAATAAATAGCGAGTTTTTTATATCAAATAATAAAAACATTGTTTATCCGCCTGATCGATTGTGACTGTTTAATTTATAAACACTGATAAGAGCGCTCACGTTGTAATATTGGTCATAATAGCATTGGCTACCAATCGTATGATTACTAATTATTATTTGTTGAGTAAACAATACACAGACAGTCTGTTGTGAAATGTATCCAATGGTTGCTTCGGGAAAACAAAGGAACATAACTAAATATTTATCGGTCGTTGTGGAGGTTGTTGAAACGCGGTACTTGCGTAATTCCGTTTCTCTTTCAAATGCTAACGCGGGATGTGAATTATTCAAAATGTTATTATTTGGAACTTTCAACCACAACTCAAGCTTTGGAGATAGGGTGGAAACTTTACATTGGCTGATTTGATTATTTATTTCCCAAAGTGGTTGTTTCTCTTGAAAAACTGCGAAGAACATTTGGTTTATGCCTATAGGTGAATAATAAATTGTCCGATGTAAACTAATTTTTTTGATAATTTGTTTTTTAGTTGAAAACATGTTTGTGGTCGTAATTTGTTTCAGTGAAGTTTGATGTGTTGAGGTAAATATTTTGAGGTGATTTACGAGGTCATCTATGAATTTGTGGCATACAATTCTGTGGAGAATAAATAAACATTTTTTTAAATAAATAAACAAACAAATAAAAAGAAGGTTGGATTGTTTACTTTCAGGTAATTTTTTGTGTGAATTGTTTGTCTTGGGGAAGAAATTACATTTGTCTATTACATGTTTTAAGTAAGATTAAGTTTATTAAATTATTTTTAGGTAAACTTGTGTTTAAGATGTGTTTAAGATGATGTTTTAGAATCGCCTGTATGCACATGAATCATAGTGGAAGAATTCCTCTGCAGATGAAATTAATGTTTTGGATAAGTTTTTCGGAGGTAGAATCATGTTGAGAGTTGAATTATTTGAAGGGAAAAATCATATTTTGGAATTATTTTAAGAAGAAGCAAGTGCACATGGCGGGTTAATGCAGGTTCACGTGCGTCTGTTTCCCGGAAAGACCCCCCTTCCTTCCTCAGTAGCACTATCGAGGTATTCAAAACAGTCAACTCGTCATTTCTATAGTACATACAAATATTGCCACAAGTTCTCACGCGATCTACATTAGACCGCCATACCGGCAGCCAATCAGCGTCGCCATGCGGTGAACTATGCTCATCAAATATGCGAACGTGACTGGATCTAATATGCATCAATGAATATTAAGCACCCGGGGAGCACATGCGCACAAGGGTAGGTCTCATCACGTTCAACTAGGCGAGTATTGGCATATTCATGCTCTCGCGTAAATTGTATGTGTGTACTGCTACATACAGAAATTCGAACCGTCCCCTTCACAAAATTTCACGAGGCGATTTTTCTCGGAGAGGGGTAAACTAGGTTGTTTTAGACGTGGGTCCCAGTGGCCCCCTTGTTGGAAAAACACTTGTACGGAGTCAGGGTGTGGTGTAAACGGTAGCATGAATTGCGTGGAGCTGGGAGAGTCGGGCTGCTTGTCCACGGAGGCGGCAGAGGCACTTGGGGACTCGGGTGCCACTACGAATGGTGCGTCCCCGTCGTCGGGTCAAGGTTAGTGCGTCAAGCATTATTGTTGTGTAAAGAATTCCACTGATTACAACTCGCACACCGTGTGCATATCCACCTAGCAGTAGCACTCGGTTTCGCCGGCCGTTTCTTCTATCATTCACCAACCTGGGTAGCTTTATCGATGTCGATGCTTAACATTTTGCACCTCGATTACAATATTCCCCTTCGAATTTGACTTGTGAACAAAATATACTTTTAATTATTCAAAGCTGTTTAATTTTAGCATGTTATTTAGACGTGTATGTTTTGCAATGGTGCACGAGTTTAATGTCGTATTGCATTAGACGTTTATTGATTTCAATTTAACATTGATTGATTGACACAAATACGTATCTATATTACCGTAGTGTATAAGTTTATCATCTGGACCAAATGTCAGAGTTTAATTCCCTGTATTAAATGCCAGTAGATATTATTGTACTACATGTTACGCAACGGCTGTCGTACGCATATTTTGATGCAGTCTTTTACCATTGTTTCTTCTCAACAATGGATGTACACCAAAGCTTCCATATACAGTCATCCCCCATGTGTTTCAGTATCACACCCAATCTTCCTTGATCAAGGATTGAAACCGGAAGCACTGAACCCTTGCCGGATGTGACGTAACAATTTCCTGTAGTTCTGTTTTTTATCGTTCATTTTTCTCTCACGAGAGAGGTGAAAACGCAGAATTGATGTTGAAGTTTCATCACAACTTGACAGAAGTCTAACTAAATTGACTAATCTGTTTGTGACTGAACCTGTTACGTCGGATTATTTATAGGGATGGTCTTATTACGTGTCGTTCCTCCAACTTTAACCAAAGGCGCTGCATTCCACCTTAACTTGAAACTACAGATTCACAGCTTGAGATTAAGTCCCCACATGTCTCAATAGTAAAGGTTAAGACCTTTGGAGCTCCCCTGTTTACTTCATTTATTTTGCTTCCAAAGAGTCATGACAGAAACCCAGGAAGTGAAAGGATAAAACAGAAAATTTGAAAGTCTGCAAAAATAACCAGAAACGGATTCACAATCCTGACCCATAGTTCCTTGAAACCATTAATGGTTATGTGGTTGAAACCGTCAGCAAGAACCACTTTCTTATTCCAATCGTGCTTTGCCTTACAGCATGATGCGTACACATACATTGTATGTAGGTTTACTCAATAGGGGTACCACCAATAACAAGTTTCATACAAAGTTGAATTGCAAAACTGAACGAACCACACAGGAGCGCAGCAGTTAATACAAGTTCCGGTCTTCGGATTTACGCACTACTACATAGAAATCCCCTTAAAGGAGAAGTTTGACACCTCAACAAATCATGCTGCATGAAAGTTTACACCTAGTCTTTATTATCAAGTCCATGATTAAATACCATCTAGAAAACTTAGGGTTGACTGGGCATGTAACAATTAACGTTTACGTTGAGAACTGCGCAGCCTTAATTATTGAGTAAACATGTTCAAACCGTTTGAGCAGAAAATGTGGCTATTATGTGCATTACATTTTCATACCGAGATAGTACGTTTTATTTTTTATTTTTAGGCTCGAGCTTTGAAGTATTATCACATTAAAAAGTGATGAAAACCGCTACTCGTCCATGTTCCTTGAGGCGTGTTCTTTGGAGCTAGATCTGCTGAGTGTTTACTCATACATGACCATTAGTTCAGTTTGTTTTAAAGACGTTTTGAATGGCTTTGACATTATAATAGCTCGTGGTTGTCTGTTTGTTTATTTGTAACGGAAGCGAATATCTGTGTGATTTGTCGCAGAAATGTCGGTGCAACATTGAAAGTTGCTGGCGGCAAAATATCCAGTGAGGATTTTTGTTCATGATCACCAACTGATTTACGCGATTATATCGATAGTGTGGAGACCTTTAACCGACCGAGGCGTCGGATCTCTGCTTGCGAGTGACGGCTTTGACTGCCCGGGGCTGAGAGGCATCTGGGCACCAGTGTTCTCGCTACACGCTAGCTGGTTTTGCACCATTGTAATGTGTACATAATAGTCTGGGGATTTGCATTTATAATAATTCGCATGCCGGTACAGGGAGCAAGGCTGGCACACATCATCAATGCGGGTCCCAGTGCAACCAAGGTAGTTCCACAAATGTATACGTGTACTGCTTGGGAATTCTTGTTACCGCTGCATGTCTAAACTTAAAACACGGACTGTACGTAGAGAGACGGCGTCTGGGGGTTAATTCCGGTGCAAGACAATTGTCATTATCCATTTTAGAATTAAATTGTATTCCATTTTAGAATTAACAAGATTCTCTTCCTGAATCTTTTTTGGGGTCTAAAATTTGCCAGCACTTGAAAATGATAGAAGTAAAATAAGTCCGAAAATGAAAGAGATTATTAATTAACATCTGTGTTGTTTCAATTATAGTTTATACTGGCCAAAAAAAGTCATGCATCCTGACTTGTTTATGCCTTCTTCCCTGGCTGATGCTGTTGACTTTTGTCGTGTTCCCTTAGGTCTGTATGTTTCCTCCCAGCCTCGATTTGAATACAATGATGTGACAGTGGATGGAATCTGGTGGTGGATGAAAAAATAGCTCATGTGGTCGATTTATGATGTTAACATTTCTAGCACCACATAGCGCACATACCATAGTTTTCTAATGAGTTATTTACCAACGAATTCACTCGAAGTATTTTACATTGTGCAAACAGGTATATGTAATTGGAAACGGTCCCCATTTTTTAAAAATAGATTTCCAATGGACAAAGGGGATTTAAGTCCAATCGATTTCTCTTCGAAAGGCAACACTCTTCACAGAAAGTACCATGACTATTATTTCAATGGCTATCATTCTTTCAATTCGCATTTTATGATGTGTGTCATTCAACCAATGCTGGATGTTAAGCACGTTTTAGCTATAAAGTTAAAGCCCTACCAGTGTTTATAACTCTACTGTTTCCAATTATCTTTTTGTTGGTGTTTTTTTTGTGTGTGTGCTTGTGGTTTGGGGTTTTTTGTTTTTCTTTCTTTTTTGACGTTTTCAAATGCAGGTAGGGCCTACACTTAAAAACGCGTGATTATACAATTCTCATGAATAAAAATGGTTTCATTATTTCAAACGGGTTAGGGTTGACAATAATTGGATATACTGCTGATATTGTATTTTGCGTAGTAATTAATTGCAAACTTCCCGAATGATTTACATGGTGGAAGGCTTGGCTTGTGGAGTATTTTATGTGCGGTCAAAAATCAAACTGTACTTTATCCGAGTGTAGTGCGATGTGTAACATTGGCAAGGGTTCTAGAAATGACTTACAACTCTGTGTTGAGTTTGAATTCGATCCAAGCAAGATATCATTTTATAGACTGAATTTAAATCACAAGAAAAATAGTCAAAGAATCAGTTCAGATGTGGGTGCATTGCGCCAAAAGGAAACCGCTATTGCAGTGAATTTTCTATTGACTTTGCTGAAGATCAGAATGGATGTTCACTTTTCAAGTGTTCGTGGTTCTTTTATAGACCATGTCCTTTGTTTGCAAAATGTGATCTTGTACATTGGGCCTATCTGGCAGGCAAGATGCTACACTGGTCAAATGATTGGAAACTTTACAGTTTGTGCATAATTTCCACATCAATTCGAGAGTATTTTTTAAATAACATGTTCAGCTCTACAAGTTTTTAGATGTGCCCCCTTTCCTCATATCAAAAGTTGATAACAAGTCGTACAGTGCAATCCCCATAAAATGCAAGATATTACGCTTTGCTTCCAATCCATTGAGCTGTTATACAAATTGTGCCTGCAGAAAGTTCAGGCTCTGTGACTCTTGTAAACGTTGTGATGTCACATGGTTTATATATTCCAATGGGTTAACTTTAGTGGGTGTAACACGCCTTTGGACCACTTGTTTCTCCTGTTCAAGCACAGAAATGTGCCTGTAAATGTGAAACCAATTGTTAAACTTATCATTGTGTCTGCCAGACTATATGTGACGGTTGGCTGTTCATTACGGAAACAAAGTTTTGTACAAAAATCTTTGAGTTGACAACTGCTGGTTTTCTTCAAAATCAATCCTAATATATGAGTACATACATTAGATTCCATGAGTAGAATTACATCACATGCATATTGATTGAACCCCTTTAGATCATCATTTCGTGATGACTTTAACTTCAGATTAGTATTTAATTTAATAAAACATTTGAATATTCTTGATCTCGAGCATATTAATGATTTCAATGTGTGCAATTCATTGCAAACACCTGTGGTACCTTGACTTTTTTTAATGTAATACATTGAGTGTCTCATGGGCACCAGATTATTGTACCTTCCTGCCTCATGTTGGATTACATTGTTTCAATTCTAATGGAGAGAGGGAGAGCCAAGATTACCCTGTTCAGTGTCATGATGGTTGGCAGAAAAAAATTGGGAAAACCCTAACATTGTCCTTCGTGTAATGAGAAAAACGTTCCTTAAACTTGTTAAATTGCCATTTACAATTAAAAAGAAGCAAAATATTTAATTTAGACAAAAATTAGGACACTCTTGGTGAAGATTTTTGTGAGCTTGTGTATTTCCTACAGTACAACAAAACTCAGTGGCCAGTAAACCCTTCCCGTCATGCATTGGGCTGTTGCTGGTCTGTAATTCAAACCGTCCTTGTTGGCTGACTTCAATGTCCGAAACCATGCTTGCCGGCGAGTACGTTAAACTTCCAAACATCAGCCGCTGATCAAACATTGTGGTTAAAAGTATCTTGGGCGAGCTTGCAGACATCGGTTACATAACCTAATTGCTTAATGTAAATACGCGATCGATCCCAGGTCAAAGTTCAGACTCAAAGGCCTACCACGCCACGTTCATTGTCTGGTTCCTCATACAATGAGGGGACAGACTTTTGTCATCCAAGCCTCGTCAGTTTAGATGCCCTGGGCCCAATTTCATAGAGCTGCTTAAGCACAAAAAGAAGCTAAGCGCAACAAAAAATTGCTTACCAGAATAAGGTTACCAGTCAAAGTACCATGTCACGTGTACAATTTGTGACTGGTATCCTGCTCATTTCTGCTCAGCAGAAAATTGTTAAGCAATATATTGTGCTTAAGCAGCTCTATGAAATTGGGCCCTGAAATTAGTATCTCAAGTAACGGATGGTGACATTTTAAAACTAAAATTGCTTTTTCTTAGAAAACGAAGACTAATCCATGTTTTTAAGTGAACCAGGTCTAAATTTCAAATGAGGAAAAACCAAATAAGTTACCGTCCTTAAAGTAAAATTAATGGTGGGTACAGTGATATTCTGATGCTCAGACTGAGTTTATTGTGTAGTATTTGTTGTCCAGGGCATGTTATTCATATTGACACAACCGTCTGGGTAAAGGACTCGCGTGATAAGCGGCTCTATTAAATACATAAGGGTTGAGTAGTCTGGTACCGTTATGTAGTATAGATACTAAATACACAACACAAAAATAAATGGGTGGATTGACATTATTTGCTTCGTTCTTCAAAAGGGTGTTGACCGCAAACCGTTTTGTTGTAAGTTTATCAGTGTGGAATGACCTTTGAGATATCTTTCGAAATGACTGACCTGACTTGAAATGACTAACTTGTTTTCCCGTGACCTCTGGGATTACAGCTTACCTGACGAAATTATCAATGTTTCCATCCTTTTATGTTGAAAGATTTCAATATTAACCTTGTATAGATATTATTGTTTGCCCATTTACGTAATCGACTCTTCTTTGATAATTTTGTTACACAATCGTTTCGAAATGTAGGCCTAGGTATACTTCTAAACGTAATCAATTTTGAATATAAAGCAATATATTTAAGTGTATTTCCAAATGTATGGTTTGTTCCTATATACAAATTGACCGATTCAAATTTTAAGATAATCGTTCTTTTCAATTTTTTTTCAATAATTTATCTTGGAGAAAAAGGTACCCAAATTCATATTGGGTTTCGAGCAGCATAGTAATCTGTTCATTCTCTGTATTACACTGAGCATTCGCTATAAAAAGCAGCCAATGTAATAATTGCAGAACGTTATTAGGTTAGTTTTGCTTTAGTCGAAATTTGAAGTCAATTTTCCGCGGCTCATTTATCAATATTTAGCGTCCTATTGAAACAGTTTTTGATATTTGGAGGTCATGGGGAATGTAGTAAAAAATACTCGTTCTTTATTGAGTCGCAATATAAAAGTATCATGTTGAACAATGTGTACAACCCACACTGGGTAATAGTCGGTGTGGATAAGGAAACAAATCAAATTTAATGCTTGGCCTAGCTTTACTTTTTGTTTCCATACGGTGGATTTAACTAAAGAGCGAGCCCGCGTCCATTGCAAGTTCTAAATTGGTCTGTCAGAAACTCCCCTACCATAAATGTATATAAACTGCGACCTAACCATGTTATAAACATATTGCATGGGTTATTAGACCGCGGCCATATTTTATTTTGCGTGTGCACAATGGCAACCCCTCCCACTATATAGGCGCTTAAGGCTCAAGCCCTATAAACATCGCGTGTGCATGACTCAGCACCCGTTGCTATCTAATGAAGATAGCACCGAGTTTAGTGTTGACTGTTTGCTGAAAGATTTCAGCGGTGTTGTCAAAGGGAAGAGAATGTATAGCGTGTATACTAGAATTCGCGAGCGTCTTGATGAGATCTTCCACACATTACTCATATTTGCAATTGTTCTTCCCAGCCTCGTTTTGGTGGTGATGTTGTCACTATACGATAGCAAAAAAATAAAATTGGCCCTAGATATGATAAGTCACCTTTTTATAGTTGTCATTTATGTGAACTATATAGTGCAGTTAAACAACTATACCACCGCTTCCCTTACAATGTCCAGTTTGCCATTGATATGTTTTTAAATAGACACAGGCAATGACGTCACTATTGTAGAATATTATTAATTTATTCACTATTTTTCCCTTCTACACGTAAAGAGAGTCCGATCAGACTGGTCTATTGTCTACGCTAAAAGCATGCAAGCGATTCCCGACATCTTACCATGGAGATATAAGAGATAAACCACAATATTGAGACCAACTCTAGCTCTCCTTTGTCCGAGTGAATTTTGTCCATTCCCTAGTGGTCATCCTTGGCTGGCCCTTCATCTGACGTTCATTAAAATTTGTAATAACTGTATTTCATTAAAACAGGGCGCATGCCTCATGAACGGGTGCTGGGCGTGCTGTAAACAATGAAGTATGGCCCTTTTTTTGGGGGGGGGGGAGGTCTTCTCTTTTTTGCTCACGAGCCTCGGCCATAGCGTGCGGGCCGCAGCCGGCCGTGCCGACGCGCCTCGTAGACCACGAACGTACAAGCCGTCGCGTTGTACTTTTTCCCGCCGGTGCCTTTTGTCTAATGCCCGCACTAATTAATATGGCGACAGTTTGATTTTTAGGCACTGTAACATTGTCATGAAAATATAAAATATAAAAAAGAAGAAGAACGTGACACCTTTCTGTTGATCCAACTCAAACAGAAATGTTCCGTTTTTCAGTTGGATGATCAATGACAAGAATGACATATCTGTATTGATGGATGGAGCTTTTCTGTTGATGGCCAATATTAGGAGGTTAGTCGTTGATACAAGACTTCCCATCATGGGATACCACCATCGACGGGTCTTTAGCAGCAAGTGCAATCGCGGCGCCGCCTCGGGGAAAATGTCTGGTGACAAATTATGCTCTTTTTAGCTGGGCCACCTTCTAAAGAGTTTTTCCCGCAACACTGCATCAATAAAACACTGCTAAAATTCGTGAATAATGTAATTAACCAGCCTAACATGTAAATGGGATAGGAGTATCTCATCAGATCCAACGCCTTAGCATTACATCAAATCATTTGCGAGAGTTTTGCACTCAGTGCCGATTTTGCAGTATTCGAATAAAGTGTATACAAATGAGAGAAGACGCATCAGCATTCGGATGTTGACCCTTTCGCACAGAACAGCATCACCATCACTGAAATCTCAGGTTGTTCTCCTTACTTCCCAGGTCCTCCTCTCAGAATGGACTTCAACTTCGAGCAGAGCGAAGTCAAGCCGGAGTTCGACGAGTGCTGCCCGGTGTGCGGAGACAAGGTCTCGGGGTATCACTATGGTCTACTTACGTGCGAGAGTTGCAAAGGGTTCTTCAAGAGAACGGTGCAGAACAAGAAGGTGTATACGTGTATTGAGAACAGGAACTGTCTAATAGATAAGACTCAACGCAAGAGGTGCCCCTACTGCCGGTTCCAGAAATGTCTCAAAGTCGGTATGAAACTGGAAGGTAAGAACCAATCAAGATTTCATATGACCCCTCCCCAAAACCCATTTACAATCGAGGTCCAGGTAGAAAATATTGCTTAGCTACCGTACATTATCAGTTAGCAGCACAACACAGGGGGCCAGTTATTGATACAAATTGACAACATTTTCGGCTGGTAACCGGTTTCTAAAAGCGATAGGTATCATGCTCAGACTGGTCCTCTACCGTACTCAGGGAATCTGACTTGGGTCAAATCTTGACCACGGTGGCTTTAAATGTTGTTTTTTTTCTCTTATTAACTTTCTCGATCGACTACCGAAAGAAACGTGACGTCTCTTTCGATGGCTCAGTCATAGTCTGGTTTCGTCAACGTCACTTTCCAACACCCCCATTCACTTACAAACTAACACACACACATCTAAGCATCGCAACCAGACTTGTCAATTTTTTAATAAATCAAGTCGGGACCGCTGAAAAAACAAACACGATTGACAAACAAACCATGAGGGAGGAAGGAATAAATATCTCGAGCCGTCGAGCTTTGGGTTTTTCTTCAGTGATTGAATAAAAATTGATCATGACCGTGTTAAACCGGAATTGAGGCGTCAGTTGCCAGTGCGGGGAGTACCGCGCAAGTTTTTCCCCGGTTTTTTCCCCCTCTTTTTCCCCCTTGCGTCAGGCCGATTTGTATAAAACAGCGCACTCGTGCTGTGTGCGTATAACATGTAGGCCTACAGCCTGATAGCAGAAACCAGCAGGAATTAAATTTGGTCTTTGAACATTAATATTGAGCTCATATCTTGTTAAATTCTGCTAAGCAAGAAGTATTTTGGCAAAGCTCATTACTTTAAAAAAACCATTTTTAAAACGTAGTTTAATAATCCTTAAACGCGTTTTAAATTATTTGTTTCGTTATTCAAAAACAATTTTGCATTGTACACATTACAGTTATCACACAATGATAATTGTCATGCTCTGGTTTCGAAAGCGAAATTAAAGGAACAAATTTGAAGCTTTGCTTCACGAAAAGGCATGAACGGACTTGAAGTTTTTCACATCTTCTTCCCTATATAGATTCTTTGTGAAGTGAGTGCAAGTAACCAAGTGAAAAACAAAACCACGATAGGAAGATTTTTGCAAGGCTTAATTGACAAATAACTGAAATTATTGAAGAACTAAATTTCAGAATCAAGTTCTCAAACCAGTTTGAAAGTAAGAAAAGGGGCGTTTCCTTTAACCCCCCTTTTTCTTTTAGTGGTGACATCGTAGTCACGTGGCATTTTACAAAAGAAGCTGTCTCCAAATGGTTTGCAACTTCTAATTTAAGCTCTTTTTTAATACTTTTAGTCCATCCTCGGAGATATTGATTCATCCTCGAAAAAGATTCTCGAGATGAGACGGAACAATTTTACTACCCAGCCTCGATTTTAGTCACGTAGATATAGAAGAACAAAAACAAGAGAAAATCCATTTTGTAACTCGCCAATATACAACGCATTACCCATCATTTAACCAACGTTGGCCTTTTCAGTTTCCTCTCCAAGAGAAAAAAAAATAAGCCTTTTTTATTTTTGGAAAGAAGAGATTGGTTTGGAAAAACCGGATGGATTGTCATAGTTTGTCTGACATAATTACGGAGTGGTCGACAAAGCTCTGACCATGCCCAAGGACGCAATGGTGCCACTAGTCCGGGGGGACGAGACCGAGTCTAGCCTCGTCCCCAAGGACCGCCTCTTTCTCGCAAGAGAAAAAAAAAACGTTACGGAAATGAGGACGAGGTTGAGATACGTCCCGTTTCAAACGCTTTTTATTGTTTTGCAGTCGAAATTCCTTTAAGCAATTTTACAATATGTATACATTGAAAAACTTCCTTTCGATAAAAACCAAAAACAATATCTATGGCACTTTAAGGATACGTTTTAAATTATTGAGATAATTTGCAGACCGTCTTTGATTGCTTTTATGAATTATTCTGGATCATTATCGGGGATTTTGTTATTTAATTCCTACAGCTGTGAGACCAGACAGAATGCGAGGTGGACGAAACAAATTCGGGCCGATGTATAAGCGAGATCGGGCCCTCAAACAACAGCAGAGAAATCGCATCATCGCCAGCAGCCGCGCCGTCTCAGCACCGGGAAATCCCGACATTTCCATGGCGATCAAGAACATCCAAGCGGCGGCGTCGAAGAGCACACCGCTATACCCCCCGGCCGCCGTCGTCATCCGAGATCCCATGATGGGCAAGCAAGGAGGACCCATCATGAACATCCCCCAACCAACGTCGCTGTCTCACAATGGGTACGCCAACCATCATCAGATGCAACCTCTCAACTACACAACGTCCGCAATGTCCCATCAGCTACCGACGTCGAGTCCACCGCCTCCATCCTCCAGCACCAGCCCTCTCCTACACTCCGTCAAGATGGAGCCGGATCAAACGCCCAAGCTCATCCAGGAGTTGTTACGGAGCGAGCCGGACCACTCGCAGCTACAGGCCAAAGTTGCAGCGTATCTCCAGAGCCAGATGAGCCTGACAGCACCCGGTGATTTCTTCAGTATGATTTGCAAGCTAGCTGACCAGACGCTGTTCTCGTTCGTAGACTGGGCACGGAATAGTTTATACTTCAAAGAACTTAAGGTAAGTCATCCTCAAACCAACTGTTCATCAAGTTTGAATAAAATATTTGTGAAAACGTTTCCTCAAGGTTTAAATAATTTTATGAAGTTGTCTTCAGTGTTCAAAGACCAATAATTGTGGAATGGCCAAAAATTAATTTTCCCGGGTCAAAGGCGATTACCAGAGTTATATTAGAATCACGTTGGTTTCTGCCAGTCACTCCTTCCACGTTGAAGAGCCAACATACAACACCGAAGAGACATTTCCAATCTCCTTCAAATCAAACTTCCGTGGTGGAAAAGTTGAACTCTTCTTACATTCCGTTACTCGTGTTACATTCCGTTACTCTTGTTACATTCCGTTATTCTTGTTGCGACAGATATGCTGTTGTTTCTTATATACTAGGAGTTTTTAACCGATTTTAAACTTAATCGTCAACAAATAGTTGGATTTGGTTTCGTGACTGATGACGTTATCATGACCTCAGAGTGTGTTACAGTCGATTTTAATAAATTGAGAGTTTGCATTTCCAAAGGGGGTAAAAAGAAACTAGATTTTTGTTTTTTTAATTGACATAATTCTACTTAATGTTTCAAACGACCGTTGTATTAAAAAAAATCCTCATTCCAAAAAATAACTCCTGCACTCTCATATACAGTTGTATTTTTCTTGTCTAGGAAAAAGTCTTACAAGTCAAAGAATACGAACATACTTTCTACTGACAAAAAAAACAAACAGAACCAGTGGCACTGCACAGACCGCCCCCAACTCGCTAAATTAACACTTTATGCATAGTAACTATTACCTCACCTAAATATAGTTTTTAAAAAATACATAAAGCATGCCATATTGTGTCATTAAAACATATGCATATTTTCCGCTGTGTTTATTAGTGTGTGGACATAACGAATATCCAATTGTATGCATGAAATCATAATAATTCGTGGTAAACCTTACGTGTTGTAATCAGTGGTTAGGACTACACAACTGTTTCGAGCCAGCGAGTCGCCAGAAAGACTGTCACCCGGGTAGATACTCTAAAATCCCCGGTACAATGAGAAGATGTCGCGACGCTGGCGAGGCGTCCGGACGAAAATTACATTCTCTCTCTCAAAAAAAATGGCCGGATCACTCACGCCTGGCTTCACCGTGGTTTCTTCACTCTACACCGCGGCTGGTCGGTGCACAGACGCCGGGTGTGCATCATAGATATACTCGGTCATTTTTTTTTCGAGCTGGCGGCGTATATAGCGGGGGAAATATTTGCCGTAATTCTTGGGTGTAATTGAGGTAGCGAGGAGGATGCATGGGAACGGCCAGTCGCAAACGAGAAATCGATGCTATTATCCACCGTTAAAATGACAGCGCAATCACTGACTTTTTACTCGGAATTTTTCTCCAATATCTCTCTGTGTGCTAGATACATTTCTTTTAAACATGCTTTTCTATAGTTTGGAAAAGAAAACAAAATAGACCCAATTGTAATCTTCTGCCAGGGCATGCCTTCAAATGAAACACAAATTTTCGAATAAACCATTTTAATAACCATTTTTGAAACAACTAAATAAATATAGTGTTTCAAAACTTAAATTTTCAATTCCGACATGTTGTTATCAACTTGCTGTCCAATTAGAAATGGTGCTAACGCTGGGCCATGAAACACTTTCATGCCTAATTTTAATACCATTGAAACACATTCTCCTGAAGACAAGCAGAGTATACTGTTCGAAACGTCGAGACCCTTTTTGCAGAGCCAAAACTCCCCCCAATAGAGATTTACACAAGGACAAGGTTGTACCTGCGTGTTTACTAGTAATTACTTCTTATTGAAACAGAAATTAAAACTTCACACGTTCATGCGAGCACTTTTAGCTCACTTCTACATTTTATTTCCTCGTAAGTTGGACAGAGCTTTATTAATAACATTATTTTAATGCTTTCTGTTGAAAATGATCCTTTTGACAATTGTATCTGTGTCAACGTTTAGAACAGACCATTGAGTTTGTTTTATTTAAATCGCTTTATCTACTTTCATCGCCCACTTAAGCCCCCCTTTCCTGCCTCCTAAAGTTTCCCAAAATCTGCCAATCCGTGCATTACCGGTACAACAACAACAAAAATGGAATGAAAAAAATGTCTTTTGTTAAAAACGACTTGAGCTCTTTGCAGTCTGCTCGTTTATTATTTTCCACATCATGTTTTTAAAATTGATATTCTTAATTCCAGCATCTGACTATTAGCACTGCAATCACTAATTTATAACAAACAGATGTTACCCTTACCCTGGCCATTTAAACCCCTGTAGTTCTCTACCGTCATTATGTGAGATTTTTTTACAGAGTAAATAATGCAAGAGAGGCCCGCGTTCACTATCTCTTGCCACTCTGTATTTCTGCAGCCAAGCAGACAATATAAGAAGAGCCCATTGTTCCCTTCAGACCGTCTGGACAGTAGCTCCCACTTTTGTCCAATGACTTTTTGGTCCAGCGAGCATTGTTTGCGCATGGTCTGATCGCAGTGACGCTCTTTCCCCTGTCGTCCAAATGTTGGTTCAGACCATTTTTTGTTGTTGGTGTATGTGTGTAAAAAAAACCAGCGCGTAAGTTGTTGTTAGTTCTAACCTTATTTTCGTGTTGACTTTTTCCTTAAACCTTCTCGTATCGGATACAGTTTCATCATACATTATCGGATCGGCGTATGTTGTACAAACTATGAACACTATTTAAGTATCGCCAGAACTTATTTGCTTCTTAGCGAGTGAAAGGGTTTTGTGTCTGAGAACAATAGTTATCACAGTTGAAAGACTCTTGTGATATCTTACACTGTGTGTGGGTTATTCCTACAGGTTGTCCCAAGATACAATAGCTAGTGCCGATGCTTTTTTCAGCAACTACAACATTATGCCAAAGGGGATTTTGGTTTTATTCATGTTTGATTTGAGTTGAGGGACCGTTCTTGGAAATAAAAGTAACCGGCTTTGTTATAGATTGAATGCAGCCATCTCTGTCTTCATGTCATCGTTACATTAATTGCTATGTGATAGCCACACGTCGGCTGCAGCTGTCAGTTTCAATAGCAACGCTGCTATTAAGGCGTTGTTTCTTAAGTCACATGGACATATTTGACAGAAGACTGAGCAAATCATACTCAAATACTTTCACAATGATATTCAAGTTTTTTTTTTTATAGAAATGTACAACATTTGTAATTGTCAAAGACCAGTATCCACACTCGATGTGACCCAACATATACATGAAATAACAAACCTGTGAAAGTTAAAGCTAAATCGGTCTTCGGAGTCATGAGAAAATAGTGAAAACCCCCATTATATATTTTCACTGTTTTCAAACATCGGATTTTATCACCAGTGATAAAGACTAATTTTGTTACTCATTTCCTAAAAACTATAAGCCATTTTGAGATATGGTGGACATAATACTATGACACTATTAGTATTAGGTTTGGGTAAATTTGTCCGTATACACCCAAACCAAACCAAACGGTTCACTCCTATATATCTCAACAAGGTTAATAGCATTCCAAGAGAAGTTTTCCACCTTTATAGCATGTTAGTTATGTGCAAATCTGATGTGAACATGTATAGTTTCAACCTTACCAATGTTGTACACACCCTTTCAAACAATGACAATGTTGACAGTGGGGCTAAAAGAATCTGTTTGTTCATTTCTTGCCTCCACCCACAGGTTGAAGATCAGATGAAACTACTCCAGAATGCGTGGAGCCAGCTTCTCGTCTTCGACCATCTCTACCGACAGGCCCATCATCACGGCGAGGGCATCCTACTCATCACAGGTCAGACGATAGAGTCCGCCATGTTGCCCATCGGCCTCGCTGCCATGGGAATGGCCGACATCTCAGATCAGATGGTCCGGATCGTAGCGCGCATGCGCGACCTCAAGATCGACCACAAGGAGTACGTGTGTCTGAAGTTCCTCATCCTTCTCAACCCTGGTAAGACATTTTTATTTAATACTTCACTCAAGTGATAAGAAGAGGTGTGGATTTCAAAATGACTGTTAATTAAATATGGTATGATTTTTGTATCCAACATGTAAATTGATTATGATTAGCATATTCATGAGAAGACCGATGTGTTTTATATGTCAGACATGATTTGCAATTCACCCTTGTCATCAAATTGACTGTTAATGTTTAAGTATCGATACTGACCCGATATTTGTCTATTTTCACATTTACACATGAGTTATCTTCACCCCAACATTGCAACCAAAGTGTTGAGCGTTCACACCGAAAAACTGTTCACCCCACGGGTCTGCACTGACACCATGCACGGCAACTCTGTAATTAACTCCTCAATGAATATCACATACTAATTGTATCATTAAGAATTCTCTCGCCGGTACTGCAAAGATTACAAAAGTTTACAAAGGAATTACAAAGGAATTTTACAAAGGAATACAAAAGTTAATTCATTTTTTTCCCCCTGTGGTGAGTAAACTAAAGGATGAATCGCACAAACAAATCAAATTTCAATTTTTTTACGACGATGCAATCGAGCCATGCCCGATACTATTGTCCACGCCTGCAGTAATTTGGTGTTGTAGAATTATTGCCCTCTGCAATTTATATGTATCCCCCATCTTATCGTTGATCTCTTTGGAATTGCACTACAGTCTGGCAACGGACTCGTTTTATATCTCCGGCAGTGTGTAGACAATGAATAATGGCACGGCCGAGGACACATTAAATTGACCCCTCGATTACAGGCCCCTCGAATTGGCGAAGCAATCGGTGCCGTACTGCTAATCTGGTGACGTCACTTTCTTAATAATTTTGGGAGGACAATGAATATTTTGCACCCGGGCGAGGTCACGCTAAATTGACCTGAACCATAGAGAGAGAAACAGTTGTCCGACTAATCGGGGCGCGTCATTTATTCATATTTTTCCTGCGCAATGATGGGATGATGTAAATGGAGCCGCAAGGACACCGTCGTCTATAGATTGGATGTTATCATTGTGCCAAGCCTCCACCAAATGGGGGCCCGATTTGATTACAGAAACAAAGGGATCCTTTCCTATTAATTGGGAGGTTCTTATTTCTAGTCTGAAATCAACTCGAAGATGCACCCGTGTCAATCTCTTTCACCCAAACCGCTAGAGAAGAAAAGAACAAAACTTGTCGTGGTGACAAAGCGTGGTTTGTTCAAAAAATAATAATCAAAACCAAAATAAAAATGTATGGACGCAGCAGTAGATTTGTTTGTATAAATTATGTGCTTTTCCAAATGATTATTCCCCGTGTCGACATTTGTACGCACTTGATTATGTCGGGGAGAAAGGAGAAAGCCACTTGTCCTCATCTCGCGATAAAAGCCGTTGCTGTCATTCAATGTGCAATATAAACCAGTGATCCAAGCGCCGGCTACGACTCTCTCCCCGTACGCCGTTGATTCACTCAATTTCACCGCGTGACCTTGGCTGGGCATCGCCGCCTACCGTACACGGGGAGAATTTCCCCAAGGCCCCCGGGGACCCACCGAATTGATAAAAAAAAAACCTTAAAGGGGGACTAGTATCGCTCGGACCCGTTAGATTCCCATGGGGAACCGTGCCATCATCATCACCGGCATCAAATTAGTATCTTGTCTGGCGATCTGCGATGGATAATGTGCAAACGCCAGCCACATCACACGCCGTGGCACTGCGTTGCTATAGTCGTAGTAAAGGAGGAAAATTTTTGAACCACACCGTGTGGGTGCAGATAGAGGTTGAGATAGGAGGCGCGTCTCTGTGAGACTCGTCCTCATCAGCTTTCCCTCCACCGATTTCTAGCCCCCCTTCTGCCTCCGATCCCCACTGGTCTTAATCACATTCATGACAGTCATAATACAGAGTGCCAAGGTCGCAAGGCATTTTCCCACTTCTTGTGCAGGCCTAATTACTCAGTGAGGTGTACGCGCGAAATAGCCTATATAGATGAATCATGCATTACGCGGCGTCGACTCGCTGATAATTCGCCGACTGTTCGACGCATACACGACCCTAGAAAACACTGGCTGGAAAAAAATGTAAAAAAAAAAAAAAAATCAGATTTGTGGTGCAATTTGTTTTAGATGTTACTATATTATTGGGATGACTTTTAGATAATTCTCGAGTGCTTGGGAGGGCCGTAGCTTTTCCATACATGTATGAACATTTTCTTTGATGGCTGCTTATTTATCCCGAGTTAGTTTATTTGCTCAGTGACGAGTTGACAACGCACATTGACTGAACGTATTGAGATTGAACCTCCATGTTGAATTTCTCAATTTTTTGTAGTACTGTTTTCATGTGTGGACGATTTGAAACTGGCCGCACGAAATCAAACACACAACCAAACACCAACCAGCGAAAAATAAAATAAAATCCATTTAGTTTGCAATAAATATTGCTTCAATGTTGTAAGTTTATTTGTTATTTATGATTTTTGTTTAATTGAGGGGATGTTCGTTTAAAACAAAAAGAAATTTCAGGACCTTTCAAATTTAGAAGCAAGTTTCCTGAGTTCTCACCAAAAAATACACATAGGCAAGCAAGTAACTAAAGACAAATCTATGAGGAAAATCCGGTGTTGATCGAATCCCATCACAAAATCTACAACCTTAAAAACGTGTTTAAAAATATAGTGAAGGGAAAATCAAATCGCCGAGATATACCTTGGGATTTGTTTGCACTGTCGTGTTCACTGATCGGTTAAACTGACCGTGATGCCACGGCAAACAATTTGCATATATTTTTGACGGATTTTTCCATAGTAAGGGAATTATGATGTCACAAACATAATGCACAGCCGTTGCAGTGGGCAGGTTCCCATTTTAATAACGTAATCCCGCGTGAGTTGAAATCACGCGCGATCCCCAAACCGTCAAAATAATGTAAAAAATAAAATCGGTTTTATTTTATGCACACCGAATTCGCCGTTCGAGAAAAACAACGGTGAACGTAAAATGTTTGTAACTGACAACAAACAAAAGGTTGTTTTTTTGTATTGTGTGTGCGGGAAATAATTTGAAGTCGGAAATATCAAGAATAACTTCAAGTGTATATTTTCACCAAGGTCTTTGTGGATTTTCGTAGAAATAGAATGATCAAAATACCCGTGTATTAAAACATGGCAGGAGTAAATAATAGCACCTTCCTACATATTTTTTTCCGGAGGTTTGTTTCTCCTCTTCTGTTCAAATCTCAAATTGTTTGACTTCCTTGGAAAAAAAGGTTGGAACCGAAGGTGTTTAAAAGGCCTATAATATATGCTCTTTATGGCAATTGCCGTACGTTCGCAAAGAGCACAATGGACGTGTGGGATTTTCCGCGATCGCAGCGAAATTGTAGATGAGACAAAAACAAAACAACTCAGTGAGTTTCCCCCTGTGGTAATGAACAAGCTTTTCTGTTACTAATTGCATGGTAATTTGGTGGCATAGGTATACTAAACAAAACTTGTTTTATTTTTATTTACCGTCACATCTTTAGATGTAAATACACTCCAAGACAAACACGTCATCGACAACTGTCAGGACCAAATCACTGCAGCGCTTATGGACTACACACTGGCCAACTATCAAGGTATCAACGACAAGTTCGGGTTGATGCTACGGCTGTTGCCTGAGATTCGGCAGGTGAGCCAGAGAGGAGAGCAGTACCTCTACAGCAGGCACATGGAGGGCGAAGTCCCTTACAACAGTTTATTGATGGAGATGCTTCACAGTAAGCGAAAGTGAACACGAAACAGCCGTTTGTTACACCTGGCGGTCATCAAAATCACTGGGACACAAAAATCGCAGACTCTCTTTTTTTTCTTTTTTCTTTTTGTATGTTTTTGAAGATTGCTCAAACCTCAGGAGATGCGAGAATGTTATGTATGACGGCTGTTTTATGAATCACTTTCACAGAGAGTGGACTATGGGCCAAAATGCATTGACGGACATTGATGTCGAATCGGTAAGAAAAGAAAAAGATGGGTGCATTTTTGGAAACGCGGTACCGATCATGAGGAAAGTATGGACAAGACATCTGCTCCGGTTGGAATTCCTTTAACACCTACAACAGCTGGTTAGACAAAACAATCAATTGTAAAACTGTTTGTAAACCGTTTCAAAAGCTCGGTAAACCGTTTTGTTTAACCGTGCTATACCGGCGGCTAGTTGGATCCAACCGCGTCTGCAGTTAGCTACAAAGGCACTGCACGAGGAACGTATAATATGCATGGCCTGAGCGCGGACCTACCGTCTACTGAGCAGACCAGAGGGCTTCACCTACAGCGGTTTTACCGCCACTGCGGACTTAACTCAGTGGTTGGTCTTACCGACCAGTTTGGCTGATCTGAGTTATGTGTGATTCACAAGACCGTATTATGACGTGTGGATATACGTAGCAAGCCTACGTAGAATTGGGGAACAGTGGAAGATGACAAAGTAACGACTTGTAAGGGAGTCTATACATCGGTGCTTGCCAACATCTGCCACGAGAAAAGGTGGCGACAATGTTAATTTCCGGGTACACCTTGTTGATGATGAACGGAAAAGAAATAAGAACGATTGGGTTTTTAAGGGGGTACCGTGTAAACTACTTGCAAAGTGCATAGTCCTCAGTGGTATAAAATGTGTATTAGGTAAGATTTTAACATTAAGTATTGTATTGATAAGTCAGTAAAACCGCGCAAAGCGCGGAAAAAGAACAGAGTAAACAGGATACTCTAAAAACCAAAGATAAAACCAAAGGTTTTCCCGCACATCTTTCCTCCTACATGCATGATCCCCGAACTCTTTTTTTTTGCTTATAAAGCTTACATATTTGAAAAATCTGAGTGGAGATGAACCTTTTAGAAGGAAACAATTTGAAGTAGTTGATACTTACAGTTGATTCTATGGACAGAAAAACCCTCGAAAAGTGTCATTAAAATAGATACTTTCGACGCGGAAATGACTTAAAAGTTCGTTTCCGTGCCAGGATGAACTGAAAGGCAAAACAAGTGGGTAAACTAATTTGTATAGTACTACCGTTCATAGCGTAAGTATAATGTAAAAAAAATATAATTATTATATTCGTAGATTGGTTTTATTTTAGGTTTGTCTAAAAAACTATTCTCGGTCAAATTGGGAAATATTTTTCGAAAAAAAAATCTTCATTGTATTGAGGTTTCATTTTTCTTTTTTTCTGCTTACTTTGTCATGAGGACACGGAAAGAAAAATGTATGACAGAAATTGTGAATAACAATATACTTAACACAGCCAATTAAAAAAAATACACAATTTGAATGAGATACAAAAACAAGAAACATGTAGAGACGTAGTGAAAAAGTTGATCTCGTCAGTCTGCTAGTTGTTCGGTCGTTAGGTCTCCATTTTGTATTCCTAACCTCAACAATCGGTCAATATTATTTGTGTCTTTAAACGGATATCTCAAAATGGTGGTCATGAGTCTACAAATTCATACAGTTGTAGTAAAAGCATGCTCGCAGAAATCTGCTTCTGATAAACTTTTACGTCATCCATGTTTCCCTGCTCCTAAAGTTGTTTTAATAACAAACAAAAAATATCAAATTCTTCATCGTGTCCGATTAGAAGTAGTTGTGCTTCGATTTTTTACTTTAATGTTGTGTATTAAGTTGTCCGTGTAGCCTCAACATTATTTTTGCTTTACCCGTCAAAACTGTTGGTGTGCAATATTCATGCCACGTCCAACGTTGTGTAGATATTGGTCACACCAAATGTATAACATAAGTACCTGCGAATTGTACATTTAAAAGGGGGAAGATAGTAAATCGCATCGGCTCCCTCCCCCCGTTGCTGACAACCAATTTCACAACGTGTGACGTGTGTGATGAGATAATACTCATTTCATGCACCCGTGTGTGTGATGAGATAATACTAATATTCATTTCATGCACCCGTTTACATCAGAAACATAATTTTGTAATGAATTTCCATTCGGCATTGAACCCAACAATATTGTTTCCGATCAAAAATAAAATTAGAGCGGTATTTATATGAAATACTGAATGTCTGTTTCAGATGGTACGCTTGATTTAAGCTTTTAATTCGGCCAGTTTCCATCTTGGTCCGAGCCCCTGACTTGAAGCATGAGAAATTCCGTGCGAACTGGGTCTAAATCTCCTGTCTATACATGTACCTGGTTATTATTTGATCTGATCAAACGGTGCAAAGGTTATGCATCGATCACTAAGTTGCGAACTTAACAAAGATTCATGGACGAT
Organism: Plazaster borealis; assembly: GCA_021014325.1. NCBI lineage: Eukaryota > Metazoa > Echinodermata > Asteroidea > Forcipulatida > Labidiasteridae > Plazaster > Plazaster borealis. The sequence continues at coordinate 8,114,442 of CM037456.1, read as the reverse complement.
TGTAATTGTTTAGATGAAATAATATAAATTTTAAACAAACGGGGATAACAAAAGTCGCCATTACTCCTGTATTTTAAGATGTTATTGTAGTTTAAGTCCATATTGTTCTGTCAGTGTACTAGCGTAAGTATTGTCTATATGTGTGTGTGTCAACTTTGAATTTTATTGCGAACAGAATTATATTTTTTACTGCACACGTCATTTCTTTATTTTTCTTTGCGTATATTTCTCCACACCGACTCTTGTCACATAACTACACCACAGCATTTTAAGTTTTCATTCTGGGGAAACAAGGAGGTAACAAACTGTGGGGGAAAACCCAAATTTGGAGACTAAGTTATTTCAAATTAATGTTTAATTATGAGCTACACCCCTTCCAATGTGAAACCAGAAGAAAGGATTCCAAAGTACCACATTATTTCCTTTCGAGTCATTATTAGGCCGTATCCGAATTGGCGGTTACGGCTACGGCTACATCTGTTGCTAAGGGTGTTGCTAAGGACGTGCTATACTTCAACGCATGATGACGCGGCGATCTAGCCGTAGCCGTAGCCGTAGCCGTAACTGCAAATTTGGACACGGCCTTATGCATAATACAGCGGCCCTTTCTCTGGGCATCTTAATTTCACTGGTAGCCTAGGGTTCAACCCATGTATGTCGATGATGCACGGGATACCAGTGTTTGTACTGACTAATGCATTTATTATTCAACCTCGTTTCATGGTGGTCGACCCCGGTACTTCATTACTTGTTTGAGCAAGACAGATTGTGTGGACATTTACCATTAGATGTGATTTTTTTGTATCGCTTCCCTGAATAATAATACTGATGTTAAATAAAGCTCAAAAACCCATGAGCAATAGACCATAATGACCTGTGATATCACATGTTTGCAAAAAGAGCCACAGAGCACAGGCTTCCTACAGGCACGATTTGTACACAGCTAACGGAAGAAAACATAAAATCTTATATTTTATGGAGATTGCACTGTCTGATTTTTGTCAACTTTTGATATGAAGAAAGAGGGCACATCCCAAAGTTTGTCAAGCTGTTATTTTCATAGCTTTTGAAATTATGCGCTAATTATGATACAAAATGTTAAAAAATTCCCATATGGTCAGTGTAGTTTCTTGCCTGGCAGAAGTGCCCTGGAATATACAAGGTCCTTCTTTTTGTAAACAAAGGTTAAATTGTCTAGGCTATATATACCTTTCTTTTGCAACGTCACAGCCGCGAGTGTTGTTATCCTTGGTAAGAGGTGGACTTCACTACAAACAAATAATTATAATAATTTATCATTTTGATACAAATGCTATCAAACTACCCATATGTTCTTCATATTAAAAAAGAAAGAGGTTCAAATGTTGTATTAAAACGGTCAAATTTGTGCCAACCCAGATAAATTTTGTAATACTCGAGGCGACCCGAACAAAATGGTGGTGGTCAGTGTTTAGAAAAGAAAGGTCTATATTTTTAACTCGGTCTTTCCGGACCACGCCATGGATGTATTTTGGGGAAAACCCAAAATGACCGTGTTTTTATAATAAATAATTTGTTGTCACTTTGTTCAGTGAAATATGAAATATTTCACCCATGCGAATTGTTTATAAAAATTAATAGACACCTTATCAAATTAAACGTCAGAGTTTTTATTATTATTAACGAAAGAACCATACACAAACTTTGCGTTACATAACAAAACACATTTCTGACACTTATTTCGTGAAGTATATTTGTTAAATGTTTCTTTTTCGTTCCAAGCCAGGAAATTTTTGATTTTCTCTTTTTAGTTTAAAACAAAAACCAGACAGAGGTTGAATAACTATCAATTGCTATAAATCTTTCGTTAGTCGAAACCCTTGCCTTAACCAAAACGAAGGGAAAAAAGTAGTTTGTGTGTAGTCTTCGGCCCAACTTTTAACCATCGTAGAAAACACCACTTCTCGCTTTGTATGCACCTATGTAGCCTGGATTCTTAACTTTGTCAAACTGATCTGTAAAATTGTAACAACACTGGATTCCAGGCTACTTGTTTTAAACAGGGTTTTAATTTTAATGGAGGCTGAAGATTTCTTAATTTATATATAAAATATATATGTACGTTCGTTATGTATATGCAAAAAAAAAAAAAAAAATGGAACGGAAAAGGTGCGTTGAACAGCGCCTGGAAACATAATTATTTTTGCCACCCATTGCACGCCGTGACAATTTCTCAAATTACTAATACATGGTTTTGATTGTCTTTAAATTAATCAGAAACAACTCTTTATCAATGTGAAGAAAAAAATTGTAAGTATTATTGAAAGAAAAAACTTTTACCATTGTAAGATAAGAATAAAACAACCTTGTATGATGTTTGTCTAAATTCCTGTCTTTTCGGAGAGTGTTTTATTTGTCTGAATCGTCAAAATGTTTAAAGGAAAGGTCTAGCTACGTTGGTAATCACTCTTAAAATTAGTGGCAATAAAAACTTCGTTAGAAGTACAGTACTTTCGATAATATTATTAAGCATTTTTAGAAACATTTCACTTCGAAGTAATGTGGTTATGGGAAAAGATATCGGTTTTTATCCCCTAAAAGTTGAATCTAAAAAACGTTCAGTAACGTTTCTCAGATTGTGTATTCCAATTACGGATTATTCTTCCTGCGTGGTCATATTCGCTCCGGATTTTCGGCGATAACACAAAAACACGTTTGGTAGTTGGAACCCTTTGTTTGTTTCAATCATATATAGTTGTAGATATATACCATAAAACTAACCTGTTAAAATTTCATTTCAAAAGGTGGTAGCGTATTTGAGATATTGCCGAAAATCTGGAGCGATTTTGTCCACGCAGGAAAAATAATCTGCAATTGGAATACACAATCTGAGAAACGTTACTGCAGTAACGCTTCTCAGATTCAATGTTTTGGGGATAAAAAGTGATATCCTTTTCCATAACAGCAGTACTTCTAAGTGAAAAGTTTCTCAAAATGCATTATGCTATCTAAAGCTGCTGTACTTCTGTACTTCCGAGTAAGTGTTTTTATTGCCATTTATTTTCAGAGTCATTTACCAAAACAGACCCTTTAAGCATGTTTTTAGCACCTCATGTACAAACAAATTCTCTTACCCGTAATACACATATATTGCCGACAATCTTGAGCGGTTATGTCCACGCAGGAAGAATAATCTGCATTGGAATACACACTCTTAGAAGCGTTACTCTCATATTCAAATGTTTTTGGGGATAAAAAGTGATTTAATTTGTCCATAACTGCAGTATTCGAAATGAAAAGTTTCTCAAAATGCATTATCCAAAGCTGCTGTACTTCTTACCAAGTAAGTTTTTATTGCCATTAATTATCAGAGTCATTACCAAACGTGTACGATGCCTTTAAATCACTCTTTCCCCCAAAAACCCCCACAAATAAAATAAATAAATAAATAAACAAATAAATAAAATAAAAACCTGCACTACGCTTTTAACATGCACACATTTGGTTTTATTTTTGGGTTTATTTAACTACAATAACAACATCACTTTGAAAACCAAATGAAGCAATGAGTAATTGTTCATCTTTAAAGGGTGTGCATAAACGCGCCTAAAAGAGCTCTCCTTTCCCAGTATTTGACACAGTTTGACTTCTCACTCCCATTTTACTATTGCTTAGTTGTCAGCAAACGCTTTTTTATTATTACTTGATTTCTTATTATTTTTGTTATTATTGGTATTATTATTGTTGTGCAATTATTATTCTCATAATTGTTGTCTTCATCATGTCAGTCTTGTTCTAGTTGTCTGTCCGTCCGTTCTTGTCCCCGTTTATTGTCTGTCCCCAGGCATCCCTACATAAGCCTCGGCTTCCAGATGATGCCTCCATACTCTATTTATTTATTTTACTCTGCCTCATTAAATAGCTTTGTTTATTGGTTATTCCTTTATAAAAAGGTTGTGTGTACTCTGTTTTCATGAAGTATGGAAATAAATATAAGTTTGAATGAATAACATTGGTAAGAGTGAAAATATCAATGTTCACAGATCTGCACATAACTTACATGGTATAAAGATGGTCATGGTATAAGGAAACTTTCCTTGAAATATTTTTGCTTGAAATGCAATAGTTTTTGAGAAATGAGTAAAACAATTGGTTTTGATCTTGCAAGTCTAAAACTCGACTTTTTTCTCGTGACTCCAATAACCGATTGAGCGTAAACTTTCACAGGTTTGTTTTATGTATACGTTGGGTCACATCAAGTGTGGATACGTCTTTGACAATTACTAATGTGACGCATGTGCTTCTAGTGTATTTACACATAAGTGATCTTAGCACGAGGAGATCCGATCTGCAGAGAAGAGGGCGGTTTTTAAGGGACGGGTTGGAGGCTGGTCAGTGTGGCACCCACTAAGGGGGAAGCTCAGGGTGGAAGCTCAGGGGGGCTCGAGCCGTCTCCAACGCAACGGCCAACCGACAAGTTTCGTTATGTTTTTAATTTCATTTGTTATAGAGAGATGATTATCAATAGACATGTATTGGATAAAATATAGTTACCTAAAGAGGCGTTCAGGGCATTGGAGGGGGAAGTTGGCACACTCGACCACCTGCCCTTCTTTGTATTTTACAAGACCCCCTCCCACACACATTCAATTTTGGACATCCTTGTGGAGACTTTTTTTGTTCTTTCCTTTGTCCATGTAGGTAAGAACCTCCCAGAAACTTTGTACACAAAATTCCTTGTGGAGCACCCAAGCCTTTAGAATTCCCCTTTGGAGACCTTTTGTGTTCCCTTTTCTGTTTTGTTCTCGGTCTCCATTGGGTAGTGAATATGAATTCACACACACGCAGCTCTTCTGTGCTGCAGTCTCTCTGTAGACATTCCTTTGTTCTCTAAAGGAAAATCCTATTCTGCAACACTGTAAAAAACACTGTGTGGACGTGTGTAAGTCCACATAGTGTTTCAAGTCCCCACATTATCTGGCCATTTTTTCTCACGTCCACACTTCATGCAGCGTTAAAACACACCCACCGGCCAATGAGGCACAAACCAACTTCACAGCGCCCTCCAAAGAGATCTTCTGGAGTCGAGGTTCCATGTTCACTCCAGTCTGCAAAAACTCGTCCTCGTGCAATTTTTGCAAAAGTTTGGAAATAGTTTGGTATGTATCCCTCAAATGCAGTTTCTAAGATACTTTATTGTCTTTCTATATACTTCCTTTTTCTATTTAATTGTACGTTAAAAAACACCCGATATCACTCCTGCGCGATTTCACCAACACACATTCACGAATAGGCCTCACTGTGGAGCATTTTATTGCTCTTTCCTTTGTCCCTGTACTTACCATCTCACCATAAACTGTGTATACAAAATTCCTTGTGGAGCACACCAGTCTTTAAGAATTCCTCTTTTATGGAGTCCTTTTATTTTCCCTGTTTTGTTCTGTCCTTGGTCTCCATAAGGTACCGAATAATTATGAGCACACAGCCGGTAGTCTCAGCCCACAGTAAAAAAAAAACCTCATAAGTTTAACGATGCAGTGATAGTTCTGTATAACTATAACTCATCCACCTCCAGCCCTTCACACACCGGCCCAACTTTCCTCGATGGTTGATGGAAATTATCCTCAAAAATAATATGTGGAAGAAACAAATATATAATAGGTGAGTATCGCATATACATAGGTTAAACAATAATAGGCCTATCAAAGAATTTGGTGGAATTGGCACCCGACGAACGAAAATCATCTCATCACACGTTGATGAGTTTTTGCTTTGCCTTGCGTGCCAGTTTCCGTCCGACAGATTTCATGCTTTGCGGCACACACAAATTGACTAAATCTAATAGCTCCATTTTTTGACAATTACATTTTTTTTTGTTCAGTACCGGTAGTGAATTCATGCTTTTAGTCCTACTCTTGTATATTTAAGAATCAAATCATAAGAATAAGAAACATGCAATTGAAATAAGTAGGTGGTCACGGGGTTTTGTGGTTTCTGGTGTTTATTATTTTTTTTGGGGGGGGGGGTTTAAAGTTGTTTGAATGTGAGTTTTTGATGTCGCTGCTCGTCCAATCAAACTGATGACAACGTTTCACATGATATTCTTTGCAAATATTATAGCCTGCCATCATTGGAATCAATGTATTATTCCAGACTGTAGTAAACGTACTAGACCTACATGCAGGACGAGTTTCACACAGCAGTAGTTTATTTCCAATGCCTTCCATCCAACCGACGTCTTAAGCATTTTCAATGGTAAGGAGCGATTTCCTGATAGTTTTTATCCTCGTGCAGTTCGTGTTTTTAATGGGATCTAGTTTGTTTTTTATGTCCGTTTATTTCTGCTATCGTAAGTATTCTTTATGAGCTTTGTTTACACTGCAAAAACTGGGGTGTTAAATTGACACCATGAGTGTTGTCACATATAGGCCTATAGGTACCAAAAAAGAATCATAATTTACACCATAGGGTGTTAAAATAACACTAATTTCTGCAAAAACAATTACAATGGTGTTATTTTAACACCATTATGATGTTAATTTTTATTCTCTCTTCGGTATCTATAAGACAACACACATGGTGTCAATTTTAACAACCCAATTTTTGGCAGTGTTGGATTAATTATTGTTTAGAGAGCTCGAAGTGCAAAACAATTTCCAGTGTTACGGTTTTTAGCTTTTTAAACATTGGCTGAATAAATTATGATCTTACTTATCAGTTTGTGTTTTCCACCCGAAGATGTACCTAAATTATTGGCTTTTATAGTACTATAGGAATGTTATTATGTTGGTCATGAGGTCATGTGAAATTGTGATGTCCAATTAACTGAGTTTGCGGTATAGTTGTTAATTTTAAGCATGACATAAAAGAACGCCCCCCCCCCCCGCCAACCAGAACCCACCATGACAATGTTGGCTCACTAATCCACCCGGTACAGTGGCTATCACACCATGGCGGTAATTTTTTATCGTCAGAACAACGAAAAGCTCTGTGTGGTGCGACGGCGAGCTACCAAGGTCGCTTGCCTGGGGAAAGCCGCGTGTGGACGGCCGCGTACTACATGCATTTGCCTGGTGCTTAACTACGCCAGTTTCAGTCTCAAGGATTCACATTTATTTTTTATTTTGTAATAATTTTTCTTTTTGTGACTGCCCTGACCGTCTCATTACTAATCCACGCCTATCCGCACAAGTCAGCACCATCACAAATTTATTCCAATTCAAACATTTCTTTTCGTGAGGTCTTAATGTGTTTATGTAGAGACGCAATGTTTTCACGAAGTTCTGGGCCTTTAATTTAATAAAATATCGATTTTACTGGTAATTTTTGAGATACGTCTTTAAAATAGATGACAGGAATGACGAGCTCCGCCTTTAAATTGGTCAAATCCGTCAACGACACAAGCTCAAGAGCTGCAGCGCCTGTAGTGTTGTTACATGGTGGCAGGCATTCATTGAAAACAGTGGACATTGTTACGGGCAGACGTCTTGTTTTTCTTGCGTACAAATCAACCCATAACTGTCAAGAGGTTTGAAGTGAAAACAGCGTTGTCCGTAGTTTGTTTATGGTACAGAGCTGCATTCTACCGTGTGAATGGGGATGTGACTTGAGGAAGATGGGCATGGCTTATATGCATTGAAGGAATGACATGACCCCCCCCCCCAATCGTGGTATACGTTTTGTTGGTTTTCCTTCTGTGAAGATTGGCAATAGACACTTAAATACTCGGGAACAAACAAAACAACACACCATGGTTGTTTAAATATCCACTTCGTGTAGATGCTATCCATGAATTATGACTACATCTTGTACAGTAAACGAATGCAGAATAATTTCTATGTAGTATAATTGTAGTGGTGGTTATTACGCAAATGCACCCAATAATGTACATGTACGACGTCTGTGTCAATGGTGCCCTAAATGCCGACTAGATTGTGATACCTGCTTTCAATATTAGTTCCTTAACGATGAAGTTAGTGGAATTGTCGATTAGAAAACCTTTCAGCCGATGAGAAATAGCAATGTTTTGAGATTTGGGAATGCTAACTGTAACATTTCCTTTATTAGTTACGTCATTAGGACGACTGATATTTCAAGTAAGGTTTCGTTCAACCGCTGTCGCAGAACAGTATCTTCCCACATGGTATAAATGTAACTATATAGAGAATTACAAAAATCACTTTATATTTTGAACAAGGAATATTTACAAATAAGAAACAGCATTCTACATTCGAAAAAAAAATGCAACCAACGTTGGTCAATTTCACAGGGTTGGGTTGGACAACACAAGTAAGTTTCTAACATGTTTATTTTTTTTTCCACCACAGCCAGCTTTTACAATGCCCCAGACCAGACTCTCTTTTTTCTTCTTCTTTTTTTAAAAAACAGATATTCATCGCTTCATTGTGTGATTTCGACCAGGTCGGCACGGCTTGGAATTATTGCCGTTTCAATACTGACCCGGACAATATGGAATTACGTAATGCCTTTGTAGCTTCGCGGGGGGTGTCTAGACGGTCGCGTATCGTATGTCAGGCCCAGGGAGTGTTTTTTGGCGTTGTCTGGGGCTGATCATGGAATGGTTGCCGTAATTACTTCGAAACCCATTCAAGGCTAAACCCGCCACTGGCTAGCGTTTAAACATGCGGACATATTGGTCAGTGGATAAATTTATGTACATTAAAAACGTCTGGAGGTAAGTTAAAATATATAGACCTAATATATATTGCCAGCAAAAACAAGATATGTCATGAGAAATAATCCGATAAAAGACGATGATTCCCTTGATATGAATGTTGTTTGGACCATAGAGAAAGGACCCACAGTCCTTTCTCTATGTTTGGACAATGAACCTATCTATTATTTGCACCTCTTTTTTTCCTCTCCATGTTTTGTGTGATGTAAGAAGTTTGCTTATAAAAGCCCCAGGTTGGGTTTAGTTCAATGCAGAAGAGATAACGGTTTATAATTGATCTTGGAATTTTGTAGTGACCATTGCACAACATAATTTCGAAACAGCTGATGAACAACAAGCTGTTGTTTTTGGATGGAATTATTTCGTTACACCAGCTGGTTGCGTAATAGAATTACGAATAAAATACAAAGAAGCTTGTAACTGTGATGATTTATCCATAGAAAGACGACCAATGGGGCAGGGGGAAACTGCCTCCCCCAAAAAAACAAAAAACAAAACCCAAAACAACAACAATAAAACAAACAAACAAACAAACAAATTCGGGCAAAACAGTTGGGAAAAGGTCGTGCACAGCAAGTAGAAAAAAATTGTACAGAGAAAGCAAAATATACTTTTAATTGCTATTAGAAATAAGTACTTGTGTTTTTATTTGCGTATAAATTTGGGCAAATCAATCCCTCCCTCTGTCCCCTCTTGACCAAAGAATCCCCATCCACCCATGGTATTATCTCGATCATCATGAACTTGAGGCTAGCTTGTCCGTGGTCTCGCCTTTTCTTCTAGTTATTATTTTTATCAATACAGTGTACTGGGAAACTACAACAAAAATCTGCTTGGGAAAAGTCAAAATTCTATAATAATCTACCTGTGACTCTCTGTTCAAAAATATTAATATTATACATTGTCATTTTCTGATCGAATGCTATTCCGCTAGTGGCTATTTGTTTCAATGCTGCAATGGGTCTCGCTATAAATTGAGTCTGAAGTCCCTACTTATAGGCTTCCCTCCTCACGGTGACTGCTCTGTGTTCCGACAAACCTATGTTCCGACTAACCTATGTTCTGATAACCCCCTCCCCACCCACCCCCCTCCCCGTGATCTACATGCTAGATCTATATGATTAATAGGATGATGCATTATGGTTGTCAGAACATAGGAGTGTTGGAACCTGTAGATACAAAGATACAAAACCAACCACTAAGTTATTTCCAATGCAATCATTAACCTACACGTCACACAACAATTGTTTTTGCAATTATTGGTAGGCTTAGGCAGACTAGGGTAAGGGGCCATTCAGAGTAGTCAATGTTAAACAAAAGTAGATTATTTTTTTGGAATTGTATTGACCCACCCACCTACCTCAACTTTCGACTTTTAAATATTGGATGGCTTCATAATATGATCTATACACTGGAGAACAATGCCTCAAATGAACCATATATTTTAGATCAATGTATCCAACATCAATAGTTTTCAATGGCTTTTCCTGACTTAAACAAACAACTTTGTAGTTTATCCAGGAATAAAATTGACGCTCTTGCCAGCTGGGTATTTTTCTTCTTCCTTTTCGTTTGTTAATTATATGTAATTTGTTTTAACAAAAACTTAATTTCGAATTTTTTTAACATTGACTATTCTGAATGGCCCCTAAGGTGTCAATATTATGGTAAGAAAGAAGTACACGAATGTGTATTATGTAATTCTGCCGATATGGCCATGTTAAAGTTTTCATTTACAGACATTTTTATACCATAAACAACAGTGTTTTTGATGCTGCCGTGAAAGGGTGTTGGTTGCCTTGTGGTGGGAACGTAAAATTGTCTCTAAATCTACGGGTTTTGCAGTTTCATTTCTAAAAGGAACGCAGACTTCTTCGTCCTCGGTGGCGGGCTTCCATTTTGGGATTTAAAAGATGCAAGCGAAAAAATGGATGACACTCATTGTTTGTCCTCACGCTCTTGAAATAGCGCCCTCTGTGAAAGTAATTAACACGAGGAAAACATTGCTTGCCTTAAATTATAATGAGTTTGAGCATCTAAGCTATGAGAAGGGTGACATATATATGGAAACAGTGCACAGTTAGACAATTCATTCTAGCTGGAAAGTGCAACAGAATTATTTTTGTTAAATAAATTATTTTCCGAATGATTGACCCTCTGAACAGAGCAGGGAAGTGGTAAAACAACGTTAAATTACGCGCCCTCTTGTGTCAAGGATGTCTGGACTTTAAGACTGTCGTCTGCTAACATTACTAGGTCACCAGACACCCAACCCTCTCCTTTGTTTGACGGGGTTTCCATACAAACAATGTTTAAAGTTTGTTCATACATTGTGGTCTTGAAATAACATCAATACTTATTATAAAACTATGGTAATATCATTTGTTCACCCTCAAGACAAAAACGCCAAAAAGCAGATTACTTTTCTTGATTGCGAGAGGGCGCTGTTTAAAGTAATTATGGACAGTTACCCTGACGTATAACTTATAATATACACATGCACTAGCCTTGCTTTACCAGTCTACTACATGATTCCGCATGCAGCAAGGTCCATGCAGCAATAGAAAGTGCCAGATAAAAGTGGACAGAAAGCATGTAAATTGTTGGTTGGCGACAAACAAGTTTTAGCTTAAAAGAAGATACCGTTACGTCTTCCTAACCATCCTTTATTTTGAGGCGTGAAGACAGTTGAAAAGTTTTGCTTTGGGTTTCTGTTACACCAGCCAGTTGTATTTTGTAAAAATAGCATTGTCACTTGTCGGCCGTGCAGTGTCAGTGTCTAGTAAGTGAGTGTACACTACATGTAACTGTGTCTGTGTTGTGTACGGTGTCAGATCGTCAAATTCGTCAGTCAGCAGAGTGAACACTTAGCACTGAATTTACTTCACAATGGCCGGAGTAGAACAGGTAAGGCATGCCACTTTTCAGCTGATTAGCTGATTTCCTCTTTAAAAAAATGTGCCCCCTACACTATCTATCTAGGCAGAATTACAAAATTTTAGATTACATTTGATGAGGTTTGTAGTTGGTTAGCTGAATAATAGATCTCTTTGGTTTGAATACATCAATTTGACACCTCATTTGTTGGGATGGGGTCATTTGGACCAAAGTTACGCCAGGTCAAAGGTAATTATTGTTAAACCCTTTCAAATCAGCGTTTTAGCTAGCGAGCCGTGCAGCTGTGTTTTGCACGGCCAGTTTTCTGAAAACACGGCCTATTTTTTCAAGCACGGCTTTTGTGCTGCAAATCAAGCCGTGCACCACATTATTTTGAATAAAATAATGGTCTGAATTGAATGTATTTCCCTTCAAAAACCCTGACAAAAATATTTCTAAAATTTAATAATGTGGAGAAAGACATGAAAACATCGTTGTCTCCGATGCAATTAATATTATTACCCCCAAATAAAGACGCAAGTTGCAGCATGTGTTAGTCGGATACCCTGTGTTTTGGTAAACGTTTTCGTGTGTAATTCTAAACACCGAGAGGCCAAATAAAGTCTAGGAACCATACCACTCCCTTTGTTATGTTATGGATGCCCGGGCGATTAGCTGTGTGGGATCTGTAAACTTGCAAGCTGTTCAACCATAGAGCAAGCAAGTGTTTCAACGGACGAAACAAGGAGGGGAAATGACAGAAAAGAAACGAAATTTACCGTAACAGATTTTGTCAAGAAGGTAAAGGTTCACTCAAATTTCTCTCATTCTGTTTTTCGTAATTAGACAGTCATCAAAACATCACTGGCGAGTCAAAACTTTATTATTACCAACAATTCTGCTCCTTGTCACAATTTATAGAAGTGGGAAGGCCTACAGCGGTCAAGTCTCCGGTGGTCAAGTCTCCGGTATTTTAAGCTCGTGAAATGGTTCGAAATATTCGAACATTTCTCGTGCCATCACGGCCGCGATCGTTGTTGATGCTCACTTGCTAGCTCACTGTCAACCACTGACATGTCCTTTCTCTATTGTCACATGCACCGAATGTGCTCGCGGCATGGCACATCTAGACCGATACATACGTTCAAGTGTTTGTATGGTGCATGAAGCCACATGGCATGCATGGTGCAAAGTCCATCTATCAGCACGCTGTGATTGGCTGTAGATTATATCCATATTCATGAAGAAAGCTTGGCTAGTCTCCAACTCAGTACACGTTCACAGTGTATGTAGTGAAGGCTGTGGATTTCTGTACTACACATGCCCTTGGCTAACTAAAACATCGAGAACAGACCCCGCTTTAACATTGCCTCCGCGCGATGCCACCGAAGTGCGTTATCATCGGATGTGGCACTTCGTTAATTTTTCATCAATGTTGAACCTTAGAGTCTCTGTCCTTTCTCTTTGGATGAACATTTACTGCTTACTGAATGCGAAGAGGCCGTTGCAAAAAAGGTTCTGATGTACTATATCTTCAAATTAGAAATCTATTGAAATGGTTGTTGATGAAAAAACACCATTAAACAAGGTTAGGTGATAATAACAATTATTCAATACAAAAATTCACAATGACAGCCAATCATTATTTAAAAGGTAATCTGAAATTAATTGACAAAAGGTTAAACAAATAATTGTGAAGTTTTAAAGATTCTTTGGCCTATATATTACATTCTTTCAATTCCCATTTACGTAAAAGTAGTCCGGCGCGCGCAGTGCCCTCTAGCGGTCACGAATCTGCCTAACTATACTCCTAACTAGAACTATATGACTCGAGTCGAGGTTCGATCCGCTATCGTCTCCACGTACCTCAGTCATAGAGCTAGAGTGACAAACAAAATCCTATTCCTATTCAAAACTTTTTCCCCTTCACGTTTCTGCACGGTCTACAGTTAAGTTATTTTCACAAACCGGATCTCACCAAAATTTAGTTGCGATAATCGTAACCCTCCTCCCGACGGTCGCAGACCGGAGGGTTACGAGTTGGATTATGGTAATAGGGTGCGAAATGTGAAATGTTAATTTTTTTTTTGAGACTTGTGACCAGATTTGCCCAATTTTTACCACTTTCAAAAATCATGACCCACATTCCAAGAACACAGATTTGATCTTGAATGTGTAATGAATCCATTCATAACATTCAAAACATCATTGAGAAAATATTTAGAAGAAAAAAAAGACAAAAACTTACCAGAGACTGAGTGATATGCCAAGCGTACACCATACGAAGACCAGACTATGGTTAAGGATTTAAACCACGCACTTAGCAAACATCTCGACCAATCAGCGTAAACCTGGGAAAAACAGACTGGGTCAGGGCTGGGTGGAGCTTCGGCTGTAGCTAGCTAACCGGGCATTCCCGCTTGCAGACTCACTGCACGGGTGTGCTTGTTGTATTATTGTCTTGGCGCTCAGGCTGTACATACAGTACATGTACATGAACTTACAACTATGGAGGAATTCTTCCTCCATGATTGTACAATGTGTGCACGCACGTACGTGTGTGCATTCAATGTACAGCCTGAGCGCCAAGACAATAATACAACAAGCACACCGTGCAGTGAGTCCGCAAGCGGGAATGGCGGGTTAGTAGCGGGCTACAGCCAAAGCTCCACCCAGTCTGGTCAATTTTTCTTTGTTCCACCCCAATTTATTTAAAATTTGCCCAGTCAGTTTCCCTTATTGTATATTACCTAATATAAATGTTGTAACCCATTTCCAATTTTTTAATTTAAATATTTACAGTTGAAGTTGGATCTTGAAGAGATCAAGCGGCTGATCCCCTTGGCAGCACGTCAGCGCATTAAAGGCGTCCTCTCTGTTGAGATGAGTCGCATTGAAGCAGAGATTGCACAGCTACAACTCTCATCGGTGAGAAGCAGCGGTGTCGCCGCAAAACCAACAAAGGAGCAGAAGTCGGCAATGAAGGAACTTATCACAACGACAATCAAGACTTATGGTTTGTTAAAAAAAAGTCATTTTGTTTTTGATTTCCAAACCTCAGCACACTGGGTTTTTTTTCAAAACTGTGGGGCGTTCTGGACCCAAATTTTGGAAGTTTGGCTGAAGCACGCTGAACCAGAATAAGGTCTTCAGAATGTTTTCTTCTCTGTGTTTGTCTTGGTTTTAAAAGCCCTAACTGTGCAATCTGGAGCATTCTATATGTACATGTAAGCCCCTATGAGGTTTTCTCTTGATGTTGTGAAAAAAAAAATAGTAATAATAAATAAAAATTTGTAATAATTTTGTATATACATTTGTTTGCGTCTCGACCAAAATTTGCGCGTTCCGGCCCGATACGCTACCTTGTGCATGGGGAGAACCCTGGCATATGTTCATCCATTCATTCAACTCAACATTTACTTCATACTACTCATCTCGAAATTAAAACATATGTGATGCGATCAAGCAAAATGAGTCGTTTGTCGACCCAGGTAATTTTTCATTTTTTTATACATTTGAAAAGATAAAGTTGTGCCAAAATATATATTATTTTATATTGGCAACTTCCTTCCTGATAAAAAAAACATCAAAAAGTGGTTAAAATTAGCATTGAAAGCATTGCTTTAACACTGTTAAAACCCAATGTTGATACCACCTTTGGTACAAAAGTGGTGAAAATAGAAACACACCAAGAGATGCGAGAGAATGAAACTGAGCAAAGGGGGTTTAAAGTGGAGTTGTTTATTGAAACTACATCAACACATTTTCTTTCAATGCTAATTTTAACCACTTTTTGATGTTATTTACTAGGAAGGAAGTTGCCAATATAAAATAATATATATTTTGGCACTTAAATTTACAAAAAAAAACATTTTTGAAAATGTCACCCCTGTTGGCCTGTTTTGGCTTGTTTTTCCATGCTGATATTTCCGACAAACGATTTAGCTTGATCGCATAACATAATATGCAGAATCTTACTAGGATAAGCGAAATAATAAGCACATAAGATGGAGGGGAAAGAGTTAATCTATGTAGACCAAACATAAAAGAGAGTATGAGGCTGTTACATTTGTAGATTAAGCCAAGGCAAGTAGAAGACAGCCTAGACGGACAAACTACAAACATGGGTACAAGACAAACGGGTAACGCAAAACAAAACATAAAAACAGACTGGGAATTTTGGATTGTTCATCATAGACTGTGCAAGTCTCGCGCATATTTGAACTTCCGGGACCATTGTGGTCCCAACCATATGGAGATTTACGTGGGCAAGATTTTGTTAGTCAATTATTTTAGTTTAACGTGGTTTATGACCATGGAAAATATGTTGTTGGGAATGTTATACTTAGTGATACAAAATAGGAAGGTAAAATCAGTTCAACAATATAACAAAGAAAACCCGAGAATAAAACTTGACCTCAGCTTCGGTTGCTGCAAAAAATTAAGAATTTTGTGCTCACCTCCAATCACAAAATTTATGTAAACGCTTGTTTTGGGTGCGCGATGATAATCGCCAGATGCTGTAATTGCAACGCAAAACCTTTTCATAGCTGTCTATGGTTGTTGAGGCGTCATTATCCTCTACAAACTGCTTGAAGCGTTCTTTTACGTCCATGTGACCATCGCGAATCCGCGTACATGTAAGTGGTTTCTGGAAAGTTAAGACCAAATAAGCATCCTTGTCCCAGAGTTTTAATTTTGCTTCAATAATAATTAACAAATTATTTGTGTATTTATTATAAAAACGAAAACTGTTTTTATAAACATGTAATGACTATTTTTGTTCAGATTTTATCGTTGAATAAAATTTAAAACAAAGATTTGATTTCAGAGAAAACAATGTTCTTTGTTTGACGTGTTTTCTCGTTCCGATACGCGCAAGACTTGCACAGTCTATTCAGTCTTGATACTTTGTTCTTCAGGGTTCTCGTCATGCATTAGCTGGCATATCGGGCCAATACAGGGCCGATTGCGGGCCGATTTGCACCAACTGCCGATACGCATAGAAAAAGAAAAAAAAAATGTTTAGAACATCCCAAATTGCATAGTTAGGGCTTTCAATACCAAAGATAAACACCAAGTAAAAAACATTCCGAAGATCTCGTTTCAATTTAGCGTGTTTTGGTCCAGAATGCTCCACAGTTTTGAACAATCCTGGGGAGAACCCAGGGCTGGTTCTTGTTAGGGCAAGGCAGTTTTTCCTTTAGTAAAGGGTACCTCTATGAGAGTGATTTCAATTTGTACATTAACATTTCAAAGGGCACCGAGGCAATGGCCATGAGCATAGTGTTAGTCAGAGGGGTGTCAGGGTTTCTTTTTGACACCTTGTTGGACACCCTGTTTTATCTGTCATTTACATATGGACACCCAGTTTTTAAATTTCCAGCAAATTTGGACATCCTTTTACCAAATCTTTGTTAAAACCTTGGTCACTGCTATTGAGGTTAATGCCTCTGTTGCCTCCATGAAGTATCAGGCCTGGTCATTGGACTAACTAAGTAAGTGTCCGTTCGTGATTGCTGTGGCCAGAAATGCGGTTGGTACCCGCTGTCACCTTGCTTAATGTAGGCATGATATTCTTCCTACTTTAATCTGATTTCTGATTGATTTATTTTTGTCTTCAGAAGAAATAGATTTTTTTATTTATTTAAATAGCCTTGGAAGACTATTAAAGCCTACATCATGTTTACATGTTGGCCAGCCTTTGTACTCAATAACACTGTCCTACTTTTCCCCCAAGGATCAAATATCATGCCTGTTAATATGGATGGATTTGAGATTCTTATGAAAATACTGCGACAGGTTTTTGCTGTTTTCTCAGCAAGTAGAAACTGTGTTCAGCTGAAACTTTCACATGTGGATTTTGTTGACTCTGTCCTTATAATTTTTCCTATAAATAAGCCAGTGTTGGAGGTCTCGGCCGAGGTCTCGGTCTCGGTCTCTGTCTCGAACTTTCAGGTCTTGACTCCAACACCGAAATAAGCATTACATTTACAATAACCAGTCTATGACCCTACCTTTAAAGAAAAGATTTGTGCAAAACAAAATTTTTTGTTGGAGTGGAGTTTAAAAATGTGTACATTTAGTTCCAGTTCTTGTCTAACATCACATTTCATATTCATGTCTTTTTGCCAACAGGCTGGGACCAGTCAGAAAAGTTTGTGAAACTTTACGTCACAGTTAATGGTGTACAAAGCATTCCAGCATCTGATGTGACTGTGGAATTCACCCAACAGTAAGTTATTGATAAAACAGTATGTGTGTCAAGACTTTATTCAAGTTCTACTTCTGCTTCTATTCAAAGGGCTATACTTTTCAGTCCTTGCGCTTCAGCTTTTGGTAAACTGTGCATTTTACTTGCCCCCAGGAAGTTTTAGTTACCCAGATTGTCATAAATGTATCTTTCTGATGTATTAATTGTAGCGATCACAACCAGGTTAATGGTCAAATAAAGTTACATTCACACACTCAAAACTAAATCAATACATTTAACAATTTTACTTTTCACACCTGAAAAGGATGAAATATGAGCATTTCAAAGAAGTAGGTTGCAGAGTTTTTAGTAGCCCATAGGGCAAGTTGAGAAGTGGTGTTTACTAGGCCGTAGCAGTTTTTACTAGACAATGTACATGTATGCCGGGCTAATGTTAAGGGTGAGCCGTGCTGTTCCAGAAACTTGATACAAGTTAAAACAGAAAAAATTGTGGGTTTTGGTGGAATAAGAAGGTTCAATTTTTGTGTGAAGTGAAACGAGGGTGTCTGAATTGCTCACAATGTGTAACACTATTTCGTTCAGCTACAAGGTCCCCCAAAAATTCAAAATTTTTAACAGAGTGTTTACACCCTTCCAACTGAAGCCTTGGTCCCTTAGTTTAATAAACTTGGTTTCTTTTATGAAAGCCTTGAAGCTGTTTATCAGGGCTCACCCTTAACACTAGCCCGGCGTACATTGTCTTGTAAAAACTGCTGGGGCTAGTAAACACCACTTTTGAACTTGCCCTGTTGGATACTAAAAATTCAAAAATCTCAAAAACCTGTCTTAAAATGCTTTTGTTTGTTCAAACGCCTTGAGTACCTTATTGTTAGATCCGTGCGCTGTGTAAGACTGCTGTTTTGGTCAAAACTTAGAGTCACAATTTGACATAGTGCTACATTAGCTTCTTTCATATGGACACAAGTTTTATTATACTTCGAACTGGCTCCTATTCAAATCTTATACCAATTCTGTCGGTTGTCTTCAGAACTCAACTGTAAGACCTGCGCTAAACGTCGTACTTTTGCAGTATCAAGCTCAAATTATTTTTTGGGTGGCAGAAACGCGGCAGTTAAAAAGAGGCAGTTACAAACGTCAAATTTAGTAAAAAGGTTTGCTGCACTTATGTGATTCTAAATGACGGATGCAGAAGAAATCTGCTTAAGAGAAATGTTTAAGGTGGTAATCCGAGCTGTGACACTCATATAAAATATGAGTTGCAAAATCATAATGATAAACCTTAAAATTTGCCCTGATGATACACAGTGTTGTTGAGTGGCGTTCATCGTCTTGTGATAATTTAAACATTTAAAGCTGAATTTGCAAAAGCTTTGCGCATGGGTTTTACGAAAGAGCCATCGCCTGACCGAGAATTAAATTGGATTTGACACAGCAAGAGCGCGATGCTTACTACCACGTCGTGCAACCACCGTGTAGCACGGCAGGGCTTGCCTTGCTACATGGCAGTGTTGAACATAAATCAAAGGTTTGCGCTAAACGTCACTTTTTTGTTGAGTTTAAGGCCGTGGCGACTTCTGCTAGATTTCTGCATCATCATGCATTGAAATATAGTACGTCCTTAGCAACACCCTTAGCAAGTAGCCGTAGCTGTAGTCGCCTATTCACATTATGACCTAATTCATCATTTTCTAATTATTTGAGGTTGGCCCGGCAAAAGTGCAACGTTTGCATCATGTGTCACTTATTTTCTTGCAGATCTTTCAAGCTCCTTGTGCGAGGATTAAGTGGTTCCAATCATCAACTATCCATCCTTGGTCTGCTCAATTCCATCCTACCAGAGGGGAGTCACTACAAGGTAAACTCAAAAGTAGACTGAGAGAAAGTTCGCTTACAATTTATTTGTTTATATGCATTTGTGCATGTGACATGTGGATAGGCCTTGGGGGACTGGTGTTGAAGTCTCGACTGCCGCTTTTCGACTACCCGGTTAACCGCGCCGCCACAACTACTGAAAACATAGTCACTACTAGTGTCAAAGTTGCGACTAATTGAAGCGTGACTAGTCGCCCGGCCTAATTGTCCTTGTCTGCTCTGATATATTGTTGCATTAAAAGTGTTGCTTACTGCAATGGCGTCCATTGCAATGCATACTTCATACTTCAGCCTGAATTTGACCATCTTGCGCCTGCAGGGCTTGAATTTTGGGTAAAATGCCACAAGACCGCAGGTCTTGTAGCTGAACATTTTTGCTGGACCAGAATTGATTTTACAAGACCAGAAATAACTTTCTACAAAGTTTAACATATAAACCGTCAACATTTGAACACCATTTGTTGTTAAACTAAGATAATTACACAGATAGTTATTATTATTCAATTGAAAAACACAACTGGACTTGTCCGATCCTGAGTTTACTGACCCAAAGCTAAAGTCACTGGCCTCGGGCCTGCGGTCCAGTGTAAAATCGAGCCCTGGCCTGCGGCGATACACAATCTTTGGTTTTGGAAAAATTCACGACATCGCGAAGTCGCGACTTATTGAAGCGCGACTAGTCAGTAGTGAATTTCACTAGTTGCCCAGGCCTACATGTAGACACTTGAGTTTTGCTTGTTTTGGGGTTGTATGCATGTCATAATATACAGTACTGGTTTATTCTGAGGTCTTACCTTCATTGTTTGGACATTCTTGTGGTACTTGACTTGATTAACCAGTTAACACCCGCATCCTGTGTTGACAGGCAAGTTTTTTCCCCGGATGCATGTCTGGGGACGTGACTTGTACTTTTGTGTCATATTGGATGACCGAAACAAAGGTTGCCCGTTTTTTCACAAGGGGAACTGACTGAGTAAATTTCCAAATAATTTTGGATTGAACAAAGAAAAACTGACTAGAGCGGGACAAGAACCTGCGACCTCTGGATTAACGTGCCGGTGCTCTACCAAATGGGCTATCTATCTAGCCCTATGTTGGCAGTCTCCCTATTTATTCTTTACTAAGAATGTTCCATACTTTTTTTTCCCGTCATTCCTTCAGATCAAGTCAGACAGTGTGGTCATTTTTCTGAAGAAGCAGAAGCAAGAAAAGTGGGATTACCTGACACAGGCAGAGCAACGAATCAAGGACAAAGGAAAACCGTAAGTAGCTGGAGGGACGTCCAAGTTTACAATATTTTCACAGCCGTACAAAGAGTGTAAGGGGGGAGGAAGGTCAGAGGTCATGTATGGCTTTAGAAGGTTTTACAATGTCGGTATTTCTACAGTAGAATCAACAGAGGAAACTAACAACTAAACTTGATTTTATAATATAAAAATAATCAGAAAGTCTAGATGGCTATCACATTGATTATGCTGCTTGGGGTGGGAGTGTGTGTGTGTGGGGGGGGGGGGGTCTCACAGATGTCTCTTTGCCTTGAAAGTCATAAAAGATGAAAGACAAAGCCTTGTTACAAAAATAATAATAATAGTGGCTTCTCATAATAGCGTTCAAGTCTGTCGTTCGTGGCACTCAAATACTATTACCCCTGATCGCTGGGCCATTTATTTAATTCCTTATACCATCTGAGCTCCCTGGGGAGTAAACTGCCTGTGCTGCCAAGTATGTAGCGCACTAAGCTAAATCAATCACAAGAACCATCTCTGCCCTCACATGTACCCATTAACCCCTGGGTGAAGAGAAGCAATTATAGTTGAGTATCTTGCTCAAGGACACAAGTGTCATGACCGGGATTCAAACCCACACCCTGATGACTTAGCCACCAGAACTTGAGTCCAATTCACTGAAATGCTTGGCCACAACACGCCAATGTGTGCAAACCTTTCGTTTTCTATCTACAGTGGATTAGAGGGTCTATAAATCCTGTAAAATATAGAACACCCTGGAATTTCAGTTGGTTTTGTCTCTAGAACAAGAAAGAAGACACGCCATTTTACTTGTTTATGATTCTAAATTTACACAATCCCACCCCTGTATATGCACATACTGACACACACAAATGGCTTGAATTTGAGGGAAAAATCCACAAGACTGTAGAGCTTGTAGCTCAAAATATTAACTGGACCAGAACTTGTTTTACAAGACCAGAATTGAAATGAGAAATAAAAATACCAATACAGTTTATACATTTGAACTGTTTTAATTTGAACAAGCACTAAGAGAAGTTTTTATCTCATTGTGTTATTGGTAAGAATTATTAAATACTCAACAGAAATGAAAGAGATTTATCAGACTGAAAGTCAACATTTGAACAAAAACACAAGTCTGCCAGACTTGTCCAGTCATGAGTTTTCTCATACTGGCCCTGCTCTAAAATCACTGGCGCAGTGTAAAATTTTGAGCCCTGACACACACACACAAATGTTGGCAAGTACTACATGTACTTTGAGGGAGACAGCAGGAGATCAATAGACTGTGCAAGTCTCGCGCGTATCGGAACGAGAAAACACTTCAGACAAAGAACATTTTTTTCTCTGAAATCAAATCTTTGTCTTAAATTATATCTAATGATAAAATCTGAACAACGAGAATACTCATTACGTGTTTATAAAATCAGTTTTAGTGTTTATAATAAGTACACAAATAATTTGTTAATTATTATTGAAGCAAAATTAAAACGCTGGGACAAGGATGCTTATTTGATCTTAACTTTTCAGAAACCACTTTCGTGGATTCGCGATGGTCACACGGGCGTAAAATTAACGCTTGACGCAGTTTATAGAGAACGCTGACGCCTCAACAACCATAGACTATTATGAAAAGGCTTCGTGTTGCAATTACAGCATCTGGCGATTATCATCGCGCATCCAAAACAAGCGTTTACATAAGTTTTGTGATCGGAGGTGAGCACAAATTCTTATTTTTTTTGCAGCAACTGGAAGCTGAGGTCAAGTTTAATATTCAGGTTTTCTTCGTTATGTTGTTGAATTGATTTGAAGTAATATTTTTTATCACTAAGTATTACATTCCCAACAACATATACTTTTCTTGGTCATAAACCAAATTAAGCTAGAATAATTGACAAAACAAAATCTTGCCCACGTAAATCTCCATTTGGTTGGGACCACAATGGTCCCGGAAGTTCAAATATGCGGGAGACTTGCACAGTCTATTTCAACAGTTTTGAAGATTTATGGATGACCCCAAAACTAGAAACAAGACTTACTCTAGGAGAATCAAGCTGGCCTGTTGGTGGCTTAGATGATAAGGTATCTGCTGCAGAATGTGGAATTCTATGCGTCGTAGAGTAACTTACTTTCTTTGTGGTGTGTCGTGGCCGAGCGGTTTACTGCATCGGACTCTAGTTCTAATGATTGAATCATCAGAGTGTGGGTTCATGTCCCCGCCATGACACTTGTGTCCTTCAGCATGGCACTTAACCATAATTGCTTCTCTTAATTCAGGTGTATAAATGGGAACCTGAGAGGGCTGAGACAGTATTGTGTTGGATTAACCCGTTAGCGCTAATTTAAGCAGCTTGGGGTTGTATGCTCCCCAGGGAGTTGAGAAAGTTAGAGGAGTGGTCTAAAAGTATGCCCAATAAACAGGGATAGTAATGTTGAAAAGTGCCTTGATCTAGCTACTAGAATATGTGTGCTTTATAAGAACCAATTATTATTGTAATTTGTTGACAGGCAATCTAAGCCAGAACCGAATGCAGATCCCAGCGGTGGAGTCATGGACATGATGAAGAAGATGTACGACGAGGGAGATGATGAGATGAAGAGGACCATTGCTAAAGCCTGGACAGAGTCAAAAGACAAGCCGGGTATGGGGATGGGGGGGATGCCAGGGATGGGGGGTATGGGGGGGATGCCGGGTATGGGGGGGATGCCGGGTATGGGGGGGATGGGAGGGATGCCGGGTATGGGGGGGATGCCGGGTATGGGGGGGATGCCGGGTATGGGGGGGATGCCGGGGATGGAGGGGATGGGAGGGATGCCGGGTATGGGGGGGATGCCGGGTATGGGGGGGATGCCGGGGATGGAGGGGATGGGGGGGATGCCGGGTATGGGGGGGATGCCAGATATGTAACCATGGGGGCGACGGAAAGTGTAAATGTTTGTAGGGTATGGGGCCGGGTCTAATAGCTACTTCACTAAGGCTGTCGAGCCATGTTTGTTGGGTAATGGGCAGGGTCTTACAGCTACTTCACCAAGGTACTTGAGTCATTGATTCGTCCAACATTGGATGAGTGGGTAGCCTGGGGGAGGGTCAGGGTGGATGTTTGTTGAGTAATGGGCGGGGTCTTACAGCTACTTCACCAAGGTACTTGAGTCATTGATTCGTCCAACATTGGATGAGTGAGTAGCCTAGGGAAGGAGGGTCAGGGTGGATGTTTGTAGGGTATGGGGCGGGGTCTAACCGCTACTTCACCAAGGCTGTCAAGTCATTGAGTCATCCAACATTGGATGAGTGGGTAGCCTGGGGGAGGGTCAGGATGGATGTTTGTAGAGTAATGGGCGGGGTGTAAGAGCTCCTTCAAGGCTGTAACGAATTGCCTCAAAGTGGATGTGCACAGATAACTACACAACCAGCGCTCTCGGGCTTGAAGGTAACTTTCTGACTGTCTACCTGTGAAAACTTTACCCAATTTGGGGGGCGGGGCGTAGATAAAGTGGGAGATGTCACTGTTCCTAAATATTAAATAAGATCGTCTTAATTCAACTTCTTCAGTTTTGTTACTTGTCACCCAATCAATGTTCTCTGCGTTTAGAAACACAAGTTGTCATCGATATAAAATCACTTTATTGATACTTTACAAAAAGTTTTATATATTAACAGCTGCCTCTGGTAAAGAAGAAACAATTTTTTAACGTTGCTCAAAAAATATATGACATAATTCAGAAATAATTGTGAAATTTTTACTTTACTTGTCATTTTGAATAAAATGTGATTGAAACGCATCACTGGTGGTGCAATTCATATTTTGACACAGAAATATTGAAAACCCTTTTTTTCTTTTCTTGTGCTTCTTGCTCACAGTACATGTTTCTGTATTTACAGATATTTTTTACCGAAGTGCCACATGCACATTTTTGTTTACTTTATTACACTGTATGACACTGTATGACAAATATGTTTCTACTTAAAAACGTTGAAAGAGATGTCAAAATATTGCTGTTCAGGGTTGTAGCTACGCTGAACGACACCAACCACCATCGGTAATGGCAACCGGAACAAAAGGAAAATGAAATCACTCTGACCGGCACTTAATTTAAGTGAAAAATACTGAATACTGCATAATGTAATTGAAAAATTGCCAAACCATTTCTGTTTCATTTACTTCTTCTTATTCAGCCAAACACAGCAAACCATGCATTTTACCAATCTCAATCCAGTCGGACAACATGTATACGACAGACTGCAGGTAACCTGTCAATGCAGTATACTTGACTAAAGTACACATAAATGGCCGGCACTAAAATGTCTCTAGCTTAACCCTGTTACTGTTTAATCCATACTGATTAATATATCTCAGTATTTGATTCAAATTATTCCATGACATTGTTGATATGGCATTGCCGTCAAAAATTAAACATGCGCAGAGACATTTAGTCCAACTTCATCATAACTTCAAAAATGTCATGGAAATATTTTACTTCAAAATACTAAAGATATGAGAGAAAAATTATAAGAAAAAAATGTTTAATGTGTTCATCACGTGAAGATTAAGTTATTCCGGAAGTTTTATTGCAACCAACTTTTGTGAAAGTTCCAAGATCTTGGAGTAGGAGAAGGTCTTAGATTTCCAGGACTCTGGGATACCTTGTAAGCCGTTCTGTTTAAAAAAGGGAAAATTTGATAACAAGAAAATGTTTAGTTAGTCAGAACTTTATAATGGAAGAAAGTTTCACGTTTTGTTTTTTGTAACATAAAAACCAGAAATTTAAACCATGCTTGACACTACACTTGATCTATACTTGCACTGCTATTATTTGTATTACTGTTATTATTGTTGTCAATTTTCATATTACAATTTGAAGGTATTTTACAGGATTGGTAAAGCTGACACTGGTTGCAGACAGTTAATGTTTTGTGTGGTCAACCATATACATGAAATAACAAACCTGTGAAAATTTGGGCTTATTCCGTTGTTTGAGTCAGGAGAAAATAGTGAAAAACCATGCACAATTTTCAGTATGTCAACACATTGTCCTTATATCAATCAAAATCAGCTGTTGCGTTTTTGATGATTTTCAGATAGTTTTCTCAAATAGGACTTTATTTCAGAGGGAAATATTTCCCGGGAAAAAAATGGTTCTGGTATGAACTTGATAATCAGTAAGCTTTCAGACTCAAATTAAACAATGATGTTGTTCATCCTTACCAATCTTGTGTAATACTTTGAAAATAACTGACTACATTCTTCCGTAATTGAAGGAAAGTTTTGAAAAACTTACTCTTGCTCCAAGACAAGAGCCGATGAACCCTGAGCGACTCGCATTGCATCCTCCAGCCATTATGGTCGTCCGGACGGCAGATGCCAGGTCAGTGTGGTTGATCAGCGAATGAAGGGCCGACTGAAAGGCCCCAGGCAGGTCTACAAAGACAAACAAAAGAAGAAGAAAACAAATTGCTGAAGGTAAAACGAAAAAGGTTTTCAACAATGATTGAGGAAAGCGTGCTTCATTCCAAGAATTTTGGGTTGAACAAAGAACAATTTACTAGAGCAGCATTTGAACGTGCAGCCTCCGGATTAACGTGCTGGGACGCGACCAGCTGAGCTATCTTGCCCTTTGTTGGCGTTCTCCCTATTCAGGAGTAACAGTCAAAAGCCATTCAACCTGTAACTGCTGTATAGCCAGGGATCACATCCAAGTTCACGATACAACCAAGGAAGCGGCAGCAGAGGGATCACCTCAAGGGGATGCGACTTGTTATTCAAAGAAGTATCAACTGAAAATGTGAATGTACCTCAGCTGTTCAGAAAGAACTTCTTGGCTGCATGACGATGCTCGCTAGTCTTCTTCTCAATAACTTTCTTCAATTGACCAATCACAGCTCTGTCTAGGTCATTAGGGTTGGCCCTCTTCGGGTTAGACAGCTGTTGCATAACGGCTTCGATGGCAGCAATTCCATCCATCCCAGGATGCAACACAAACTGCTCAAAAATTCTGCAAAGGAGAGAAAGTAGTTAATGGGTGTTTTAATATGTGGTAAATGCATCTACACAGTCCACAGTCAACCCTCCTACTGTCTAACCGTTCAATATCATCCACTATGGTTTTGATTGACCGATAAACTTTGCCAGCCTGCAATATGATATCTTGTGGTGAATGCACCTACACATTTCACAGTCAACCCTCCCTACACATTTCACAGTCAACCCTCCTACTGTCTGACTGCTCAATATCATCCATTATGGTGTTGAATGACGGATATAAACTATGCCAACCTGCAATATGATGTCACGTGGTGAATGCATCTACACAGTCAACCCTCCTACTGTCTGACCATTCAATATCATCCACTATAGTTTTAAATGACAGATAAACTTTGCCAGCCTGCAATTTGATATCTTGTGGTGAATGCATCTACAGTCCACAGTCAACCCTCCTACTGTCTGACCTTTCAATATCATCCACTATGGTTTTAAATGACAGATCAACTTTGCCAGCCTGCAATATGATATCTTGTGGTGAATGCATCTACAGTCCACAGTCAACCCTCCTACTGTCTGACCGTTCAATATCATCCACTATGGTGTTGAATGACAGATATAAACTGTGCCAGCCTGCAATATGATATCATGTGCTGAATGCATCTACACAGTCCACAGTCAACCCTCCTACTGTCTGACCGTTCAATATCATCCACTATGGTGTTGAATGACAGATATAAACTGTGCCAGCCTGCAATATGATATCATGTGCTGAATGCATCTACACAGTCCACAGTCAACCCTCCTACTGTCTGACCGTTCAATATCATCCACTATGGTGTTGAATGACAGATAAACTATGCCAGCCTGCAATATGATATCATGTGCTGAATGCATCCACACAGTACAGGCTTGTACACAGTTAGTTCTGTGCACAGTTCTGCCACCATACACAACCCATGTAGATGAATGGCTTGGAATAGTTGGTCAACTCGCTGGAAGATTGCTACCAAGACTTAAGAGGGCTCTACAGATTTCCTTGTCTTAAGTTCCTACCTGGCAGCAGCCATCCCTACGGCAACTGCCTCCTCGAGTTCATAGAGCACACTTGTAGCCTCTTCAACTTTTTCCAGCATGTCGGCTCTGCCTGCGTATATCGCTACCATGGCAACAACTGGAACGACAGCGCTCATGTCGGCCACATCCCTACTCCCTATAAAGTAAAATACCAAGTTAATATTAGTAAGTCATTATTCAAATTTCTTCCATTTAAGTAAATGTAACCAAACCGAGGCTGGAAAGAGTTTTAAAATTTACAAAATAGTGGCTGCGGCTGTTGCTAAGGATGTTGCTATTGGCTTCTTGTGCTTTATTGCATGTAAACATGGCAATCAAGCCGCAGCCAATAATTCCAACGCAGCTTTATATCAAGTATGAATCAAGTATCGTGGCCAAGCGGTTAAGAGCACCAGACTCGAGCTCTGGTGTTTCTGATCAGCAGAGTGTGGGTTGGAGTCCTGAGCCCAATTTCATAAAGCCTGTAAGCACAAAAACTTGCTAAGCACAGAAAAGTATTGCTTAGCAGAAACAGGTTACCAGCCAAAATTACATTTAGTTTGCATTGTTGTGACTGGTGCCCCACTCAATTTTTGCTTAGCAAAGAAATTTGACAAGCAGTATTTTCTGCTTAACAGCTTTATGAAATTGGGCCCTGGTCGTACACTTGTGTCCTTGAGCAAGATGCTTTTCCATAATTGCTTCGTCCTTTGGATGGGACATTAAGCCGTGTGTCCTGTGTACTAGGATTGGTAGTGCACATAAAAGAACCCAGGGGCCGATTTCACAAAGAGATAAGACTAGTCTTATCTGAAGTTAGGACCAGTAACTGGTCTTAACTTAAGACTAGTCCTATCTCTTAGCATTGCCTCGGACTAGTCCTAAGTTAGGAAGAGTTTTGTGAAATCGGCCCAGAACACTTATCAGAGAAGAGTAGAGGTTAACCCAGGTGTTTCTGGTTCACATAGCAAGCACCCTTGTTCACAGGTGTCCTCAGGCTTACGAGCTCCAGTTATTAAGTTCACTTATGAGGCATCCTTGGTTTCATTACCAGAAATATATGTATAATAATGTGTGACCTTTGACACTAACCTGTGTACTCCATACCCTGAGTATACTTAGACAAGAAGTCCTTCATGACCTTTGAGTTCCAGGGACCATCGATTGGGTAACCCTTCTGCTTGCCACTCTTGAGTACATACTTGCTGTTCAGCTTGTTGTCATAGCTTGAACCTGGCCCAAACATAGCTTTTAATCTCTGTTTAAAATCCGCCTTATCAAAACCTGTTAAGAACAATGAAGAATTACTAACTAAATTAGAGAAGGAAAATAAATTGTAGCACTGTAATGACTAACTAGTAAGAAATATCTGCACAAGCTTTTGTAGCAACAACTACTTCATCAGATGCAATGAAGAAAAAACAACTTCAACCAAGATTTATATATATTCCAGCACAGTCTAAACAAAGGCAGTTGTTTATTTCAGCAGTCACAGATGCACAAATGTAAACAGGTACAGGTTGGTGGACCACTATTTCAAATTAAATCCTTCCCCACAAATCCACATTTTCTCGAAAAATACAACAATTAGCAGTGATGTAATTTCCCTTTAAGGTGATGAGGAATATTTCTGTGGTCATGACAGCTGTGGTCATGAAACCGCAACTCAAAGAGTCTTTGGTTTTGACTATAATATTTTGTTATACCCACAAATTATCTACAGCAATGAAGCAAGGAACATCCTCTAGTTTTGATTTGCGAGAGAGAAAGAAATATCAGATTGTAAAAGGAAGAGACACTTTAAAGGGTCTGTAGACATTTGGTAATGACTCTGAAAATTAATGGCAATAAAACTTACTTGGTCAGAAGTACAGCAGCTTTGGATAGTATGATGCATTTTGAGAAACTTTTCACTTAGAAGTACTGCGGTTATGGAAAAAGATATCACTTTTTATCCCCAAAAATGTGAATCTGAGAAGCGTTAGTGCAGTAAAGTTTCTCAGTTAGTGTATTCAAATTGCAGATTATTCTTCCTGCGTGGACATAACCGCTCCAGATTTTCGTCAATATCTCAAAAACACTACCACCTTTTGAAATGAAATTTTCACAGGTTAGTTTTATGGTATATATCTACAACTATATAGGATTGAAACAAACAGTGGGTTCCAATTACCAAACGTATACAATCCCTTTAAATGTAAATAACTAAACAACCTTCACAAGCAACCAATGACTCCAGAAGTACTTGGGTGTGGTCAGCGTAAGTTGTTCCCCGTCCAGTCTCGATACGATAGAACGGGTTGTGAGACGGTTCCCAGAATTCAACTGAGTCTCTGCGACTTCCAACGATGCCATCCAACTTGCCTAGGTTGTAAATCCAATGTAGAGGTTGGGCTAATCAAAGAAAAAAGGAAAATTATTTTGTCATTATTTTTTTCTTTCTTCAAAAGAAATTTCTAGTTTATGTTTTCATTTATAAGATATAAAGAAACAAACTACTCCCCCAAAAAAATTCAGCATCTTAATTTTAATAAAAAGTTTTTAAAAATTCATAAAATAAGGTTAATAATGTACATACAATACAATTTGTTTTTATGGGTAGTTGATGACTAATGTATTATGTATTATGCATCAAATTGAATTCCCAAATCACTTCCAACCTACAACACTAGGCTCTCAACACCAACCCCCCTA
This sequence comes from Plazaster borealis, assembly GCA_021014325.1. NCBI lineage: Eukaryota > Metazoa > Echinodermata > Asteroidea > Forcipulatida > Labidiasteridae > Plazaster > Plazaster borealis. The sequence continues at coordinate 8,083,830 of CM037456.1, read as the reverse complement.
CAACAATTTTTAATAATAATAATCAATAATAACAAATCAATACATAATTCAATAGATAAATATATAAATAAAACAATATCATTAAATAAAACAGAAAGAAACACAATATAAACCAGTAAAAAGTAAAATTAACAAAATTGTCATTAATAAGCAAATTTATAAATAAATAAATAAATAAATAAATAAATAAATAAATAAATAAATAAATAAATAAATTGTACACAAATTATACGTTATTTAGACCATACCAATAAGGGCGCTGTACTCCTCTTTTTGAAATGTTGACTCTGACACTTGTGCTTGTACGACCGTCGAAGTCAAAATTTCAAAAAGAGGAGTACAGCGCCCCAGATACTGGGTCTAACAAATTTTCAAATACAGGTTTTAGCCAATGGAAGCTACATCTCTGTATTTTTGTTATGATGCGAACAAATAAAAATATCTATGGATGGAAAAATGTCCGTATCCGGCCACCACTTTCTAAGGGATTTATTTGATTTTGTTAATGGATGTTGGACTTTATTTCCCTTTTTTAAATATTCCTCGTTAGTAAATGGTAGCTAAAACCCAAAATTTTGACCTTGAAAAAGGGAAATTTAAGCACACAAATTGAGTGTATAGTGAGCAGCGTTTTCAAGACCACCATCAAAGACATTTTTAGTTCAAAGTGCCTGTGCCTCTCTGTATACATTCTGTCAACCCTTCTGGACAGGCAAGGATATAATTTGACCTAAATTAAGGGAGATCATGGAGGTAGAATTAGAGATAAAGTGGTGGCCAGAATTTTAGCCGATACTGATTCATACATCTCCCCCCCCTCCTGGCCCCAATGCTCTTGATCCCACTCGACAGATCTCAGGAGGATATGCAAGCATCTCCTCATTCAAACTACATCGGGAAAAATCAATGATCAAAAAATAACAACTGTGATCCTGGAATGTCTTGTTGGCTTATTGCATTGATACAAGATGTGGTTATCACGGCATCAAAAGGGAGGAGTCAAACTTCACACTTGTATTGTAATTGGAATGCAGAACATAATGCAGTCACTAAAACATACACTCTCTGAACATGGAGGAATGATTTAGCTTTTTTTCCCGTTGCATAACACTTACACTACAGTAAATAATGGAACTTTGGAAGGAGTGAAAACCAGGGGGGGGGGCGGACACGATATTGCGCAATTCTTTCCCCGACGCTGTGTGAACGTACCATTAAAAAAATAGGGGTGCTTACATTTTACACTAACACGAATGGATTAAATAAGATAAACGTACGGCAGTATCGCAGCAATAAAGCGCTCTGGGCCCAATTTCATAGCGCTGCTTAACGGTAAGCAAATTTTCGTGCTAACTGTAGCAGAAAAATTTGCTTAAGCCTTAGCGTATTTCACAGGTTAGCAAGAAAATACGGCAGCCATCTTGCACGTTCACAATGGTTTTGCATTGTTACGTCATTCAGTTTCGAGCAGTAAGCATCGGAAGGTTAGCATGCCTTTTCGTGTGCTTACGGTTAGCAGCGCTATGAAATAGAAACTCGTACGTAAGCACAGAATCGACTGTTAAGCAGCTCTATGAAATTGGGCCCTGACTGCAGGAATAGAGATTCGATTGCATGCATGTATGGCATGCTCATGAATGAGACGAGTATCAACGTTGATGGCGCCTTTTTCTTTTTCCGTGTCCGCCCCCCCCCCCTGGAGTGAACGGTGTTAACGAACGTTACCTGCAGCATCGCTAACCACACACCCTACAATGGCTGCGACTGCCCTCTCTTTCTGATCAGCAGACATGTCTTAAGTCACATTTAGCTTCACTATCGATGATTTGGCATGATTTTCACGAAGTCTTGATCCACCGTAGACGCCAGCCGCAAGGACATCAACACTATTGACTGATGAAAAGCGGTGTGTAAACTCGTATTTATGTAACAATCGTAGACTTGTTTCAAGTCCTTGTTGAAGAGATCTGCACTAAAAAAGTGAAATGAAAAGTTTTACTAAACCTTAAGTAGAATTTAATTTTCAACCCAATCCACATGCACTGGTTGTGGCTTAATTAAGGCAGGATCCTAACCGGGTCCACAGAGGAGCTATCTGGGTACACCACTGTGTTTATTCAACAAAACACTAGATGGACTTTCGTCAAGTTTAGCGCGTATCACACTTCAAGCTCAGTCGAGTTAATGACGTTGGAGGCGCACTCCATCTGTCGCTGTAAACATCTTCCATGGATTGTGAAAAATGTGACTTGATGACTTCAACTCGAGTTCAACTTCTTCAACATTTCAAGTGGAAGTCTGCAACCAAGAAAGTTTCATGTTTTTGCTGAATGAAGGTTAGTGCCTCTATTTGTTTTATATATTCCAGACGGTTGTTAATTGCGATTAAACCCTAAACACAAACAAGCAAAATACAGCCAACTTAGACAACTACTGTAGTGCCGTGGTAGTGGTAGGCTAGTACTGAAACGCCAATATTCATTTAAAGGCATCGTACACGTTTGGTAATTACTCAAAATAGCATGAAAACTGACTTGGTAACAAGTAACAGAGAGCTGTTGATAGTATAAAACATTGTGAGAAACGACTCCCTCTGAAGTAACGTAGTTTTTGAGAAAGAGGTAATTTCTCACTAAAATAATAAAATACTTCTTGCTAGAACTTCTAGAAGCCTTTTATTCCTATCTGAAAGCACACAATTTGTACAACAAGGGTGTTTTTTCTTTCATCATTTTCTTGCAACTTCGATGACCAATTGAGCCCAAATTTTCACAGGCTTGTTATATTATGCATATGTTGGGATACACCAAGTGAGAACACTGGTCTTTGACAATTACCAAATGTGTACGATGCCTTTAACGCAAGATTTGGCTTGCCGTTTCCAATCATGTTCCAAAAATACTGAAGATGTCAACTTGGACAAGTTACACGGTGCACTTAGAAAACCATATAGTACAGACGTGTGTCATTTCTCTCTCCATTGGTTGCACAATGTGGACACTTACTGAGTCTGTCTTTGGTCTCGGCGTGTCTACTCTAGTCTAGGATTGGGATAATCCTCCAGTCCCCGGTTTTCGGGGTACCATAGCTTTTTCTTTGAATTGATATTACAAGTACAACTTAATGGTGGAAGGTTACCTCACCTGTCTCCAAGTTTAGGTCAAGGGAGAGGAGACTCTATGTTTGGCAAGTAGAAAATGTTACTTCGTCTCTAGGGGTTGTTTACATCACGCGCAGTGACGTGAAACTATGCCTTGATTTATGAGGGGCACCCCGAATACAGGACCTCCGACGATACTGATGGTGAATTTTATCACTGGGGTGAACAACTTCCTTAACAAGTAACATGCAGACAATCATTAAAACAACAACTGCATGAATCAACCAGTCAACCCCCACCCCACCCTCCTGCAAAGCTGTCACACCCCAACTTTTTAGTAACTATCGCATCGTTCTATCATGTCTATGGTCAGAAGGAACAAGGAACTCTCTATTTGGTACTGTCATGTGTCATGACTGTATAGCAGGGGTTCTGTGTTAACTGTATGTGGCATTGTTGGGTAGATCATTCATTCATTTCTTAGCTTGAACCATTAATAAATAATTAGGCCCCCTAACTACTTACTTTTTATTACACTACACTAGTTTTCTCCATTCCAATCTCCACTTTGGAAAAATGCAAAAATGTGAGTGTTAAAAGTAAATAACAACATGTTTCCAAAAAACATTGTACGTCCACTCCATGTACTTTGTTTTATTTTTTTCTTTCTTTTTTGTTACTTCATTTTTTTTGTAGTAAATATTTTCAAAAATGTACTCAAAGACTTTCACTCATTGTACAATTTGTTTTAAATGTTTATAAGCAAGGCGCGGCCTACCTACACAACACTTACACTACAGTGTCGTTGCTAGAGTACAGTGTGTAGTTGTCAATTTAGCCCTACCCTTGGGTTCATACACTACAATGTGCATACATAATATATATATATAAATATTTTAGACTTAACGTTTAAAAAGTTGACTTGGCAATAGTTTGACAAATTTGCAATACAAAAAACCTGGTTTTAAAGGTCTGTATTAGTGCATACGTTTGGTAATGACTCTGAAAATTAATGGCAATAAAAACTTACTTAGTAAGAAGTGTAGCAGCTTTTGATAGCATAATGCATTTTGAGAAACTTTTCACTTACATGTAGAAGTACTGCAGTTATGAAAAAAGATATCACTTTTTGAATCTGAGAAGTGTTACTGACAGTAATGTTTCTCAGATTTCCAATTGCAGATTATTCTCCCTGCGTGGACATAACCGCTCCAGATTTTCAGCAATCTACCAATTACCAAATGCATACAATTCCTTTAACTCTAATGAGAAATTGTCAAATGCAGACCCAAAGAGGTTGGAAGTCTGCTAATTCATACAAAACCAAAAATGTCTTTTGAATCTGAGAAGTGTTACTGACAGTAATGTTTCTCAGATTTCCAATTGCAGATTATTCTCCCTGCGTGGACATAACCGCTCCAGATTTTCAGCAATCTACCAATTACCAAATGCATACAATTCCTTTAACTCTAATGAGAAATTGTCAAATGCAGACCCAAAGAGGTTGGAAGTCTGCTAATTCATACAAAACCAAAAATGTCAATCTAAACTTACAAGCTTAAAACTTGTTAAATCGCTGTCCCTATAGCCCCTCACTTGTGTGACCACACTACCCATGGTCATGACCACATGATGTGCTTTAATCATTAAAAAAGCCCAACAACCTTGAAGATATGATGGGAAAATATTACTTTGAGGTAAGTAAATTTTGCCTCGGGGAGCGATTAGCCGCACCCATGATGGTGTTCAGCCGAGCGTAGCATCGCGCTTGACGCAATCCATGTGGCCTTGATATTGAATGGCATTTAGTTCAAAGCAAAATCAAATTATAATCTGTAAATGCTCAATGTTTTAGAGCTCGCTGTGGCATCCTTGTGCAGAGGTTAAGGTAAAGAGGAGTCTAGATGCAATGAGTAGGATTGGAAAATGAAATGTTGATTACGTGTACATAATGTAGGTAGCATGGCATCATAGTCATTTTGTGTGTAACTCCTGAGTATTGGACATACAGTAAACTGAACTTGTTTTTTATACGGTCCGTAATTTCCTTCCAGATTTTTTCCCATGTAGCGCATCGGGCCAATATGCGTGTATTGCGGGCTGATATGCACAAATTGCAGGGCCAATACTCGTGAATTGCAGCTGATGAGCAAAATAGTTACTTTAAATTTATTTATTTATTTTTCTTCTTAGGGGGGGGGGGACCTGCAGATCTAATTCACAAAAATTATGAAACCATTTGGAATGCCCCAGATTGCACAATCAATACACAGTAGGGCTTTTAAAACCAAATATAAACACCCAGTAAAAAACATTTAGAGGACCTTGATTCAATACAGCCTGCTTAGGACCCACTATTAGAAAATCAGTCAATGGATGATTTTGTTAAGGGTCACAAGGTCATGTCAGGTAGATTCTTGGCCTTAATGCCTGGCCAGGGAAAACATTATGCTCTGTATCCCAATAGACCTTTATCATGCTGCCACCATCTTGGTCTTGTTCCTTGTATCCAATACCAGCAGTGAATAATAACATTCTTTGTACAAAAAGGAACCAGACTATTTTTTCTTCCAGCCTCGGTTCGGTTACAGTGAGTTGAATGGGAGAAAAACAAGATGGCCGTACCATGTGTAAATGTCTATAATGTATGATAATGGATATTACCATTGAAGCACTGTCAAGTACCAGGGTCCAATTTCTTTGCTTTTAAAGGCATCATACACGTTTGGTAATTTATCAAAGACCAGTGTTCTCATTTGGTATATCCCAACATTATGCATAAAATAAAAAGCCTGTGAAAACTTGGGCTCAATTGGTCATCGAAGTTGCAAGAAAATGATGAAAGAAAAACCACCCTTGTTGTACAAATGTGTGTGCTTTCAGATAGGAATAAAAACTTCTTGCAAGAAGTTTTTTTATTTTAGTGAGAAATTACCTCTTTCTCAAAAACTACGTTACTTCAGAGGGAGTCGTTTCTCACAATGTTTTATACTATCAACAGCTCTCCGTTGCTCGTTACCAAGTAAGTTTTTATGCTAATAGATATTTTGAGTAATTACCAAACGTGTACGCTGCCTTTAAAGCAGAAAATTTGACATCGTAGTTTTCTCCAAAGCAAAAAATGAGTAGGATACCAGTCACAAATGGTGACATTTTATTTTGGCTGGCAACCCTATTCTGGTTAACGTAATTTTGTTGTGCTTTTAAGCAGCTCTATGAAATTGGTCCCTGTTGATTGCCTGGTCATTGATGTCAGTTTTGTTGGGTTTTTGTGTGTTTATGATAATTGTGTATTTTGTGCACTCATGGGAGACAAGTGGATTTGACTGTATGGTCCATTTGGCTTCATAAATAACTAAATAAATTTATAAATGAATAAATAAATAAATAAATAAATAAATAAATAAATAAATAAATAAATAAATAAATAAATAAACAAATTAAAATGGTAACTTGTTGAGTGTTGACCCATGTTAATTGGCAGTGCTTGATTTCTAGACCGGAATGGAATGAGCGTATCCCTGCTCTGAGTTGAACGTACTTACACGTGTATTTTACATTGACAATTAATGTCATTAACTTGTGTACAAACGTACATTTTACATTGACAATGTCATGAACTTGTGTACCTACTGTAGGTGATTTGTAAAAATCCTAACCCCTTTTGCCTGTGGCTAGAGAGCATATCCCAGGGCATGAATTTAACACTGGACCACAGACCAATGGCCAGTAGTTTTACTGTAAACTCATGATCGGACAAGTCCAGCTGTCTTGTGTTTTTCAATCTCACTGCGTATAAATACCTTGAACAAAAACAAAAACAAGTTGTGTTCAAATGTTGACTTTGAGTCAAATAAAATACCTTTTATTTGAGTAATGAAACACACTGTACATACTTAAAATACTGTACTCATAAAGACAAATGAAATAAATCTTCTCTTATGTTTTAGTGCTTGTTCAATTAAAACAATTAAATGCAAGTTAAACTGTGTCAGGGTTTTTCTAACTTTGATTCTGGTCTTGTAAAAAGAATTATTGAGCTGCAAGCCCTGTGGTACTTTGGATATTTTCCCAAAATTTGAACCATGTCAAGGCTCGAATTTGACACTAGACCACAGGCCCGAGGCCAGTGATGTTAGTGTCGGGCCAGTAAACCCAGGACCTAACAAGTCCGACGGTCTTGTGGGTTTTTTTTCAATCGAGTAACAATACCTCACTGTGTAATATCTTAACCAAAACAAATTATGTTCAAGTGTTGACTTTGGGTCGAATAAATTACCTTTCAATAACCAGTAGCTTCAGCACACCCATGTTTCTTATTGCAGAATTAATCTGGAAGCATTCTGAGCACTTTGAAAAAAAAAATTGTCTCCAAACTCACTGAGATTGAACTATGAGTAACCAAGTATACTTTTAAATATTATTAAAACAAATGAGATAAATCTTTTCTATCTTTTTGCTCATTTTGAATCTGGTCTTGTAACAAAATGTCTGGTCTAGTAAATATTTTGAGCTACAACAAGCCCTGTGGTCTTGTTGATTTTCCCCAAAAATTCGAGCCCTGCATGTATCCCTCCAAAATGTTCCATTCTATCTACATGTATATTTGTCAGCACCCAATTGTTAAGACTTGGATACCCTTGGTGCGCCTGTTCCAGTGAGAAGCAATTGTCATTTGGGCCTGCAGTTATTAAATCTTACAAAGTCAGACAACCTCATGAAAAGAATTTTGGAGGATTTACACATGTCTGTTCTAAGGCTAATAATACATAATTTCTTTTAGTATAGGTGAAAGTTAACGTAAACCATAGGTTGTGTTTTTATGTATTGTTGATTCCCAAATTGTTTAACAATATTTGAACATCCAGGCTAAGTGGTCTGCAGTGTAAATTTTGAGCCATGAGACATGTGGGTTGTGTAACAAACAAATAGGGCCTAATCAAGTTCAGTCTTAATTTTTTACTACTGTATGCAATATTGCTGGACGAAATCGTTCCATGCGTTTGTTAAGGGTCTGTATGGACGTTTGGTAATTACTCTGAAAATTAATGGCAATACAAACTTCTGGTAAGAAGTACAGCAGCTTTGGATAGTATAATGCATTTTTAGAAATGTTTCACTTCGAAGTACTGCGGTTATGGAAAAAGATATCACTTTTTATCTCCAAAAATTTGAATCTGAGAAGCGTTACTGACAGTAGCGTTTCTCAGATTGTGTATTCCAATTGCAGATTTCTTCTTCCTGCGTGGACATAACCGCTCCAGATTTTCGCAATATCTCAAAAATGCTATATTACCTTTTAAAATGAAATTTTCACAGGTTAGTTTTATGGTATATATCTACAACTATATAGGATTGAAACAAACAGTTGGTTCCAATTACCAAACGTGTACAGACCCTTTAAACCCATTCGGCCTAATACTGCCATTAAAGTAATCTGTACCATTTGCCCGACTCTACACCTGTATTTTATGGCCCATCACAATCTCATACTCATGAATGAATAATGACAATAGTGTGACTCTGACTATTAGATGACATGATGAGGCAATTTAACAGTGAGCAAAAACCCATAGGATTAGACACTCTGATTGGAAAACTAAGACCGGTAATAACAACTTATATGAGCTGTTCAGGTCCAAAAGATCGTTTAAAGGCAGGGTATGCTTTTGGCAATTGTCAAAGACCAGTATCCTTACTTGGTGTATCCCAACATGCATAAAACAACAAACCTGTAAAAATTTGGGCTCAATTAAGGTCATCGAAGTTGCAACAAAACACACCCATGTTGCACAGAATTGTGTGCTTTCAAACGCCTGAGAAAAGGGCTTCATGCCTGATGCCTTTCTCAGATTCAAATTTGGGGGTGAAAAACTACTTTCTCTCAAACTAAATTACCTCGTGTCGTTTCTGACAATGTTTTATAGTATCAACAGCTCTCCAGTGCTCTTTACCAAGTAAGTCTTTATGGTAATTCATTTTTAGAGTGCACTTACAGTGTATGAAACATTTTCCATTTTAAAATACTAGGATATTGTAGGGAAAGATTTTGTTCAGCAATTTTGCACAGCAAAATTGTTGATTGAACATGTTTTGCGCACACTGAATGCCAATATTGAGTAGCAAATTGGTGATTTTTGAGTAGCAACTGAAACATTTTTTGTAGCATTTTTATACAAATACAAGGTGATCATTCACTGTATTGGATTCATAGAAATCAATCAATTTATGTGAATATCTGTAGAATTGTTGGAGAGTTTACTTGTGTGCTGTGTTGGGGGTTTTGACTTCAGAATTTAAAAACAAAATATTTTAAGAGAGGAAGGGAAATGTCAAACTCAATTTTTGACTTATTTTCCAAGCCTCAAGTGAGTGGGGGAAAATTACATGTCTCTAACCTTAAGTTGAAATGGTGTAAATTGCCATTGCATTCGATACCCTCCCAGTGCAAAATTTGAAAAACATCCAATTACATCATTCTGAGAAAAATTGGTCTTAACATTTTTTGTACGGGGATGTTTTGGTTTATTACAGACTATTCAGAGCGAAATTTGAAACATCATTGGATTTCAACAACTGATGGATCTTTACATTCCAAGGAGGAATATTTCGTCGGTCAAAATGTTAAATTCAAGGCCGTTCTGATTGAAAATCATTGAAAGTCAGGAATGGACTTGTACAAAAATGTACAGATCCATTTTTCTCAGATTGATGACATCGGTTGTTGACAAATTTTTCCCCAGAGGGGTATCGAATGCAATAGCATTTTACACCATTTTGACGTGAGGTTTGAGACTTTTAATTTTTTCCCAACTCCTATGAGGACTTTATCCATTGGAAAATGAGTACATCACAAAATTGAATTTGACATCTCCCTTCCTCTTTAAGAGGAAACCTTCTTGCATATCTTACTCCTTACTGGAAAATTCCAATCACATAATTGGCTGAAATTGCCCAAGCATTGTTTTGAAAAGAATCACGGGAGATGGATGTAATCAATTTCCGGGAAATAGAGCTCAAGTTTCATTGGGGAAAGCAATTAAAGTTGATCAATTTCTTGGAAAAAAATGCTGACGTTTCAATGGGGAATTGGAATGTTCTCAATTGAAACTGAGAGAATACTAAAAAAGAGGTGCGTAGAAATCTCTTACCGGTTTACAAAACGAACATAATCAATCAGACAAATTGGTTACCGATGAGAATGATAGACTCTGGAGAACTGTCCGAAGCAATTAGTCGACTAACTGTATCTAGGCTTCCTATTTGAAACACTGAAAGCCACTTAGAAAATGATTGTTTTCCCTCGTGGCACTGCGGAAGAAAGAGATTGAGGGGTTGTCAGCTACAGGGGAGTTCATGGGTAAACACCGGGGAGCCTGTTCAGGGGGGGGGGGAACAGATTGTCAAAGGCGTCAGCTTTACATATGCATGCTCTGTCTGGGTGCTTTTATTAGATGAGTAATGCCCTCAGATTGATATGTGACTTTTGTATTATCACAGATCTCTGTATTAATGAAAGTGCCACCATGGGCCTATTGGTCATGTTCCCTGTGGATGGGCAGTTGGCACTGGATGAATACTGATAAAGGTTTACCGAAATGGAACCAGACTACACGTATTTTGGCCAAGATCCGCCTCGGTTTGGGTGCAGACTAACAAGGGCCATTTCCTTGACTTTGATAGTATTTCAGGTGGAAATATTTCTCAGGACTGGTTTGAGTATGAACTTTATAAAGAATGACTCCAGTGAGGTTTCAGGGGGGGGGGGGAATTACCCAAGTTATCTTGAAGTACACAATAAATGTACAGGTATCAAAACATTCTGAAATAACAGTACACATTTATTAAAAGGCTTCATTCATAGTTTATCATATAATGAAACCTGAGCTACTGTATACGTACTGTAATCATGTGCAAAGATTACAGAGCGCCGCAAGGTGCATCATTGGGGAACTGAAGCTCTATCTATGGTTTGAACATGAAATACGCATGGGTGCCATTTAAGCAAGCAAATGTTTTGTTCTATTTGATAGCAATTATCATTGTCTAGCGTTCTCCCTTAACAGTGGTCCCAAATGCTAGTTGAAACACCTGAGGACCAGTCAGAATTCTTTCCAAGTGGTCCGGCTGGCTAGTTCAGTGTTGAAAAGCATTCCTATTTGATATGAAATATGACCCAGTGAAAAAAAAGCTGGTGGACTAGCAAGCTACCCAGGTCCTGCTGGCTAGTCATTGAAAAAGTTAAAGGCAAACCCTGTTGTCGGCACTGATCTATTGTTGCATCCACAGAGTTGCTCGCTGAAGTAGTGTACAGTGAACGTTTCACATTTCAGCTAGAGTTCCCATCTTGCGCCTTCAGCGGTCTATAAATTGTATCGTTGGTCATATGAAGTCTGGACAATATTCAACATTTGATCAGTCAAGATAAGTGTGTGCATGGTACACATTACCACATTGCAGGCATGTGTTGCAGGCTTGCATAAAGTGCCTTTATTATACACAAGCAATGATATTGGATGATCTGTCGGGGGAGGGGGGGAAGTTACTGTTTGTATTCGCCATTTGTATTTCACCACCATATGTAAATTGCAGGATGGCATTGTGCCTAATTTTTCATTCAAAAGGCATTTTAAATATAAAATAGAATAGCTAGGAGAATGGATTACAATGCAAATCAATAGGCCCTACACTATATTAAGAAAGTCAACTTGAATAAGCTTTAAAGGCACTGGACACGTTTGGTAATTACTCAATATATATCAGCATAAAAAACTTACTTGGTAATGAGCAACGGAGAGCTGTTGATAGTATAAAACATTGTGAGAAACGACCCCCTCTGAAGTAAAAGAGTTTTTGAGAAAGAGGTAATTTCTCACTAAAGTATTTGAATCTGAAAAAACTCATTCAGGCCTGAAGCCTTTTTCAGGAATCTTGAAAGCACACTATTTGTGCAACAAGGGTGTTTTTTCTTTCATTATTTTCTTGCAACTTCGATGATCAATTGAGCCCAAATTTTCACAGGTTTGTTATTTTATGCATATGTTGGGATACACCAAATGAGAATACTGGTCTTTGACAATTACCAAACGTGTCCAGTGCCTTTAACTTCTATTACTCTTTTTTTTCTTTTGTCAAAAAAGTCACCAGGTTCAAGATTATGATAAAATCCATTTCCAAAAAATCTTTGTATCCTCTGCAGCTCGTGGAAACTCATACAATGTATGTACATAGATCTTGTTTTAAAAATTCTTTTCAGCCACATTTCTGCCATTTGCACATTAGTACCAAAAACATTTGCAAATTTGCAAAGTGTTTTAAAGACAAAATATATAACCCCAAACCTAGGTATTAGCACTTTCCTTCCTGCTGGGAACATAATCATGTCTGTAACTCACATCTTAAAGATTCACACATTTCTTCATCAGCACCTCCTCTGCTGGGTTAGTTCCTTGGCCAGTAACAGCTTCTGAGCTTATTGACACCCGGAGGGCAAGTTGTTCACGTCTCATTTTGACCCAATCAAACATAATGATCTTTGACGCCGTTTTTAAGTCAGGGTGCATGGTGTAGCATTCCTGGGGCCTCTTTGTATCGATTCCCTTGTGCGGACTTACCTGGATTAGTTTGTGCTGCGCGGCGTCTCTAATGTTAACGAGATTGCCTCCTTCCAGGAGACTTGTTGCCGTCTCCATTATTGTATCGGCCCGGCCGCTCTTTCAATCATTGATGCCTTATGGTGCATTGACCTTTAATGAATATTCATGGCCTGTTTTTTCAAGATCAGAGAGCAGGGGCGGGGCGTTCATTGGTTTGTGGCGATGCTGAGTTATCTTCCCCGGGTGATTACAAGACCCAAAACCCTGCTGGATGCACGGTGAATCTTCATTGATGTAATCTTATACACGGATACAAGTAAGACGACATCTGTTTCTTTGATAACGTCCCATCAGGGAAAACATTCAATCTTTTCATTAATCCTCTGCTCATAGTTTACATTAAGCGTCCACACTGTGCACTCTCAGCAGGCATCAAAGGCATTTTTTTCAGCAACGACAGATTGTTTTTTGGGGGTGTTGTTTTAATTGAAACAACATGTGCTAATTCCTTGCCAAGAGGTGATCTGATCAGTCAGCAACAGTTCTAAGAAGATTGTGATAACTTGAAATAAGTAGAGACTTGAGATTAGGGAGCACACCATTTTACATGCTTGTTAATTTCAACTCCATGGACACTCGTTGCAATGTTCTTCACATCTGGTAATTCAGGGGAAACTGGATCTAGTGACTAGGTTTCTTTCTCCTGTGGCCGCATTCCTGCTCTTTTTTGACACCTCTGTACAAGACGCTTTACCCATGATGGTAATTGGTACTGATAGAAACGGACTTGTCTTGATCGCTCTGATGAATTGAGTTCCTCCTGGACGATTACACCTCGCTTTGCCGTAGAAATTATCCCAAACAAAAACGGCGATAAATTTCCTCCTGAGAGTGGTGGCCCAACTTGGCTGATGATTTCAAGCTTTGCCGAATCGACTCGGAAAGCTGAGGAAAACAGCTGCTTTCACTGTTTAGAGCAACAGTAGAAAAAATACCAGAGAAAACTGGCAATAAATTCCTTCGAGAGTGGGAAAAACTTGGCTGATGATTTCAAGATTTATCATCACGGTTTTGTAAATGCTGAATCGACTGAGAAAGGAAGCAAACGGTGAGGTACTGCAGAGAGAATTATTAGTCTGTGTATTGACTGTAGCGGAACTCTATGCTATTGATTCAACAGAATTCTTTGATGAACACCGTCCTTTCCCCGGCAGAAGTGTTTTGACACTGGATGGATCTTTTCGCTCTCATTCCTTTCGATCGGAACCTCTACTAGGGCAAATAAAGACACGTCGTAAACACAAGAGCCAGCAACTTTTTTTTTTAAACGGTTATACAGGACGAGTCACGGTGGTTTAAAAAATGGATCGCTACAGACGAACAAACATGAGGTAAGTGTTTCTGGCGAAACTGGTGTGAAACTCTTAATTAAATTGGTTGATTAAGCTGTCAAGAACATGGCGTCATAATCCCTGACCTAATTGTTTTAATATTAATAGTGTAGATCACGTCATATCGTGTAGCATGTGTTTATATCAATCAATGAAACACATCATTTACATGTAATGCATACTTGCCAGTGCATTGGTTGTATAATGCAAGTTGCTGGCTGGCTATTAAACGCCTCCCTGCTTTTTTTTCTCGTAAATAATTTTCATCAATTCTGTATGAGCGTTAACCTTATATCAACATTGGAAAGCTAAAATGGAATGAAACACACCATAGAGTAAGGACAGAGAACTCTATGAACACACCATATATACATGTACATGTAATGCATACCTGCTAGTGCATTGGTTGTATTTTGCTGGCTGGCTATTAAACGCCTCCCTGCTTTTTTTCTTGCTGATAATTTTCATCAATACTGTATGAGCGTTAACCTTATATCAACATTGGAAAGCTAAAATGGAATGAGGGTTTTTAAGCCCTAATGTTGGCTCTGCTGTTGATATCAGTATGATTTCTCAGCCTCTCCTCTACTATAGTGCGACCTTCATCAACCCCTCCCTCAAACACCGGTTACAAAAAGAATCCATTAGGCATACAGTCTCCCCCACCCCGTTTGCATCAGAGAGGCAAATATCTTTTTTGTTCTTTTGAATGGTGTAAGTTTTATTACACTAGGAGATCAGATTGTTGAACAAACTGTAGGCAGAGATGTCCACTGAGTAGCCCTTCCAGCCAGTCTCATGGTTTGGTGTCGAGGCCGAGCCGTTTAGGGCATCGAACTCAAGTTCGGGTTGCTAAGTCATCAGGATATGGGTTCGAATCCTGGTCATGACACTTGTGTCCTTGAGCGAGGACACTTTAAATTATAATTGCTTCTCTTTACCCAGGGGTAAATGGGTACCTGCAGAGCTGCCAACATTTGCATATTGCAATCAGGGAGATTTTGTACAACAATCAGGGAGATATTTAGAATTACATTCAACATACATTCAACATTCCATAATCAGGGAAATTTTCTAATTTGTTCATTAGAACATGGAAAGATTTGTTTATTTCCAGGGAACTTTCCGCAGAATCAGGGAGAGTTGGCAGCTCTGTACCTGTGAGGGCAGAGATGGTTCTTAATCTTTATAACAAGTTAGCTTTCGGATAGAAATTACACAATTTATTTAGGGGGTCATTACCAAAGTATGACCAGGGTTCTCCCAATGCCGAGCTAGCGTATCGGGCGGATGCTCGCAATTTGCATGCCGATACACGCAAATTTCGGCCGATACGCCAACAAGAAAATATATATATACATGTAATATAATATGGGTTTTTTTCACAAAAAACATCAAGAGAACCCCTTATAAAAATAGAATGCTCCAGATTGCACAGTAGGGCTTTTAAAACCAAGATAAACACCAAGTAAAAAAACATTCTGAAGACCTTGATTCAATTCAGCTTGCTTCGGCCAAACTTCCAAAATTTGGGTCTAGAATGCCCCACAGTTTTGAATGACCCTTCCTTTAACCGGTCCTTTCTCTATGCTTTAATGGGTTTATGTATAGTGCAAATGTGTGGCTATAGGGTTTAGTAAGAAAGTGTTTGTATTCCCATGGGAGTCGGAGGAAGGGCAGGGGGAATATCCCGATTTAAAACCCGTAGCTCAGAAACTGTATTACCAGTCCTTAAGGTTTAATGGTTCGATAGATTACGTCTTGAAGCTTCCCCATCATGGTCCTCCAGTCGCAAAAGCCTCTTTAATGCAATTTTCTTCTAAGCTCTGACGACCCTTAAGGCGGTTAATCCCTGCCTGCCGTTCCCCCTACCTGCTCAAGGGAACACACTCTGTTACAACAAGGTGAGGGATTTAACTCGAGTGAATGTTAGCGAGGTGTTCGGATTGAGGAGGTGGTCGGCGACAGCGGAGATTGTAAGATGTCAGGGCGACTGGGGGTTTCTTATTAGTGGATTAGTCAAGATCAAGAAGAGATTTGACAGTGCAACCTGTCGCTGCTGATTGCTGGGAAGTAGCCAGATGCTGTGAGACGGGAATTTAATGCACCAAGTATTTATCTTAATGAAAAACCCTCCGGGCTATGGATATGAAAATGAGATTTTTTCATTTGAATTCTTTCAATAATAAGATCGTCTGAAACATCAGCAAATTGAGAATAATTGTACACAGTGTGTGTGCCGTGCAATTTTCTACAAGGAATAAAATATGATTTTTATTAAATTAAAAATCATGGACTGTGCTTTTGTTTTCTTCATATAAACTGTAGATTGTTAGTGAAGGGTTGGAAATAAATAACCATGCTGCATGTGGCACACTGCTGACTCCTGCTAAGAATTGTTAATTTGAGGATAAAAAAAGTGTGTCAACCATTTTGTTGTCCTGTATTATTTTATTTGATGTCCGTTCACTACTGTAGGAATAAAAATACAGAGAGGGATTTTTAGGTCATGGGAGGAGGGGTGGGACTGAGAGTAATTTGTTGATGGGGAAGGGGGAATAGTACTTTTTCAAAAGTGTCATTTTTTATGGTGAAGAAGTCGTAGAGTCGTAGAAATCCACTAAAAATCATCCTGAATTTATTATTAACATGTTTTGTGCGCACTCATTGTAACTATTGAGTAGCAAAATGATGATTTTTTGAGTTAGCAATAGATGCAATTTGTGGATGATTTTTTGTTTTACTTGATTTAAAATGTTTTGTTTCTTGAAATTCTTTATGCAAATTTAAATGTAAAATAGTGCCAGCAAAATAATATCAAATTCGCATTCGAATGAACAGTTACAATACATGTGTACATCAGTACCTTTTTGTCTCCATTGTATTTTTGTGGATACTAGTCAGCCTCTCTACCATGGGCAGCCCGCCGTATTGATACCTCTCGTCACTAACCCCTTGTAGGGATGTACTGAAAAAACAACAGTGAATGGCTCCCAAAAGTGACTACTTTGCGTGCACGCTTGTCAACAACTTTCGAGTGCTTGTATGGCGCTTTTAGGACGCTTCGAATGAGTGCTCGTCAAAATGCAAGTATTATGACGCGATTCCATTTCAAATGAATCATGTTTTTACACGGTCACCCTAAACTGCATGCAGTTGGACATACATGTATACATCACAAAATCAAAGAAGAATGAGAGGGGACCAGTTGCTCTTTGATTTTAAAGGCACTGAACACGTTTGGTAATTGTCAAAGACCAGTGTTCTCACTTGGTGTATCCCAACTTATGCATGAAATAACAAGCCTGTGAAAATTTGGGCTCATGTGGTCATCGAAGTTGCAAGAAAATGATGAAAGAAAAAACACCCTTGTTGTACAAATTTGTGTGCTTTCAGATAGGAATAAAAACTTCTTGCAAGAAGTTTTTATTATTTTAGTGAGAAATTACCTCTTTCTCAAAAACTACGTTACTTCAGAGGGAGTCGTTTCCTACAATGTTTTATACTATCAACAGCTCTCCGTTGCTTGTTACCAAGTAAGTTTTTATGCTAATATTTGTTTTTAGTCATTACCAAACGTGTACGATACCTTTAAGCCTCTTTTGGGGGTTACCATACTCAAGCGGGCGTATAGAGTTGATCGGCCACTTTAAAATGTGCCAGATGCTGGCACATTTGAATGATTCAATTCCAGGGGGTTATGAGCGAGCAAGATCGATCACCCCTAGGAACAAGGTTGGATACTAGTGTATAGATTTGTTTGTCTTTAAGTTGGAAGAACAATTTCCCTTTAAAGTTTGAATCAACAGTGTGTTCAGTTCTTCAATATTCATCTTTAATTAAATGACTGGAGGGATTTATGTCTGAGGTCACCTTGAATCCGATGGAAAAAAAGGGGGGGGAGGAAATGCACTCCCGGAGACTACATTATTTTAAGCATTGAATTTAACTTGCAGTTGCTGTTTTCTTGCAGGGTTCTCCCCATGCACAAGCTAGCGTATTGGGCCGACACGCGCGATTTGCGTGCCGATACGCACAAATTTCGGCCGATACGCAAAAAAATGAATAAAATATATATATATATATAGGCCTATATGAAGAAGGTCCGATCTGGATCGAAAGCTAAGGCCATCTACCCTACTCATTATATACAGGCCTATATATGCATATATATAATGAGTAGGGTAGATGGCCTTAGCTTTCGATCCAGACCGGACCTTCTTCAGAGGCATAAAACAAGTACAAACAAATACATCCATTTATAGAAAAAGAGAGGGGAAAGGGATTAAGGGAAGGATCCAGAAAGAAGCGGGAAAATTATAGCCAATCAAAGTTTCTATTTCAGAAACAATTGGTGGCTATGAACCAATAGGAGTAAAGTGGTGAGGACAAAGGATGTATTGTATGAAAGGATGGATTACTGGACCATACATGTAAAAGTGGTAAATGCATTGTTCGATAACAATGCAGGGAAACATGAAAGGGTAGGATTGGAGAGCAAGTTGCATCATGATGCAACTAACAAAGGTCAATTCATGTTCTTTGATGTTCTTTTGAATAGAGCAGGGCGGACTATTCTTAAGGTCCCATCTAGAACATCAGGTTCAGCTGTACGTAGTGAACTAGGTTGGAAAACTCTAGAAGAAAGAAGAGTAATGCATGTAAATATCATGGTTTTCAAGTGTTTAAATGGCAATGTTCCAAGCTATCTTAGGAATGTTTTTGTTCCAGTCAGTGAATTACACTACCACCGGACTAGGAATAGTGCAGTTGGTAATATGGTCCTTCCAGCCCCTAGAACGGAGAGTGGAAGAAGAACGTTTAATTTCAGGGGTGCCCAGGCTTGGAACAACTTACCGCATAATCTTAAATCTCTGCAGCCAACAGATCTTAATCAATTTTTAAATCAACTCAAAGAGCTCAACTAATCCAACTTTCTTTTTCTTTTTTTATCCTTTTTGTTTGTTCTGGTCCTTGGTTCCAGTGTTTTTTAAACGTATGTGCTATGTTTTTCCCTGTAACTTTTTATTCCTGTATATTCAGTGTGTTTTTGTAGTTTTTATGTAAGCTGGGATCCATGGGAGATCAGCGAGTTTTTTTCTCACTGAATGGATTACCCAGGATAAACAAGAAATAAATAAATAAATAAATAAATAAATAAAGAATAGCAAGATCAAAGGTAGGATGATATTAAAAATAGGTGTGAGGGACCTGTGGAAAAAAAGGTTACTACATGAGATAGTTATAGTAACAAATTTATAAAAAACAACTTATTGACAGAAAAAAGTGTGTTTATTTGCACTTTATTTACAGAATATATACAACACATGAATTATCAGGCAGGACTGAAGTGGAGGGTAATGGGAAATTATTTAACACCAGTGTTTATGTTTAGTCCAAAGGGTTGGACTGTCTTGAGTTGGTGAATCCAGTGTGATTCTCTATGCTTGCGGTGTGTGTCATCACCATCGCTGGCTTCAATCACCAGAAGTTCAACATCATTGACACTATGATTGGGGCTGTTGAAGTGGATAGAGACTGGGTATGGTTTCTACGGTATGCATATATAGAATTTTTTTTTTTTTTTCACGAAA
Source organism: Plazaster borealis (assembly GCA_021014325.1). Classification (NCBI taxonomy): domain Eukaryota; kingdom Metazoa; phylum Echinodermata; class Asteroidea; order Forcipulatida; family Labidiasteridae; genus Plazaster; species Plazaster borealis. The sequence goes on along the minus strand of CM037456.1, from coordinate 8,064,149 downwards.
AACATCAAGAGAAAACCATACATAAAGTGCTCCAGATTGCACAGTAGGGCTTTTAAAACCAAGATAAACACCAAGTAGAAAACACTCCGAAGACCTTGTTTAAAATCAGCGTGCTTCGGCCAAACATCCAAAAATGTGGGTCAAGAATGCCCCACAGTTTTGGAAAAACCTGGGGAGATCCCTGCCTTGTCATGACAGAGTGGAGAATTATGGGAGGGGGGAGGTTGTTGTTTTCATTGGAAGGATTGTCAAAGCCAGGTTGTCTACATTGTGATAGTATCGCTTGTTTTTATTAGAGTAGTGAGGTCACAGCTTAAAGATGGACATTGTCAATAAATGGATTTGAAACGTTGAATCCCACTGTGTGAATTTGGGATAGAGCCTTTTTGTTGTTTTATGATTCAAATGAAAAAGCCGTACAGAAGCAATTATTATAAAATCAGCCTGAGCTCAGTTAACAACGGTAATTCAAATTTTGTAGGATGTAGTTATTGACTGTGTGTGAGGATTATAACTTAAGTATGGTTTTATTTTTATCAATTTAGTAGTCATAAAGCTCTGTTTACCTTATATTTGCTTTTTACTTTAAGTGTAGTTTCTTTATTTGAATCTGTCCCTTGTTCTTGTTTCACATATTGTAGTTTATCTTTTTTTGTATACTTTTGATCATGTCTGTATATTTTTCTCACTTTTTATAGTTAGCTTAATATCTGTATGCATCCTGTATTCTGGCGCTTGCACTGTTGGAATCTGCAGTAATAAAGAAAAACATCGAACCGTACACAGCGTTTATTTTATATTTTAAGGACATCATATTTGTTTTAAAAAATTTCTTCAGACATTGGCCTAGAAATTTTTAAAAATCTAAACTGTAACTTTTGTTTTGTGGGCTGTAGATTTGACAGTAACTGTATTAAAATAAAGCATTTGTCACATTGGTTGACATTTCTTCAAATACACATTTGGCCGGAAGTAGAGTTAATAAACATTTCAGGGCTCGAATATCCACAAGATTTAAGGGCTTGTAGCTCAAATTTTTAACTAGCCTAGAATTTGTTTTACAAAACCAGAATCAAAATGAGTTGAGCAAGCACTTAGAGAAAATCTATCTCATTTGTCTTATGTGTAAGTGTACTTCTCATCATATTTATCATACACATTACACAATGAGGTAGCCTCTTATTATTCAATTAAAAAACACAAGACCACCGGACCTTTCCAGTCATGAGTTTACTGGCCTGGGCCCAATTTCATAGAGCTGCTTAAGCAGAAAATATTGCTTAACAATCTGCTTAGCAGAAATGAGCAGGATACCTGTCACAAATTGTACACGTGACATGGTAGTTTGGCTGGTAACCTTAGTCTGGTAAGCATAATTCTGTTGTGCTTAGCTACTTTTTGTGCTTAAGACACTCTATGAAATTGGGCCCTGGGATGCTAAAATCACTGGCATTTGGCCTGTGGTCCAGTGTTAATTTCGAGCCCTGTATTTGGAGGGGGGGGGGCCCTAATTCGTCTGCTAATCTAGGGAGATGAGAAAGTAATTTAAAGATGATCCCACAAAGCCCAGGGCATTCTACTGTGATTCCAATTATTTCTTGAAGATTTCATCTCTACGAAGGCCTGCATTAAAGGATCATAGATTGGTATAACTACTCCAAAAATTAATTACCTTGAAAACTTACTTGGTGAGAAGCACAGCAGCTGTTGATAGTACAGTATAAATATTTTGAGAAAGGATTCCCTTCGAAGTAATATGGTTTGGATAATTTGTCACCAAAACGCATTTGAATCTGAGAAACAATTCCTGCATGAATCGTTTCTCAGATTTCTGAGGGTTTGTGTCAGTTCACGAATGCTGCGGCGCTGAGATGCAGTTGGTATCTGCTGTCACATTTGTTACGATCCAAAAATCTCCAAACTATCCGTGAATATAAATCACTCAAAAAGCCTGAATTTTCTCAGATGCAACAAAGAAATCAAACAAGGTGACACGGATGTAAAGAACAGAATCAAAGTGATTTAATAATGAAACTATCGGCCACTTCAAATACCTATTGGGTTTAACAAACGTACAATGATTGAGTAAAACAAGTGTACATTAAAATAGATCGTATACAAAATAAGTAATCTCACAGGCTAATACGTCAACCGGGATGAAATACAGGCGAGGATCACAGCAACAGAAGATACAGCGAGGATCACATACACTGGCTCTAAAACGATCAACTCCAGGGGCGGTAAAACCATTCTTTGCCGATGTGACTATGAGCTATCACGGGGCGAACTCACTCCGAAAAATGTCCAGAAGAAGACGAAACAACGACGGGCACACAATCTGACACCCGCCACAAAATATGGGGAAAAGACCCCAAAATACCGAACTATAGATTAAGTTCGAAACTGTCCTTTCCGGATTTAAATTAAGCTCTTTAACTGCACTTGGTCAAAAGCGAACTCTACCAAAAGCTCCTCCAACGAGTTGAATCACAATCACAGAAGTCGTAGCTTCCACCAGTCTTGAGTATTTGTGTCCCGTCCTAGATTTACCCCCAGCCCGTATATAAAGGATTTGTGTCGTTTTCTAGAAAGTACTACTCTAGACCATTCTATTAGCACCACCCACTAGGGTTAACGACCTTACACACAAAGAATGATTGACAGCGTGTGTTGAACACACGTAACTAATGTACATGTATTAGGGTCTCATAACATCTCCCCCCCATAAAATAAGAAAATTTACACAAGGAAATTTTCGTTTCAAAAAGGAATGTTAACATAAATTTCAAAATTATTTAAAATTTAGTTACGTCCGACTTAGACATTTTACCATAATCTGCTAACAGCAATAATCTTACAAACACTGTTACTGGTTTAGCACATCAGAAATAATACCAATTGTGTTTAAGTACATTATTCTAAACTCTGGACAGAGCATCCGCAATTACATTGCTCTTCCCAGCGATATGAACAATCTTGAGTGGATGTGGTTGCAAAATCAAACTCCAGCGGAATAACCTCTGGTTCTTGGTTTTGAATTTCTCCAAAAACACAAGTGGGTTATGATCAGTATAAATGATCGTCTCCCCAGCACCATTCGTTACATACACCTCAAAGTGTTGTAGGGCAAGAACTAAACCTAACGCCTCTTTTTCGATGGTGGAGGTTTTTGCCTGGTATTTGTTCAGTTTCTTTGAAAAGTAACTGATAGGTCGCTCGATTCCAGACTCATCATCTTGGAGCAAAACTGCTCCGACACCAACATCACTGGCGTCAATGGCTATTCTGAACGCCTTGTCAAAATTTGGTGCAGCCAGAACTGGTTCGTTTGTCAGAATGGCCTTTAAATTATCAAACGCCTTTTGACAAGAGTCAGACCAAACAAACTTTACATTCTTCTGTAAAAGTTGAGTCAATGGAGTCGCAATGGTGCTAAAGTTTGGAACAAACTTTCTGTAAAATCCACTCATACCCAGGAATCTCATCAATTCTCTCTTTCCTGTGGGCATGGGAAATTCTTGAATAGCTTTGATCTTTGCTACTCAGGGTAGCACGTGACCCTGACCGACCACATGACCTAAGTAGGTCACCGTTGCTTTGGCAAACTCACTCTTTTTGAGATTCGCCACCAAGTTTGCTTTAGAAAGCTCATCAAACAGGGCACCCAAGTGTTTCAGATGGTCTTTCCAGTTATCGCTGTATACCAAAATGTCATCAATATAGACAACACAATTGTCCAGCCCAGCAATGACTTGGCTCATCATTCTCTGAAATGTAGCCGGGCGTTTTCATCCCAAAGGGCATTGTTTTACATTGGTAGAGACCATCGGGTGTCACAAATGCGGAAATTTCTTTGGCTCGGTCAGTCAAGGGCACCTGCCAATAACCTTTCAACAGATCTATTTTACTGACAAACGCCGAATTTCCCACTCGATCAATACAATCTTCCAACCTCGGGATCGGATAAGAATCCGTCTTAGTTTCTGCATTGACTTTTCTATAATCTATACAAAATCTAAGAGTACCGTCTGGCTTTGGTACCATGACAATGGGAGAACTCCAAGAACTCTGACTAGGTTCGATAATGTCATGTTTTATCATGAATTTAACCTCCTCCCGAACCTTGGCTAACTTGTCCGGGTTAAGTCGGTAGGGAGCTTGTTTTATAGGTCTTGACTTTCCTACATCAACATCATGAACTGCTACCGACGTACGACCTGGTTTGTCAGAACAAACTTGCTTGTACCTCTGGAGTAGGTTTGATAAATCTTTCCGTTGGTCATTGTGCAAATAACCAAGGATTTCGTCCAAATTAGCAAGAATTTCAGAGTTAGAAAGCTGAACAGCTAAAAATTCAAGTTCAGACGTTTTTGTCTCCAAGTCTTCATTGCATGAGTTGTCATCGTCAGGTTTTGCCTCAGTGACAGCTACCCCCACAGGCTGGCCAGAATTATCACGCTCATAATACTTCTTGAGCATGTTAACATGACAAACTCTTTGGCTCTTTCTTCGGTCTGGGGTACTGATTACGTAATTGACATCATTGAGTTTCTTTTTGACACAGTAGGGCCCACTAAACTTTGCTTTAAGGGGGTCGCCAGGCAGAGGCAACAGCACTAGCACTTTTTCGCCGGGTTTAAAGATGCGGACTTCAGATTTCCTGTCTGCTCTCGTCTTCATGACCCGTTGAGACACTTTCAGATGTTCTTGTGCCACAGAACATGCCCTAGACAACCTCTCCTTAAAGTTCGACACATAGTCAAGCAGATTGGTCTCCTCATCCTCTGACAAAAACCTCTCCTTAATGAGTTTCAAAGGCCCCCTCACCTCATGACCGTAGACCAACTCAAACGGAGTAAAACCATATAATTTTTTTTTTTTTTTTTTTTTTTTTTTTGTAAAACCAGTTGACTCGTTCGGCGAGTCCCTGGTTGCAAACAACAGGAAGGGAATTCCTTTGTCCCAATCTTCTGGGAAATCCTCGCAGTAAGCCCTTATCATATTCTTGAGGGTTTGGTGGTACCTCTCTAGAGCTCCTTGAGACTGCGGATGATATGCAGATGATTTTAACTGCTTGATTCCCAGCTCACGCAGAACTTCCTGAAACACACCCGACATGAAGTTAGACCCCTGATCGGACTGCACTTCTTTCGGTAAACCATATCTTGTGAAAAACTGCATAAGAGCCTCAACAACAACTTTGGCTGTTATCTTCCTCAGTGGAATGGCCTCTGGAAATCTGGTTGACAAATCCATTATGGTCAACAAATACTGATGCCCGGACTTCGTCCGCGGTAGAGGACCCACACAATCCACCAGGACTCTCGTAAACGGCTCATTAAACACAGGAATCGGTATCATCGGTGCAGGCTTGATCGATGGCTGTGGCTTTCTCACCATCTGACACGTATGGCACGTCTTGCAGAATTCCACCACATCTTGATGTAGCTTAGGCCAATAAAAATGAGCCATGACTCTAGCTTGAGTCTTTCTGATACCAAGATGACCCGCAACCGGAATTTCGTGAGCGATTCTCAAGATCTCATAACGGTAACATGGAGGAACAACAATTTGATGAACAATACTCCATTCTTCATCAGCTGGTTTCTGGGTAGGTCTCCATTTCCTCATTAACATGCCAGACTTGACGTAGTAGCATTCCGGAACCCCTTGAGCCTCTTCCTCAGAACACGCTGTCTGGGTGAGCTTCCTCAGATCTGGGTCCGCTTTCTGCTGCTCTATCAGCGAGGATCGGCTAAACTTAGCATCTTGAGACACTCTCTCCTTTTCTTCTAAATCACTAAAAAAGGTTTCAGCCAGCCAAACACCAGAGTCCTCCTCTATAGGCACCGACTCTGCAACCTCCTTTTCCGTTTGCTTCATCTGAGATCTCGTCACTGCACATTCGGGGAAGATTTCTGGAAACTCCTCCTCCAAAGCATGAATTTCTGGCTCATCCACAGGTTCACCAGAGACAATAGGGGATGCCGACACTTTACCTCCCGCAACGTCATTACCTAGCAATAATCCAACACCTTTCATCGGTAGACTAGGAACAACTCCAACATCCACAGGGCCAGTGAACAAATCACATTTCAAATTTACCCTATGCAACGGGACAGGCATAAAATTACCCCCAATACCTTGAATCAACATTGTCGCATTTAGCGAACTGTCTGGAGACAATGACAACACATCCTCCAGCATCAGTGACTGTGACGCGCCTGTATCCCTTAGGATAACTGTCGGCTACATCAGACACACACGACACATCACCACAATGAACAAAATCTTTGTAGATTTCATCAACTTTGTTGATTTCACCAGATATCTTCGAAGAAGAAACACGGTTGCCATCGGCCTCACCGGACTTCCTACGAAGTAGAGTGTCCTTACGGACAAAAGCAACAGGCTTTTCAGACCGCCCTCGCTCGTCAGCGATGAACTTGAAACATCTCGCCTTCGTGTGACCCTTCTTATGACAGTAATCACACGGAGGAAAAGACTTCTTCTGGTCGTCCTTGGCTCCACTCAGTGATGAAGGCTTTCTGTCCCATGAATATGGACTTCCAGTGCTAGACTGCGCCTCTGAACCTGACTTGCCCTTAGTATTTTGGTAAAAACCCTTTGACTGGAAATTAGTTTTGCCCATACTCATTTTATGAGTTAATTCATAATCATCAGCTACCACTGCAGCTTTCCTTAATTTGGTGATCTTGTGTTCTTCCAAATGGGTTTTGATACTCAGAGGGACACTGTTTTTGAATTCTTCCATGAGGACAACTTCTTTTAACTCCTCAAATTTTTTCTCACATTTGAGAGACTGATACCATCGATCAAAAACAATTTCCTTCTGTCTAGCGAATTCAACAAAGGTCTGGCCATTCAATCTAGTCAGTTTTCTAAATTTCTGTCTATACGCCTCAGGAACCAACTCATACGCATTTAAAATGGATGCCTTAACCGTAGAATATTTACTACATTGGTCCTCTGAAAGTGTGGCATAGACTTTCTGAGCCTTACCCACAAAAGTGCTCTGCAGGAGCAAAGGCCAATATTTCTCAGGCCAACTAAGATTTTTGGCAATCTTCTCAAACGACAGAAAATACGTATCAACATCGTGTTCGTTGAATTTTGGCACCAACCTCACGTTTTTCGCTAGATCAAATCAATTGGAGTTCTCTCCTTGCCTTCCTTTGAACCCACTTCTAATTCAAGCTTACGCAGTTCAAATTCTCGTTCCTTTTCCTTTTCTTTGAATTCAAGCCTTCGTAGTTCTCTTTCTTTTTCCTTTTCTTCTCTTTCTTTTTCCTTTTCTTCAAACTCAAGCCCGAGCCTTTCCTTTTCAAGCTCAATTTTTGCAAGCTCAATTTCTCGATCAACAGTTTGCGGAGACTGAGACAACTCTAAGTTCAGTCTTCCCACTAGAAAGTTCACTAGTTTTGCCTTTTTGGCACTTCTAGCAATTCCTACATGAACGTGTTTGGCAACTTCGTGCAACTCGTCTTTTGTTAACTGTTGCAACTTCTCGATTGACAAATCTTCAGAATCCACGAAAGCTTGTGCATCAAACTCACTACTAGCCATTTTTATACAACACTACAGACTAGTAACAATAAAACGTGCAACCTTGTTTGACAATTGTACACAGAAATATACGGCTTATTTTGTTCGATTTCCCGGACAGGCCCCCAATTTGTTACGATCCAAAAATCTCCAAACTATCCGTGAATATAAATCACTCAAAAAGCCTGAATTTTCTCAGATGCAACAAAGAAATCAAACAAGGTGACACGGATGTAAAGAACACAGAATCAAAGTGATTTAATAATGAAACTATCGGCCACTTCAAATACCTATTGGGTTTAACAAACGTACAATGATTGAGTAAAACAAGTGTACATTAAAATAGATCGTATACAAAATAAGTAATCTCACAGGCTAATACGTCAACCGGGATGAAATACAGGCAAGGATCACAGCAACAGAAGATACAGCGAGGATCACATACACTGGCTCTAAAACGATCAACTCCAGGGGCGGTAAAACAGTTCTTTGCCGATGTGACTATGAGCTATCACGGGGCGAACTCACTCCGAAAAATGTCCAGAAAAAGACGAAACAACGACGGGCACACAATCTGACACCCCCCACAAAATATGGGGAAAAGACCCAAAATACCGAATTATAGATTAAGTTCGAAACTGTCCTTTCCGGATTTAAATTAAGCTCTTTAACTGCACTCGGTCAAAAGCGAACTCTACCAAAAGCTCCTCCAACGAGTTGAATCACAATCACAGAAGTCGTAGCTTCCACCAGTCTTGAGTATTTGTGTCCCGTCCTAGATTTACCCCCAGCCCGTATATAAAGGATTTGTGTCGTTTTCTAGAAAGTACTACTCTAGATCATTCTATAAGCACCGCCCACTAGGGTTAACGACCTTACACACAAAGAATGATTGACAGCGTGTGTTGAACACACGTAACTAATGTACATGTATTAGGGTCTCATAACACCTTGCTATAACGTGGTTGGGTTCGACGTTCTTGTGAAAATACTGTGACAATTTTTGCCGTTTTCTCAGCAAGTAGACACTGTATTCAGCTGAAAATTTTACATGTGACTTTTATTGTATCTTTCTTTATAATTTTGCCTATAAATCAGCATTGCCGTTATAAAAACAAATCAAAGACCCTATCTTTAAGCCCCTTCTACACTAGATGAATTTCCCAGGAAATTCCTAGGAAAGTTTGGTTGACCTTTACACACCTGAATTGCTAACCCTGGCAAACTCCTGGGAAATAGCTGCTCCTGGGAAATAGTTACCCCTCAAGGCTTGAGTTTGGGGGGGGGGGTGAAATCCACAAGACTGCAGGACTTGTAGCTCAGAATCTTTACTGGACCAGGATTTTATTTACAAGACCAGAATCAAAATTAGAAGAGACTATAATCAAAATGAGAACACAGTTTTATCATGTTTTATTTGATCAAACACTAAGAGGAGGTTTATCTCTACTGTCTTATGGATGATAGTTGACCAGCAGAATTGGAAAATATTTGTGAGACTCAGACTCAACACTTGAACATCATTCTTTTGAAACAAAGATGTTGAATTGAAAAAAAACAAGACCACCGGACTTGTCTTGTCTTGAGTTTACTGGCCCGACACTGAAATCACTGAGCTCTGGCCTGCGGTCCAGTGTAAAACAAATTGAGCCCTGCCCCTGCTTGGCAGTACATGTACAGGGTGATGCGAGACAACCCAGGCTTAGCATGCTGAGTGGTCATTCTTTCCTGGGAAAATTGCATTGAGTGTGAAACAAACATGGAGTGGCGGTGGGGTTAGAACTCCCCAGGAATTTCCTAGGGTTTTTATTTCCTGGGAATTTGCTCTCTAATGTGAATAGGGCTTTATATACTGTATTTGTTTCTAAGGGGTGTAAAGGTAGTCATAATGCAGCTTGAAGATGTCACCTCTGTTGGTCACGTTGGTGATGCTGAGACACACTAAGACTCCCAGGTCCTTCATTAGTAGAGCTGTTCCTAAGGCGATAAGGTCTTGATCTCATAATTCTGACGTCGGCTACGGCTGTAAGACTTAATTGAGTCTTAATTCGGGATTTTAAAGTGTAGATCGAATGTCCAGTAGCTAAACTCTGCACTCACTGACCATACACTGGCAAACCATCATCATCTCATTGTGTTAAAGTGATTAGTTTTTCTCGGCAGTCAATTAAAATTTGGACTTCGCTCGAGGCAATGGATGCCACCAAACATAAAGATAGTGTGTTGTGTTGAGAAATATTCCCACACTAACATGACTAAGGAAAAAGTAATTGTTAAAATTTGCGTCAATGTACATAGTACATGTGTATTAAAGGGGCTGTGTCATCAGGATCAAGGCAGGCTTGTGGCTGTACATGTACGGGAATTATGAACTCTCGCCCAATTGATCTCTCTATTGATATGATATGATATGGAGGGAGCCTCCCACAGCCACAGGCTTGCTTGGATCATTTTTTAAAAAAAAATCTTTTATGAGAGATCGCCTAACATCACAAGGCCGGACGGCCACTTCAAGGTGAGGGCTACACTTAACCGATTTGGGCTGTCGACCCAAATCAACTGCCACCAGAGGCACGTTGCAACATACTCCTGGGGCATAATGAAAAGTTTTGGACATTTGCTTGTCTGTGTGTGCGCGCGTACACACAATGCACGTAATAGCATTACCTTGCATTTGCAGTTGCGCCCTCAAATTGGTCATATCACTAAAATGGACGAGGCTGTAAATTTGGGGTGATCAGAATATTAAACAAAATATCCCTGCCTTTCTAGTGATACCATTTGTTTACATCATAACCGAGAAGATGATTCGACCATTTTAGTTTACAAAACTTGAGTCATACCCCAAAACCGCAGAAGTACCTATTCAAATGTGCACAACACGCAAACAACCTGTTTTTTTTTACTACATGGCACTCTCACATTATAACAACAAAAAACACACAAGTTAAGGTTTGGGGTGACGACGTCATTTCCTCTAAGTGAATCAAACACTCTTCACACTGATGCAACAGCTGTATTTATTGGACAATATCTTCCATCTTTAATTAAAAAAAAAAAACTTATCACTGCTCACTTTACTTTGTATGCCATGCCACATACCATTCACATAACAATAATGTATAACATTTTCACAGCGGGCGCGCCGTGTTGTGTGTACAGAGCTTTTGTCCTATTTTGTATACTTAGTTTTCATTATGTTTTAACAGGGTTACCCCCTTCACAGTCCGTAAGGATAGGCATGGGTATTGTCCACTAGGAGCCTGGCTGGTAGAGCAGAATGCACTACATGTACCTTCCCAACTTTTTACGAAGCAGTTTTGATTCCTTGCTCAAGGGCACAAGTGTCATGACCGGGATTCGAACCCACACTCTGCTGCTGACAACACCAGAGCTTGGGTCCCGTGAACTAGACCCCTCGGCCACGACGTGACACATCCTCATTTACCCTGAAATATCCTGTACAGGATAGCCATTGATGCACTTAACAGTGTTTGATGACCTGTCCTTTTCCTGGCCCAACACGATTAACTCAACCCCGAAACTGTGAAGCTCTGATTATAAGGCGGTTATGCCTGGCCCCATGAACAGGTTGGCCATGGTTTGAGAGTCTATCTCCATCAATAATTCAATGAAATAAAATAGCTGTTTAAAGTTGACAGGTTTTGCGTGTTGAAGAAGAAGGGAATGGTTTAAAAACTAAACTGATGTTTGTGCTCACATTCATCAGAATATTTTGAAATACATGTAAAGTTTTCAGCTGGAAACTGTTTCTGTTGCCACAACTGAGTGGGATTTTTTGAGATGTTTGTTCAAGGGTTTTTTTTGTGCACTATTTGTTGAAGTCAGGTTGCCTTTCACCTCTGTGGACCCTGGTTCAAATCCCACCTCAGACTTGAGCCTTGCAAGCGTATTAGAGGACGTTTGCTGGCCTGATACTTCACAGCGGCATAAGGATCACGTTGAAGGCCTGAAGAAAAAAAAATCATAAGCCGTGGCTTATGGTCTGAAAAATGACGGTACATTTCGTAGTGCTTCAAACGTTGCCGGGTGTTTGATGGAATGAAAGGCTTTCTCAAAATCCACAAAGCCGACCCAAGTTATATTCTTTTCTGGATTAATCTGATTTATAGCTTGCATATATGATCGGTTGTAGATCGGCTGTAAATTCAAATTTGTTTGCAACAAAAACAGGTTAAAAAAGGCAATTGAATACATACAATAAAAACAGGTGTGTGTATCAGTAATGATAAATGACAATGAATTATACGGATGACATGAGTTATGATGGATCGTGTAAACTGGTGGTGGAAATTGTTTATTGTTAAGGGTAGTCAGATCACATGACTTGAAAACATTAACAGCATGTACTGTTGATAAGCTGCTGATAAATTGCGGACTAAATTATAGTTTGCTATATAGTAACTTTAGACTTTCATGTACTCTATATCTGATTACTCTTTTGATGAGAGAGTAAACCTAAACCAAATTGTCATCGGATATTTTTGGATCATAATCCAAGTCCAATTTCCATGTTCTGCAAAATTCAGGAAACGAAATCCAACAATTATGAGTTGCGACTTGAAATAGAAAACTTTGTACGGTGTTAGTTCCATCTGTCGTGTGATCACGCATGGAAGCGTGCACTTTAAACACAGCCCACCCTGATGACTTGAATAATTAAACAAAAGAAATTTGCTTAATTTATTTATCACAGGCAATTAAACCCTGAGTTGGCTCTTGACCAATTACAGAGTTAGTATTCTATGCCTCCTGGATGTGAATTCCCGTGTGATTTTTTCTTGACGGAATTATCGCCCGGGCTGTTTGCTTTAATTTCATCTGGTTCACTTGGCTGAAGGGGAGTACGTTTAATAAAGCCAAGGGGGGTTTGCTGGTAATGCTGAGCAGAGTCTTAACTCTTCATATTAATATTTGCTTGGTTCAACTTGAAGCCAGAAAGCATTTGGTTTATTCGGTGAGTAGTTTTCCTTCATGCTGGTATGGCTTTTTTCCCCCTGTTCTGTTGAGGTAGACTGTAAATAACTAACTGTTCAACTTGAATGGGTACTGTGCATGTACTCAATGACTTGTGTACATATAAAGTATTTATTGAACATCCAGGGCTTGAAATTAGCACCGGACTGCAGGCCCTGGGCCAGTGATTTTAGCTTTTGGCCAGTAAACTCGCGACAGGACAAGCCAATTGAATAATATAAAATGCTTCACTGTGGAACATCTTTTTTTAAAAACTAGATTATGTTAACTTCAAATGTTGACTTTGAGTCGGATAAAGGTCTTTCCATTCTGTTGAGTGTTGAAGTATACTCAGTTATACAAAGGTCCTCGGTAATGGGCACATGTTGTCTGTCACTTCGTCCGATTGCAATTATTTTACAAGCTTTAACTTCACTTCTTATTGATATTGTACACTTTTGGTAACAGCTCAAAATCGAAGTCCACATTGTGTGTGATTCAAGATATGCATGAACAAACAAACCTGTGAAAGTTTGAGCTCAATTGGTCATCGAGATCACAAGAAAATAGTGAAAAGAGACCTTATGTGTTTTCTGTTTTTTCAAAATATCGCGCATGATAAAAACTATTATTTTACTCATTTCTCAGAAACGATAGCATTTTAGGCAGAAATATTTTAAGGAACCCTTTCTACCATTACTTACTTTAAATCATGTAAGTTGTGTGTGAATCTGTGAACATTTGTGTTTTTCGATCTTACCAATAGTGTACAGGGCCTTTAAGTAATAACAATAATAATTTATTTTTGATATAGCGTTTTACATAAAATCTCAAAACACTGTACATGCAGGAAATCACAGGAAGATATACATTTAACCAGTAAATCAGTAAACAAATAATTAATTAATTATATACCATAAAGTGAAAGTACACAATGAAGAAGTAAAAACCCACAATCACTCAAAACCACATTATATATTTTAAATTGCATAGGCCCTAGACACCATAAAAGTGTAAAGACATCAGTTTAAAAACATTATTTTAAAATCTAATTATTAATAATGCATTTATTTATTTAATTATGTATTACATTACATTAAATTAAAGTTGGGAGTAGTACCTTTTAAAAAGAAATGTCTGTAGTTGCTTTTTAAATACTCCTAATTCGTTAATGGCCCTCAAGTAAACAGGAAGTTTGTTCCACAGAGTGGGTGAGTAGATTGAGAATGCACGATCACCATAATGCCTTACCAGGCATGGACATATTTTCACATATTTTCACACATTCATTTCTTTATTACTAACGTCCCTCGTTTTTCATGGAGGGTCATTCACTGAAAGCATTAATAATAATATAATATCGAAGTCTTATATAGCGCACGTATCTACCAAACAAGGTACTCAAGGCGCTTAGTATATACTTTTTAAACAGAAAATGGGTTTTTTATTTATTATGAATGAGACCCAATTATATAGCACCTTATTTTTTTTTTTTTTACAAGGTGCTATCATTCAGCACAGCCACAACCAGGAACCGGGGCGAACCCTCCCCCTCTCTTTTTCGCACTGTTTTACATACATGCACAACACAACACATACACATGGGACCAATGTGTCCCATCCCCATCCGAAAGTTAAGTGTTGGTTTTAGTGTCACAAGTGTCACGGGCTGGGACGGGCTGGGGGGACAGCTGAACAGACTCAGCTGATCAGAAACACCAGAGTCTGACTCGCGTTAACCATTTCGACCACGACATTATGCGATGTTACCAGGGGTTTTCCCGCAAAGAACGCTATTAAACATTTATCACAAAGTCATCCACAATTGCACAGTAGGGCTACATAAAAATGTCATTTTCTCAACATTTCCTGTCAAATTTTTTAAATATTGTTTAGTTATGTACCACAGGGTACATCACCTTGATCGTGCCCACCGCTGGTCGTTTCTACCATGGAGGTAGAATTCTACCTCCATGTTTCTACTGCATTGTACATATTAGAAATAGCCCCGGGTATGAGGTTGTAAACTACGCTGTTTAACCAAACAACGAAATGCAATGTTCAACAATACAACCCTAAGCATTTCTACCAGAAAGCTTCCACAACCCATCATACTCCAACAGTTTACTTATTGTAACAGTACACAACCCATCATACTCCAACAGTTTACTTATTGGAACAGTACACAACCCATCATACTCCAACAGTTTATGTACTGGAACAGTACACAACCCATCATACTCCAACATGTCCTGTGCTTCTGGACTATGATTTAGTGGGTACTTTTCACAGTACTAGACCATCCAAATTCCAACAAAACCACTGTTTTAGAAACTTAATGTACATGTATATCACTTTATAATGGGGACTGAAAATAGTGTATTACGTTTGTTGAGGGGATTAAGATTAGAAACATTCCACCAACAAAAGGGATGTCAATCATTCTCCCTGGATAGTGTCTGGGGCTAACATTTTCATAAAGAAGAGGAAGGTCTCTTTTCATTTGCTGTTGGCTTCGTTTAACCGTTAAGTAAATTTGGAAACGGTTTGTTTACGGTTAAACGGTTAAACAGTTAAAACGTCCCAAGCCTAAAAAGTTCGATAAAACTGGCTCCCGGTTGGCAGTGTTTCCTCGTACTCAGCACTTGCATCGGTCTCTCAATCCAATATATATTGATAGTCCGCTCATAATGGAGCCTCTGCCTGTCCCCTCTCCCTCTCTCTCTATCTTTCTTCATTGTTTTCCTTGAGAAAGAAATTCAAAGCTTGAATCAATGAAGAAGAAAAAATCCACTTGAGGGCGACAGCCAGAGGATGGAGCCCTTTTATACTAACTGATTAATAAAAAAACAAAATCGTTTGGGAGGTCCTTCTGGTGTCAATTGAAGACACTCAGAAAACGCATCAAATCGGAACACTTGATTGGATGTATACGGCCTACAGACGACCCTTGTTGGAGTAGCCTGCTGTTTTTCTACTTCAGTGCAAGAGCACTTTGTGCCAAACACGAAATTCCCCGAAGGGTTGAGCTTTTGGGTACCTGAAGAACTACACGACCCTGATGGGTCTAGCATGCTAGAAATCCATTTCATTAATGGGAAGGAGTGTGTACATGTACCTAGGCATCTTGTGTTGTGTTTGGCCTCTTATCAAAGGTCAATGTTGACTTTAAGTTTTAATTGCACTGCAGTCTAAGGACATCGATCCATTTAAAGTCATTGAGGGCCAGTCACCCATGTCTTATATTGATTGCAGTCTTAAACCTTTTTTCTTTATACACTAGAGACCTTTCCTAGGAAAAGAGAACCCAAGGAAATTCCTGGGGAATTTTAACCTCTACTGCCATCCTATTTTCATTTCACTCTGCAGTTTGCGCTAATAATTTATGTTAATAATCCAGGGGCCTGATTTCACAAAGAGCTAAGATTGATCTTAACTGTGTAGGCCTATCAATCTTAGTTGCTAAGCAAAGTGTGATGTCACAATACAAATCACTGTGGTAATGCTGGCATCTCATCTTAAGATGAATCTTAGTGCTTTGTGAAACCGAGCCCATGGTTATAATTATTGTGTCCTGCTTAACCGTACTCTGACGTGGGCCGAGAAATATTGTTCTGCTAAGCAAAAATGAGCAGGATGCCAGTCACAAATGGTACTTTGGTACTTTGGCTGGTTACCATATTCTGGCAAGCATTATTATTCAGTGCTTAGCTACTTTGTGTGCTTAAAGGCACTGGACACGGTTGGTAACTGTCAAAGATCAGTGTTCTCACTTGGTGTATCCCAACATATGCATAAAATAACAAACCTGTGAAAATTTGGGCTCAATTGGTCATCGGATTTGCAAGAAAATAATGAAAGAAAAAACACCCTCATTGCAAAGATTTGTGTGCTTTCAGATGCCTGAGAAAGGCTTTAGGCATGAAGTCTTTCTCAGATTCAAATATTTTAGTGAGAAATTACCTCTTTCTCAAAAACTACGTTACTTCAGAGGGAGTCGTTTCTCACAATGTTTTATACTATCAACAGCTCTCCGTTGCTCGTTACCAAACATGTTCAGTGCCTTTAAGCAGCTCTATGAAATTGGGCACAGGGCTCGATTTCACAAAGCACTAAGATTAAGTTGAGATGTCAGTATTGCCATAGTGATTTGTCATGTGACATCACACTTTGCTTAGCACTTAAGATTGATTCGCAGTTAAAATTATTCTTAGCTCTTTGTGAATTCAGCCCCAGGGTAAGCTACACAGGGATGAGAAATTTCAGACTTGTATCTGAATTCAGACTTTTTTTGTATAGGCCTACTGCTCGGTGACAAAAACAGCTGCTATTTTCTTCCGGTATAAAACAAATCCTGCTCTCTGATCTACTTCTCTAGCACTGAGGATACAGTTCCCAGAAGCTCCTTGAAATATTGAACTCCAGGGGGTTACCAAAAGGTGGAAGTGCCCTCATTTCAATTTATACTTCCTAAAATTTAGATTGTATTTTTTTTTTTTTTTTTGAGGAATAACTATCATCCCTGGCTGCATTTTTTCTTTCCAGGAATTGACTGGGAACATTTGTCTCAGGGGAAAAGTGTCTTGCTTGATCTGGGACTTTACTCTAAATCTTCTTTCACACTGATGCACCTTTCACACAAGACGAATTTCCCAAAAATTTGATTGAGCTTTTTACTTACCCCGGCAAACTCCCAAGAAATGACAATTTCTCTGGAAATGGCTACCCCTTGTGGGGGTAGGGTTTGATTGAACTTTTTACACCTTAATCGCTTACCCCGGCAAACTCCCGGGAAATGTCAATTTCCCTTGAAATGGCTACCCCTTGTTTGGGGTAGGGTTATTAAGCGAGATATCCCACAGGTTACACACTAGGGGTTCTCCCCATGCACAAGCTAGCTTATTGGGCCGATATGCGAGAATTGTGTGCCGATACGCGCAAATTTCGGCCTATTTACAAACTAAAAATAATAATAATTAGTTTTTTATTTTAAGATCTTTTATTTTTTATATTTTCACAAAAATCATGAAGAGAAAACCATAAATTGCTCCAGATTGCTACAGTAGGGCTTTTAAAACCAAGATAAACACCAATTCAGCGTGCTTCGGCTAATTACCCACAAATTTGGGTCCAGAATGCCCCACATTTTAAAAGAAATCCTAAGGAGAACCTTGATACTGGTTGGTGTTAATTTTTCTCCTGGAAAATTGCATCAAGTGTGAATCGAACATGGGTTGGGGTCTCGGGGATGGGGTTAAAATTTCTTCAGGAATTTCCTGGGGTTATACCTGTATTTCCTGGGAATTGGCTCTGTAATGTGAAAAGGGATTTAGATGTATTTCTAAGGGAAAATCCTGGGAGAATTTAGTTGAACTTGTCACACTGGAATAGCTGAGTAACCCTGGGGAAAAACCCTCAGGGGAAATACCTACCACTGCTTACAGGAGTAGGGTTGAGCGAGAAAAGTGGATTGAATGTTCTTCCTTTTGTTTCCAGGAAAATTGCATCAAGTGTGAAGCAAGCTTAGGGTGACCATGGTTCCACAAGGTTTTTATTCTCTTTGCTTTCCAGGCCTTACGCTTTTTTTTAAGTAGCCCACCTGGCTAGTAAACTGTGCATTTTACTGGCCCCCCAGGAAGTTTTAGTAGCCCATATTATTTTAAACATCTGACCCTATAGTGTCATAAATGTATCTTTCTGATGCATTAATGTTAGCAATCACAACCAGTTCAATGGTCAACTAAAGTTACATTCACACACTCTAAAACAAATTAACAGATTTTAAAAATGTATTATTCACATCTGAAAAGGAAGAAATATGAACATTTTGAACGAGTAAGTTCAACAGTTTTTGTGGCCCACAGGGCAAGTTGAGAAGTGGGTTTAACTTGGCCTGCAGCAGTTTTTACTAGACAATGTACGCAGGACTAGTGTTAAAGGTACTGAACACGTTTGGAAATTGTCAAAGACCAGTGTTCTCACTTGGTGTATCCCAACATACTGTATGCATTAAATAACAAGCCTGTGAATATTTGGGCTCAATTGGTCATCAAAGTTGCAAGAAAATGATGAAAGAAAAAACACCCTTGTTGTACAAACTTGAGTGCTTTCAGATAGGAAAAAAAACTTCTTGCAAGAAGTTTTTATTATTTTATTGAGAAATTACCTCTTTCTCAAAAACTACATGTACGTTACTTCAGAGGTTTTTTTTTCTACAATGTTTTTTACTATCAACAGCTCTCCGTTGCTTGTTACCAAGTAAGTTTTTATGCTAATATTTGTTTTGAGTCATTACCAAACATGTACGATACCTCTAAGGGTGAGCTGCTCTCTAGTTCGTAGGCTATTAAAATATGATTAATTAAGACCAAATTGAAGTGTTTTGAGGAGATAATTAGCAATCAACCTGAGTTGTTCACAACAGATTGGCACAGGTGAAGAGAAGTGGTACTTGGATGCTTATTGTGGTGTCGCAGGAATGATTGAATGCTGGACGATTGTGGCGTGTCGTGGCCAAGCAGTTAAGAGCACTGGACACAAGCTCTGGTGTTTCTGATCAGCAGTGTGGGTTCGAGTCCCTGTCGTGGCACTTGTTTCCTTGAGCAAGATACTGTACCATAATACTTTATCCTTTGGATGGGAAATTTAGCCATAGGTCCCGTGTACTAGGATTGGTAATGCACATAAAACAGCCCACAACACTTAATAAAAATAAAATAAAAAACATGTTTAGCGTCCTGCCTTTTTAAAAAAAGGAAGGAGGAGGGCCGCCCGACAAGTTTTTAGAGACAACCGGCCGGGCTATTTTTCAAGATGGTAGCCAGCTTTTTTTGTTGTGCTTCTTTCGCTGTGCTAAAGTCGAAAATACGAGCTTATTTATTTAAAAAAAATTAAAAAATCGTCAGGGATAATAAAAACTTATCATTTTTGTCTTTCAAAAAAAGAAAAAAAAAGGAGGTGGCCTCTAAAAAGGAAGCAGGCGGGGACGTTATACATGTTTTTAATTTTATTTGGCCTTATCATGGAAGAGTAGTAGAGGTTAACCCCTGTGTTTCTGGTTCGTATACATGTAGCAAGCTGTGTTGTTTACAAGCCAAAATGATACGAAAATTGTATCAGTTGCTACTCAAAAATCACCATTTGCTACTTGGCATTCTGTGTGCACAAAGTCTGTTCTGTCAAAATATTTTGCTATGCAAAAGTGCTGGATGAAATCGTTCCCTGAGGTTTCCTTGGGCTTGCGAGCTATAGTGATTAGGTTATGAGGCATCCTTTGTTTCATTACAAGAAATAAATAATGAAAACAAAAAATTACAACTTTTGTATGACACTGTATTAAGAATAACATTTATATTTCTACAATTTGATAATTTGTTTTTTTAAATTCAAAACTCAGACAATGCAGTATGAAACAAACTTAATGTTGTTTTATCTTAAAATAAATAACGAACACACCCTCTGTGACACTGTTTATTATCGCTATCGCAGTCTATCTTGTAGAGTCAGAGATATGTGTACAGTGTACGTTGTATACTCAACGCTAGATTTGTAAATTGAGCCTTGGGGCCTTTTTTTTTTCTACAGCGCTTTCTTTAGATGAATAGAGGCACGGCTTCCTAAAGAACCTCTTGTCTTCAAACCATTGCTTCCAATCGTCTCCAGACCGGAACACAATTTCCCGTCACTGAAGTAAGGGTGTCCTGGATCAGGTGGCCTATGATTGGTAATTCGTGTTGACGTTGCGGGGTCTTCATTCCGAGCTGTTAGTTAAGAACGTGACATGTTAGGAGCATCGGTCTGCCCTTACTCCAACATAACTGTCACTCACACGACTCGGTAGTTTGTCAGTTTGGGGAACATGAGACTTATGTCAATGGTATAGCGCTCAGGTGGTTTTAATGTGGTGACAGTTAGTTCTTTATGAAGAACAGAGCGTGTAAAATTGTACAGTGGTTATCATCACAGCTGGGTTGTTTTTTTAACTGACAATCTTTCTCTAGACATGATAGACAAGAGGCTGGTAGTCCTTCACCTTGTGTCTTCAGCTGGTACAGCTCATCACCAAAAAAAATCAATTTCTGTGGCATTTTTCGGTTTGTCAGAGGACACTTGACTAAAAAAAGACAGTGGTTTGTTTCTTTTTCGATATTGAATTTTATCATGTCAGACTGTCGTTGGATTTGGTTGAGCAATCAAAGCTAATGTGTTGGCCAAATTTGGCAGGGGAATTAATGGACTTGTCAGCCTGAAATCACATGGAGAACATGACCTCTTTAGCCCCTGGTCTTGGATGAGTGCCTTTTGCAAAATGAAAATGGTATTTCCCTCTCAAAGATGAAATTTTAGATTGGTTGAGTCTGGCAAATGCAGGGTTTAGTTTGCAGGAATTGTTGCTCAGTAAATTTTTCTGCTAAGGAAAAAAACTAGTAGGGAACCAGTCGTAATCAAGAGACATTTTGACCTCATCAGCAAGCGGTTAGATTGTCTCTAGTGTATCTCTGTTTTATAACCTTTTTTTAAATTGTAAAGCTCATCGAGGGATTTGTGATCCATGATGCGCTATATAAATGCTGTTTGTTGTAGGTTCAAATCCCACCAGAGTAAAATGCCTGTAATTTTTTTCACAGAACTCGGGAAAGTACTGAGTATACAGTGCTTTACACACATCGGTGTAAGGGTAAAACCAAATGTAATATTCTTTATCCCCGATGCAAATTTAACATTATATATTAAAACGTTGCGGTACCTGCTGCTAAAATATAGGATTCGAACTGCCTCTAGCTACCGTGCAATCTTGGTAGTCTAGTTGGTAAGACCTGCTCTAGAATGGCAAAGGCCGTTGATTCGAATCCCACCAGAGTAAAATGGCTGTCAATTTTTTTACAGAAGTCGGGAAAGTACTTAGTACTTAGTGCTTACACAAATTGGTGCAAGGATAAAGACCAACAAACATTATTAGTATTATTATTATTATTTCGATTATTATTATGAGTGGTAGCGTAGTGTACATGAGAGGGGGGTATGGGTGTAACAGGAATAGCACACCAGCCTGTGGTTTGGACAAGAAATCGACAGTTGAATTAAGGAGTTCCAAATGATGCAGGGCTGTAACGATTAAGATGGACTGAAGGAATGATGAGATGTTTTGAGGGTGATGGATGCGATACCAGGATGAGGCTGTCTCGTTATGTGCTGATTGATTACATCGTTAAACTGTCTTTAGGAAAGTCATTTGAAAGTTAAACTTTGCAACTTCGGACTACTTACTCAAACTCTCCTTGAATTTTATAAGGAGAAGGGGAAGCAGAATATGGAGAGTTTTGTTGAATGTAAAGACCCCCCCCCAAAAAAAGAAAATATATATATATATATAATAATCATCATAATTTTCATTTCTTTAAAACATTTATGTATATAACATTTTATCTTCAAGCAAACTTTTATCTTGAATCTGATTTGTAGAGAGTCCATAGCAACAAGGAGTGTGATATAAACTTATATCGCATGGCCCATATCACACTCTGCGTATTGAGCTATTTTAAAGGCACCTGGCAGTGGTATTTTGTCAAAATAAAGCTTTTGTCGTTAATATATACATTTTGATGAGTGGAATGTGAATAAACAATTAACTAAGGTTAAAAAATTGTGTTTTTATTTTAATTAAACATTTAAAAATAGGCCCCCGTTTACATGGCGCTGTTCGTGACGTCAATCGAGGCGCGCGATATTTGAAGAGAAAATGTGTAGTCTGGTCCTGTACCCGTCTGGGTACCTGATCAGTATGATGCGTTTTCGTATTCGGACATCACCCAATGCAATCCTAGGAGAGTGTACAGTCGACGTTTATACAAGGTTTTCACCGGTCCCGAACTGTCCGTTTCTATGTCTTAAAAAACGGAAGATACGAGCACGGTCATAACGAGAACACGGATAATACAAGGTACTCGAGCCCCCCCGTGATGACAAATCGGATCGGCGTTCCGCGGCGCGGCATACAGCTCAAGTCGATCCGAACACCAGAAACATGTTCGCTGCAGCACTGAAAACGATGTCGGACCGGACCACTTTGCCCTCGTTAGCCTGACTTTCGATGCCCATAACTGCCTATATTAGGGATCTGCAGGAAACAAATGCTAACTGACCCCATCTTTAGTCGTTTTGCTGCATCCAGCAGCAATACACCTGGTCGGCATTGCCGGGAAAATGCACAAAAAATCCCTTTTTGGGGGATAACCAAACGGAACGTACAAGCTCACTACTTGCACGTAAATGCAGGCAAGTTCGATGGGGGTCGATGTTCGATCGCGGCGTAGTCTGCCTCGATTGACGTCACAAAAAGGGATGGGCGGAGTCACCTACAAACAGCTTCATCAATTTTTGTAACATATAAATCGTGACAAACAATTACTCAAAAAATTGTTTTA
Source organism: Plazaster borealis (assembly GCA_021014325.1). Classification (NCBI taxonomy): domain Eukaryota; kingdom Metazoa; phylum Echinodermata; class Asteroidea; order Forcipulatida; family Labidiasteridae; genus Plazaster; species Plazaster borealis. Next base: position 8,041,182 of record CM037456.1, on the reverse strand, counting down.
TTGTTAATATACATATACTCTTCTGTAAAAAAAAACAAAAAAACTAATTCCAGGTGACTTTAAGCTAAGTATATGCAAAATATGCAGCTGTTCCAACACCACATATTGCGTTCATCTGCGCGTCTGAAGATATATTTGTATGCGCGCTCGAGGAATACGGAAAATATAGCGCGGTTGCGTCCAATATCCAACTCGGCACGCAGAAGCGCTTTATTTCTCATTTGATTTTCATTTCATTTATTCTGGTTGTGAAGCCAAGGACTCTCAGAAAAGAAACCCATTGAAAGTTTCAATTTTAGATGTGGGAGGAAAATCCCAGAGAATTATTCCTGGGAAAACCCGCTCAGTCAGGTAGGGACTGAAAACCCAAACCGCGTAGTGCCCCCCGGCGTGATTAGAACCGGGGTCCTAGAGGTGGGAGGCAAGGAAAGATACCACTACGCCAACCCGACCACCCGTGCTCTTGCACTTGTGTGATAACTAATAATATTATATGTTATAAAACGTACATGCCTGAACATTTTCCCTCCATTAGTCGATCACGTGAATGAAAATGATTATTTTGACAGCACCCTGTGTAGATTAAATTCATGGCCAACATTAGGCACATCAATCGTCAATGTTGTCAGATAGATTGTCTTTTAGACACGACAAGTTTCAAACTAGTGCTGTTTTGTCATATTATAGTCAGACCAAGTCAGTCATTATTTACTACCCTCACATATTTGTTTAAACTTTTTTAAAGCTACGCGAGTACCAGTAGCATTGTTAGGTGTCATTCGATCCGCTTCACTGCAAACACAAGAGTATTTAAGTACCATCACTTTTCCCAGCATGCACTTTTTGTTTATAGTACTTTTTTTTTTTTCAAGGTACTTGTTTGTACGCGCAGTTTATATTAGTTTAATGGTGTTTACTATAATTTAATCTTTCTATTTTTATGATTGCTTCGACATTCTACGTGTAGCTATTGGGTCTTTTTAATGAGTGTTAAACGTTAAATGTAGTTTATGGCTATAAAAATTATATCCTATGAAATATATAACGGTAAAATAAATTTAAAAAATCAACAAAATTGTATTTACATAACAAATTGCTACATGGGTACTTTATATTTTGAACAATTTTGTATATAAATAGAATTTTTTAAAGAAGATTTGATTTTATGGAAAAATGTAGTCTTCATTTTAGTTGTTAAATCAGGGAAAGTGACTTAAAATTTTGGAAATGATGAAGTGAAAACACAAAGGTGGGTAATTGCTTGCCCCAGATCATTGCTATTTGGTATGAAGACACTGGCCAATGCTTCTCAGTGGCAATGCCTCCATGCCCCTGTTCATTGACGTGGTGCCCCTTAAAATGTACCCTCACAGCTGCCCCTTCAAATACTGCCCTGCCCTCACAAGAACGTAATGTCAGCACTGGCGATCGTTGTTCTGTATTAAAGATGATTTCATTCAAACGTTTGGGGTGACACTTAAATTATCCAATCGTAGGTCTGCAGTTTTTGTGCATCATTGCCACCTCCCATTATGCGTGTAACATGGTTAATGGTCATGGTTAATTAAGGTTTATAAACTTGTAGTTGATGATCTGGAGCTGGTTGAATGATTGTGACATCTGGAAGGAGTGGACAGTTTTGGATCTTGTGAGGATTAATGATGATTGATTGACTTGGGTCAACTTGACCCAGTTTGGATCACACATTGAACTACATATACATGTACCTGTGACAATGGAAGAGTATGATGATTGATTGAATTGGGTCAAATTGACCCAGTTTGGATCACACATTAAACTACATACCTGTGACCATTCAAGAGTATGATGATTGATTGACTTGGGTCAAATTGATCCAGTTCGGATCACACGTTGAACTACATACCTGTGACCATGCAAGAGTATGATGATTGATTGACCTGGGTCAAATTAATCCAGTTTGGATCACACATTGAACTACATACCTGTGACTATGCAAGAGTATGATGATTGATTGACTTGGGTCAAATTGACCCAGTTTGGGTCACACATTGAACTACAAACATGTACCTGTGACCATGCAAGAGTATAGTGATTTATTGACTTGGGTCAAATTGATCCAGTTTGGACCACACGTTGAACTACATACCTGTAACCATGCAAGAGTATGATGATTGATTGACCTGGGTCAACTTGACCCAGTTTGGATCCCTCATTGAACTACTGGCTGTGACCGTGCAAAATCGGGGTCAAGACAATTGGTCCAAGACCCAAGACATGACGATGCAAGATGTTTGACTTGACAAAAAAAGTAATGGCAAAATGACATGTGTTAGACAACAATGGCAAGTTTTTACCCCCAAACTCAGAAATTTTGAAATTAAAGCTTTGGGACTTTTTTAATGGATATATTAAAGTTAACAAATAATTTAAAAGTCACAATTATGTCTAACATTTAATTTTACATATCTGTAAATGTACACAACTTACCTTTGATGACCAAAATCAAGTTTTCACTCCCTCCTCGTGTACTTTCAGTACTTTTATGAAACAATGACTATTCAGATAAACCACACCTATGCTAGCCAATCACTGTTGACTTTAGCTTGTAACTAATACATTAATGCAGATGAATTTACATATTTGTATGCAAATTCTAAGCAGTTTCTCTGATTAATCAATTTCCCGTAGGGAAATCATTCAACCATGGATGTGTTCTGTACAACCGGCCATCTTGGATACTAAACCAAACCGAGCGAAAAACTGATTTTGGACAGCAACATTAAGTTGCATGTACCACAGTCAGTCACCAAACTTGCGAAAAACACTCGACCACTCAGGCTCATTGTAACTGCGTAAATAAATGCACCCTTTTAAATTGACTTTACCTTCATAATGAAGTCTATAAATTTATGGAGGATCATGCTTAGGGATGCAGAGATTGGTTAAAAAAGTGAGAATTGAAGAAGCAAGAAGAAGAGAAAAAAATGTAGAAATGTGAACGAATATATGTTGAGTTTGGAACCCTTTAGAGACCATTCGTTTCTGTATAACCATCATCATACGCCCAGACATTGCTAATCTTAGAGTTTGTTGGCACCCTTATACTCAGGAAAAAAATTCAGGAAAATTAATATGAAACAGAAATACATGGCTTTGTTTTAGAATTGAAGATTTTAACATGGGAAAATTTGAAAATGTCAATTCGGTCTGATATCTTTTCTTTGACCCTCTGCTTTGAGTGGAAGCAGGTCAAATTTTGCGACCGTTTGCAGCCGCTACGGTCTCTAAAGGGTTAAGTAACCATTTATGACCCCTATTGGCCCCTTGGACCAAAGAGCGCATGAACATGCTGTGCATTGTACATTAGCTGGAGAATTTTAAACTGACACACGAAGAGCTTAAAATTATTCACCATATTGCAAACACTTTGTGTTTGTAATTGACATTCACCGCGCCACATTGATCTTCAGAGTAATAGATTACAAAACCCTGCATTGCCCAACCTCTGAGTATTTCTTGTCAGTTTGCATTATTTCAACTGAGGCGTGACCGCTGAATTTATGGGCACATGCAAGTATATAAACACACATGTACATGTAGGCCAACCTAAATTTACAATTCACCGCCAGGATTGTGTGACCTAATTTCATCGATGATGATTTCTGGCCTACTGTACATGTGCCAGGGCAACTTGTGTATTATTTGCATGCCCCCCCCCCCAAAAAAAAGGTTATGAAATCAGGGCCCAATTTCGTAGAGCTGCTGAAGCACAAAAAGTAGCTAAGAATAACAAAATTACGCTTACCAAAATAAGGTTACCAGCCAAACTAGCATGTCACAAGTACAATTTGTGACTGGTATCCTGCTCATTTCTGCTTAGCAGAAAAAAAGCAATATTTTCTGCTTAATGCAGCTCTATGAAATTGGGCCCAGGTAAGCGATCAGGATCAGGGTCCAATTTCATAGAGCTGAATTGAGCAGAAAATATTGCTTAACAATTTTCTGCTGAGCATAAAGGAGCAGGATACCAGTCACAAATTGTACATGTGACATTGTAGTTTGGCTGGTAACCTTATTCTGGTAAGCATAATTTTGTTGTGCTTAGCTACTTGTTGTACTTAAGCAGCTCTATGAAATTGGGCCCTGAACTTGGGGTTCAATTTCATAGAGTTGCTTAAGCAGAAGATATTGCTTTAAAAATTTCTGCTAAGCATCAATAAGCAGGATATCAGTCACAGATGCTACATGTGAGATGGTATTTTAGTTGGTAACCTTTTTTTGGTAAGCATAATTTTGTTGTGCTTTTTAGCAATTTTTTTGTGATTGGGTCCAGGAGCCTGGGTCTCCGGTTAGATTTTATGAAGCCAAGCTGGAATGACATCCTGTGTTTTCAATTTGTGTCATAAATGTTTGAGCTTCACTTCTGGTTGATAAGATTAATTCACAGATCCATTTAAAGAGACTGTTTTTTCTTTTGTACTCCACTGCCAATCGCCAGCAAATGACTGGCTCATGGTTTTCAAGAATAGAGTATTTTTTTTAGAGCAGATGTTAGTCACCTTTTGGTTTTTATTTGCACACTTGAGAATGTATTTAGGTTTATGACCAGATGGGAATAAATTTATCCTGGTGGTAGAGGATTAAAAAAAAAGGTGGCCTCGCAAAATTGTTCATGTCATATCCAACAGTAAATAATTAAAGTGTATCAAACCAATGGAATATATATATGCATTATATGCGAGTCAATTGCAAATTGCCAATTATGGTTTTGACCTGAGCTGACTAATAAGGTAAATTAGCCCAAACCCTGGAATTTCAGTTCATTCTGCTGCTCCGTTGCCGTTACACCAAACACGTATGTTTGCCCGGCGTCCATACCCACCCCCCCTCCCTCTCAGTCATGTAATGTTTGTATGTGGGAATTCATATCATTCATAGAATCATGCTGATGGGAACCGATGAAATCAAGCGGATGCCCTTCAAGATCTTGTTGAATACCTACTACACGTATCACGTTTCCTTCATTGCGCTTTACCGATTCCCCCCATCAAGATTTTCCTAATAATTGGTTTTAATATGGCAGGTGTTGTGCTGGGTGAAGCAACGGTTGCCTTTTTTTTTTGGTTGATTATTTATTTCTTTATTTCGGTTAGGGTTGGTTGCTCGGGTGACGTCATTGCCTGATGTCATCTTCGGTTCGTTTAATAAAGAGTTGTAGGTTGTAGTTGGTGCCACATTGTGTCAGGGCTTTAGTGTCGGTGAATGTGTGGTATTCACGACCGCATTACACTACTGAGTGGACACTCTCCGACTCAACCTTTAGTGGATCAACGGCACATGTTTAGAAGGTATTTGATGTTGTAACATGTCAACTTCAATGAGCAACGATGCTGACACTGTCCGAGGAGTGAGGGAAAGCCAGTCATAACACACTTTGTAGGCCGTAAATGCTGTCAAGATCTTTCCCTGTGTACGGTACTGTACACGGCCGCTGATCGTCGTGACTCTATAGCATGCTTGCTCACTGGTGACATTTTTAATACTCTATTGGGGCTATTTATTGACTGATCACATTATTCCGGTGAGTAAATTCTACTGATTTGTGTTGATTTAATCGGACAGCTTTGCCCATTAAGGTAATGCTATTTCAACTTATTAGCTGGCGTTATAAACACAAAAATGTACATGGGTGTTTCTCTAGAATACTGTGAACTGTAGTAAAAAACTTGCAAACTGATTCACTTGAAAACCAAAAGTGAATTTGTGCTCAAGAGGTCGATTGGGTTTATCAATTAGCATTAAGATCAAGGAAGCAATAACTTGGGGTTATTTTTCACATAGAATTTGAAAATGTATTTTGAATACAAAACATTTCATGTTTTGCAGCAAAATGTTCCACAAAATTCATCTAAAAACACCCAATTGTAGGATAAATTTACCATTCAGACTCAACATTTAAGTGCAGTAACAACTCAGTTCACACAAAACAAATTAACAAATTAAATAAATTGTTGTGTTCGCTGCTTGTGCGCAAAGTTGGTAGACGAATATTTTCTTGGTCCAGGGCTCCTCAAAATTTACACTGGACCACACAGGCCTGAGGCAAGTGATTTCAGGACCGGGCCAGTAAGCTCATGACTTGACAAGTCCGGCAGTCTTGCGTTTTTGTTCGAATGTTGCTCTCAGTCTGATAAAAAACTTTCAATTCTGTTTAATATTGAAGAATACTTGCCCATATTACAAATGAGATAAACATTCTCTCAGTGCTTGTTCAAATTAAACAGTTCAAATCTTTTGACTGGACTTGTGAAAAAAATATCTGGTCCAGTTAACATTTTGAGCTACAAGCCCTGTAGTCTTTTGGATTTTCTCCCCAAATTCGAGCCCGGCATACCAAGTCCCAAGTGGATCTCCTAAAGTTGTGTTTGCTAATATTAGATTATTTCATTTTGGGTTGAACAAAGAAAAATTGACTAGAGCGGGACTTGAACCTTGTCAATTTTTCTTTGTTCAACCCCCAAATTTAATAACAATTTACCCAGTCAGTTTCCCCTTGTTTTTAGATTATTTCATCAGTATCTTTGTTTGTTCCGTAATTACATGTGTAAGAACAAGTGTATTTTAAAATGGATGTCTGAAATTCATTTTAAAAATATTAAAGTGTACATTATTGGGGTTTTTGGAAGACTTAAATAATTCCCATCCTCTAGTTTTCAGTAAACACACTGCAAAGAACATTGAACATTTAATTGAACTTTGTTTTAAACAAAACACTGAAAAAGGGGGTTATGTTTTGTGGGGATTTGGTGCACATTTACATTGGGCTTATTTCGATTGCGGCAATGGAAATAAGCAATTGGTGATTAAGGGATATTCAAATGCTATTTTTAGGACTATACAGTAGGCCTATCAGGGCTTAAATTTTTTTGGAAAAACCAGAACATTTGTTTCAATCAATAATAGTGGCTTCTTATATAGTGTTCAAATCCATCACATGTGACGCTCATGGCGCTCCAACATTCAGTATTCAGTATTTTCCTGCAAGGTACTGTCTGTGGCCGAGCTACAATTTCAAGTATGAGGCGTTAAGAGACTTTGGCTGCTAGCTATGACCGTTGGCTCCAACAACAATGTTGGAAACAAATTTACTCTCACATTTAAACTGGTTTTATTTGAACAAGCACTAAGAGAAGATTTGTCTCATACATTTGTTTGTCCTCAATACTCAACAGCATTGAAAGATATCTGTAATGACTTGAAGTCTACATTTGAACGTTTATTTCAAAATAAAGATACACAATGAGGTTCTTTTATTCAAAAACACTTAGACCTCTGGACTTGTTCGGTCATAGCAGGGCTCAAATTTGGTGTAAATTTTCACAAGACCACAGGGATTTTAGCTCAAAATGTTTAGTGAACAAGTGTAAATTTTAAAAGAATAAATCGTAATGAGAAAGAACTTTTTGCAGAGTTGTACATGTAAACTGTTTTCATTTGAACAAGCACCGTAGAGAAGATTTATCTCATTTGTCGTAATAGGTATTACTTATACTTCGATATTCAACAGAATTGAAAGATGATCACCAGACTCAACTCAGAGTCAATGTTTGATCATCATTTTCTTTTTTCATTAAAGATATTACACAGTGAGGTATTATTATTCAAATGAAAAACACAAGACTGCCGGGCTTGTCCAGTCATGAGTTTACTGGCCCGGGGCTAAAATCACTGGCCTCTGGCCTGTGGTCCAATGTTAAATTCGAGCCCTGTCATATGTTTACTTACACTAACTTTACTGGCCTCTGGCCTGTGGTCCAATGTTAAATTCGAGCCCTGTCCTAGGTTTACTTACACTAACTTTACTGGCCTCTGGCCTGTGGTCCAATGTTAAATTCGAGCCCTGTCATATGTTTACTTACACTAACTTTACTGGCCTCTGGCCTGTGGTCCAATGTTAAATTGGAGTCCTGTCATAGGTTTACTTACACTTACATTACTGGCCTCTGGCCTCTGGCCTATGGTGCAGTGTTAAATTTGACCCCTGTCATATGTTTACTTACACTAACTTTACTGGCCCCTGGCCTGTGGTCCATTGTTAAATTCGAGCCCTGTCATATGTTTACTTACACTAACTTTACTGGCCCCTGGCCTGTGGTCCAATGTTAAATTGGAGCCCTGTCATATGTTTACTTACACTAACATTACTGGCCTCTGGCCTGTGGTCCAATGTTAAATTGGAGTCCTGTCATAGGTTTACTTACACTAACATTACTGGCCTCTGGCCTGTGGTCCAATGTTAAATTCGAGCCCTGTCATATGTTTACTTACACTAACATTACTGGCCTCTGGCCTGTGGTCCAATGTTAAATTCGAGCCCTGTCATATGTTTACTTACACTAACTTTACTGGCCTCTGGCCTGTGGTCCAATGTTAAATTCGAGCCCTGTCCTAGGTTTACTTACACTAACTTTACTGGCCCCTGGCCTGTGGTCCATTGTTAAATTCGAGCCCTGTCATATGTTTACTTACACTAACTTTACTGGCCTCTGGCCTGTGGTCCAATGTTAAATTCGAGCCCTGTCCTAGGTTTACTTACACTAACTTTACTGGCCTCTGGCCTGTGGTCCAATGTTAAATTCGAGCCCTGTCATATGTTTACTTACACTAACTTTACTGGCCTCTGGCCTGTGGTCCAATGTTAAATTGGAGTCCTGTCATAGGTTTACTTACACTTACATTACTGGCCTCTGGCCTCTGGCCTATGGTGCAGTGTTAAATTTGACCCCTGTCATATGTTTACTTACACTAACTTTACTGGCCCCTGGGCTATGGTCCATTGTTAAATTCGAGCCCTGTCATATGTTTACTTACACTAACTTTACTGGCCTCTGGCCTGTGGTCCAATGTTAAATTGGAGTCCTGTCATAGGTTTACTTACACTTACATTACTGGCCTCTGGCCTCTGGCCTATGGTGCAGTGTTAAATTTGACCCCTGTCATATGTTTACTTACACTAACTTTACTGGCCCCTGGCCTGTGGTCCATTGTTAAATTCGAGCCCTGTCATAGGTTTACTTACACTAACTTTACTGGCCTCTGGCCTCTGGCCTATGGTGCAGTGTTAAATTCGAGCCCTGTCATAGGTTTACTTACACCTTCTTCACTGGCCTCTGGCCTGTGGGCCAGTGTAAATTGCGAGCCCTGCAGTATTTCAGGCAGAAATATTCAGGCAGAAAAGATTGAATCAATGAGCTTTTATATTAAAAATAATCCGATTATATTTTATGTATAAATGACCTATCCTGTAATTTGCCAGTAAATTGGCCCTGTGTAACCATGGATATGAAAAAATCATCCATTAATGTTAATAATATTTTCATTTGAGAAATAAAATTGTTACCACTGACTGCATTTGTCTCTCATGCTGCAAGTACATATCTGCGCAGTCTCAGCATACAATATGGACGAGTAAAATCAAAACAAATGCATTATTGAAGGCGACATTTAAACTGTACGTACCACGTTGTGGGGGAAAAATGTGTAATTAATTTTCATTCATTTGTTATGACGTACATGTAGAAAAGGTCTTCCCGGATGGTTCTATTTATATTATTATTACAGATTATTAGATTGAAATAAATTATCCAAACAAAACATGGAAACATAGACTACATAGGAGTGGTATAATTATCTTGAAGAAAAGAATCATTAGCTTCAATCTTCAAAGCTGACTGAATATAAAGTTCATACCAGTATCAATCCACCTGAGATACAATCCAGTCTGAAATGCTATCAAAAAAGTGGAGAAAAAATAGCAATACAAAAATCAGCATGGCTCATTTTGGTTGTTGCAGTTGAAATAAGCTGGATGAGATCATTCACAAAATCCACTACAAAACAATTACACGCACCTGTTTTTCATTGTTTATTATTTATTTAATGGTGTTTTCTCAGTTTGGTTGTGTTCAGTGAAATCAGGAGGATGGGAATTCATTTACTCTTCCGAAAAACAATAATTTTCCCCTGAAAAATTGTCTGGTCATAATTTTGTTAAATGTAGCTGATATGAAAAATGTACCTCCTTGTAATTTTTTCAGATTTACCTCATGAATAACATGTAAATTTACATGTTCCTTGTTATTCTTTCATTACCAACTCATTGTTCTCAATTTAATGTTTAAATATCTCAAATTTTTAAATAGCTGAGTTTAGCGTTGACTTGTTATTGATTTTGCAGAGGTCAACTTTGTGTGCATGTGGCTTACTCAATCCCCAATGCAGTAAATTGGTTTCGCTATAATAAATGTAATAATATTATGTTTCCATGGAAATGGTTTGTGATTCATTGGCTCATGTCATGATGAGTACATATGGACGTTGCATACAACAATTGCGAATCCCAGACAAACAAATATGCGTTTGGACAAACTACAGAACTGGGTCTGCTACGGCCTGGTAATGCTACCGGTTTGCATGTAAATCAATGTATTTTACTTCAGTATATATACAGTGCCTGTTAAATTTATGCCGAACCAACAGCATTATATCCAAACGTAAACCCATCAATTAACGTTAGTCCTTGAGAGACAGTTGGCTTTTGTCACTCTTACTCTTAGTACAGCACATGTAACATTTTTCACGCTTGGCTTACATGTGCACACACACATCATATATGTATTGTGGTTTTTGTTTTGTGGTGTTTTTTTTTTCTTCCTTTGTCCATCATTCATCGTGTGCCAAACATACCATTGTGCTTTTCTGGGATGTTCAAGCTTTAAAGGCCCTGTACACTATTGATAAGATCGAAAAACACAATGTTCACAGATTCACACATAACTTACATGTACATGATTTAAAGTAAGTAATGGTAGAAAGGGTTCCTTAAAATGTTTCTGCCTAAAATGCTATCGTTTCTGAGAAATGAGTAAAACAATAGTTTTTATCACGCTCGATAATTTGAAAAAACAGAAAACACATAAGGTCTCTTTTCACTATTTTCTTGTGACCTCGATGACCAATTGAGCTCAAACTGTCACAGGTTTGTTTGTTCATGCATATGTTGAATCACAGAAAATGTGGACACTGATTTTGAGCTGTTACCAAAAGTGTACAGAAAAAAATACCTTTAAATATATAGCCATCGCACCTGCTTCATTCCACTTTCAGGAAGCCAGCTTTTTTGTACATTTTGATTTGGCTTTTTTGGGGTCATCGCTCATCCAGGCATCATATCATGTTGTAATTCCAGCAGGGGTTATTTCATTGCTTTGGACTACTCACTGATTGATTGGGTACATCTCTCCCTTCTTGGAAAGAAGACCTGTGAGAGGATCGAGGTGATGTCAGCAGCATCTCTTGTGGTGACCCTATGCTAAGAGCTTTTCACTCTCTGGGGGTGTAATCTGCCAGGGGTAGTAGTACTCAGGGGCTATTTGCTTTCTTTCCGCCGACCTATAAATCGTTGTCTCTTCATGACTAATCCACTTAGAACATGAATGTCATTATTAAAATGCAAGGCATTGTACATGTTCATGGAATTCTCATACTGAAAAGGAATATGTATCCTTTTTTTTGAGAAAATAGAATTAGCTGCTGCAAACTGCTTACCAATCAAAAGGACCTATGGTATAAATGCAACAAATGGTAAATGGCCTGAAGTTTTTTGACCCTAGCAGAGTCTTTCCCGAAGGCTAAATCACAACACAACACACACAAACATTATTTGTCTTATTTTTTGTGAAAAAATCATCTATGAGAGGGGGAGGCCATTTTCATTTTGCAAAGGGCACTTTCATTTGGAAATATTGAAGACTATTAGAAACCTTTGAAGGGGCACCAAGGCCAAGACCAGGGGCAACAGAGGCCATTTTATCAGATTTGTCAGTCCATGCTGTAGGCCCTATAGGGTTCGAAAACCGCTGAAAAACAGTTGAATGCATTGTCAAGGATTTGGGGCAAGTTCATAATTGGGCTTATTTTGATTGCCGCAATGAAAATAAGGAACAGTGATTTTAAGGCTCTTCAAATTCTATTTTGTTTACTGTGACAGTATTTCAGACAAAATAGTTCAGACAAAAGTACATTTCTTGTACGGTAGACCTTATGCACATGACGTCATTTGAGTAGGGCGCCCTCACCTGTAGGTCTAAAGGAGGTTGTTCAAATCTGTGCGGCTCCATTGTTTCATCATCGGTTTACTTCTAAGATGGCGGTTGGATGACGTCAATGCATTTCAGGTCTTTACAATGTAAGCCAGCGTTTTCAAGTTCATATCGAACAAAATTGTACTTTAAGGGTAATTATACAAACGCACTGATCAAGAGTAAAACAATTGATAATATACACCAAATATATATATAATTATTGTATACTTTTTATGTTTTTCTTTCTGACAGATTTCGGGCAAATACCCTCCCTGAAGAAACTATGAGCAAACGGAATCGGGAGTACAAAGTAAGAATTTAGATTTTTGTTTATCAAATATCCTTTTAAGGAAGCTTGCCAATGACCTAACACTAATTCCATTAAGTGATTTATTGCGATTCTTTCTAACTCTCACAGAATCCAAAAGCCATAATGGTAACTCAACACCCAAACTGCTGGACTCTGATAATGGTTGTATGCCTGATCCCACTAAAATTAGTTTTATAGTGCAGTCCTCAGTCCAACACCATTCAGTAACTCAACACCCAAACTGTTAGAGTCTGATAATGGTGGTATGCCTGGGGCCGTTTTCACTAACGCTTTTCGATCATTGCAAACTCCGAAACCGAACGCTAAATCCAAAATCAATCGCAACTTAGTGATGGATTTTGGATAGCGATTTCACTAAATCTTTGAGACGAATTTACTCATTGCAAAAATGACTATCTTGTCAATCTTGCGATGACTCGTTACTGGCCGCAAAGTATAAGTTCATCGCAAATTTGTGACAAATTGCGGCATATTGTGTTTGATTTGATTAGCGGTGTACGTCTTGACGTAGTTTGTCCGTGAATTAAAGAGTAAAATGGCAGTTTATTTACTCTCCGCGGTCTTTTACTGGGATACTCGGGAAACCCACAACGCAGTTTGCTGATGACACCTTTCAGCGACTCAGTGACTGCTGCCGAGAGAACTTACAATCGGTAAATACAGGAGAACTCCATCCATTGGGGTCAGTTATTTTAACCAGCATTTGGCCTAAAATTAATGTATTGATATTGCATCCACAAATCGTCCTTTCAGATTTAATATTACTGTATGTAGCCTACCATGGTTCAAAATTTTCGGTGACAAAAGTTTTGACGAATATTTTGGGCATTTAGAAATGAATTATTCTTGCAAATTAGGCCTTTTGGGGAATTAAAAAAAAGTCAAGTTATTAAAAGCTGTTTCCCCATTTGATCTTGAAAGTATATCAGACGTGAAATTAATTACGTAAATAATTCATTTATGTGCTGGTAATCTTAGTAAAGTGTTGAGAGTATAATTTTATAGAATTTCTTTATGATGACAACTCTTTAGGATTATTTCAAACGATGTCAGAAAGAAGAACTCTCATGCTCATACGTAAATTTAACCAGAATTTAACTAAGTTTTGTCAGATTTTCATCAATCTCATCATCGTTACAATGTATTTACTCAATTTTATAAAATTAATTGTACAAATGAAAAACAAATTGAATTTGATTTCATGTGGACATTTTTTTAAGTGAATGTCTATAATTTAAACATTAATATGGTCCTGGTTTTTTTTATGCACCAGCATGAAACCAATTTACATTTAAACTGCAATTTATGCATTTATTTTGTAATCCAACCGCGGCAACAAAAACTTGACATGTACAACGTTCACCATGCGACGACTAACAATTTTGCTGGTGGGTTATGTCAAAGGTCACTACTTTTAGCCTCGAACAAAACATTTATTTTCCTTTTTATGTGAAGCGCAAAATCAGTGACGTCGCTAGAGCGATGGATTTGCGGTGACAGCGATGATTGCAATCGGGGACTCTATAGTGAGATTGGCCCTTGATCCCACTAAAACAGTTTTTGCAGTCTTTAGCCCAACACCATTCAGTAACTCAACACTCAAAATGTTGGACTCTTATAATGGTGGTATGACTGATCCCACTAAAATCAGTTTACTAGTGCAATCCTCAGTTCAACACCATTCAGTAACTCAACACCCAAACTGTTGGACTCTGATTATGGTGGTATGACTGATCCCACTATTATTAGTTTACAGTGCAATCCTCAGTTCAACACCATTCAGTAATTCAACTTTCAAAATGTTGGACTCTGATTATGGTGGTATGACTGATCCCACTATTATTAGTTTACAGTGCAATCCTCAGTTCAACACCATTCAGTAGTTCAACACCCGAACTGTTGGACTCTGATTTAATATGATGGTATGCCTGATCCAACTAAAATCAGTTTACTAGTGCAGTCTTCAGTACAACACCAATCAGTAACTCAACACCCAAACTGTTGGACTCTGATTATGGTGGTTTGCCTGATCGCACTAAAATCAGTTTACTAGTGCAGTCCTCGGTCCAACACCATTCAGTAACTCAACACCCCCCCCCAACACTAAAATCAGTTTACTAGTGCAGTCCTCGGTCCAACACCATTCAGTAAATCAACACCCAAATTTTGGACTCTGATTATGGTGGTTTTCCTGATCCCATAAATAACTATTTAAAGAAATACATACATTGTACACACAGGTATAAACAATTTCAAACAGGTAAGATAAGCTGAATGATTGGTGCAATCTGGAGCAGAAAAAACATGCTTTGCACTCTTTAACGTAAAAGTATTTAACATGTAACTAAAGCCCCTTTCACACGAGAGCAATTTAGCAAGGGTCCCTTGCTTAATTGTAGCATGGTTGTAAAATTTTACAAAATGTACCTCGTGTGAAAGCACAACAATTTTTACACTGACCAGGGTCCCTAGTAAAATCTTGTCCAACATTGCTACATTTTGTCGGAGGTCCGGACCTACGACAAAATCTTACACTAGCGGAAGTTTTGACTAAGGACAGGGGCGAAATCATCGTGTGAAGGGAACCTTTGTTTATTGAACAACGTCCTGTGCGAAGTCTCCAATACAGCGCATGCGTGGCAACCTTTTTTGTTTGACCTTTCGCATAGCGACGTAAATCATGTACTGTATCCATGCGCGTTGGATTACCAGTTATGTGTGCACTCTCGTGGCGCG
This sequence comes from Plazaster borealis, assembly GCA_021014325.1. Taxonomy (NCBI): domain Eukaryota; kingdom Metazoa; phylum Echinodermata; class Asteroidea; order Forcipulatida; family Labidiasteridae; genus Plazaster; species Plazaster borealis. The sequence goes on along the minus strand of CM037456.1, from coordinate 8,025,990 downwards.
TAATGGTTGTTAGTTTTTTACTTTGGCCATGTGAAAGCCTGCTAAATCAGTCATGCAAGATGACAACAAATAAACAATCAGCGCTCGTAAAATTCGTAGCAAGGTACCATGGTAAAAATTTTGTCGTGTGAAAAGGGCTTTAGGAAAGCCATGCTGGTGAGCATATTTCATATTACAGTTTAGCACACAAATTTGCTGCTAACTCTGTAAGCAGTGACCATCAGGGCAGAAATCTCTGTGAAGGAAAGTGGTGAAATTGGGGCCTCCTAGAGCTAGCTATACACTCATCTTTCTTACGACGAATTTCCCTCGGTGTAGCTGTAATGACTTATACATGTATCTCATAGTCACATCAAACTCCACGATGCAAAGCCACGAATCTCAAGTCCTCAGATTAATTGGACATATTTCTGGGAACGCAGAGAATTTGAAATTCGTGTTAATTGAATCCTGTCTAATTATGTAGGGTTTGCGCTTACAGTTTTTTTGTGAAGTAGCCAACTGGGCTAGTAAACTGTGCATTTTACTTGCCCCCAGGAAGTTTTAGTAGCCCAGATTTTAAGCATGCGTTGTCATCAACAATAATAATAATAATAGTGGCTTCTTATATAGCGCACATATCCGTCACTCAGTGACGCTCAAGGCGCTTTAACGTTCATTATTTTCCTGCAAGGTATTGTGGAGCTACGTTTTTGAAGTATGAGACCAAGTCCTTTTACATAGCACCATGTAATGGTTTACAAGGTGCTGTGGCGCAATATGCTGCCGATCAAACCAGGAACACCGGGGCGAACCCCTTCTCTTTTCGATAAGTGCAATGGGTTCTTTTACATGCATTACACAACACACGGGGCCTACGGCTTAGCGTCCCATCCAAAGGATCCAAAGGATGAAGCATGTGGTAAAGTGTCTTGCTTAAGGACACAAGTGTCACGACTGGGATTCGAACCCACACTCTGCTGATCAGAAACACCAGAGCTTGAGTTCGGTGTTCTTATCCGCTCGGCCACGACACGCCACTGTCAATGTATCTTTCTGAATGAACTTCCTCCCAATCTCCGACAAGTCACTATACCAGCTACAAAACTCATTTGAAAACTTATTTTTGTGCTTAAATGTTCATCTTTGTAACTCATTGTACATGTAGGCCCACTTGTTCCTGCATGTCTCCTGTCTTTTAGGCAGACATGGCGCATTATAAATGTCTACTATTAATATTACCAATGGTAGCGATCACAACCAGTCAACTGAAGTTACACTCACAAACTCAAAAATAATTTAACACATTTTTTCAATTTATTATTCTGAAAAGGAAGAAATAAGAACATTTTAAGCAAGTAGGTTGCACAGTTTTTTAGTAGCCCACAGGGCAAGTTGAGAAGTGGTGTTTACTAGCCCGAAGGGTTCTTCCTATGCACAAGCTAGCGTATCAGGCCGATATGCGCAATTTGTGCAAATTTCGGCCAACACACAAACCCCCCCAAAAAATAATAATAAAAACATTTTCACAAAAAACATCAAGAGAAAACCATATAAAATGCTCCAGGTTGCACAGTGGGGCTTTTAAAACTAAGATAAACACCAATAGTCCAAGAGCATTAGGTCATATATGCCAAAACCCGGCTATAGCTCATAACAAGCTGATTTTTTTCAGGATTAGGTCCAGGAATATGTCTAGAATAACATACTAAAAGTCCCCTAAAATCCCCCAGGAGCTCTCTCCGAAATCCAAGATGGCGTCCAAAATGGCCGTCATTTTCGAAACTTATTATAACTTTGCAACCGGACATGTTGTAAATTAAAATAAAGGGTCGAAATATATGTTTTGAGGCACAAGAATTCTGATAGAATAATTATTTTGAGATTTTAAAACTCATAAGTATCCAAAACCAAGATGGCGTCCATAATGGCGTCCAAAATGGCCACCATTTTTAATCAATCATAACTTTGCAACCAAACATATTGTAAATACAAATAAAGGGTCTAAATATATGTTTTGAGGCACAATGAATCTCATAGAATCATTATTTTGATATTTTAAAACTCATAAGTATCTAAAACCAAGATGGCGTCCAAAGTAGCCCCCATTTACAGCTTAAATTTGCAAACATTGAGGCACTTGCACAGAACTGTCACAGGGAACGCTGTTTTTTGTCAAATCAGAAAACTCAACACTCAACAGTCGTCTCCTACATTAACTGACAAGGCGGAACTCAGTCTCATTCACCACTCATGTTTGTACAAGACAAAAACGACATAGTTCACCATGCGGGAAGAATCTTGGCGATGTTTGTCCAGAGGAAAAGTCCTCCCTACAGAATGGTCTCTCTACCAAGCATGCAGTCATTCAAACGATCTGTCAGTGACTGTCCGCACACCTCTCCGATTCACGCTCAGCCTTCGACAACATTTTCCCAGTCTTTTGTGCTCAGAACCGAGATCCGGGCACTTGGAGAACATATTTGCGTATGACTTACCCCAATCTCTACCACAAATATCGTGAGGGAATGTTGTATGATTCTGGCCATGCCAGCCCTGGATGCAGAGTGGTCCTCAGAGTCCCATTCTGGCCATGCCAGCCCTGGATGCAGAGTGGTCCTCAGAGTCCAATTCTGGCCATGCCAGCTCTGGATGCAGAGTGGTCATCAGAGTCCCATTCTGGCATTTCCAGCCCTGGATGCAGAATGATCCTCGTAGTCCCAATCTGGCCATGCCACCTCCGGATGCAGAGTGGTCCTCAGAGTCCCATTCTGGCCATGCCAGCTCTGGATGCAGAGTGGTCCTCAGAGTCCCATTCTGGCCATGCCAGCTCTGGATGCAGAGTGGTCCTCGGAGTCCCAATCTGGCCATGCCACCTCCGGATGCAGAGTGGTCCTCACAGTCCCATTCTGGCCATGCCAGCTCTGGATGCAGAGTGGTCCTCACAGCCCCATTCTGGCCATGCCAGCTCTGGATGTAGAGTGGTCCTCAGAGTCCCATTCTGGCCATGCCAGCTCTGGATGCAGAGTGGTCCTCGGAGTCCCAATCTGGCCATGCCACCTCCGGATGCAGAGTGGTCCTCACAGTCCCATTCTGGCCATGCCAGCTCTGGATGCAGAGTGGTCCTCACAGCCCCATTCTGGCCATGCCAGCTCTGGATGCAGAGTGGTCCACATAGCCCCATTCTGGCCATACCAGCCCTGGATGCAGAGTGGTCCTCAGAGTCCCATTCTGGCCATGCCAGCCCTGGATGCAGAGTGGTCCACATAGTCCTGTTCTGGCCATGCAAGCCCTGGTTACAGAATGATCCCCATAGCCCGATTCTGGCCACGACAGCCCTGGTTTCAAAAGTTTGTGCGGCTACTGATTTACCCTCTTTTGATCAGAAGTGAACGGACTACTGTACCTACTGTATCTCAGGTTCCATACCCAGGGAGAATCCCTCACTTGCCTTGCCTGATGTTGCAATGCTCGAGCAATCGCACAGACTCACAGGCAGGGCTGCCCTGCAAAAACAAAATCGCATGTCAGCCCTCTCTATTGACACATTTCAAGCCAGCAGGATAGGCCTAAAGAGATGTTCTCCACTGGGAGCCCTGACCAGCTCATCTTGTTAAGTTGAATTCTTGTTTTAGAACTTCCAGTTTGGGAGAGCGTAAAGAGACCAGGGGCTGGGCTTCCCAAAGCAGTCTTATTTTTACTAGGCCCCACATAGCCTCCTTCTCTCGTTGCTGATCTGCATGTACGATTAACATGTATGGGAGACCCTGAAGTGGACTCCTCAGAATCAAAGGTGATTTGAGAGTCCACAAAGTTAAACCTACCGCCATCCTTTTCCCCAGAAGGGTTGATCCTTGGATGCAAAGAGAATAGAGGACGAGTCGAGTCAAATTATTTTATCAGATTCCTTGTGCTTCAAAACATATATTTAAACCCTTCATTTGTATTTACAACATGTCTGATTGCAAAGTTATGATAAGATTAAAAATGGTTGCCATTTTGAACGCCATTTTGGATGCCATCTTGGTTTTAGATACTTATGAGCTTTAAAATCTCAAAGTAATGATTCTATCAGATTCCTTGTGCCTCAAAACATATATTTAGACCCTTCATTTATATTTACAACATGTCTGATTTCTGATAAGATTAAAAATGGTTGCCATTTTGAACGCAAGTTTGGACGCCACTTTGGATGCCATCTTGGTTTTAGATACTTATGAGTTTTAAAATCTCAAAGTAATGATTCTATCAGATTCCTTGTGCCTCAAAACGTATATTTAGACCCTTCATTTATATTTACAACATGTCTGATTGCAAAGTTATGATAAGATTCGAAATGGTGGCAATTTTGGATGCCATTTTGGACGCCATCTTGGTTTTAGATACTCATGAGTTTTACAATCTCAAAATAATGATTCTATGAGATTCCTTGTGCCTCAAAACATACATTTCGACCCTTTACTTGTATTTACAACATGTCTGGTTGCAAAGTTATGATAAGATTCAAAAATGGCGGCCATTTTGGACGCCATCTTGGATTTTGGAGAGAGCTCCTGGGGGATTTTAGGGGACTTTTAGTATGTTATTCTAGACATATTCCTGGACCTGTCCTGAAAAAATCAGCTTGTTATAATAATATGACGTTCTTATAGAGCGCATTTCAGTTCTGGGAGAACTCTCAATGCGCTTTACATACATTATTACCCCTGGTCACTGGGCCTTAAATCATTCCTTAAACCATCTCAGCTCCCTGGGGAGTATACAGCCTGTGCAACATCAATGCGCTACTCGGCTAAATCAATCACAAGAACCATCTCTGCCCTCACAGGTACCCATTTACCCCTGGGTGGAGAGAAGCTTATGGTTAAGTGTCTTGCTCAAGGACACAAGTGTCACGACCGGGATCCGAACCCACACCCCGCTGATCAAACACCAGAGCTTGAATCCGGCGCTCTTAACCGCTTGTTATGAGCTATAGCTGGGTTAAAGCTAATGCTCTTTGCCTACAAGTAGGAAACATTCGAAGACCTTGTTTCAATTCAGGGTGCTTCGGCCAAACCTCAAAAATTTGGGTCCAGAATGCCCAACAGTTTTGAAAAAAGCTGGGGAGAACCCTGGCCCGTAGCAGATTTTACTAGACAATGTTTACCGGGCTTATTTAAGGGTGAGCCCGAGTGCAACATACACATCGTTGCTCGTACCACGAACCGACCTAACTGACAAAAATCACACACTTTTGCAAATATTTTTGTTTACAAATTATTAATATACTCATTACTGTTAACATTTTCAGCAAGTTTCAGATCTAAATACGTAGTAGTTTTGTAATTACACTAAATACTAAAAACGACGTATTGCTAGATTTGCCGTTTTGTCTTTTCACAAAGTGACCTATCTAGATACGCCACTTTACCAATGATGTACTATGCGCTACAGCACACGCAGTTCGGGCGCACGTGTAAAATTTTTACGAAGTGACCTAATTCAAAGCGTATAAAATTTTCACAAAGTGACCTAACAAGATAGATCTCTATCATGCATTGGTCTGTACACGGCGCTCTGCGGGCAAAACTCAGATTTTCATTTTCACAAAGTGACCTATCTGTTTAGGTATTATTTACTAATTAAAATAGGAGCAGGGATTAAATGAAATTGACAGTTTTGTATTAATAAAGTAGTCGGCTTTATTTTTGTCTTAAAAAATTATATACAAATAGTTAGCAGACCCCGAAACAGCAATTTGAAAAATAGTGCAACTTCATTTGTGATTTTCTCCAAACACGTTTTTTTATACTGTGTACGAGTTAGGTCGGTTTGTGGTATGCGCGACGACATGTACATGTGCCGAACAAAAATAGGCAGGATTAAATACAAGTCAAAGATGGTGCATATGACATGGCTGGTAACGTTATTCTGGTAAGCATAATTTTTTGTGCTTAGCTATTTTCGGGGGGCTTAAAGGCCCTGTACACTCTTGGTAAGATCGAAAAACACAATGTTCACAGATTCACACATAAATTACATGATTTAAAGTAAGTAATGGTAGAAAGGGTTCCTTAAAATATTGCTGCCTAAAATGGTATCGTTTCTGAGAAATGAGTAAAACAATAGTTTTTATCACACGCGATAATTTGAAAAAAACAGAAAACACATAGGCCTAAGGTCTCTTTTCACTATTTTCTCGTGACCTTGATGACCAATTGAGCTCAAACTTTCACATGTTTGTTTATTTAATGCATATGTTGAATCACAACAAACGTGGACACTGATTTTGAGCTGTTACCAAAAGTGTACAATACCTTTAAGCAGCTCCATGAATTTGGGCCCAGGTTCTTAAATAATTGGACACTCTACTTAAAATATGAGTGTTTTCCATTTACATGCGCAAGTTGCAATTTGTTGGCAATTCGTTTCTTGTTATTTGGGTTGTTTTTGCAGAGCAAAGCCATATGAGGGCCGCTTGCAGCGGATTCCGGCACTTAAAAAATTTCCATTATTTCCATTATTAATTTGGACTTTTTTTTTTAATAGACTTTGCAAGTATTGCATTATGTTTTAGACTGCAATTACCGGTAGTGCAATTTTGTTATTCTTCCATAAAGGGTCTGTATACGTTTGGTAATAACTCTGAAAATTAATGGCAATAAAAGCTTACTTGGTAAGAACTACAGCAGCTTTGGATAGTATAATGCATTTTGAGAAACTTTTCACTTAGAAGTACTGCGGTTATGGAAAAAAATGACTTTTTATCCCCAAAAATTTGAATCTGAGAAGCATTACTGACAGTAACGTTTCTCAGATTGTGTATTCCAATGGGGGACTTTTGAAATGCTAGGTGGCAGCAGACTTAACAGGTAAATGAATTGTTCTTGGTAATGTGCGCATGCTCAGAACTACGTAAACAATGACAATTTACCTGGTAAGTCTGCTGCCACCTAGCATTCCAAAGTCTCCCAAGGTTGCAGATTATTCTTCCTGCGTGGACATAACCGCTCCAGATTTTCGGCAATATTTCAAAAACGCTACCACCTTTTGAAATGAAATTTTCACAGGTTAGTGTTATGGTATATATCTACAACTATATAGGATTGAAACGAACAGTGGATTCCAATTACAAAACGTTTACAATCACTTCAAGCAATGTGAAACTAAGTCTGCCTAAAAATGTTTGAACACACCCGAGCCTTGTACGATTAATAGACTGTGCAAGTCTCGCACATATTCAAACTTCCGGGACCATTGTGGTCCAAACCATATGGAGTTTTACGTGGGCGGGATTTTGTATCGTCAATTATTTTAGTTTAACATAGTTTATGACCATGAAAATTATATATGATGTTGGGAATGTAATACTAAGTGATAAACAATATGAAAGTAAAATCAATTCAACAAAATAAAGAAGAAAACCCGAGAATAAGACTTGGTCTCCCTTTCTGGTTACTTGTAAACAATTAAGAATGCTGCCCAACTGACGGGCATGTTTTCATTAAACCTATGTGATAGACGCACACATTCAGGCGTGATTAGCAAATGGGGGTTTCAAACAATCATCCTCGTCCCAAGTTTTAATTTTGTTTCAATGTTAATTTGAACAAATTATTTGTATTAATACAAAAATTGAAAATTTATTTATAACAACTTGCTTTGGGTATTTTTATGGGTAGGCCCTATAAATATAATTTAAAGAGAAGACTTGATTTCATTGAAAAATATAGTCTTCATTTGATTATTATTTTTCTTTTAGATATGTGCGAGTCTTGCACAGTCTATCGACAGTCAGTGCAGAAACTCTGTGTCCAAATTCTAGATGATATCCCTGGATCATACATGTGTGTATTGTCTGTAGACTGTCATGCATCACTCGTTGCTGTCATGTTATTACTGAGTAATTTACGTTTACCTTGGATCAGACAATACACAGATTTCATCCAACCACAAAAAGGAAAAGAAGAAAGAAGACCCCAAAAACGAAATGAGAATTTGATTCATGTGATGAAAAGCCTGCATTTTTAATGGTGCCGAGCGACAGTCTGGGCTCATCACCGCCACTACCTTGGCCGCTATAATGGGGTATTAATTCATACTGTCAGTGTTTTGACGAGACACTTAAAACGTAATTGCCTTCGGGTGTTTATGGACCTTGAATACGGATGTGGGAAGTTCGGGGTACAGGATCAAGAAAGGGTTTACCATTAAGCTAATCAAGCAGTGTAGAGATGACGAAGCAGTCACGATCTATAATAGTTGAATCATCCGGGGGAGGTGTTGTTATTTGAAATTAACATCCCACTCGTACCGTTCATCCGTGTAGATTACTTAGAAATTCACCTCCGTAAATAGTTGAATCATCATATACGAGGAACGGAGGTGACGTCGTTTTGATATTACCAACCAACTCGCACCACGCACCATCAATTAGCTCGGGTTAACTTTTATCGAGTGGGTTGGCAGCAACTCTCATGAAAACTCACTAAAGGATCGCACAAAATTTTCAATATTTTGAAGGATGTACAGGGGGTACTACTTGAGTAACCCCCCCTCCCACCCAGCCGCACCTACCACCAAAGCAGTTCTTAGCAGCAATCTCTGTGCAATCAATCAATGGGCAGTACTTTAATTAATGTTCATACATGTACATTTTGTAACTACCTGCCCCCTTCCCCCCCTTGATTTTCCAGTAATTTTTTGTCTTCAACAACTGTGTCTGTCTTGCCTCTGTTGATTCTATTTGCATAATATAATTTGTATTTTTAACCTACATACCAAATGTGTGTTGAGCACTGTTTACTCAGTACTTTCCTGACTCCTGTGAAAACAATTCCATACCGGCTGCTAAATTATAGGATTCAAAATGCCTCTAGCTATCAGGCAAGCTCGGTGGTCTAGTGGTAAGACATCTGCTCTAGAATGGCAAAGGTCGTGGTTGGAATCCCACCCGAGTGATATGCCTGTGGATTTTTTGTTCACATGTCTCAGGGGGGAAGTACTGAGTAAACGGTGCTTAACACACATCAGTGTTTGGGTAACACTAAAACATTATTCTTTATCCCGCATGCAAATTTATAAAAAAACCTGCAAAATTAGTATACTTTTTAAACACTGTTTGAAGTCTAAAACACCCTCTCCAACCCCCCCCCCCCCCCCCATCGGAACATTTTACAAACTGTAGACAGCTCCAAAGTGAAAACCATTAGTGAGAAATAATTGTTTTCCCCTTTGAAGGTATAATTCATATAATTGGATTTTGAAAGAGTGTTGCCATGTGATGATGTTCATGTTTCCAACGAAATGCTAAATAACAATCAATGTAAGTTTTGCTAGTATTGTTGCACAGTTGCACATACCACTGCGGTTTTGTTCTATTCAGCAAACTAATATTTATGAACATACATTGTAATTAATTTTTTATTTATCTATTTTGTTATTGGAAGTGACAACAACAGTATGAACTGTTGTGACTACTTCGTTTGTTAAGATGTTTCCCAAAAAGCTCGGGATTGTCAGAATAAAATGAAATGAAAATGCTGTGAACTTGTTAATAAAAAAATAAAAAATGATACATACTCATTCATGTTTTCTTTGTACACAATATTTTAATTCTCCAGTTTTTGCCTTTTGTTACATGTATGATTATATCTTCAACTTTTCTCAATACTGTAAACAAAAAACTAAATTCAGCCTCGAAAGCACATGTGTAACATTGGTAATTGGCAAAAACCAGTATCCACACTTGATGTGACCCAACATATACATTAAATTAAAAACCTGTAAAAGTTTAAGTTCAATCGGTCATTGGTCATTGGAGTCACAAGAACAAAGTGGAAAAAACCTTAAATGTTTTCACTGTTTTCAAACTTTGAGTTATGGACTTGCAAGATCAAAACTAATTGTTTTACTCATTTCTCGAAAACTATTGCATTTCAGGCAAAAATCTTTCAATCTTTCTTGAGAGCGTACTAAATACTAGTTATTATTATTAATGGGAATTTCCCACCATGACCAATCTGTGAACATTTATATTTTTACTCTTTGTTATGCACACCCTTTTTAATGCCGTGAAGTTTTTATTTCTGAAATAAACCAAGCAATAACAACAATAACAAATGTTTAAAACTTTGTTTCTAAGAGGTATTGAAGAAGCAAACGCTAATTGTTTTATGATTTGTTTTAACCCTTACACCGATGTGTATTAAGCACTGTATACTCAGTACTTTCCCGAGGTTCTGTGAAAAAAAATCCACAGGCAAATCACTCGAACCCACGACCTTTGCATTGCTAGAGCAGATGTCTTACCACTAGACCACTGAGCTAGCCCCGGTGGCTAGAGGCAGCTCGGATCCTATGTTTTAGCAGCGGGTACCGCAATGAGTTAATTGTTTTTCTTGTGGTTTGTTTGTTAGGATGTCGTCCAAAAGCTTGTGGGTCGTCAGAGCACCACAGCCCGTGGTTCTCCAGATCAGCAGCGGCGACAGCAGCAACGACAAATGCTACACCAGTTACGACAGCATGTCTCGGAGGCGCGCTTTGAAACAGGCGAGGCGGTGTCACACATCCAGGACGGCATGAATAAGATGGAAACCCGCCTCAGTCAATCCAGTATGGACAGTGAAGATGGTGTGTTCCAGAGTGGCAATCCTACCAGTATCTCCGACAGGTATCAGAGCGATACATTGCGGGCGATGCAGGAATTGGTTGTCAAACGGCGGCAGAGCGAGTTGGATGAGATGAATGTCGTCGAGGCCGTAAGGAAAGCCGAGGACCTTCCTGGAGAAGTGACGCCGAAGAAACATTGACATTTCAAGTTTTCAACATCCTCCATCTCATTTCTTGTATATATATATATTCAGCAATGCATCTTCTATGAAGAGATCCAGAAGCATCGTAGCCTTATTTTGCCAGAAGTGAACACACGATACACATGGATTTTCAAAGGTGTTGGATTTTAAAGACAATTTTTTTTCTTTCATACTTCATATTTAGGGAGCACATCTTCAATGCATAAGATTAATTTTAATTGTACAATTTGTTCATAGAGAGAGAAACTGAAGTTAATTACTTTTAAATTAGATAACAAAATCACTACTTCCCCCACAAACAAACAAACAAAATTTTCAAAACAACTGAGCTTGTAAAACACAGGGTTTGATGTCATATAACGCCGAGATTCGTCTTTTTAAGACGAGTTGTTGATGTTGCCCTAGTGATTTGTGTTGTGACATAACAGTTTGCACAGCATATAAGACTGCCAAAAAAATAGGTTATTGCCTGACGTTTCGACATTAGCAGAGTCTTTCTCAAAGGCTAAAGAGAAAGACTCTGCTAGGGTGGAAAAGTTAGGCCATTGACTATTTTTTGCATTTATACCATAGGTCCTTTTGTTTGGTAAGCAGTCTGCAACAGTTAATTCTGTTTTGTCAGCATATAAGATCGGTGAAATCAAGCCCAGGGCTTCTGGGATGATGATTGAGATTTGTGGGAAGTTTCAGGATCATTATTATTGTTATTATTATTATTATATATTCCTGGTAATGAAACCAAGGATGCCTCATAAGTGAACTTAATCACTGTAGCTTGCAAGTCTGAGGAAACCTGTAAACAAGGGTGCTTGCTATGTGAATCAGAAACACTGGGGTTAACCCCTACTCTTCCACGATAAGTGTTCTGGGTTCTTTTATGTGCACTACCAATCCTAGTACACGGGACCTACTGCTTAATGTCCGATCCAAAAGACAAAGCAATTATGGTAGAGTATCTTGCTCAAGGGCACAAGTGCACGACCGGGACTCGAACCCACTTTCTGAGCTTGAGTCCAGTGCTCTTAACCGCTTGGCCACGACACGCCATATCATGGTTTGGTATTGTATCTAACTCAATAGACCTGGGTCCCAATTTCATGGCACTGCTTACCAAATAATTCTGCGCTTACGGGCACTGTAACGTGTGTATGGGACGCAGCTGGGCGTAAGCGCAGAATTCCGCGGTAAGCAGAGCCACGAAATTGGGCCCTGATATACATGATGTCTCTGTCATATGCCGCCCTCACAAAGAGGTCAAAAGAAGGTTGCTTATTGGCTCATCCTGTGTGTTGCGCGTATTCATGCTTCAACTGTTTCGTCATCCTTTTACCTCTATGGCATTGGGATGTATGCAGGTATTCTGAAAAAGACATGTTTGTGGGGGGTTTTCTTCCATTAGAATCAAGGTTACCAAAATGAGGCTGGAAGGACTTAACAGTCTGGCCCCCTATTTGATAGAATGAGAATTGTAATCATTATTGCTCTCACGAATGGGGAATATGACCAATATGGTGGTAGCAGGCTAGGGTTAGCCTCCATAGAACTCTGTCATTTACATGTTTCATTTATTTTATTTCCTTTATTAATTCTGGGACTGAAAACCCAACCCACATAATGGCCCTGGCGGGATTCAAACCTTAGTCCCAGAGGTGAAATGCGAGGGGAAAAACCACTACGCCAATCCGAACAAGTTGGCGAATGTAGAGTACGTAGAGGGACACGTCGTATTTCTTTCTTTCTTAATTTCATTTGTAGTTCTTACAGGGTGTCTTGATCTTCATCATATTTATGGTATTAACTAAATTAATATATGACATTGTATATAATATTTATCAACGTATTTGTTTATATGCACACAGTACTACTTTGTTGAAATTAATAATATTTAATATAAAGGGTTATAATGCTGTCAATGTTTTTGTAAGATATATCAAATATATATAAATTTAATATTTAATATTTTGTTATACATTTTAGGGCCTGAGTATATAAATAGTCAAATTATATAAACTGCTCACAAAAAGTTAGGAAACTTTTTTTAATCCAGTATATTTTTATTATTCTCTTTGTATATGTTATATATCAATGCAAAGCTGAAGTGTTCCTCTTTAAAATAATACCACATTTGCAATGATTACATATTGCTGAATTTGGCTACATGAATGACAATGAGGCAAAGTCACAAATCAAATGTGCCAAAATTACCGCTTGTTTGAATTACAGTGTCAATTTGTTTGTTCACACAGTAACACAAAATTGCTAATTTTGGCACATTTGATTTGTGACTTTGTCTCATTCTCATTAATGTGACCAAGTCCAGCAACATGTCATCATTGCACATTTGGTATCATTTTAAAGAAGAACACTTCAGCTTTCTATTGATATGCAACATAATACAAGAGGGTAATAAATAATAAAAATATACATGATTAAAAAAGTTTCCTAACTTTTTGTGAGCAGTTTACTTTACAGTTTGGATTTATTGAGATCCTATGTTTGATTAACAATTAAGTGGGAAAAAAAAGACCTGCAGAATTAGTTTGTTTTTCTCAAGCAGCGTTTGATCAAAATTTTCAAATGATTTTAGGAAAAACAATTCTCAGAGGGAAGGAAAAGTTAAAACAACATGCCGGGGGAAAAAATGCATTTTTGCTGATTTTTTAGTCACATTTCCTTTACAACAAAAACGCAAACTTCCCAACCATCTTGATTACGATATAGTTAATGGCCTGACGTTTCAACCCTAGCAGAGTCTCCGAGAAAGGCCTTCGAGAAAGTCTCTGCTCGGGTCGAAATGTCAGGTCCTTTTGGTTGGTAAGCATTTTGCAACAGCTAAATCTACATTCTCAAATAATAATATATTCCCCTACATCCCTGACTATGACAGAGTTTTTAAGTTTCAGTAATGTTTTTATATATTTTACATGGTCCTTAAATATTATGGAATTATGATGTCAATTTTTGCTCAAAAAGCGTCTGGAGTATATTTTTTTTTTCAAATATTTTTGTATTTTTCTGAGGACATTGAGTACTGGTATTGGTAATTACTTGGGCTAGTTTGGTTCTTGCGAAACTTGCTCCTATTCTTTAACATCTTGCTAATCACTTTCAAAATTATCGTCTCAATTTCATCAAAATGCCGGCTTAGTCTCTCTTTCAAGCTTTAAACACCTCAATAGTTTTGATGGTGTCATATTTATCATATGAATTCAAAGTTACTCATGCAACTCCAGCCTGGAAAAGAGCCTAAGGGGTGGCTGTCAAAATCTCCATAGTATGAAGTAATGCATTAAAGTCTTTCACTATATAATGAATTTATAAATAATGGAAACATTTACTCAAAACCTCTAGCCTTTGATGTTTAAGAAAAGGAAGACATATTATAAAAGAAAAGAGCTCTGAAGGAATTGCTATATGTATTTAAAATAAGTGGTATATATCATCCATTTTAGAAACTGTTGAAACTAAAACGCCTCACATTTCGACCCTAGTAGACTTGTGGACAAGTCATTAAATGTTTGTTGCAGTGATAGCGTACCGACTCTCCGCGAATCTTGCGACCTGGTGATGTTCTCGCGAGACTGCTGGCTCCCGCGAGACTACTGTGCTCGCGACTATGGCCCATTTAACCAGTAGTCTGGAGCCAGCAGTCTTATGTGACAGCACTAGTCTTGCAAGAGCACTCTCCCCAGACAGCAGCATTATCGCAAGAGTCGTGGGAGACCTGTTTGCTATCACCGCCTCAAACATTTAACGAATTGTCCACAAGTCTCCGACCCTAGCAGAGTCTTTCTCAAAGGCAAAGAGACTCTGCTAGGGTCGAAACCTGGGGCCATTAACAAATATTGTTTGCATTTATACTATAGGTCATTATTGATTGCTAAAGCAGCTGGTTGCAACAGCTAATTCTATTTTGTTCACAAATTGATTTTGAAAGATAATTTAATCATTAGAGGGATAGGGCTAGTGAGTGTGGACACCACCCTCCCTACTCAAATGGTTCTCTGGGAAAAATTGGCCGTCAATGTGCATAACACTGGTAAGATTGAAAATATATAAGATGCACAAAACCAATTGGCCTTTTTGAGATATGGCAAACACCATGGTATACACCGCTTGGTTGGGTCTATACAGGCAGATTTACCCAAACTAAACAGTGCAAATACAATGTGTCCATATGAAATGCTGTTATGTTATTTAAAAAAACTTGAATCGTATCACAACATTTGGGTTTTTTACACAATAATGTTTTCCAAAGAGATGGAGCAAATTTTCCCAATATTTTCCATGGTTATATTGTGTATTTTTGAAGTGGAAAAGGACAAGCTTTCCACAAAGTATTGCTTCTAAGTTGTGTTTTCTTAATTTAATTTTGTTAATTTATTTTGTTCACAGAATAGAAAATGCTGCGTATTATGAAGTGTACGTGTATTCAAAGTGTCTAACCCTATACTAATTTTTTCAGATTTTTCCCAGATTCTCGATCCATTTTGGTAATTTGAGGGAAACTGGTTTCTATGGTGTTGTATTCGGAATAAAATAATTCTCTATTCAAGACGTTATGGGTTGAGATTCAACCGTTTATTATATACCAGGGTGGTAAATGCTTATTTTAAGTGTTGAATAAAGGCATTCTTGTTGTCAAACCATTCCTTAGTTTCATCTCTATGTGTTGAATTTGTTGTGTTTGTAAAAATACGACCCAGATTAACCTTTAAAAAGGATCTTGCAAAACAATGCCACTGCATGCTGTAGTAGTACATTGGTCCTTTGAATAGTTTTTGTTGTTGTACGTTGACAACATTGGTTATTGGGGACTATTGGGATACAAGGTGGCAGCAGACTTACCACCAGGTAAATCTATTTTACTTGGTAATGTGCGCGTGCTCAGGAGAACTGCGTAAACAATGGAAATTTACCTGGTAAGTCTGCTGCCACCTAGCATTCCATAGTCCCCAATAACCCCCCCCCCCCCCGCCCATCCCCGCCCCAACCCATGAGCTCCAGCTTTCTTTAGGAAAAACTTTTCGGGAAATTTGACGATTGAGGGCGCGCTTCAAGATTACCAGACTGAAGCTACCCGCGGATTGGGCCAGATTTTCCATCCGCGGATTCGGGGGTTGGCCAGCCGCGTATTCAGGAAAATTAGAATCCATGCGGTAAAAGGTGGTGAAATTTCTGTTTTGCAATTTTTTTCACATTTAACGAATTTTTTATTAATCCTGCTTTATCGGTAATTTTTTTTTCAAAATTCAGAGAAAACATATCACTGGGCATACTCGAGGGAAGAATTAGACTGTTTAGCAACCTAATTAGTGAGTAGTTAGCCGCCACAATTAAGAACTCGTCAATCAGACCATTTATACACAACAGTTGGAAAACTTGCAGTCGCCCAAAAGTAAATGTACCCTTCATGTTGCAAATTGTTTTAAAATTTTGTTCTATAATTTGATAAACCACACCACTGGGCACACTTAATTTTGGAGGTGATTAAATCCGATCACTAATTAATACCTAATTAGCCGCTAGAATACACGCCATTTTCTATCACACCTTAGGGTATGGTATACTAATTGTACACAAGACTCTATTAATGAATGTACTCGCCGTAAAGTAAATGTACCCTTTATGTTGCATAAAATACAAAATTTTATTCCATAATTTGATAGACCACACCACTGGCCTCACTTAATTTTGGAGGTGATTAAATCCGATCACTAATACCTAATTAGCCGCTAGAATACACGTCATTTTCTATAACACGTTAGCGGTACGGTACTTGTACACAATACTTACTATTATGAATGTACTCGCCGTAAAGTAAATGTACCCTTCATCTTGCATAAAATATGAAATTTTATTCAATAATCTGATAGACCACACCACTGGGCACACTTAATTTAAATACTATTATTTTACTCATTTCGTAAAAACTATGGCATTTCAAGCAAAACTGTTTCAAGGGAAGTTTTCTACCATTACCATCTTTATATACCATGTGAGTTATGTGCAAATCTGTGAGCATTTATATTTTCATACTTACCAATGTTGTACACCCTTTAAATCTTTGTTTAAGTAAATGTATGCAATTTTAAGATTACAATAACATGCACTATTTATTTTACTTTTATTTATTTAATCTTGATTACTGATATCAGAAAAGTTGCTAGATCAAGGATGACTAATTTCTCAAAAGGGGGAAGAATGTGACGAGTGTATGAAGTACCCCCCCCCCCCAGTTCATTTGCGCTTACTTTGATGACGTAGCATACTAGTGACGTATAGTTTACTTGTGGTGTAGCTTATTTTATTGTACAGCGCCCTCGCAGCAAAATACAATCCTTTGTTATTTTTCGCGGGTTTTGCTATATTCTGTACGAAGACCCGATGACATCTTGATTTTCTGCTCTTGAGTTTATGCGTTGTTTTTCAAGTTATCACTTTATTCTGTACTCGTATTCTTTGTTCACCATGTAAGTATAATTAAGATTAATCTCAGTTAGATTGATGGATACATGATCATGCATTTAGTTGTATCATAGAAGGAATAATTTGATAGTTCCGATTCCGAAGTATATCATCCCATTAAAAATGTTTGTGCCTAACGGCTACTGTTCCTATAGATTCAAACATGCCGGCCTCTATTTGAGAAATTAGGCTAACCAGTTGAATAATGAATTGGGGCGCTTATCTGCATTATGGTTTGGGATACAATATATTATTATTATTATTATTATTTTTTTTTTTTTTAAAGATTTCTCGTTTTTACGATGAAAACATTGCCATTGAATTCGGCACTGTCAGTGACGGTCGTTGACAAGGTTTTTTGAAATTATTTTGGTGCATGCCAGCACCAAATTTGTTTGTGTGCGAGGGCTTCAGCAGTCTGGTGACATGATCGGGGAGCAGGCTGGAGTTTATTTTGTCGTTTTTGTAACCATGATTTGACGATTTCAAGGAACGATCCGCCTTTCCGGACAGGTTAGGATAGAATGACCTAAATTAAGTAGATAAAGTCAAATACAGAATTTTAGCCGAGAACTAAACAGGTAACGTGTGGTCAGTGTTTTAAAACCCTCCTGCTGATACACCATTCAAAACCATTCAGGGGGTGTACACTATACACAGATAGCTCACCACTCAAAACCATTCGAGCAAATGGTTTTGGATGGTCAGTCAACTCATAACAAATTGTGTTGGCAGTAGAAAACGCAAAAAATACTAAGTGTGGCCTGACGTTTCGACCCTACATTGTCACGTATTGGCTATTTAATTGATATGGGCAAAGACATGCTCTTGTGGGTTCAATAAAACCAGTTTTGAGCTGTGACAGAAAAATGTCAGACAAGTCCGTTGTGTTTATATTTTGTATTACAGTGTATAATTAACTGACTACCTATTACTGAACATAAATATTAGTTTTTTTCTTTCTTTTTGACTCGGCAGTCTTTTGGTGACCAGTTTGCTTTTAGTAGCATTTAGTTCCAGAGAGACTTCTTACATCATCTTTCCAGCTATTTGTCTTTTGATATTCAGTGGAGTTGAAATCTTATTTGTAAATATGCAGGTAAGTTTATTTTATAATTTTTTCTGTCTGAGGCGAAGTAAAAAAATAACATGTTTAGCGTTCCCGTTTGGTGTTTAGTGTTTAGACCTTTTCTTGGAGCGTTTCGTGTGAGAGCAAAAAATTGACAAATCAACCAGAGAAGGTCTTTCACCAAGACTAACTATATAGCAGAAAGCTGCTTACCGGCAAGAATATATGTGCTAACTATATAGCAGAAAAACAGGTGTGAGCAAAAGGGTATTTCATAAATGGTTTAGAAGATTTGACAGCGTGTGCGCATTCGGAGGAAAGATTTAGAAAGAAGATTACATTTGACAACGAAACAGGGGAGGAAATAAAGAGAATAATCTCTTCTGTCTGGATGCTTTGATTCGTCAGCATTTGTTTTTTAAATCTAGACTATTCATCTAGAATATTTCAATCATTCAGGTTCGTTTTAGTCATTCTATTTGATTGGTAGGTATTCATTTGAATTTCTACTACCTATTTACAATTGATGAAATTGATTGGTTGACTATTTATTTATTTATTTATTTATTTATTTAAACCATATTTAACGAGGGTAACCCATCCAGCACAGCTGATCATTTGGGGCCCTCACGTACATGTAGTATAAAAGAAAACATCAAAGATAAAAATAAAATAAAAAAGACAAGACTTGGTTGGAGGTGCTTAAAGAGGGATATAAAAAACCCTAACAATGTACAAAAGGACTATCATTAAAGAACAAATGGATGAATTATAGCCTCTTGCTGCTTGCTTTCACAAAATTGAATGATCTTTGCGGCCTATTGAATTTGAATGATCTTATTCAACCAGTAAATGCTGAACTGTTTAAATTGAATTACCCCTTTAGGCTGTTGAATGCTGATGCGACAGATTGTCCATTTTCAAACGAAATTTAATGAATTTTTTTTTAAATCGGCAGGGGAAACCTGCGTAAAATGGAGGCTAGAATTGGGATGAAAGTATATGGTAGACCTCTTGCATTGACCTGTCATTGCTGAGGTCAAACAATGGAAATGTGAATTAACTATAAATAGTAAACTTGCGGGTACAACCATGTGTAAAATCTCTTTTGGGAGCTAGGAGTTGGCTCTGAAAAGAGCCAGTTTTGACATTTCGAACAGTATACTCTGCTCGTCTTCAGGAGATTTACTGTTCGAAACGTGGAGGCCAAAACTGTCTCTTTTCAGAGCCAACACTCCTCAAAGAGATTTTACACAAGGTTGTACCCGCAAGTGTACTGTTCATAGTTACTTCCTATTGTCCACACCATACAAAGCTTCAAATCACTTCAATGGAAATGTGTATGCGCTGCGCACAACTCTCAATCAATAATAGGTCTTCAATTACCTCAATGAGGGTGCTGTTTCTGGCTTATGAAGTCATATGCAAGAGGTCTATTCTGTCCTGATCGAGATTGTACCAATTGTCCTTTGAAACCAAATATCTCGTCTTGTTTTCAGTTTGGCTACGAGACCTATGAGTTCTCACTTCAGACTTCATTCTTCATCTGGGCGGGGCTGTGCTCAATACTCTGTCTCTTACTACCAAAGAGAGGACATATCTCCTACCCACTGCTCCCTGATGACTACAGGAAGAAAGTGCCTGTTGGTGACATGGAAGGAGTTGATGGTATCTATACTTTCAATTTGGAGGAATCTCATGCAGAAGAAGAGGGACAGTATTCTCCAGTGATAGGTAACTTTTTAGTGAAAACAAAGACTCAACATGTATATTATTCCACAAACGGGCTATGACAAGTCAATAATGTGTTTTATATACCACCCAAGTAAATTCTTGTCATTTGATTGGAGGATTGGAGTTCACGAGACATTAATTATTCACACCATTTCATGGTATGTCACTGAGCGTGCATTTTTGGTTTTATACAGCGTGCATTTCTGGTACTATCTTTTTGTACTATTGCACGCTAGACTGCCACAAGCTCACACGTGTCACACCTGTGCACGGTAGACCATAGCATTATGTGGGCGCAGGCGCTGTACACAGCAGCTTACAGGCTCTTGTTTTTACAATTAATAAATAAGTATAAATAGCAGAATGGCCTACATTATTCTGAAAATTTTGTTTTTCTGCTCGAAATTTTAAAGATTTACTTGATGGGTGTTGCATTCATGCATTGGAGAGAATATTTTAATTCGTAGAAAGATGGCTTGTTCCATTCAACTCGGCTTCACCTCAGTGAATGGAGCATTCCATCTTTCAACTCATAATATTTTCACCATTGCACTCATAAACATTCATTATTCGTATAGTATAAAACACCTCTTGCTGGTTCTCTATCCTGGTTGGCAAAAAAACCCCATGATATAGGCTAGTGCATGAAGTTTGTGCAACTATGACCTAGATGTGCGTCAAGACATCGCGCGCATAATTTGCAGAAAATAATTCCAAAACCGGGCACCATACTCAACATTTTGTACTGGTTACAGCGCCCTCTCATGATGTGAACAGTGAACAGCAAGTTAAAAAATATAAACTAGGGAAACTAAAAGAGGTCCTTTAAAGGGTCTGTATACGTTTGGTAATGACTCTGAAAATTAATGGCAATAAAAGCTTACTTGGTAAGAAGTACAACAGCTTTTGGATAGTATGCATTTTGAGAAACTTTTCACCTCAAAGAACTGCAGTTATAGAAAAAAATATCACTTAATATACCCCAAAGTTTGAATCTGAGAAGCGTTACTTCTCAGATTGTGTATTCCAATTGCAGATTATTCTTCCTGCATGGACATAACCGCTCAAGATTAATATCTCAAAAATGCTACCACCTTTTGAAATGAAATTTTCACAGGTTAGTTTTATGGTATATATATCTACAACTATATAGGATTGAAACAAACTCTGGGTTCCAATTACCAAACGTATACAATCCCTTTAATTTTTGCTCATGGTTGTCTTGCTCATGAGTCAATTGTTGAATTAAACAGTTCAGCTAAAAAAATAATGATATATGTTTGTTTTTCATATTTGGGTAAGAGGTGTGTTATAAAACACATATGGACATTGCAAATTATAATTCGGTCACTAGGGCCTGTGAGTGACCAGATCTTCTGGTCACTCACAGTCTCTCACACTGCATAGACATGCACTAGTGACCTTGTAAGGAACAATATCATTTTAGTTTTGCCATACTTCCATTCAACTCATAGAAAGAATAAACGTCATTTATTTTGTTCAATACAGAAAAGAATAGAGCTATGCTCAATAATGATGTGGCCATCGAAGACAACACATCATCAAAGATTGAGCATCCAGAAATTGAGGACACTAAATCACAGGTGCCACACACACAAACAGAGGACACTACATCAAAGCTATCACACACAGTAACAGAGGACACCACATCATCACAAGAACCACACCCAGCAACAGATGACACTGCATCATCACAAGAGCCACACCCAGCAACAGATGACTCCGCCTCATCACAAGAGCCACACCCAGCAATGAAGGATGCCACATCACCACAGATGCCGCACCAAGCAATGGATGACTCCGCCTCATCACCAGAGCCACACCTAGCAACAGAGGATGGCACATCACCACAGATGCCACACCCAGCAACGGATAACACTGCATCATCAAAAGAGCTGCACCAAGCAACGGAGGATGCCACATCATCACAAAAAGAGTCACACCCATCAACAGATGACACCAAATCATCAGAGAAGCCACACCCTTCAACATCAGAGAAGCCACACCATGGGGCGAGAAGTGTACATGTGGCATCCCCAGCCATGACAAACACCTCGACAGCACACAGGACACAACCAGCCACAGAGAGCAAACTCACTGAGAACACATCCATTAATGGAAACTGTTCTGAAGAAAGGAACTCTAAATCACCACAGGACAGGGATCTCTCCATTACAGAAGATGCTTCCGCACAAAGCGTGACTGAAGCCGTGAAGAAGTTACGCTATCCATCTCTCAGATCCTGTTTGTTATATTTGCCTTCACTCTTCCTGCTCATCTGGTTCTCGTTGCTTCAACTCAACATGTTTTTCTTTCTTGGGACTCTCAACCCAGACTTGGTGCAACTGACAAACAATTATCAGGCTTTGGGTAAGTATGGGTTAATAATAGTAACAATAATAATATTAATAGTGGTTTCTTATATAGCGCTCAAATCCGTCACTCAGTGACGCTCATGGTGCTCCAACATTATCACCCGATCATCGGGCAATTTATTTCATTCCTTAAACCATCTCAGCTCCCTTGGGAGTATACAGCCTGTGCTGCCAAATATGTAGCGCATCAAGCTAAATCAATCGATTGTGAGACGAGGGTTTCAATCAAGATAGTAGTAGACACCTCAAATGGTTCTTCCCTTTGATTGGTTTAAAGCACGTCACATGATATGTCTTATTTTTACTAGAAAACTGTGCGAATGCGAGGCACTACTATAACTGTGGCAACCGAACGTAGTATACTTATAGCAACCAGTGTATTATACCTATAGCAACAGCAGCTTCTTGATACCAAGACGTCTAGGCACACTTAAAACAAAAATTGACTGCTTTTACTTGTGCTATGGTTAAAACTACAATCCTACACAGACAGAATTAAACATAAAAATGATCTGGTATAAAACATTATCTACGTTTTGTTTAACTGTTCACATCCAAAGTTTATTATACAACAAAGTCATGAGATGAATGAAACCCCTTTTTAGTAGCGTTGACCCTAATTCTGTCCAGGTGGGTTTTACCAAATATCTTTGATGCAAAATTATCCAGGACAAGGGACAAGTTTTATATTTATTTGTAATTAAAAATCGGGGCATCAAAAACACAACAACAAACAATCACTTTACTGATTAAAAGGTTGACATAATTCCTATAGTATTTTGTCTTCTTTTCAAAATGAGAAAAAATAATTAGCTGCTGCAAGCTGCCTACCAACCAGGGGGACCTATGGTATATATATGTGCATAAGAATGGTTAAAGTGATTGCATACGTTTGGAAATTGGAACCACTGTTTGTTTCAATCCTATATAGTTGTAGATATACCATACAACTAACCTGTGAAAATTTCATTTCAAAAGGTGGTAGCGTTTTTGAGTTATCGCAAAAAAATCTGGAGCGGTTTTGTCCCTGCAGGAAGAATAATCTGCAATTGGAATACACTATCTGAGAAAAGTTACTGTCAAGTCCAAGTCACCGAAATTGTGACTTGAGATGGACTCGAGTTTGAGTCCTGGACTCGAGTGCTAAAACTCTGATAATAGGTCAATTTCCCCCTAGCAAAGTTACAGGATCTTTAAGAGTAGTTAACTTATGTTTTTTACTTATTATAAATGTGAGATGAATGTTCACCAAATCTGTGTTCTTAACTGTATCAGGACTGGGGGTGGGTGGGGATGGCAGACGGGTGGGGGCACATTGTGCCCCCTACGATTTGTTATTGCCCGTAGCTTCTTAAGGCTGCATCACAACACACATAGAAAAGAAAACAATACAAACTGCGCTAGAACATTATTTCTTTTAACAACTAAAATGTATAGCAAAAAAATAGTTCAGTGGAAATAGCCAATTAAAAAAGAAAAGGAACAGAAAAACAGGTTCCTTGCAACCCCTTATTTAATTTATGTCAGAGGAACCCCAAAAAGAGGAACCCCAACCCCAGCGCCATTAGATGATTGAGTAAAATAATGAATGTTAAAAACAATGGTTTATTTTACTTCAGAGGGAATCACGTCCTACAGCCTTGGAAAACGATAAAAAAAGAGCGTGATGAGCAACATTTGTTATCGCCCATTTGTCTTGAAATTTCACTACATCATAATGTCTATAGGGTAAACAACAACAATTAGCAATTGGTAAATCAAACATTTATAGAAGCAATTTAACCCCAAACTGGCACGGAAATGGACCCTGTTATTTAACAATGAAAGTCCCAACTTTATATATCGGACTGGATAACACTGTTCTTTGTCAGGAATATTTAAAGCCTTTCTAGGAATACCTAGACAAAAAAGAAAACTCAAATGAACTCTTTCCAGAGTGTCTTGTTGGTTGGACAAGGCCGGGCACCAAACCGGTGATGCATGCTCATGTAATGGCCTACTTAAAAGCAATTTATCTGAAATGAACTGTTTTAATTGTATTTTGTGTTGCAGTATGCTCACCTTCTCCAAAGAGATCTACTTGTCAGGCCTATAGTAAAGGAGCTGCACTTTCCAGCAAGGTAAATTGGTGCTTGGAGTTTGGTGCTTGGAGTTTGGAGCTTGGAGTGTGAACATTGAACTTTGTAGTTTCCAGTTTGTAGTTTCCAGTTTGTAGTTTCCAGTTTGCAGTTTCCAGATTGTAGTTTCCAGTTTGTAGTTTCCAGTTTGTAGTTTCCAGTTTGCAGTTTCCAGTTTGTAGTTTCCAGTTTGCAGTTTCCAGTTTGCAGTTTCCAGTTTGCAGTTTCCAGTTTGTAGTTTCCAGTTTGTAGTTTCCAGTTTGTAGTTTCCAGTTTGTAGTTTCCAGCTTGTAGTTTTCAGTTTGTAGTTTTCAGCTTGTAGTTTCCAGTTTGTAGTTTCCAGCTTGTAGTTTCCAGTTTGTAGTTTCCAGCTTGTAGTTACCAGCTTGTAGTTATCAGTTTGTAGTTTCCAGTTTGTAGTTTCCAGTTTGTAGTTTCCAACTTGTAGTTTCCAGTTTGTAGTTTCCAGTTTGTAGTTTTCAGTTTGTAGTTTCCAGTTTGTAGTTTCCAGTTTGTAGTTTCCAGTTTGTAGTTTCCAGTTTGTAGTTTCCAGTTTGTAGTTTCCAGTTTGTAGTTTCCAGTTTGTAGTTTCCAGCTTGTAGTTTTCAGTTTGTAGTTTTTAGCTTGTAGTTTCCAGTTTGTAGTTTCCAGTTTGTAGTATCCAGTTTGTAGTATCCAGTTTGTAGTTTCCAGCTTGTAGTTTCCAGTTTGTAGTATCCAGCTTGTAGTTTCCAGTTTGTAGTTTCCAGCTTGTAGTTTCCAGTCTGTAGTTTCCAGTTTGTAGTTTCCAGTTTGTAGTTTCCAGTTTGTAGTTTCCAGTTTGTAGTATCCAGTTTGTAGTTTCCAGTTTGTAGTTTTCAGTTTGTAGTTTTCAGTTTGTAGTTTCCAGTTTGTAGTTTTCAGCTTGTAGTTTCCAGTTTGTAGTTTCCAGTTTGTAGTTTCCAGTTTGTAGTTTCCAGTTTGTAGTTTCCAGTTTGTAGTTTCCAGTTTGTAGTTTCCAGTTTGTAGTTTCCAGTTTGTAGTTTCCAGTTTGTAGTATCCAGTTTGTAGTATCCAGTTTGTAGTTTTCAGTTTGTAGTTTTCAGCTTGTAGTTTTCAGCTTGTAGTTTCCAGTTTGTAGTTTCTAGTTTGTAGTATCCAGTTTGTAGTTTCCAGTTTGTAGTTTCCAGTTTGTAGTTTCCAGCTTGTAGTTTCCAGTTTGTAGTTTCCAGTTTGTAGTATCCAGTTTGTAGTTTCCAGTTTGTAGTTTCCAGTTTGTAGTTTTCAGTTTGTAGTTTTCAGCTTGTAGTTTCCAGTTTGTAGTTTCCAGTTTGTAGTTTCCAGTTTGTAGTATCCAGTTTGTAGTTTCCAGTTTGTAGTTTCCAGTTTGTAGTTTCCAGTTTGTAGTTTCCAGTTTGTAGTTTCCAGTTTGTAGTTTCCAGCTTGTAGTTTCCAGTTTGTAGTTTCCAGTTTGTAGTTTCCAGTTTGTAGTTTCCAGTTTGTAGTTTCCAGTTTGTAGTTTCCAGTTTGTAGTATCCAGTTTGTAGTATCCAGTTTGTAGTTTCCAGTTTGTAGTTTTCAGCTTGTAGTTTTCAGCCTGTAGTTTCCAGTTTGTAGTTTCTAGTTTGTAGTATCCAGTTTGTAGTTTCCAGTTTGTAGTTTCCAGTTTGTAGTATCCAGCTTGTAGTTTCCAGTTTGTAGTTTCCAGTTTGTAGTATCCAGTTTGTAGTTTCCAGTTTGTAGTTTTCAGTTTGTAGTTTTCAGTTTGTAGTTTTCAGCTTGTAGTTTCCAGTTTGTAGTTTCCAGTTTGTAGTTTCCAGTTTGTAGTTTCCAGTTTGTAGTTTCCAGTTTGTAGTTTCCAGTTTGTAGTTTTCAGTTTGTAGTTTTCAGTTTGTAGTTTTCAGTTTGTAGTTTTCAGCTTGTAGTTTCCAGCTTGTAGTTTCCAGTTTGTAGTTTCCAGTTTGTAGTTTCCAGTTTGTAGTTTCCAGTTTGTAGTTTCCAGTTTGTAGTTTCCAGTTTGTAGTTTCCAGTTTGTAGTTTCCAGTTTGTAGTTTCCAGTTTGTAGTTTCCAGTTTGTAGTTTCCAGTTTGTAGTTACCAGTTTGTAGTTACCAGCTTGTAGTTACCAGCTTGTAGTTATCAGTTTGTAGTTTCCAGTTTGTAGTTTCCAGTTTGTAGTTTCCAGTTTGTAGTTTCCAGTTTGTAGTTTCCAGTTTGTAGTTTCCAGTTTGTAGTTTCCAGTTTGTAGTTTCCAGTTTGTAGTTTCCAGTTTGTAGTTTCCAGTTTGTAGTTTCCAGTTTGTAGTATCCAGTTTGTAGTATCCAGTTTGTAGTATCCAGTTTGTAGTATCCAGTTTGTAGTTTTCAGTTCGTAGTTTTCAGCTTGTAGTTTTCAGCTTGTAGTTTCCAGTTTGTAGTTTCTAGTTTGTAGTATCCAGTTTGTAGTTTCCAGTTTGTAGTTTCCAGTTTGTAGTATCCAGCTTGTAGTTTCCAGTTTGTAGTTTCCAGTTTGTAGTATCCAGTTTGTAGTTTCCAGTTTGTAGTTTTCAGTTTGTAGTTTTCAGCTTGTAGTTTCCAGTTTGTAGTTTCCAGTTTGTAGTTTCCAGTTTGTAGTTACCAGTTTGTAGTTACCAGCTTGTAGTTATCAGTTTGTAGTTTCCAGTTTGTAGTTTCCAGTTTGTAGTTTCCAGTTTGTAGTTTCCAGTTTGTAGTTTCCAGTTTGTAGTTTCCAGTTTGTAGTTTCCAGTTTGTAGTTTCCAGTTTGTAGTTTCCAGTTTGTAGTTTCCAGTTTGTAGTTTCCAGTTTGTAGTATCCAGTTTGTAGTATCCAGTTTGTAGTATCCAGTTTGTAGTTTTCAGTTCGTAGTTTTCAGCTTGTAGTTTTCAGCTTGTAGTTTCCAGTTTGTAGTTTCCAGTTTGTAGTTTCCAGTTTGTAGTTTCCAGTTTGTAGTTTCCAGTTTGTAGTTTCCAGTTTGTAGTTTCCAGTTTGTAGTATCCAGTTTGTAGTTTCCAGTTTGTAGTTTCCAGTTTGTAGTTTTCAGCTTGTAGTTTCCAGTTTGTAGTTTTCAGTTTGTAGTTTCCAGTTTGTAGTTTTCAGTTTGTAGTTTCCAGTTTGTAGTTTCCAGTTTGTAGTTTCCAGTTTGTAGTTTCCAGTGTGTAGTTTCCAGTGTGTAGTTTCCAGTGTGTAGTTTCCAGTCTGTAGTTTTCAGTTTGTAGTTTTCAGTTTGTAGTTACCAGCTTGTAGTTATCAGTTTGTAGTTTCCAGTTTGTAGTTTCCAGTTTGTAGTTTCCAGTTTGTAGTTTCCAGCTTGTAGTTTCCAGTTTGTAGTTTCCAGTTTGTAGTTTCCAGTTTGTAGTTTCCAGTTTGTAGTTTCCAGTTTGTAGTTTCCAGTTTGTAGTATCCAGTTTGTAGTATCCAGTTTGTAGTTTTCAGTTTGTAGTTTCCAGTTTGTAGTTTCCAGTTTGTAGTTTCCAGTTTGTAGTTTCCAGTTTGTAGTTACCAGTTTGTAGTTTCCAGTTTGTAGTTTCCAGTTTGTAGTTTCCAGTTTGTAGTTTCCAGTTTGTAGTTTCCAGTTTGTAGTTTCCAGTTTGTAGTTTTCAGCTTGTAGTTTCCAGCTTGTAGTTTCCAGTTTGTAGTTTCCAGTTTGTAGTTTCCAGTTTGTAGTTTCCAGTTTGTAGTTACCAGCTTGTAGTTACCAGCTTGTAGTTATCAGTTTGTAGTTTCCAGTTTGTAGTTTCCAGTTTGTAGTTTCCAGTTTGTAGTTTCCAGCTTGTAGTTTCCAGTTTGTAGTTTCCAGTTCGTAGTTTCCAGTTTGTAGTTTCCAGTTTGTAGTTTCCAGTTTGTAGTTTCCAGTTTGTAGTTTCCAGTTTGTAGTATCCAGTTTGTAGTTTCCAGTTTGTAGTTTCCAGTTTGTAGTTTTCAGCTTGTAGTTTCCAGTTTGTAGTTTTCAGTTTGTAGTTTCCAGTTTGTAGTTTTCAGTTTGTAGTTTCCAGTTTGTAGTTTCCAGTTTGTAGTTTCCAGTTTGTAGTTTCCAGTTTGTAGTTTCCAGTTTGTAGTTTCCAGTGTGTAGTTTCCAGTCTGTAGTTTTCAGTCTGTAGTTTTCAGTTTGTAGTTTCCAGTTTGTAGTTTCCAGTTTGTAGTTTCCAGTTTGTAGTTTCCAGTTTGTAGTATCCAGTTTGTAGTTTCCAGTTTGTAGTTTCCAGTTTGTAGTTTCCAGTTTGTAGTTTCCAGTTTGTAGTTTTCAGTTTGTAGTTTCCAGTTTGTAGTTACCAGTTTGTAGTTACCAGCTTGTAGTTATCAGTTTGTAGTTTCCAGTTTGTAGTTTCCAGTTTGTAGTTTCCAGTTTGTAGTTTCCAGTTTGTAGTTTCCAGTTTGTAGTTTCCAGTTTGTAGTTACCAGTTTGTAGTTTCCAGTTTGTAGTTTCCAGTTTGTAGTTTCCAGTTTGTAGTTTCCAGTTTGTAGTTTCCAGTTTGTAGTTTCCAGTTTGTAGTTTCCAGTTTGTAGCTTCCAGCTTGTAGCTTCCAGCTTGTAGTTTCCAGTTTGTAGTTTCCAGTTTGTAGTTTCCAGTTTGTAGTTTCCAGTTTGTAGTTACCAGTTTGTAGTTACCAGCTTGTAGTTATCAGTTTGTAGTTTCCAGTTTGTAGTTTCCAGTTTGTAGTTTCCAGTTTGTAGTTTCCAGTTTGTAGTTTCCAGTTTGTAGTTTCCAGCTTGTAGTTTCCAGTTTGTAGTTTCCAGTTTGTAGTTTCCAGTTTGTAGTTTCCAGTTTGTAGTTTTCAGTTTGTAGTTTCCAGTTTGTAGTTTCCAGTTTGTAGTATCCAGTTTGTAGTTTCCAGTTTGTAGTTTCCAGTTTGTAGTTTTCAGCTTGTAGTTTCCAGTTTGTAGTTTTCAGTTTGTAGTTTCCAGTTTGTAGTTTTCAGTTTGTAGTTTTCAGTTTGTAGTTTCCAGTTTGTAGTTTCCAGTTTGTAGTTTCCAGTTTGTAGTTTCCAGTTTGTAGTTTCCAGTATGTAGTTTCCAGTATGTAGTTTCCAGTTTGTAGTTTCCAGTTTGTAGTTTCCAGTTTGTAGTTTCCAGTTTGTAGTTTCCAGTCTGTAGTTTTCAGTTTGTAGTTTTCAGTTTGTAGTTTCCAGTTTGTAGTTTCCAGTTTGTAGTTTCCAGTTTGTAGTTTCCAGTTTGTAGTTTCCAGTTTGTAGTTTCCAGTTTGTAGTTTCCAGTTTGTAGTTTCCAGTTTGTAGTTTCCAGTTTGTAGTTTCCAGTTTGTAGTTTCCAGTTTGTAGTTTCCAGTTTGTAGTTTCCAGTTTGTAGTTTCCAGTTTGTAGTTTCCAGTTTGTAGTTACCAGCTTGTAGTTACCAGCTTGTAGTTATCAGTTTGTAGTTTCCAGTTTGTAGTTTCCAGTTTGTAGTTTCCAGTTTGTAGTTTCCAGTTTGTAGTTTCCAGTTTGTAGTTTCCAGTTTGTAGTTTCCAGTTTGTAGTTACCAGTTTGTAGTTTCCAGTTTGTAGTTTCCAGTTTGTAGTTTCCAGTTTGTAGTTTCCAGTTTGTAGTTTCCAGTTTGTAGTTTTCAGTTTGTAGTTTCCAGTTTGTAGTTTCCAGCTTGTAGTTTCCAGCTTGTAGTTTCCAGTTTGTAGTTTCCAGCTTGTAGTTTCTAGTTTGTAGTTTCCAGTTTGTAGTTTCCAGTTTGTAGTTACCAGTTTGTAGTTACCAGTTTGTAGTTTCCAGTTTGTAGTTACCAGTTTGTAGTTACCAGTTTGTAGTTTTCAGCTTGTAGTTTCCAGTTTGTAGTTTCCAGTTTGTAGTTTTCAGTTTGTAGTTTCCAGTTTGTAGTAACAGTTTGTAGTTAACAGTTTGTAGTATCCAGCTTGTATGTTCATGTTTGCAGTTTCAAGTTTGCAGTTTGGAGTTTGTGCAAGCCCTATCCCGTAAGATCTTCTTCTTTGTAGAGTGTAAGATCTTCTCTTGAAGTTGTGATATTTTCATTATTAAATCACTTTTTTCATCTGTGGAATTTTGTTTGAATTCTTTTTTGCATCTGAGATCTACCCGTCAACAAGTAGATGTCTTGACTGGCCTACAGTAAAGGAGCTGCACTCTCCAGCAAGGTAAATTCCTAAATAAAGAATTAACGAAAGTTAGCTTTTGGTTATTAAAACTGTCCATGCCACTTTCTTGATTAGTTTCATTCTGGGGATTCAGTGATAAAAAAGCTCATACCAGCACCAATTGTCAAGAGAACTCTTTGAGGCAATTGAGATGCCGCTTCATATGTCTGTTGCTTATCTTGATTGCAATGGCCAAAAGAATCCTGATATGCACGAGTTCCCGAGAACTTTTTTTCGCCGTTTTTATTTTGGTTGTATTCAGTTTTGAGGTTTACACCAAATTCTCAGGTAAAGCAATTTTTCTGAAACTGACTGTTTTAATCGTTTGTTTGTGTTGCATCTGAGGCTCACCATCTCGAAAGGGCAAAGTGATCTACCCGCAACAAGCAGATGTCTTGACTGGCCTATAGTAAAGGAGCTGCACTCTCCAGCAAGGTAAATTCCTAAATAAAGAAATAACAAAAGTTAGCTTTTGATTATTCAAATTGTCCATGCTACTTTCTTGATTAGTTTCATTCTGGGGACTCAGTGATAAGAAAGCTCATACCAACACCAATCGTCAAGAGAACCCCTCAAATTTGTGTTGCTTATTTTTATTGCAAAAATATAAACAATCCTGAAACGCATGATTTTCTCAGAACTTCGTTCGCTATTTTTAGTTTTCTGTATTCATTTTTGCTTGAATTAAAAAAGCTGCACTCTCCAGCAATTTTAATTCCAGAAAAAGAAATAACAAAAGATAACATTTTCCATGCCACTTACTTGAAAAGGTCAAGGTCTAGGTCACGATGGTGAGTTATAACTAAATGGTTTCCGGATTGTAACTTGAGTTACAAAGGGTATTTGGACATGTAACTTGGGTGGAGGTTTGCTCTTAGAGAAAGGAAAGTTGTTTTGCGGCTGAATAAGGTCAAAGGTCCAGGTCTTTGTGTTGAGTCATAGCTATCTGGTTTCCGGACCTTAATTTAAGTGGGGGGTTGCTCTTAGAGAAAGGAAAGTTGGGATTGTTTTGTGGTTGAAAAGGTCAAAGGTGATGAGTTCAATTTCACAGGTTAAATGTGAAGGTCACAATGCTTGGGTATACAAACATGGTTTGGTGATATTTTGCGGTAGCTACAACATAAGGGCTGAGGGGTATCAACAGCATCACTGTTATTTTTGAGTGATTGACATTCATTAACCCTTTCAGCCCCAATGGCGACTTTAGTCGACTGTGCACTATACCCTGCTTGAGCCCCAATGGCGACTATAGTCGCCCAAGATAACACACAAAAAAGCACTCAAGCCTGAGCACAAAGGCCATTTGTTAAAAAGCTGTAGTTTTGTCCATGTTCACCTTCCATACCCAAGCTTACCATCATTGGAAAGAGAAAGATCGGATCTTTCCAATGGTGGTTAAATATAATGGGGTTGCTATTATGCAATCACTTCAAATTGGAGTGGAAAGATCCGAAATGGCAAGCACCTACGGAGCGCCATATGTTTGTGTGCAAAAAAGTGTCTGGGTTTACAGAACACACTTGGGAAACAAAGACCAAGAACTTCGGCATTTATTGGCTGATTTCACTGATTTTTAAATTATATGAAAGGAAATTTAATGAGTAAGACAATTTGTATTACTTATTATGCTCTAAAATGACATCTTCAAGGTAATAATAGAGTTTGTAAAATCGAACTTTGAACACAAGCTTCCTGTTGTGTGAGAATGTGTGCTTCACGCTTGAGTGGTCAAACAACGTGGGCCACAGCAGTTGTTTATGTCAAAAGAACTTGGGGCTGAAAGGGTTAATAGTTTGGAGACTTTCAGATCAAAACGTAAGCCACGCAGGCTGATGGAACTACATTTAAAGTGTCCTTTTGTGTGGTGATGATAACAAGTCTGATCTGTTCAGTGAGGTCTGCATCAGTAGGCCACAACACTCCACCAATTATCATAGAACAGGACAAGAAATGAATGCATAGTCAGAGTATTGGTCAGGCTCAATCCAGATTGGATATCCAGCAGAGGCAAACAATTTTAAAATCACGGAGCAGTTTGTACATGTAGGGTAAACTTTCCTCTGTTTGAGTTCAGTGACCAAATGTAAAAATACTTGATTTGGTCGGACGTGGTCACGGACCTCTGACCTCTGGCCAGTCCCTCCCACTACTATTGTGGGCAAAATAGTCACAGACAGTGTTCATGTTTTGTTTGATCAACCATATACAATGTACATGAAATAACAAACCTGTGAAAAGTTGGGCTTAATCTGTTGTGTGAGTCAGGAGGAGATAGTGAAAAACCATGCACAATTTTCAGCATGTAAACACGTTTTCCTTAACACATTGTCCCGAATTTTATTTCATTTCAGTCTGGTGTTTGGAGTTTGACGGCGGAGTTTGACGGCTGGAGTTTGGCGACTGGAACTTGGTGGCTGGAGTTTGGCGGCTGGAGTTTGGCGGCTGGAGTTTGGCGGCTGGAGTTTGACGGCTGGAGTGAGAAGTCATCGAACACTGCATCGACGATGTCGGAACATGGATGAATCAGAACTTTCTTAACCTAAATGATGCAAAAAACTGAATTCAGGATTCTAGGTTTCGAACAGCAAATTAGGAAAGTCAATATTGAACATTAGAGTTGTTGATGCTCACATTGAGCCTTCCACTAATGTTCGTAATTTAGGTGTGATGTTTGATGACTCAGCTATGACAATGGAAAGCCAGGTGACAGCAATATCTAAGGCTGTTTTTATGTCAATTAGGAATATTGGCAGAATACCGGATCACCTCACAAGGGATGCTGCCAAAACCATTGTCCATGCTTTTATAACATCCAGATAGATTCATGCAACTCGCTTTTATATGGAATTAACAGCATACACGTCTCTCGTCTTCAACGGCTACAGAATATCGCGGCAAGGATGATCACGTACACCAAGAAAACAGACCACATCACACCCGTGTTTGCCGACTTGCACTGGCTCCCCATCCAACAAGGAGTTAAACATAAACTGTGCCTCATTATTTTCAAGATTTTACAAGGTGATGCCCCAGCATATTGAAGTGATCTTGTGCGATTATATGCCCCAGGGCATCGTGGCTTACGGTCTGCACAACAAAAACTCCTTCAGGAAAAAATGGCGAATCATCAATGGGGGAGAGAAGTTTTGGAACTCCCTACCTGAAACTGTGAAACTTTCAAATTCACTTGGCATATTCAAGAACAGTTTAAAATCCTATCTGTATAAAGAAGCGTTTGGTTAACTCTATTTCTACTTATGTAATGCTACTTTCTCTTTTATGTTGGTTGTTTTGCAAAAAGAAATGCAAAAAATTAAAAAACGACCCCCCAAAAAATGCGAAAAAAAAAGATACGACGTTAAACAAAAAAAATAGGATTAAAAAAAAGAAACGTAACAAAAAAAATTCTTTTTAAGTTTTTAAAAATTTGACAAAAGGTAGCACATATGGAACACCATAGGCTTGTCGCTGGCTGAAATGAGTGGAGCTGTACTTAGGGTAAAAGTTCAACCTCCTCCGCGAAAAAAAATGTGGCGCATCAAAACAAATGCGGGGGGGGGGGGGGAGAAATGTGACCAAAAAAATGCAACAGGAAACAAAATTGACAGAAAACGAATGCCACAGAAATAAAAATGAGACGGGAAAAAAGCAACAGGAAAAAAATGTGATTGTAAAAAAAATGCGACTGAAAAAATGCGAAGCAAACAAAGTGTGCTGAGAAAAAAAATACGACAGTAACAAAAAACGGAACAAAGGTGAACACCATAGTCACCTATCCTGGGGTGGTGTACCTTAAAAATTAGCTGACAAAGGAAGTCCTCCTTGTTCTCTGTTCAAACTTCCAACTTGACCCAAAAAGTCAGTGTTAAGGTCAGGGCTCAGGACTAGCAGTCCATAAGGGACACTCAGCTTTTCCACTTGACCCACTGGAATAATTGGTCATAAGGAAGTAGGTTGTGGGGAAAAACCCCTTAAAACGGTTACACCCCTATGTTCCGACACCCCTATGTTCTGACAACCCTGGTGTATTTTCCTAACCCTAACCCTAACCCTAACCCTAACCCTAACCCTAACCCTAACCCTAACCCTAACGCTAACCCTAATGCTAACCCTAACCCTAACCCTAACCCTAACGCTAACGCTAACCCTAACTCTAACCCTAACCCTAACCCTAATCCTAACGCTAACCCTAACGCTAACGCTAACCCTAACCCCATGTAAATCATGAGGGGGTTGTCGGAACATAGGGGTGTCGGAATATAGGGTTGTCGGAATATAGAGCAGTCACCCTTAAAACAATGGGTTTACAAAGGTATTGTTGTAATTCGCTTGTCATCAGATTACCTTCACTAATAATTATAATTTTACTAAAAATTTATGTTACTTTTCTGGGGAACATGGACATATCCATTAACTTTGGTCAGCAGTTTTGTGAGCTCTCATTGTGGGAACCTTTGATAAGGAATTTGGGTGAGGTTCTGCAATGGCTAATAAATCTAGAAGACAAAGATTTAGTAATTCTATAAAATATATTATGGAGGAAAATTTCCATTTCCTGACATTACTGTAGGGCAGCTCTGCTGTAGGGAACCCAAGTGCGCCCTCAGTGTTCAAGTAACTGATCCAACTTTGTGATTAGCATAATTTATTTTAAAAAAGTTGTTCGGGGTCGCGACCTTTGGGCTCACTCTCTTTTTCATTTTAGCTTTGAGCAAGAGAGAGCTCATTTATTTTTTGTCAAGGTATTTCTCTCTATTTTGTCAGAGCTATGCTCCATATAATATTTATCTGGGAGGGATAAGCTCATATAGTTATCTGTGAGTATTGTTCTGTATCAAATCATCATTTCATTCCAGAAATATTGTCATGTTTAGGTCTGATTGAATCATTGTAAACTTGTGTGTGGCCAGGGTCCTTTTGTGTTGACCTTTTGCCCTTAATATAAGTGACTGTGCTGTGCATTGTGTATACAATTATATTGTGTATTGTGTGCTATGGTATTGGAGGATTAAAATCAGTACAGGAGATTATTTTATATGTTTGATGTCATATGTCAGTGTTCAAGTGTTTGATCCAACTTTGTGATTAGCATAATTTATAATAAAAGTTCTGTTTGAGGTCGTGTCCTTTGGGCTCACTCTCTTTTCCATTTGTCTCTACAAATGGCATCTTAGACAGGATTGTAATTGCCATTTTTCTACATTTTTCAATATTGCTACTCAATACGCTTTTTAACATTGAGTCGAATATTTGAATATTATTATGTCGGTTTTTACCCGGATTTAAATCCTGGTCTATAGGTTTTCTCCTGAGGATTGATGTAATCGTTTTGCGTTTTAAATCGCGAACAATGGATGCGATGGTCACCATCTAGCTTTTGCCTTCCCTGCATCAACCTGAGGACTTCATCAACGGATATATTTTGTTTAAATTGTATGTTGTGCTACTTAAATTGTAAAGTTCCATTTATGGAATTTTATGTAATATTTGACATTTTTATGCAAGCTATTTTGCAGATCTGTTTTACTTTTGAAGGCAGTTGTGTCCCTTGTGGATCTTTTAAACATTAATTATTCTTATAAACAGATAATTTTAGAGCCAGTGGTAGGCCTGTGCTTTTGGATCAAGTGTTTTTATGTCAAATAGATTTTTGTTGCACACATATTAATGTGAAAACTTAAGGTTTTCAGCTAACTGCATTTTCTTATACATTTTACACCTGTGAAAAGGGTGTATATACACTTTATGACTTTTTGTGCATTTAAATTGCCTTGGCATATTACTGTGTAACATTTAACAAGTCTTTGTAAGACTATATGTCAGTTGGAAATTTTTGAGTTGCAATTGTACTTTTTGTTTACAGTAAGGTTAGACAAATTTTGGATTTGTATTTTTATTGTATTTTTATTGTCAATGATTTATGCCTCTTATTGTATTTTAACAAGTCCTATTTTGTGCGTACATTGCTAGTATTTCATTTCAATAATGTATGTGCCAGACAATATTTCAAAGTCAAACAGTGTTTAAGCTGAAATCGTTTTGAGTGCCTTCACAAATTGTTTACGTGAAGAGGATGAAGATGCTTGTCCTGTTAATACAAATGTGGTCAATAGCATCAAAGCTGCATAGATGCTAGATTTTCTATTATTCAAGTGTTCTGAAAATTTGAATGCAGACAGGGTTGATAAATTGCAGTCACCTGACCCAGTTACTTTTTCTCCTTCGATTTCTTGTATGAAAGATTTACTTTTTGAGGAGGCTGAGCCGCTTACTATTAAGCCAGTTGTTCTTGAAGCTGCTAGTTTTTGTAATGTAGAGGTGGCATGAGAATTAAGTTTTTGTTTCTCCACCTGTGAGTGTTTTAAGTGATAGCCACCATGTCAGCTTCAATGGCCACTCATTTAGTTTGCCAGATGGCAAAGCGAAGGAAAAAGTAGGGAAGTTTCCCTTGTATTTAGGGGTTGCAATTTATTCTCACATGTGTGTACCTGTTTTGGCAGTCCTGGTGACCATGAGTAGGCCCACAGTATATTTTATCTGGGGCCAGTTGCCAAATGCCATTACTTAATTTGTGGAATATATTAACAGAGGAGTCCCGCATATTACCGGTGCCAGCTCAAGCTGCCTCTGATCCACATATTGGTGTCAGCTCTTGTGAAAGAGATAGGATGTTTTTGCCGCACCATCAGTTGTGTAGGCCCTACTCCTTTTCATTGTATGAAGTTCAAGTTTCCTTGTATGTTTTTGTACAACTGTTACTGTACATGCTATTGAAAATTTGGCATAATGACGTTATGTGCATGTATAGTGTATTGACTTTAGGATCTGTATAATCTCATGATTGTGGAGTTGCTTTTATTCAGGTTTATATCCTGACTCGTCAAAGTTTGGTTCATGGAGATAGTTGTGATGTACATGTATTTATCTTTCACTATCTTTGTGGTATGGGAATTTGATGATGTCTGATTTTGAATTTCTAAATTTGTTCCCTAAGAACATGTAATGGTATTGCCATCAGAGTGTGTGTAGTGACGGAATTGTGGGTTACTAATTTTAGTGTAGTTGCTAAATGAAATATTTTTGTCAGCAGTTTTGTAGTTTGGTGTAATCCAACTGTTTGTGCTCACCAATAATGGGATAGTATATAACCTTTTGGAGTGAGATATATGACATGTGTCTGACATTTTTAGGACCATTTTTCAGGCAATGCTTGTATTGTATTAAATTCCCTTCTCGTATTTAATTGTTGTTGTTGCCCTAAGTACTATTAGTGATGGGTCTTTGCTCCCTCAAGTGTAGATGTTATTTGTGGGAGAAATGAAATAATTTAGTCACCCAGCCTGATATGGTTTAGTGTGTATTTTGAAGTTGGTTGTGTTGTCCAACTCTGTTTTGTTCTCACAGTGTGGGTGAGACTATTTATAATCTCCAACATGCTTGTCTACCCTTGTGGACGCATACATTTTTTAGTGATTGATAATATAAGTTTACCTTTTTGCTTTCCAAGCCGCAAAGTGAACTGTTAGCCAGTTGTATTTTATTCTCCAGTGTAATCTTGGCCTTGAATGGAACCAAACTGTTTTGCCTGCCTGTTTAGATCCAATTTTTCATTTTTGTATATTGTAGTTTATAAAAGAAACACTTATGTCTGTAGTGAGATCCAGGATAAATGTGATTGGGATTTCACGACAGGTTTTTGCATTTTTTGAATGGTTTTACACCAAGTGCTGTGTAAATTATTCAGAGTTTTGACATGATTTTAAATAACCATTTGGTTGTATAGTGTATTGTCATGGTTGCTCTATCATAAATAGAGACAAGCAATTGCCATGTGAGTGTATTATGTCTGGTTCAACCCTGTGGTTGACCTCAATGTATAACACTGTATCAATTTGGGTATTTGAGATTAGGTCAAAGATTGTATTGTTCATGCATAGTGTGTGTCAGTTTGTATTTAGAAAACCTGGTCTTTGTGAACATTCAGTGGGTATCATTATGCAGTATTGCAGTGTATTTTTCTGATGTGTAAATTATTTTGTACATCTTAAATGTGTAGTAGGATGGAGCTGGTGCATCATTTATGAGATTGTGTTAAAAATATGCGTAATGGTTTAAAGGTGTAAATCATTGTAAATCATATAGGCCAAATGTCATTTTCATAAATTATACTAGGTCGCACTTGTATCTGTTTTGTTTTGGACCACTTGGGTCGCGTGGTCGTAAAGGGAACCTGCAGGGAACCCAAGTGCGCCTTCAGTGTTCAAGTGCCTGATCCAACTTTGTGATTAGCATAATTTATTTTTAAAAAGTTCTGTTTGGGTCGCGACCTTTGGGCTCACTCTCTTTTCCATTTTATCTTTGAGCAAGAGAGCAAGCACATTTATGTTTTGTAGGGAGCATGGCTCTGATGGCCATGCTCCATATAATATTTATCTGGGAGGGATAAGCTCATAGAGTTATCTGTGGGCATTGTTCTGTATCAAATCATCATTTTACTCCAGAAATATTGAATCATTGTAAACTTGTGTATGGCCAGCCTCATGTTGTGGACCTTTTGCCCTTAATATAAGTGACTGTGTATACAATTATATTGTGTATTGTGTGCTGTAGTAGTATTGGAGGATTAAAATCAGTACAGGTATATTTTTGATGTCATATGGATTCTGCTAATTTTGGTGTATTCTGGTGAATGCTTGTCCTTTTTAAATAGAGGACCGGCCTCCTTCCCATGTCTCTACATTACCAAGAAGGACTGAGAGAGGTATAAGGGGAAACGAAACAAATAGATAGACATCGATAGTTTAGGAGTGAGTAGGACATGCTAGAGGCCAACAAAAAATTAATAAAGGTACATGTTTATTGTACAGTTTTTTTTATATAAAAACAAACATGGTCAAAATCTCTTTTTGTTATGGTGAATCTGAAAAGAGCCGGTGGGTTTTCTTGGCATAAAGCCATGTTCATCAACTACGCCTTGCGCCCTTGGGTCCACCGAGGAAACCGGCCATCTGCCCCGCCGACTAGGTGACAACTTCCAGCCCTTGAAGAATCCGTCGACGCTTACCGTCATTTTGGGTGTCTGCATTAATCAGACTGGCCCCCGCTTTCTTTACGAACCGGTTTACATTATGGTGATCTTTCACGTTTGAGTTTATATGAAGCTGATAACGCTTTTCATAAAAGGAATGGTCATCATAAAGAAACCAAGAGGGACTGAGAGAGGTGTAAGGGGAAACGAAACAGTCTTCAAGTAGAGCTAAAAAATCCACTTCTATTCTTAAAGGGCATATACCGGTTTACTGTTTACGTAATTTAGTGACGTAGAATTATGGACAATCATTTTTAGATGTTTTTAATTTTTGTTTTTTCACATAAATGTCACGTATAATTAACGAGAAATGATCGGAAAAAACAAAAGCGGTCAAAGGTCAGCGTATATACGCTTTACCAGCCGTTGGAAGTGTTGCTGCGCTCTGTTGTTGCAAGTAGACTAGTGCTCTGTTTATGTAAATGTTATTACTACGGCGAGGCATGAGGATCCAGTCTACATATCCATCCAACTCAAAGGCGAGTATAAACAACCGCCATAATACACGCGTCAGTCCAATGCTTATGGTCCAATCTACGTTCCTTCGACATCCAAAGATCGACACCCCAAAACACATAGAAATAAACCTAAAATTATGGTAGAACAACAAGAAAAAATCCAAAAATCATAATAAAACCAAAGACGACTGATAAACGTGGTGCACAAAGTAGGCCATGTACCACTAGTAGTATAGTAAGTGTGTACAAGTGATATATCGCTTACGTATGATAGAAAATGGCGCGTATTCTAGCGGCTAATTAGGTATTAATTATTGAGCCGATTAAAACACCTCTAAAATTAATTGTGCCAAGTGTTGTGGTCTGTTAGATTATGGAATAAAATTTAATTTTGTCTGCAACATGAAGGGTACATTTACTTTACGGCGATTGCAGTCATAAAAGTAAGTATTTGTGTACTACAACCTAACGCATGGTAGAAAATAACGCGTATTCTATAGAGGCTAACTAGGTATTAGTTAGTGAGCCGAATTAACCACCTCCAAAATGAAGTGTGCCCAGTGGTGTGGTCTGTTAGATTATGGACTAAAATTTTATATTTTCGGCAACATGAAGGGTACATTTACTTTACGGCGAGTACATTCATAAGTATTTTGTACAAGTACCATACCGCTTACGTGTTATAGAAAATGACCTGTATTCTAGCGGCTAATTAGGTATTAATTAGTGATTGGATTTAATCACCTCCAAAATTAAGTTTGGCCAGTGGTGTGGTCTATCAGATTATGGAATAAAATTTCATATTTTATGCAAGATGGAGGGTACATTTACTTTACGGCGAGTACATTCATTATAGAGTCTTGTGTACAAGTTTACCATACCCTAACGTGTGATAGAAAATGGCGTGTATTCAAGCGGCTAATTAGGTACTAATTAGTGATTGGATTTTATCACCTCCAAAACAAGTGTGCCCAGTGGTGTGGTCTATCGGATTATTGAATAAAATTTATAATTTTATGCAAGATGAAGGGTACATTTACTTTACGGTGAGTACATTCATAATAGTAAGTATTGTGTACAAGTACCATACCGCTAACGTGTTATAGAAAATGGCGTGTTTTCAAGCGGCTAATTAGGTATTAATTAATCATCGGATTTAATCACCTCCAAAATAAAGTGTGCCCAGTGGTGTGGTCTATCAGATTATGGAATAAAATTTAAACAAAAAATCAACATGAAGGGTACATTTACTTTACGGCGAGTACACGCATAATAGTAAGTATTGTGTACAAGTATACCATAGGGCTAACGTGTTATAGAAAATGACGTGTATTCTAGCGGCTAATTAGGTATTAATTAGTGATCCGATTTTATCACCTCCAAAATTAAGTGTGCCCAGTGGTGTGGTCTATCAGATTATGGAATAAAATTTCATATTTTATGCAACATGAAGGGTACATTTACTTTACGGCGAGTACATTCATTATAGAGTCTTTGTACCATACCCTAACGTGTTATAGAAAATGGCATGCATTCAAGCGGCTAATTAGGTATTAATTAGCGATCCGATTTTCTCACCTCCAAAATTAAGTGTGCCCAGTGGTGTGGTCTATCAGATTATGGAATAAAATTTCATATTTTATGCAACATGAAGGGTACATTTACTTTACGGCGAGTACATTCATTATAGAGTCTTTGTACCATACCCTAACGTGTTATAGAAAATGGCATGCATTCAAGCGGCTAATTAGGTATTAATTAGCGATCCGATTTTCTCACCTCCAAAATAAAGTGTGCCCAGTGGTGTGGTCTATCAGATTATAGAATAAAATTTAAAAAAAAAATTCAACATGAAGGGTACATTTACTTTACGGCGAGTACATTCATAATAGTAAGTATTGTGTACATGTTACCACACCCTATACGTGTTATAGAAAATGGTGTGTATTCAAGCGGCTAATTAGGTATTAATTAGTGATCGGATTTAATCACCTCCAAAATAAAGTGTGCCCAGTGGTGTGGTCTATCAGTTTATGGAATAAAATTTCATATTTTATGCAAGATGAAGGGTACATTTACTTTACGGCGAGTACATTCATAATAGTAAGTATTGTGTACAAGTTTACCATACCCTAACGTGTTATAGAAAA
The DNA here is from genome assembly GCA_021014325.1 of Plazaster borealis. NCBI lineage: Eukaryota > Metazoa > Echinodermata > Asteroidea > Forcipulatida > Labidiasteridae > Plazaster > Plazaster borealis. Next base: position 7,983,664 of record CM037456.1, on the reverse strand, counting down.
TGACGTGAATTCTAGCGGCTAATTAGGTATTAATTAGTGATCCGATTTAATCACCTTCAAAATTAAGTGTGCCCAGTGGTGTGGTCTATCAGATTATAGAATAATTTTTTTTTTTTTGCAACATGAAGGGTACATTCACTTTTTGGTGACTGCAAGTTTTCCAACAGTGTATAATGGTCTGATTGATGAGGTCTTAATTGTGGCGGCTAATTACTCACTAATTAAGCTGCTAAACGATCTAAATTTTCTCTGAAGTACGCTCAGTGATATGTTTTCTCTGAATTGTGAAAAAAAATTACCGATAAAGCAGGATTAATAAAAAATTCGTTAAAATATGAAAAAATAGGAAACAGAAATGTCACCACCTTTTACCGCATGGATTCTAATTTTCGCGAATACGCGGCTGGCCAACCCCCGAATCCGCGGATGGAAAATCTGGCCCAATACGCGGGTAGCTTCAGTCTGGTTCAAGATTTTGGTTAACTTTAATCCACGGTCTGTATCCCAGCCTCCTTCGCATTAGAATGAATATGATTTTTTTTAGTACAGTCCGACTAAACTTTCTCATGCCGGCTTCGCCGACATTTCCCGAAAAGCTTTGCCGATTTATTAGGTGTATTTTTATAAAGTCAGGAAGGTGAGTTTCTTTGTTATTTCTTAACTTTTAAAGGCTTTGAAATACAAAGTGCGAATATTTGAAACCATCAGATGTAAAGCGGTATATTTCCTTGTTAATGATAAAGGTAAAAACGTAAATGTTTGAACGTCAAGCACCCGCGTAACGCTTTACGGGAACTTGGCAAGTTCGTGTGGTAGCGTAAACTTACTGGTCAACTCGACCCATACACGTGAAAACTGTGTGAGTGTGAAAAGTACATTCGGTTTGCGGTAACACCGTGACCATGTGCATTGCTTTTTACTTTGCTGTGTATATTTGTTCTTTATAAGAACATGAAGAACTTGTCTTGCTATATAGCCCAGGTTGGACTCCTCCGTTGCATACAATTACAAGTAGGCCTACAACGCGACGGAGTCCAGGGTATAAAGGTCCTCAGGCATTGCGACAAAATTTATAACCATTTTTTATCATATTTTTACCTTTTTGAGGAAGCTGAAACGTGACTCACATGTTCCTTGTGTCCTAAACCTTACGCCTGCTTTATTCAGAATTGCCAATTTTATCCTTGGATGACATTATTGTGAAAATAAAATGGAAATTGACGCATTCGTTGCGACAACCTCAACTGACATGGAACCAAGTCCTCAAAAGAGGGCGCTGTCTAACCCGTAACACCAATACACAGCTCTGCGTAACACTGAACGTTTTTTCTTCCGGGCGGCAACACGACGGAGTCACAGCGCCAGTGCACAACTTGGACTTATTTTCGGAAATAATGTCATTCATGGATGTACATGTATTTGATAGGTTTTGAACTCAGCAAAAGTGTAATTAAAGGCACCAAGAATAAGTGAATGGAGTTTCAGCTTGTCAAATTAGGTAAAAATATTTTTTTTAAATGTTCCTCAAAATTTTGTTTGCATTGTAAAGGATCTTTATACCCAGGACGTCAGTGCAGTGGCATTGACTGACGTCCTAACAGAGCTAGTCTTGCTAGTACTACTAGTACTACTACTACACTAGGCATGACACTGTCGGGTCATTTTTAAGTTAACATTTTTCCGATCTTTTTTGGGATCTTGCCAAAAGATGAGCAAAAGTTTTTAAATTATTAAATTTGGTCATTTTGTTTTCCAGTAAAAACCATTTGAAATTATTTTAGGTGTTTGTCCGGCATGTCCGGGAAAATTAGTAAACTTTGCTACTATGCTTCAAAATCAAAGTGACACTTTGACCCCAAAAACTACAACAAATATTATGAAGCATGAATATGTTGGAAATATTTTCGATAAATAGATTCACTTCTTCACATTTTGCTATTTTTCTTTCCTTTATGACTTTCAAATAAAACAGTATGTATTTCACTAGTTGCGATAACGTAACCCTCCTCCCGACGGCGAAGCCGGAGGGTTACGAGCCAAGCTGGAACGGCAAACGGCAATCTGGTCCAACACGTACAATTTCGACAGCTAGTCACCAGATTTGCTCCTTTTTTAACACTTTTGAAAATCATGACACAAATTCTAGGAACACGAACTTGATCCTCAATGTCTAATGAATCCTTCCATATCACTCAAAACATCATTGAGGAAATATTTTGAAGAAAAAGGACAAAAACTTACCGGATCCCCGAGCACAGTTGCCGGGATACACAATGCACCACACGCAGCGCTGAGACCGTTGACCCCATTGACCTGCACACACGCAGCCGAAGCTCCGCCCCACTCAGATTCAAATTCTCAACCTGGGACATTTTTGACTCTCGGGGATCTGGTAAGATTTTGTCAAAATACATGTGCGGTACTGTCCGTCCATTAATGGAAGATTAGACTTGAAATCCAGTCAAATGGCCGCTAGCTTCAACAGCGTACTACGTTTGTGCTACCATACTGCTTGGCTATAACCCGAAACACACAGATCGTCCCTACTTCTTTGGACTGGAGATTGCACAATGCACAGTCAACCATTCTTCCTCCGTGGGTCAGCTGGACGACGGCAGAATCTATTAACATTGGAATTTCTGTCTTGCAAGTATTTTATTTTTTGATGGTTCGGTTAACAATTCACGTTTTTAAAAATCTAATTTTGGATTGGTAAAAAAAACCCACAAAAAACAGGCCGCCTCCAAAGAGGAAGGAGGGGACACTGAAGGGGAAGCTAAACATGTTTTTTTCGCCTTATTAGTTCTGAAAAGAACTCTTGTGTTTAATTAACTACCTGGGCGGAAGGTAGGAAATCGGCCAAAACTACTCGCTTAGTTAGTGCCTCTATGGTTAGTGGATCGAGGGTACTTCTCGTTATTAACTTCACTGCCGCGGAGTGAGTTCTGATTGGTCTCAACAATTCGACTAACTTGCTCTAGACTAGTCATCGTCAGGAGTGAAGAATTGTGAGACATGTTGGTCTATTTACATGTATAGGGATTCTCTTAAGGCTGTGCCTTTACGGTTATTTTTGTAAACGTGTAACCATTTCTGAAAAGGTCGGTTACACGTGTAAGAAAATTGAAAATGCTACCCCTGTTGGCCTGTTTTGGCTTGTTTCTCCATACTGATATTTCCGACAAATGACTCATTTAGCTTGATTGCATTACAAATGTTTTGTATATTGTGCTGGCAGTGAACTACTTCTAGAACTATAAGACTCACCCGCAAGCCTTATACTATAGGAGTCGCACATTTGGGCCTCCGTAACGCTTTACGTTTTCAAAATGGCGTGTCGTGGCCGAGCGGATAAGAACACCGAACTCAAGCGCTGGTGTTTCTGATCAGCAGAGTGTGGGTTCGAATCCCAGTCGTGACACTTGTGTCCTTAAGCAAGACACTTAACCACATGCTTCCTCCTTCGGATGGGACGTTAAGCCGTAGGTCCCGTGTGTTGTGTAATGCACGTAAAAGAACCCAGTGCACTTACATGTATCATGAAGAGAAGGGGTTCGCCCCGGTGTTCCTGGTTTGATTGGCTGCATATTGCGCCACAGCACCTTGTAAACCATTTTTGCTGAATTATATTCAAAAACCTCCTCAAAAAATGAAATTTTGTACTCAATACTCACTGTTGTTGTGCTGTCATTAAAGCACACTCAACGCTTGAATAAGAATGCACGGACCAACCATTCTGTGAAACGGGTGTTACAAACACCTTGCCTCATTTAATCGCGGCACACACAGTCACCGCTGTTTACCACCCTTAGCGCACAAATAAAGAAAACGTGGTATGCTCCGGACGGCTCTTGTTAGCTACTTGTATATGCATCAAAGAGGGCACTATAAGATATTGCCTGCTTAAAAGCATTTAGGGAAACTTAGCCAGTACCGGCAATAATCAACTATCCTTTGAGTTTTTGTTTTTAAAAATGTTAACATTCAAAAGCTCAAGAATTCTTGTTTAAAGAAACATTACAGAATTGTTTTTTGCTAACAAAACAGTTAAGCACTTTATATAATCTACCATATACATAAACTGACAAACCTGTAGAAGTTTGAGATCGATCGGCCATCTGGGTCACGAGAAAATAGTGAAAAACCGATTACACATTTGCATGTGTTATACAATGCATGAATAAAACGCTCATGAGCGATAAACTCTAATCGGAAATTAGTTTTATTTATTTCTCATCAAATATGGCATTTCAGACAGAAATATTTCTAGGGATGTTTTCTACTATCATCATCATTAGACCGTGTAAGTTTTATGTAAATCTGTGATCATAAAGAAAATTGTAATTACCAGTTCTGTAACGTTCCTTTAACAAAAATTGCAAGAATACCAATGAAAATGCAATCCAATTCAATGAAGTTAACTTAGTATTTCATTTAAAACCAGTCCCATGTTGTTGTTTTTCAAGAACAATTTTTATGCACAGCCAACATTTTATTGCAAAATGTAAGCTGACATCTTTGATTTTTAATTTTGTTTTGTATTATGTTATGCTTGTTTATATTTTAGAAATTAGACTTGGTATGGCTCTCTTGCCTTACATTACGAAAATGGAATTTTTATTAAGATGCTGCCTTTTTTGACAACAAATTACTAGACCAAAATCCCAGTAACGTTTCTCATTCACAAAAGAAGTTTCTTTTCTTAATTTTAGCTTCTTTTCCGCAGAGAAGCAATATGAACTGGCAGCAGCAGCAGCGGCAGCAGGAGCAGCAGCAAGGCAGCAGGTTTGGAAGGTCTAGTAATAACATGCAGCAGTCTCCCCCTGGATGGGGGTCACCAGCTAACAGCAACCTTCCAAGTCTCTTGGATATGAGCGGCAATCTCAGGTAAGAAGAGGTTTTCCTTAACCTTACTCCCTTGGACCACTCGCCTACAGGTGACCTCAATCCTCCACTATCCTCAACTCTCATGCAACGTGTTAGCTAGCGAGCCGTGCAAGCCATGTTAGCACGGCCAGTTGGGCTGAAAACACGGGCAAAATTTTGATGCACGGCTTGGTCATGTTGGTTGAAGCCGTGTTGTCTAATTGTTTAATATTTCAGTGGAAAAATTACTGAACTTTATTTTGTTGTTTTGTTTGTGGAAAAGTTTAAAAACTGCAGATAGTAAAGTTCAGATTTGTTTTTACCAGTTTTCCTTCTTCTTTTCGAATCGAAATTTGATTGAGCCCGCACGTACGTCGACGTAGCCGTGACACTTGCACTACTACTACGTACTACACTAACAGAGTGGATTCGAACGAACTCGGATCGCGATCATGAGAGCGTGATGTGCGGCCTTAGTCTGGTTATACGTAATTAATGGTGTTCGAATGCACACATTTAACGCGAGGAGCCAGATCGCGATCATAGACTTCATCTAGTCGCTTCCGACCAATTGCTTCCGAAGTTTCGAGTTCTTTATTGACCTGTCAAATAACGACAATGATGATGTCGTCGTCCAGCATGGCTAAAATAACAGACTTTTTTTCAAAGGTAAGACAAGCTTAGCACGTTAATTTTATAAAAGAAAGAAAAATAGAGAATAATACTTACAAGTAGGCCTACATCGGGATCGGGGTCTAATTTATCTGGTCCTTGCTCTATTTTTATAATATACTAATAAAGTTGTAGGCCAGCCCATGCTAGCCCATGGAGAAAAATGCAAGGGATTTCGCCCTAATTTTGCCTAAGTGACGATTGACCATCATGGGAATAACAGTTTGAGATTTTCATCTTGACATTTTTCAGAAGGCAAACGTTTTTGTTTAATTATTAATTATTTTCCCCCTTGTGAGCTCTCCAGCAAGACAGCCGATTAAAAGCCAATCGTCTGTTTTGGATCATCGAGCAATACTGTGTGCATGTGCACAGCCCAGATTGATAACATAGGGCCTCAGGACAGGTGCCTGCAAAAAGCGTGCGAATGGTCGTGTGCCTGGAAAAAACGTGCGAATGGCCGTTGCAAAATAGCCGACTTCTGGGTACTACTAGCCATCATGTACAATGCACATGCACTGATTATTATACCATGGAGGAAGGAAACTGATTACACTGGTGATGCTAGGAGCGCGCATGGGAACGGAGTATGTCATGCAATGTGGGCGGTGGCGGGGCGGGCGTGCGCCGCGGCCGAGACGCTTAGGCGGGTGTAAACAAAAACATATTCTTTTTTTTGTTAAACTGCTGTGATTTGGAACTTGGCAGTGTAAAATAAATAACATTGAATAATGAAAATGTTTGGCAGCATAGAGCATGCCGGCGGCGCACACACGTTTTTATTAATCTTCACATTTCTGGCTTTTGATGATTTGCATATGTCAATATTACTGTGCAATACTTGTCCAATCAAACGCATTTAAAAAGAAGACTCGTTGATATTTTTTTTAGAAGGCAAAGTACTGAACTGGTTGAGGATTTATTTTAAAAAATACACTTTGAGCAACCAGTCAATTATAAAATGAAAACACTGCATGATCATTTTTATCTAAGTTTCTTTTGGTATAGTACTTTGAAATGGGTATTTTTTTGCAACATTTAAACTTTGTTTGGAAGTGCAATTCAGCGAATGAAATGAAATAATTAAATCTAGTCCTTTTACTTTAGATAAGTTTCGCACACTTGTACAGGTTTCATAAATCATGATATATTCAATAGAAAATATATTACTACAAAAAAATTAGGAGAAGGGGTTTATTGCAATGCAAATTCGGTGTCTACTGCAATACTAAAGACTACATTGACATGGAATATGCAGCAACAAAGATAGTGATTGTCAAAGAAATAGTTTGTGTCTATTTTTTTTCAGTCTTAATATATCAATATCAACCCAAAATCAATCAATATATTTATACATTTATACAAAATATATTAGCAATCATAGTGTCAGTGTCACATATTCTTAAAATTGATTAAACAGCAAAACGAACATTCACTGACTGTTCTTAAATAGCTACATGGCATCATTGTAATAATAATAATAATAATAATAATGACAACTGCATAGCGCTAACACCTCCAAAAGTTTAAACATTATTGTTAATCGTATAAGTTTTCTCATCATTATTAATAATCAAACTCACATTCAGAAGTTGACAATAGTTATACAGATTAAGTAGCTTGAGGCCTTGCATACTCAGGTAAAATGTGTTAAATATTTAACAGCTGCATCTACTTTCAACTTCATTTCAGAAGCGGGCGACCTTAGAGAACTCATCAGAATCAGAATCAGACTATGAGCCTGACTCTGACAGAAGATGCCTATATTGATGATGCTGATGAAGATGAACAAGAACAAGAACAAGACCAAGACCAGAGTGGTCCCTCTACTTCAGAGAGCAAATTGGTCTCTTCCACAAAAAGGAAGCAGCCTGGCCCGGATAGCGATGATGCTTCTGCCCCCCCACAACAATCTGCTGCCACAAAGAAGACGAAAAGAACAGTTAAATTCGTGATGGGATGGCTTACCAACAAGGCTTATAAAGATTGGCTTGTCTTTGATGTGGGAACCAATCGAATGTTTTGCAGTTTCTGCAAGAAGCATGACAGAGAAGGCATGTGGGCTACCTGTGGCACAGACAACTTCAGGTATCCATGTAAACAATTAATGAAAAAACACAATGTTGCTCTCATCTTTCTCTTCCCTTCATAAGGAAGTTTACAGTATAGCAACACAAAAGTTGATGGTTTTTCTTCTCAATTTTTTAAATATTTCTTTATTTCCATGTAGATTGAAAACGCTTCAGTCTCATATGAATTCATCTGCCCACATCAAAGGAGCTGCTGCAGAAGATCCAAAACAGAGGTCCTTAATCAATGTGAAGAATGCTCTTCAGGAGCACGAAAAGAAAGCCTACATTGCAGCACTTAAAACAGTATACTGGATCGCAATTGAAGAAATTTCAAATAGGAAGTACCCCAACCTTCTTGAGTTGCAGAGACAACAGGGAGTTCAAGCAATAACACATTTGAGGCGTGGTGGGAACTCTACAAAAGAATCTCCCCAGGTATTCAATGAACTGCTAGCAGCCATAGACAAGGTAAATAATAAATAAACCAAATTCTCCAAAAGTCTTTTTGTGTAAAACTTTTCAAAACAAAGACACTTACACACCTCATTTCATAAAATGTTTTAGGTCCTGGTGGATGACACAATTTCTAGCCTTAGAAAAAGTCAGTTCATCGGCGTTGGCATTGATGAGTCGACTGATCGCTCCTCTGAGAAGCATGTCGTCTTCTTCGTTCGTTACGATTCTGTGGGAGGAATAAAAACCACATACCTCAAGGCAGAAGCTATCCCTGATGGAAAAGCACAAACAGTGTGCAACACCCTACAAGCTGTTTTCAAAGGATACAGTATACCAACAGATAAGGTAAAACTGACAATCTAAATCTGGCAAAATATTTGATAATATTGTAACCCTATACTACAAACTGATGTATTGATTTATCTTTGTCTGTTATTTACTTACTTCAGATTCAAGGATTAGGTGTCGACGGTGCCAGTGTCATGTTGAGTAAGCAGAATGGTGTTGCTGGGCTACTACTGCATAGTAATCCCTTCTGTGTTGTAGTCCATTGTGTGTGCCATAGGCTCAATTTAGCTTTGAGTCAAGCAGTTAAGCAAGTGCAAGGTGCAAATCAACTCCAGACGTTGCTCTCAACCATATATCAACACGTTAACAACTCTCCAAACAGGCTTGAAAAGTTCAAGAATATAGCGTCCATCTTGGCAGAAACTGATGAAGTGGGTGATAAAGATGACGATGAAAATGAGAGTGGCCTCCCGTCATACCCCTTTTTGAAGTTCAAGAAGGTTTGTTGACCTTTTTTCACAATAATAATGTAAAGTGCATATTCTTTGTCAAACATTACTGCAGCACCATTGCTGCTATTAAGCACATTTTTGTGGATTAAAAAAACAAAATTTAATCATTCCCTTTTCGCTTCAGTTGTTTGAGATCCGATGGCTGTGCATGGGAGAGGCTGTAAGGGCGGTCATTCAGAACTACCACCCTTTGGTGCTGCTGCTTCAGGAGGAGGCTGCTGAGCCTGAAAGCAACCCGGTTTCAATTGGTCTCCTATCACAGTTGACCAACTACAGACTGGTTGCTTTACTTCACTTCATGGGTGACGTCTTGGATGTAACCAATCAACTGAACAAGACATTCCAACAGCGCAACATATCCTACCACAGCATCAAGCACAAGGTATTAGTAAAACTTGTTATCTTGATAATAATGAAAATTACTTTGGGGCAGTTTTTTTGAAGTACATGAAGATGAATTTACTAGTAATTGATTTTCCTGGGTTTTTATTCAAGATCCAAGCTGTTGTTGACAGCTTGGAAGAGTTTCGTCACACAGATGGAAGATTTCTCAGGCCTTTCCTTCAACAGACTGAGAACAGTGACTTCTACTTTGTGCAGCTCACAACAAGAGCTATGGGACGTCAACAGCGGAACAAGAGAGAGCAGTTTACTGAAGATAGACATATTATCATTACAGAGATAATAAAACATATCCAAGGACTGTTTCCTCAACTGGACATGCTGGATGCTATGAAGGTGAGTGATTGATTCAGTATACCAAAGAAAACAAAAAGACAAATAAAAAATACTTATTTAGAAAGATAAAAAACACACCAATGATGCATGTCATGGTAAGTCCATTGTAAGAATTGTAATGTAGAGCTATAATTTCTGTTGGTAGATATTTGAGCCAGCAGCCTATCCGGAAGGACCGTTGAATTACTGGGGGCTTGATGAACTGGAAGTTCTGCTGAGTCATTATGGCCAGCGGCGGGCATCAACAACCAGAATGGTAGACCCTTTGGTTGATGCTGATGAAGCAAGAGGGGAGTTTTTGATGTTTAAGCGTCTGGTTGAAAAGAACAAGCATGCCACCAACCCTGATGCTGTTCAGTTCAACCATCCTGAGGAGTTATACAAGATCATATTCTGTGGACCCAATCAGCAGAACCGCAGAATATTCAGAGGTAATACGTTATGTTATGTGTCTATAATGTATTTAAAGTTTAGTTAGGTACATAGCACAACCATACAACCATACAACTGAAGAGTAGGAACATAATTCTTTTGTTGCATAATTTCACATTCCCAATTCCCATAGTTTTGTCTTTAATGCAATTGCTTTAATGGTTGGTTTGTATTGCACTTCCTTCCCCAGAGATGCACAAGTTGATGCTCCTGTCACTTACAATTATGCCATCCAATGCGGAAGCCGAGAGGGCGTTTAGTGTACAGAACAGAATCAAAACCAGATTAAGAACAAGACTATCAATCGCTCGACTGGACCAGCTCATTCGTGTCTCCTACAACAAAACGACAATGACAGCATTCCCATTCGCCCGTGCACTGGATATCTACATGCAGCAACCACACAGATGGTACTAGTGCCCATTCGCATTTCGCAACAGTATAGGCTGTCACTCATTCACTGATTTCTTCTCATTATTAACCCAAACAATAATTTTCATTCAGCTTTCAATTCAAGTGCTATTAAAACCTTACCAATGGCAGTCTTGTTTTTCAATGACAAATAATTAAAATTCGTTTTTATTTTGACAGTGATAATAACAAACTTCACTTCAGATAAATGGTTTGAATGGCATCTTATATCCAATTGTAAAGAGATCACTTAACAAAAACAAATGATCTGAGTTGTCTGATGTACATTCCCTAATCACCAAGCTAACCACTGAACCAAAGGGTGGCCACTGTCTTTAGTACTTATCATTATTTCAAAATAATTCACCTTGTCTTTCCATGTCAAGATATACTTCACCTGGCCTTTAACATTTGGTTGAAAACATTTTATAGAGTTTAATATATTATATTTATGTGTTATTATTATTATTATTATTATTTATTCGACCAAAACAAACAAACCAAAGTGTATGTGTGTGTATTTTTGTTAAGTTCATCCAAACATCGTCAAACAGGCAGTGACTAAGTGAGTTGCAACACAAAAACCAAAGATTGACTTAATGTACATCAGTGTTGATGTACATTTAACTGTGTAAGTTTTTATTTTTTTTGAAAAACAACAAATAAGGATTGACTTAATGTACATCAGTGTTGATGTACATTTAACTGTGTAAGTCTTTATTTTTATTGAAAAACAAAAATAAAACAGACTTTGTTATTATAATCTGTTTGAAATGATTCATGTGTCATTGTTTGCGTCTTCTTTGTTACAATGTTTAATCATAATTGCAATCACGATGCAAAAATAGTGGACGTCTTTTATCTTTACAATCTATTTTTGCTGTAAAGCCTCTCTTTTTCAGTTCAAAAAAGCAAAAAATCAAATCAAAATAGTTCTCTTGTACTGGAGAAATAGGTGCCAGAAATGCATCAGAAACCACCAGAGAGCATCTACAGTAGCCAGAGCTTCCAGGGCCCTTGGGCGGGCCCTGGACCCCGGCCGAGACAGACTTCGCGCTGCGCGCTCGTGTTGTGTGCTTCGCACACAATTTTTGAATTTTTAAGTTGCACTCCCACTTTTTCAGTTTGCACTCCCACTTTCTAAATTCCTGGCTAAGACACTGCTCTCATGTCACTCCACAGTCCACACCAACATGTTTGGACTTGGCTAATAGTGCACCCTCAATATTTCTGAAAACTTTTAACTAGCATATTTACAATAACAAGTTAAGTTTTGTCCGTGACCTTTGGACTCATCATTTTCCTTTTAAGCTTTAAGCAAGAAAGAGCATATTATTCTTGATAACTATTTCTCTCTATTTTTGTAGGGAGTATTGCTCTGGCCCTGCTCCAAATATTATTTATTTGAAAGGGATAACGTCCCAGAACTCTCTTTGAGTATTGTTTTGTCTTTCAAGACGCCTTTTTGTGAGAGAAATATTGTAATTCATAGGGCTAGTTAAATCGGTTATTGTAAAGTTGTATACTATAAAGCAAGCCTTGTGTTGACCTTTCGCCCTTTCAATTATGTGACTTTGCTGTGTGCTACTGGTACTGCTATTTCAGTATTTGTATTGTGTGTTGTTTTCTTGTAAGAATATGATAAAGTAGTTGCAGGAGATCATTTTTATATATTATTAGGCTATAGACCTCATCTTGTGGATTTTGCTTTTGTAGTATTTTGGTGAAAGCTCGTCCTTTTTAATTAGAGGGCAGGCCTCCTTTCCGTGCCTCTAGTCTACACTAAAGATTGGTATGACTGGTATACCTGGCAAATTGTTATTTCGATCGAAACGTTGAGTCGTTAACCATCGGTTCTGTTCAGAACCAACTCTACTCAAAAGAGATATTCACATAGTGTTACCGCAAACCTCTCTTAGTTATACCTCCACCATGCAAAGTTTAAATCCTACAAATTGTTATTTGGGACTACAGTCATCAATCCTCCACAATCGGACAACTTCCAGAAGAGGATTGGGAGCGCTCTCATTGGCCGGTTTATCTGTCATTAGATCTAGGCCCAATTTCATAAAGCCTGTAATTAGAAAAACTTGCTAAGCACAGAAAAGTATTGCTTAGCAGAGACATGTTACCAACCAAAATTACATTAAGTTTGCATTGTTATGACTGGTGCCCCACTCAATTTTTGCTGAGCAAATAAATTTGTCAAGCAGTATTTTCTGCTAAAAAGCTTTATGAAATTGGGCCCTGTAATTATTTAGGTAGGATTTGAAACTTAACATGGTAGTACAGAGCTGCCAACTCTCCCTGATTCTGCAGAAACTTCCCTGAAAATAAACCAATCTTTCCATGTTCTAATGAACAAATTTTGAAATCTCCCTGATCATGGAAACTTTTCCCCTATTATGTTGAAAGTGTAATGTAATTCTAAATATCTCCCTGATTTTTGTAAAAAATCTCCCTGATTGCAAGATGCAAATGTTTGCAGCTCTGGTTGTGTTGCTACAACACTAATAATCTTTCTCCGAGTTGTGGTGGTTTTGAAAAGAACCGGTAGTTTAACACCGGCACTACACCACTGGTTCTTTTTGGAACCACTACAACTCAAAAGTAAGGTCAATTCCATGGTGTTAACGTAACCCCTGCTAGTTGTAGTTATTTTAGTACGCTTCTGAGGCAATCTTGGTCAGCGTACCAGAAATATACTAATCACATAATACATCCGTCTTATTCAGGAGATCTGAACCGCTTCTAAGAACGCCTGAATACGGCAACAGAGGCCCCAGTCGGAGCACTGGATTGCTGGAGAGTCCACCCATGGCGTATCAAAAAAACCAACAAGACATGCTTGGACAGTTGGATTCTGGTATTGATGAGTTAGTCGCAGCTAAAGTACGCATCCAACAAGCCATGCTGGCAGCAAACTCCGATGGATACGATCATACACAAACATCACCAAGTAAGGGTTAGAAAAACTGGTTTAATTTATTCATACCGAGTATATTGGGGCATCAAGTGACTTTGGCCTGTGCTTGGTCACGCTCAAACCCTCTCTACGGGTGTATATAATTTGTTGAATGATAGATAAACTATGCCAGCCTGCAATGATATATTATCTTCAAGTTCAAGCAAACTTGAATCCTCGATTCTGATTGGTAGATCCATAGCAACGGTGTATATAATTTGTTGAATGATAGATAAACTATGCCAGCCTGCAATGATATATTATCTTCAAGTTCAAGCAAACTTGAATCCTCGATTCTGATTGGTAGATCCATAGCAACAAGGAGTGTGATCTAAACTTATATCACAAGGCCAATATCACACCCTGCGTATTACGCTGTTCAAACTCCCCTTGATGCGCTATTTTAAGCTACATGTAAAGTATACCCAGCTGTTCCAACACCACGTATTGCGTTCATCTGCGTGTCAAGTTTGCTTGAAGATAAATTTGTTATCACACGCGCGCTCATGGAATACGGAGAAGTATAGCGCTTCTGCATCCTATATTTCTCAGTATTCCACTCGCACTTGTGTGATAACTAATAATGTGGTGTACAGTACACACGTGCACACTGTTAGTGCTATACACAGTCATACCAGCATACTTGACATGTACAGTTGAACGGTTTCAAATGGTTGGTCAACTCGGGAAAAAAGTTACCAAGAGTAGGAGGGTTAACAATGATTGCAGTGAGATGTTACCCCAACGAGTTGTTGTCCAGGGTATTTTGACTGATATGGACAACCCTTTTCAGAGTAGCTGTAAAGGGTTACATAGAGTAAAACGAAATAGATTTATGAGTTATGTTAATGTTTGTAATTGCAGGTTTTCAGCAGCACAGCAGACCCCAGTCAACACCCAACAGACAGCAGCACAATCAATGGCACCAGCAATCATCGCCGCAATATCAAGATAAGAGAAGATCTGGTGGACAAATGGGAAGGAATACAGGAGGAGGAGGAGGAGGAGCATGGGGAGGAAGCGATGGGCGGAGAAGTGGCCCAGGAAGTGGTGGGAGGGATAACAGAGGTAGTGGAGTTGGTCAGAATAGAGGACAGAGTTCTGCCAGGAAGAGGAGAAATAGCTCTGAAGCTTACGATCCAGCCAGACCAACTGAAGATGACCGTGGATGTAAGTCTAAACTTCTCTACTGAAGACTTAGTATAGCTTCACCCGCCTCCCTACTCTTGGTTATGTTTTCCAATAAGGTGACTAACCATAGCATATAAATGTTCGAATGCAAGTGCTCCTCCTTACCTCCTGAACTTATCACTTGATACCAGCCTAATCGCACATTCCAATCAAGCTCAGATACAAGGATTCTCACAAAACCTCAAACCAGATACTCTTCATCAGCCAAAGGTTTTTTTTGCAGCTGCTCCAAACCTTTGGAACAATCTTCCTCATTAAATGCTATAATGGCATGTCGTGGTCAAGCGGATAAAAACACTGGACTCAAGCTCTGGTGTTTCTGATCAGCAGAGTGTGGGTTTGAGTCCCGGTCGTGACACTTGTGTCCTTAAGCAAGACACTTAACCATTATTGCTGCGTCCTTTGGATGTGTTGTGTATTGCACGTAAAAGAACCCAGTGCACTTATCGTAAAGAGAAGTGCCACGACCAGGACTCGAACCTGCACTCTGCTGATCAGAAACACCAGAGCTCGAGTCTGGTGCTGTTAACCACCCAGCCATGACACGCCATTTTGCGGGCTGGCATAGTTTATCTATTATTCAAAACCGCAGTGGATGATACTAAATGGTCAGACAGTAGAAGGGTTGACTGTGTGCAGGTTAGATGCATCCACCACATCATCTCATATTGCAGGCTGGCATAGTTTATCTATCATTCATAAATACCCGGGACAGTTTATCCACTCTGATTGGTCAAGAGGAGATTACATGGCCATGGTTAAACGTTTGATATAAACACGGCGAGAAGTGTTTAAACATACGCGTGGCGCGCAAGCTTATGCATGACGCTAATTTAGGCAGAACCAATCAATACATATGGGCACTCAATGTAAAATCTATTAGTACCTGCACGTACACACAACCGTTGAGCGCCAATGCAATTTTGACCCTTCACGAACAAGAGCTTGAGGAGCCTGAGGACGTGATAGGAAGTGAACATATTTACAAAGAAGTGTTACAGATTTTCCAACATTATTACTCTTTTAACCTAAAAGGGCATTTATGAATGGGAATTAAAGAGTAGTGACTCAGGTCTTTAACGACCGTTCAAAACCTTGCAGGGCCTAGGCCGTGCAATAAAGCACCTCACCTTCTGCTTAGTCATTTATTGCATGGCCATGACCCTGCCGGTTGTAAACAAATGTTTAAGACCTCGTTGCTACTCTTTTATTGCCTTATTCAAAACCACTGTAGATACTGAGTGATCAGACAGTAGGAAATGAAAAGAGGGTTGTAATGATGATGTTGGTTTTTGGACACACTTCTGAAGTCATCTTTTGTGATCCACACTCTACCCTTATGAGGCAATGAAATGGTAACCTCCCCCCCCCCATACCCTTGGGAGTAGTAGTTGATACCACTTCGTGTGTTTGATTTGAACAGTTGCAAGTATCGGAAGACCAGTTGACGATCTTCAAGTGACCATTAAGCAACAGTCTAGAGGCAGAGCAGTTGTCGACGATGCTGGACCGACAAGAAAGAAACCCATGCATGGTCCAAGATCAGGATCCAAGGTAGGCTGGCTTGATTGGTATCATAACGTCTCATCAATGAAAAAAAACGTTGTATCTCAATTCTTGTTTTGTGTGTACATCCGGCTATTTTAAGCGAGATACAACGTTTTGTCAATTTCCAACTCGCACTTAACGTAAGTGCTATTTCAGGAGAGATGGCAATTTTCACTGACACAACGATAATAGACTGTGCAAGTCTCGTGTGTATCGAAAACGAGAAAACTAACTCGAACGTAGACCTCTTTTCTATGAAATCATATCTTGTAATTTGTTTTTTACCCTGACACCGATGTGTATTAAGCACTGTATACTCAGTACTTTCCCAAGTTCTGTGAAAAAAATCCACAGGCAAATCACTCGCATGGGATTCGAACCCACGACCTTTGCATTGCTAGAGCAGATGTCTTACCACAAGACCACCGAGCTAGCCCGGTGGCTAGAGGCAGCTCAAATCCTATGTTCCTATGATAGTTTCTTTTTAAAATCTAGTAATATTATACAAAATTCTTGAAAATGAATAATACCAGGGGTCGATTTCACAAAGAGTTAGGACTCGTCTTATCTTGAGTTAGGATGAGTAACTCGTCCTAACTCGAGACGTGTCCTAGGAACGATTTCACAAAAGATAGGAAGGGTTTAACGTGTCCTAATTACCTTGGATTCGGAAACAGCCCAGAACCCGTCCTAACTTAGGATCGGTACAAGGGCCGTCCTAGCGGATGATTTTGCACGTTAACGATGCATGTTGCTTGATACATTAAATGGCGCTACGAAGAGTAGACGGAATCCGTAAGATAGTCTGAACTAGACGAGACGAGAAATTTGTCCGTAGATACAGATTTACGAGGCAGGGGATACTGCCGGACAGGGTTGGTAGACAAATACAGCATGAAACACAGGTAGGACCAATGATATTCCGCGAGACGCGGAAAATTGAAAAGCACTCAGTTGTTTTTTTCTTGTTATTAAAAGCCAAACCTATTGAAAATGAATGAAAAATCGAACAGGCAAGCGAATTAAACAAAGTATTGTTTATTAAGGTTTTTTTAATTTAATATTAAAAATCAGAAATCAGACGGTAAAAAGGTATGAGATCCGTAGAGCCTATGATGTACACAGCGAATAGAAGTTGTTAATTCAGTCAGCAGACAGAGGACAAAATCATCACATTCACGACACCTTCTTTACAGTTTTTTTCACCCAAACTACATTTTCTCCCTCCTTTTAATCAACAAATATACACAAACCAGCTTACCTCATCTCTATATATAAACACACACATTGATTGTTCTCTCATAAAGGCCTAAAATCAACCGTAAACTGTCAACATTTTGTTGCCAAAGCAAAAACAAAATTGCTGACGATTTGTTTTTTTCTTGAATCTGTGCTGCAGAAGGTTCAGACGACCGTTTAATTAACGAAGCAATAGAGCCATTAAATGGCCAGTGCATTAACATTTTCAGCCTCGTGCGAGAATTATGTTGTGATGTTATAACATTTACGACTCGTCCAGCTTAAGACAGCTTTTTGTGAAATCGATCCTAGGATCGATCTTAGCTAGGATCAATCTTAAGGCTGGGACTCGTCCTAAATCCTAGGATCGATCTTAAGTTAGGAAGGGTTTTGTGAAATCGGAGAGCAGACATGCTAACTAGTACGTTTTTCTGTATTTTGTACAGGTTTTCATTAAAAATACGAGTGTACAGGTTTTTCTAAAAAAATACAGTTTTCAAAATTTAACAAAATGTAAATGATGTATTTACCTGTAAATTTTGCACACTTCTTTGGTTTGTAAAGTTTGTTTACTAGTTTGTTCACCGCTACACATACGATTACGAAAATACCCGCGTGCATATTTGTTTTCCTAGGGCGAACGTAGGCAAGGCGTGCGTAAACCCCCGATGCTCACGTTCATCCAGGGAAAGAATATATCCGCTACCCACATTTTGCAATGGTTTCCAGTCGTGCTGATCATAGCTTTACACTTGACATAACGTGATACCAGTTTAGCAATGGTTTCCAGTCATGCTGGTCATAGCTTTATGCTTGACATGACATGATACCAGTTTCATACCTGTGACTGTCGCATACCCTATTCTGTACCGTTAACACACTTTGGAAAAATGAGACGACGGACTAAAAACCATTCCATGTGTGTACAGTGTGTGTTGCGTTGGTAGTTCCTGTGTTTCGTTTTCGCGTTTGATACGACGGCAGCGGGGCAGTAATAAAATGAAACTTGAAGACACTCTGTTTTGGTGAAAATGCAAGCAGGCAGCCATGGCCTACAACAGGCAATGAACGAAAAAAGCAAATTGTGGCCGATACGTGGGGGGAAAAATAACCACACGCATTTTTAAAATTTTTTGTTTATCAAACAAGTTCACAAAAATCATCAAGATAAAACCGTTTAGAAATTAAGAATGCTCCACATATTGTCGTTAGTGCTTTTTTTCAAACAAATATTGCCTAATTTTTTTTTTTTAAAGGTTTTTAATGAAAAATACAGGGTTTTTTTTTTTTTAGAAACCCCATTTGCCAATTACGCTTGAATTTGTGCGACCATTACATAGGTTTATTGATAATGTGAATATCATTTGGGAAAAATTTCTAATTGTTTACAAGTAACCGGAAACGAGTCCAAGTCTTATTCTCTGGTTTTCTTTGTTGATTTGTTGAATTTATTATACTTGCATACACTTCATGGCAAAATTTTATAGCCATAAAGTTTGTTAAAATAAGTATTGAACCACAAGGGAAACTGACTGGCTGAGTTTTAAATAATTTAGGGTTGAACAAAGAAGAATTTACTGAAGTAGGATTTGAGCCAACAACCTCCGGATCAACATGTCGGTGCTCTACCAACTGAGCTAGCCCTAAATGGCGGTCTCCCTATTTTGTCAGTATCTTTGTTCAGGGGTGAGCGAGTTGTTAGAGCTTGCTCTGTACCAAGCTTCGCTCATTCCTTGTACAGGATTATTCCATTATTCAAACGGTAGATTTACCCATGCTGCCAAATTTTATGAGATTTATTTAAGATTCAAGTCTTGTAATTTTTTATAAATTTAATCCTCAACTAAATTAATTAAGCTGAAACTCTTTAAATGGTTGACCTCTACTACAGCGTTTATTTTATCAGTAAACTAACTGGGCGAACATGATTGCTGGAAAGATCTACCTTCAACAATTTAACTGTTCCGTCCCGTATGCAATTTTTGGGTGTTACTACAACACCAGCAGGCTTGTATTACACACTGATCCCTTACTACGTTTATTGCTCCAAACTCGTAGACAGCACGCACACGTGCGTGATCTAATCTTTGGAGTGGACTCTGTCTGGATTGCTGGCTGGTTCACTTTCGTGAATAAGTCACGCCCCTATTGCTATACCGGACATGCAGTAATAGTGCGTAGTGCATACATGAACAATTCCGGACCAATCACAAGCCACACATAACGTAACTAATGAAAATGATGAGCCTGCACTGTCTATGGCCTGTGTAAAATTGTTACTGAATGAATGCAGATTATGTGGAAGTGTGCGTGTGGGTAGGTATCCACATTTAAACCAAGGACCTATAACAAAAGGGACAATAGGTCCACGGTTGCTATCACAAAGAGTTGAACAAAGGAGGGTCCAGGATTGCAGTGTGTACACACGTGTGTGTGTGGGTAGGTATCCACATTCAAACCGTGGACCTATAACAAAAGGGATAATAGGTCCACGGTGCTATCACAAAGGAAATCATTGTGGTCCACGGTTGCTAACACAAAGAGTTGAACAAAGGAGGGTCCACCATTGCCGGTGTTTACACACGTGTGTGTGTGTGTAGGAATTCCATGTGTGTAATTGTCATCCGTTGACTGTGTGTGCATTCAGTATGGTGTTGTCTTAGAGGATTGTGTTTTGTAAGTACATTATGTCATCGTGAATGACACATTTAGTACACGAGGCAACAAATCGAGACTACTTTTTGAGTGGTCGAGGTGGCGCGGTTAACCAAGTTTTTGAAAAGCGGCAGTTGCGGCTTATACACCACTAGTGTTTTGGGCTAGAAACCCTTCTGAATCCTCCAAAATGCTTCACACTATTTGTAAACTTAACAATTTCTGATTATTCTTCTTTATTTTCCTGAATGTACAGCCCACTCAAAAGACAAGTGTGGAGAACGATAGCAACAAATCAGGCTGGTTCTGTCATCTCTGCAGAGTCAGCTGTCATAACATCAAGGTAATAATAATAATAATAATATTAAAACAAAATTGGGAGTCTAATTATCGAGAAGCAGGCATGCAAGGGCGCTTTTGGCGGCCAGCCATATCAACCCATATATGACCACGGAGCACAGCCAGAGATCGAAAAAGTTTGTTTTTTCCCTGAGGGAGGAAAACTGGAGGGCTGGAGAAAAAACCCTGATGGGATAGGAGAGAACCAATGCACACATGGTCTTAGCTGGTTATCAAACCACAGTTACATTGGTGAGAGGCAAGTGCCTTACGCACTCACCACCCATGCCACCCCGGTAAGTTTATGGAGCGTCGTGGATGAGCAATCTAGTGCATCGTATTCAAGTTCTGTCGTTCACAGAGTGTGCGTTTGAATCCCGGCCTGGCTGGTCACGATGCCCTGTGTCCTTGAGCAAGCTCAAAGCACATATCGTTCAAAATCTCCTCTAATCCACGGAGCTTCTTCTCAGTTTTCACCTTATATTTATTTATCTGTTTCACCTGTATACGCTTTGTTATTGTTAATTGAACCCTCATGCCTTGTCCTAATCATTGTTTTAAGTTGTATCCCTCTGTAGCCACTTTAGTTCACAAAAAGAGTCTGTTCTGTCTTACTCTTAGTTAAACTCACACTTTACTTGTTATTGTTATTCCATTTGTGTTTTTGTTTGTCCGGGCATACCTACCACAAGCTTTGGCTTTTCTGGCTATGCCCCCGTTTCCAATTATCCTCTTACTGTTCTTTGTTATTGTTATGATGATTCTCTGTTGGAGTGGAAAATAAATGTCTTCAAATTAAAAAAATTACTTTACCACACTTGTTCGTCCTCATATGGGACGTAAAGCTGTAGGTCGCTTGTACTAGGATAGGTAGTGCATGTACAGGAATCCTGAACACTTATCATGGAAGAACACTTTTATCATGGAAGAGTAGGGGTTTACAGGGCTCGAATTTGGGGGGAAAATCCACAAGACCGCAGGGCTTGTTGCTCAGAATTTTTACTGGACTGGAACATTTTTTACAAGACCGAAGTCATATGAGAAGAAAAAATCCAAAACGCCACAAAAACACACCAAAAGTTAACTTGTTTTTTTCATACTTCTGCGCCTGTGCAAGTTTTTCACTTGCAGATTGCTTAACAGGCAGTTTTTTGCTTTGAAACCCCTTCGAGAAATTTCCACATATCTTCTTTTTACACGATGTTTGCTGCCATAGAAAAAATGAAATAAGTTTTGACGATCGTTTGGACAGGACAACAACGTTGTCAAAATTTAACATACGAAGCATGAAAAGACTTGTGGAAACAAGACGTTACTTTTAATCCATGCAACACAGGGATGTGTGGTGTTGAAAGAATACAACCTATACGTCATTAATACGATTTCAACACTGTATAATTCATTTGAGCCCAGTGCAGTGCAGTGGTCATGGGCATGAGCAAACTGGATAGGGAACTTTGCAGCACGTAGAACGGTTGGCCGGGTTTGATGTTCCGCGCTCGGAAATAATTTGACGACAACAAATAAAACAAAACAAATTCAAACTGAGATTTAAATACATTTATTTAATGAAAGATTATTCATTTCATGTTAATAATAATACTTTTATTATGTAAAAAAAACCAAACCAAAAACACAAGACCGCCGGACTTGTTCTGTATAAAGTTAACGGGACCGACGCTAAAATCACTGGCCTCGGGCCTGCGGTCCAGTGTTAATTTCGAGCCCTGGTTTACCCCAGTGTTTCTGGTTCATTGCAAGCGTCTTATTCTACAGGTTCCCTCAGGCTTCTGAGTCACAGTGATTAAGTTTGCTTTTGAAGCATCCTTGTTCATTACCAGAAATTAATTATAATAGTTTCTGTACACCTTGAATTATACTTGGGTTTTTTTCCGATGACCAGAAAAGGAGAGCAGAAGCTCCCATGTGGTGTTTTCTTTGCATATATGTTTAAAGACCTACTTGAACGAAAATGGCAACAAGTGATTTTTGCTGTAATTCATTTAAAATGTTTTCAATTATTAAAATTGAGTTCAGTGATGAGATATAGAGATTTTAAACTGTAAAAAAAATTTTTTTGACCCTTTCTCCTTTGCTTTTCAGAAGATTTGCGAAAAGCCCTGTGTTACGTCATCACTAATGTTACGCCATATGTGGGCATTTTGTTTTGTATGTTGTTTTGTTGCAGAGGGACAAATAACAACAAAACATCAAACACATGACAAAGTATTATGTTTTGACGCACGCGCATCAGCCAGAAGTGTTTCTAGTTTTTAAAAAAAAAAACCTTGGGTTGGGGATTTTTTTTTGATCGATAAAAACAAAAAATTCAAAAAAAAAAAAAAAAAAAATTACAAAAAAAAAATAAACAAACACATTATAAACAAGTTTAAATAGTATTCCTGTTATAAAAAAATCATTCAAGTAGCTGTTTAACATGCTTTTACTGTACCTCTTACACGCAGACCTGATACTTCACAGAGGCAAAAATTGCCTCCATGCTCCTGGCCATTGCCTTGGTGCCCCTTGAAATGTTCCAGTAGAAAGTTACAATTTCCTCATAGAGGTGCCCTTTACAAAGTAGAAATGCCTTGGTGCCCTTGCTCTTCCAAGAAAGATGCATCAGGCCAGTACACATTCAGTATGCTTACCAGAATAAGGTTACCAGCCAACATACCATTTCATATTTACCATCTGTGATTGGTATCCTGCTCATTCTTGCTAAGCAGAAAGCTAGTAAGCAATATTCAGTGCTTGAAGCAGCTCTATGTAATCGGGTCCTGCTGGTTTTTATGAGCCTTGGAGTATAAACTCCTTCTCTGTTTTTTGGGGCCCAGGTCTACCAGATCCACATGAAGAGTAAGAATCATCTCGCAGCCATGGATAAGATCACTGAGGTAGCGACATTCCAGAGTGGACAAGCAAGGAAACGTCTTGAAGCTCAGCAGTACCTCCGTAATCTTGAAGGTGGTGGTGTCAAGGGAGGAGTTACTGCCAGTGGTGGGGCAAACAATTCCGGAAACAACAGGTGATTATTTGTGTTTGTTTTCACCTCTTAAACTGGCATCATCTGCGACTACTGTCTGCCAGTGGCAGCGTTCTCCCTTAACAGTGGTCCGCTGGCCAGATGCCAGTTAAAACACCCAAGGACCAGTCAAACTTTACTCTAAGTGGTCCGGCTGGCTAGTTCAGTGTTCACTTCAAATTGTCATTTATTTCCATATTGGTGAAAAAAGGAGAACAATTATCAAATTTAGAACAATTATTTAAATCAAGGACAATCAAGAACTGATTAAGAAAGAAAAACAAATAATGAAAACAATAATGAAAATAATATAATGAAATGGATACGGAGCAAACCACTATGGGGCCATTTTCAGAAGCCAAAAGGAGGCTTGTAAAGCATCCCTATTTAATGTGAAATATAGACTAGTGAAAAAGCTGACAGACTAGTGAGATGACAAGCTAGCTGGTCCTGCTGGCTAGTCACTAAAAAAGTAAAGGGCAAACCTTGCCATGATGGTTTGCCTTTTTGGGGTCAAATTGCATGTGAAGATAGGATAACACACATGCTCTGCATGGTTCCCAGCAAAGACCTATAAAAATGAAAAGTGAAATCAACACTGAAGTACAAGTGCTTCAGAAAACCAGCTTAAAACCAGTCCATGTTGTGACGTAAAATTTATCATCAGGTGAGGGTAATTTATCTTCGTTGCTGTGCATTTTTTCATTGTCTTGTTTGGATCGAGTCCATAATGTGACGTCACAGCGCTTTCTGATTCCTAGGCGCTCAGGGAGTATTCTTGAAACTTGGTTTATTTGCCCAGAATGACACTGATCAAAATGTGATTTTGTTTACATTATGAAACCATTTTTATTGAGTTTTACTCAATTACATGTAATTATTACACACTTGTTTACCTTTCTATAACAAAAGAACAATAATGTTAATTTCGTTCCAGTTCATCTTTAAATTAAGATGAATGCCCCTCTAAATGGTGTTTAAAGACTGGAAGATGGAGAAGAGTTTACTCTTCCATAAAGACACCGATTTAATTAGCTGTTTCGTAGCGCAGCGCAGCGAAACAGCTCTTGTTTTTGTTAAAGTTTTTTTTACTATTGTTGTTTTTTTTATTTTTTTTATTTGTCATCTTAAGAACTAACATTTTAAAAGCACTAATTTGCAATTTTCCCAATGAGCAATTGCAATGAAACTTTCAGGGATGAAAGGTATTGGTGCAACAATGATCCTAAAACAATGATGTCATGATGACGTCATCACCTGTCACGTGACGTCTTCTTAAAATTTAAAATTTTAAATATTTCAATCAAATCAAATCAGCCACAAGAGACCGTAGGTTTCTGTTTGCGGGATTGGATAGGGAAAAACAAGGTCTTCATTTTGTTTCGTGTGCGTGACCTCACATGACCTCTACTTCCGGTCGAAACCGGAAGTGCCTCGTAATTCAAAAGTGGCAAAAGTTACGAAGTTGCTTTCAACGATGTTAGTGTCTGGCAAGGGTGGGCAGTTCAATCAAAAATATCAATGACGTCACAATACGCAACAGCGCCCTCTAGCGACAGGTTGAAAACTCTTCAAAATGGACTTTTTGAAGATGTGTGTGGTGAAGTTTTGTGTAATCACTTCAAAATTTACACATATGGTGATCGTCGGGCAGCCATCATATGTGTGAAGTTTCAGATCAATGACGTCATCGGGGGTCATCTGACGCGGCATTAAAGGTGCACTTTTTGAAGTCGTATATCTCTCGAAGTATTAGTGCGATCATGTTGAAACTTGGCAAGTCGTTAGATAATGGCAAGTCCCTGTTACTCTTGTAATGACGTCATGATGACGTCATCACACGATTTGTTATGATTTTTTCATTTTTTGCCCCTTTAAGTCAGAAATTGCTAACGGAAAATGCTTTAATCCAAATTCTTTTTTAAACAGGCTTGATATGTCATTACTGATTCGAAAAATATTTGACGTCATCATGACGTCATCATTTCTCAGGTTATATTATCTTAAAGGTACAGTTTTACAAGATATATATGTAGACAATGAATTCGATCTCACATGGCATTAAATATTGTATTATTAAGTTGCTTATGTACTTACTACAACACTTTCATATTCACTTGATTAATTTGAAAAAATTATAAACGAAACAGCTCTGCATTTGTGCACAAATGCAATCAAGTCTAGTTTACCTTTAAGTTGACAGAATATCAGAAAAGCAAACAGTGTTGTACACATTTCTTGTTACAATGATTTGTTTTTTCATTCACTGTAGATCAGACAGGGAGAAGCATTGCCGAGATTGCCACAAGTATTTCAGAGGAGATCGTTTTGACCACCTCAAGTCAAACGCTCACAAGGTAAGAAACAGTGGAAGGAATCCCCCCCCCAATGCTCCGTTTGCAGTAGCTGTAAAATTCAATTTAAGACCAAATCTGAATTAGCAGCTCCGGCTACGGCTACTTCTGTTGCTAAGGGTGTTGTTTAACGCATTATGACGTGGCAATTCAGCCGTAGCCCCCAATGCGGACACAGCCTTAAAACTATTAAGCATATTTTATTATTTAGCTATACGTGGCATTATTTATAAAGGCAAAGTATACCTTTGGTTTTACTTCATTTCAAAAGTTGGTAGCCTTTTTTGAATTATTGCCGAAAAATCTGGAGGGGTTATTTCAATCCAGGAAGAATAATCCCTAATTGCAATAAACAATCTGAGAAATGTTTCATGCAGAAACGTTTCTCAGAATGAAATGTTTTCGAATCTCTCTCTCTAAAACCACATTCCTTTGAAGGGAATCTTTTCTCAAAAAGTTATACATTATTAACAGCTGCAGTGCTTCTTACCAAGTAAGCTTTTATGGTCATTAATTTTTGGAGTAATTACCAAGGTATACCCTCCCTTTAAATCCCACACCAAGTTCAGAATTTCTGCCCCTTGCAATCTGAATGATATAGCATCCTAATGGAAACATCACACCAACTTCGGTAACTAAGTTTGGTTCGCACGTTGCATGTGTGAGGGTGTGATTATTTTCCTCCATAGAGTGTAGGGTCGTGCACCTACTCGTATTTTCCTAACTGGTTAATGGAATTTGTGACTTTCGCTTAAAGGAACACTACAGAACTGGTTTTTGCTAACTGGCAGTGTAAGCACTTTATATAATCCACCATATACATAAACTGACAAACCTGTAGAAGTTTGAGATCGATGGGCCATCTGGGTCACGAGAAAATGGTGAAAAACCGAATACACATTTGCATGTGTTATATACAATGCATAAATAAAATGCTCATGAGCGATAAACTCCAATCGGAAATTAGTTTTATTTATTTCTCATCAAATATGGCATTTCAGACAGAAATATTTCTAGGGATGTTTTCTACTATCATCATCATTAGACCGTGTAAGTTTTATGTAAATCTGTGATCATAAAGAAAATTTTAATCACCAGTTCTGTAACGTTCCTTTAACCGTTTTTAAACGGTTTATACCGATTCCATTCCAAACTGTGAGCTGATTTGTAAAAGAAGCAAATGTCAACACATTTTTCAGAATCGATCAGGATTAAAAATAGAACACTACAGCCAGTCTTAACAAAACAAAACCACAAACCACAGGTGTGGGGGTGTACAAAGCAAAATGTATAACAATTTGTAGTGGATTTCAATTAATGGTTCATCGGAATTTGTGACTTTCTGTTTAAACTGTTTACACCGATTCCAATCCCAATTATGAACTGATCTGTAAAAGATGCAAATGTCAACACACTTTCCAGGATCGACCAGGATTAAAAATAGAACACTATAGCCAGTTTTCACAGTCACAAAACCACAAACCACAGGTGTGGGGTGTGAAAAGCTGAATGTATAGCAAATTATAGTAAATTGAAAATACTGTATTTAGTTCCACTAACAAAAGGGATGTTTTTTTCTGTCGGCTTTGTGGTTTTCTTTTGTTTTTTCAATAACAAATTTTAAAAAAAATTGATTTGTTTTGTGCTTCTGGCTTTGTTTAACCTTTAAGGCAATTTGGAAACTTTTTTTTGTTGCTTTTATGGTCTCAACCCTCTCAATTTAGGGTCAGCAGATTTAGTGCAATAGTGGAATGCCATCGAGGGTTCTAGGTGGGAAGCTGCTTCAATCTTTGATTATTCTTGGAAAGAAAGTGTTGTTGACTTTGTGACTTTGTAACCGTTTTACCATTTCTACAGAGTATTGGCGCGCATCTGCACAAGCTTTTGCTTAAATATCCCCTCGATAAATGATTATTTGGAATCAGATAGCATTCTATGGGTGGGTATAGACGATGTGACCTTTGTTTACAATAAGTGTGACCTTGTACATTCTTGGGCCTTTCTACCAGGCAAGATACTGCACTGGTCATATGGGAAAGTTCACATTTGGTGTCATAATTTCCACATAAATCCAAGGGTTCTAAAAGAAACAGCTGAACAAGTTGTGAGATGTGCCCCCTTTCATCATATCAAAAGTTGATAACAATTAGACAGTGCAATCTCCATAAAATTGAGTTTTTATGGTTTCTTCCCATTGAGCTGTGTACAAATCGTGCCTGCAGGAAGTCCAGGCTTGGTGGCTCTTTTGTAAACATGTGATGTCACAGGTCACATCCTCTATACAACGTAGTGTACAGATGATGTATCATCGGGCAAAACAAATAATAACTGGTTGATTTAAACTCTTTGTCAATATTGTCAGACGGTTATGTTGAGTGCTTTTTTTTTAACTGGTAACAAATTAAATTAATTTGGGGTTTAAACAAAGAAAATTTACTAGAGTGGGATTTGAACCAAAGACCTTTGGATTAACTTGCCAGCGCTCTACCAACTGAGCTATCTAGCCCTATTATTGGTGGTCTCCCTATTTTGTCAATATCTTTGTTCGGGGGTGCCAGTCAGTCGATCGTAGAAAAAATTGGATAAATACAGACTTTCACTTATAACTGGAATTTAGAGTGTTTTAAAATGATCTTCTGTAAAACACTTAATAATTTTTAAGTAAAGAAATGTTGGATTTAAATGCCTGATTGATGGAAGTTTCTACAAAGGTTTTATACAGGATTGGTAGAGCTGACCAAATAGTCGCAGACAGTGTTCATGTTTTGTGTGATCATTCATAAAATAACAAAATCCTGTGGAAATTTGGGCTTAATCCGTTGTTTGAGTCTGGAGAAAATAGTGAAAAACCATTCACAAATTCGGCATGAAAACACATCCTTAATTTTGGACGAACAACCGAAATCAGCTGTTGCATTTTTTAGGTTTTCAGGTTTTTAGATTCAGTTTCCTTGAATGTGACTTCATTTCAGAGGGAAATAATTCGCAGGAAAAAAAAGGTTCTTGTATTAATACTCGGTAAGCTTTCAGACGAAAATTTAACAAAATATTTTTTATCCTTGCCAATCCTGTATAATACCCTTAAAGGGATAGTATATGTTTGGTAATTGGAACCCACTGTTTGTTTCAATCCTATATGTAGTTGTAGATATATACCATAAAACTAACCTCTGACAAGTTCATTTCAAAAGGTGATAGGGTTTTTGAGATATTGCCGAAAATCTGGAGCGGTTATGTCCTCGCAGGAAGAATAATCTGCAATTGGAATACACAATCTGAGAAACGTTTCTGACAGAAACGCTTCTCTGATTTAAATTTGTTTGGATAAAAACTGATATCTTTTTCCATAACCACATTACTTAAAAGTAAAAAGTTTCTCAAATTGCTTTATACTATCAGAAGCTGCTGTACTTCTTAGGCGCACGGTCCAAATAGAAACGGTTTGGCAACCGTTCGACAGTAGTATAACGGTTCAAAAGCATTCTGCCAAATGGTTGGAGGACCATTTGTGTAATGCTTCAATGCGCTCGGCTTATCTGGTCCTCTGGAGTCAGAACAAATAATAATAACAAGTTCTTATATAGCGCATTTTACAATAACGTAATCAGATAACCTTCCATTGTGATGGAATTATAGCTCAAGTTCAAAGAGCTCTGACTAAAATTATGAATTTCAAAATTTAAACACATGAACCTTTTCGACTGTTTCTCCGTTTGGTTACTTACAAAGTGCTTGCAAGATGTTGTTAGACATTTTACTTTAATACATAAAAAATGACCAAGTATTACCTGAGATCATAACTTATTGCTTCAATCAATCCCACCGCCAGGTGCATTGCGATCACTATTGCACGGATTTTCAGCAATTTTTGGTTGGGGTCTGAACTTGGTATCTATCTACTTGGCTGCAGTGAAACTCTGGTGCGTTCCGTATGAGAAAAACGGCTGCTGGTGGAAACCCAAGAATTGGGCCGGAATTTTCATATGTCGGTCGTGCGTAATAATAATAATAATAATAATAATATAACGTATTTGTATAGCGCCTACTGCAGGCCAGCCTCTAAGCGCTTTAAGGTATTATTTCTTGCAAGGTATGTGGAGCTACGTTTTGAAGTATAAGGCCTGTTCATTTATAGCACAATGTAATGGTTTACAAGATGCTGTGGCGCAATACATGTATGCAGCCAATCCAACCAGGAACACCGGGGCGAACCCCTTCTCTTTACGATAAGTGCACTGGGTTCTTTTACGTGCATTACACAACACATGGGACCAACGGCTTTACGTCCCATCCAAAGGACGAAGCATGTGGTTAAGTGTCTTGCTTAAGGACACAAGTGTCACGACTGGGATTCGAACCCACACTCTGCTGATCAGAAACACCAGAGCTTGAGTTCGGTGTTCTTATCCGCTCGGCCACGACACGCCATGTAATGCGTAGTGCGCAATGAAGAAAAAAACATGCCGAGCAATCCAAACTATTTTCAGGTGTAACGCAGTTTGCAAATTATGTGCATTGCTTGGCGTTTACAAGTTAACGCATCGCGCACTATGAATTATTAGGTCAGAAATCTATGTTTTTGTGGAATGTCATCCATTGTGTGTAATGCAGTGCATAAAAATAAAAGTACCCGCAAAGCAATGGACATAATTCCGTTTACATATATCAGTTCTTGACAACCACGGCCATGGAGGATTAATAACGGATAAGTAACAGATTAGTGGCAGCCGTGCATTGATGTCCTTACGCTCTTTTGTTAGGTAAAACCACAGTCAAGTATCAGTTCTTTTGTCTGAGCGTGCATCTTAAGACTGGGTATACAAGGTGTGAAACGGTAGTTTAAGATTCCAAAAAGGTTAAAGCGGAGAAAATAAACCGTTTGGGGCAACCGTTCGACGGTAGCCAAACCGTTTCTATTTGGACCGCGCGCCTTACCAAGTAAGTTTTTATTGCCATTAATTGCATGAGTAATTACCAAAGGTATACAGACCTTTTAAGTAATGTCGTTGTCTTCTTGATGACAGGAAGCTAAGAAGCAGTCTATCCCACATTGCAGCGCCTGTAACATGACCTTCAAGACATCCCAGAAGTATGTACAACACTGCAAAGGAGACATGCACAAGCTCGTAAGTCATCCCTTCAATCGAATTATCCCTCTCAGTGACCTCGGGGAGGGGGAGGGGGTTATATTAATTATAAAATCGTTCGTCTGCTCAGGACTATACACCAATCCGGGCGCGCAAGTGTTGGGCACCGGGCGCCACTGCTGCGGTGTCGTCAGTGCCCAGATTATGCACAAAGACATGAGGAAATCATGTACCTTTTTACTCTTTATGGAAATTAGATGTTTTCCTCAACGACTTACACAATTTCCTTGACAGGACATCATGAAATACCAATGTAGATCACTGACCACAAATATTTGCAACTAAATAAAAACCGAATCATCCTGAAAACGGTGCATGTCTTAGGTGAGTTTAAGG
Source organism: Plazaster borealis (assembly GCA_021014325.1). Lineage (NCBI taxonomy): Eukaryota > Metazoa > Echinodermata > Asteroidea > Forcipulatida > Labidiasteridae > Plazaster > Plazaster borealis. The sequence goes on along the minus strand of CM037456.1, from coordinate 7,952,418 downwards.
GTCATAGATGCGGAAACTGCATAGTCGCATAGTTTAATGCGTTGCATCGGCAAGGTATTTTGTCAGAATTTCAGTATTTTACTTTCTGCTTAATTTTAAAAATTTATCAAGAATGTAGTACATCGTTATATCATGCTGCCATGTCAGGGAAATTTCACAGATTGTCGAGGAAGACATTCAATTCCCATAAAAAGAGAAAAGGGAAACGATTTTCTCGTGTCTTTGAGCACAAAAATAGGCACATGTACACCGCAGCATGGCGCGCGCGGCGCCCAGCACTTGCGCTCCCGGATTGGTGTAGAGGGTCATTAGTAAAATTTACACGGATTTCATAAAATTGCTTTTGCATTTTTTGGAGCTCATGGTAAATGGGGTTTATTGATCAAGAGTGGTCTTTAGAGTATTTGTTTGACAAAAAGAAACATTCATTTTCTGAGTAAATTATTTATTTGTTGATTTTGATTTTTTTTTTCCTTCAAATTTATACTCATTTTTCATTAATGACCATTTGATCATTACGAGTATGAAATTGCAATTAATGACCTTAGAAATAAGGGGACGACGAAATAATAATAATGTTGGAGTCTTATACCGGCATGTATCACCAATTAGGTGCTCAAGGCGCTGAAACAAAGAGAAACACTTTTTAAGACAGATTTTGAAGTTTATGAATTATGAGATCCCTTTATGTTGCACACTCGGCAGCCACTGCTAGAAACACCGGGGCAAACCCCTTCTCTTAGCGACAAGTGTAACTAGGTTCTTTTACGTGCATTGCACGGGACCAACAACTTCATGTCCCATCTGAAGGACGAAGCATAAATGGTTGAGTGTCTTGCTGATCAGAAACAATAGAGCTTGTGTCCACTGTACTTGACTGCTTGGCCACTTTCTTACTCTGCTCATGTCCGACATCTCAACTGAAAAGTAAAACTGGAAGACTCTGATTATGGTGGTATGTCTGACCCCATCTGAAGCATGAAGTTCGGCAGTGAAGTACAACAGAATAAACGAAATCGGCAACTTGATTAATACTTTCTTTGTATTGTCGTCAGAAACCGGCACAGTAGTAAATAAGTTCCTGTTCTGGTGCCTCTCATGTAACAAACCTCTGGCTACAGTTAAGGCTAAAAAACATGTCATCAAGATTGCTCACAATCTAATCTCAACATAGTCAAGTTTTTATTAAAAGTACTGGTCATTTTTGAAATGTTGACTCAGAACTGCAAGATAAGCAAAGTTTCCTTTTGTTTAATTAAAACAAAAAAAATTGCCCTAGAGTGTCCGTGGTTGTTTTATTTTTGAATAAAAGAAATTGCTGTTGCAAAAATGCTTACTAAAAATGACCTGTGATTTTAATTCAAAAAGAGTAATTGCCAAGGGTTGCATCCTTTGCAGAGTCTTTCTTAAAGGCAAATTGAGAAAAACTGAAAATGGAAAAGCCTGGGAATAAACCTCATGCTTTTTTTTTTCTTCATTTTATTGTGTCTGCTATTCAACAGAAACGAGACCAGCAACTGAAAGAGAAGGACGAAGCAGTCGACGACGGGAACTACGTCACTGTGGATGCTGTCGGTTTCGATGACGATATGGAATTCGGAGCTGACTTCATTGAGATGGAACTTGGGGCAGGCGACAGCAGTCCAGTGAGTTACCCGAAAATAACCCCACTTTATTCACAACTTTTGGACAAGCTCTTTTAACAGCTGCAAAAACAACTCTTTTTTGAATTGATATAACCCTGGTTTTGTTTTCTGTTTGGTGATTAGACCAGGTTTTAGGTTCAGAGCCTTCATCCAGGGCTCGAATTTGGGAGAAAAATCCACAAGACTGCAGAGCTTGTAGCTCAAAGTTTTTACTGGACCAGAATCAAAATGAAAAAAAACTTCCTGAGTCCTGACACAGTTTAGCATTCATTTAACTGTTTTTATTTGAACGTTTAGGCACTAATACATTTAAGAGAAGATTTATCTCATCTGTCTTTTGGGGTATTAAGTAAACTTCTTTACTCAACAGAATTTAAAGGTATTTTCCAGAGTCAAGGTCAACATTTAAAGATAATTTGTTTCTGTTCAAGATATTACACAGTGAGGTATTCTTATTCAGTTGTAACACACAAGACTGCCGGACTCGTCCGGTCTAAAGGATACCGGCCCAACACTAAAACTACTGGCCTCGAGCCTGCGGTCCAGTGTAAAATTTGAGCCCTGTCATCTTTTCAACTTGAAATGTAAATAACAGCTATTGGTCCCTTGCTATTGTTTGCCACGCTCTCCATTTTACATTAGGACTCACATTGCAAGTAAAAATGATTATAAGAGTGTAAACGCTGCATCACCTGAACGCTCACCTCACTGTTTACGCCACAGGGTGAGCATGCGATTGATCAGGATGTTTTTTGTGCTTTCAGGATTTTTCTTTGAATCCTCCTCACCTATGGATTTTCTTGAAAAAAGGGCAAAACTGCAATCACAAAGATGAAAGACTGGGCTCTTATTATGACCGAAGCTGTTGGATATCTATTTGAAATGACTTAGAGATTCGGTAAAACTTATCAAAATGCATTGTCCTGTAAATTTCAGAGGGCTTCATCTCCAAATCAAGCGGGAACTGTTATCCAATACTCAGGATTTTTTAAATTTTCATACAATATCACCTCTGATAGGGACATTGTCTCCCAAACTGACTTGGGTCAATACTCCAATTGGGTCAATACTCCAATTGGGTCAATACTCCGATTGTGTCAATATTCCAATTGGGTCGATTCTCCAATTGGGTCAATACTCCAACTGGGTTACTACTGCAATGGTAAAGAGCAACGAAGTAGCAGTGCTAATTGACCTCTGAAAGGGACTCAGCTAGAATCAAAACTGCGAACTACTTCTCGCTTAAAAAATAGTGCTTAGCAAAGGCAGAAAATGGCAGGGAAGCATTTCCAAGCAGTATAAACCCCATGACTCTTGCGCTGGTAACCAGTTTCTACTAGTAAGCAAAAGGTAAAGCCGGCTTACCATCTTGATTTACTTACCAGCATTCTATTTTTCACATGAAAGCACTGCATGCTTTGTGTACGGGTTGCTACTGTAAATGAAGTGGTGTGACTCGCATTTCCTCAATGTTAAGTTGGGACACTCTACAGAATAAATTCACAATATCTTCATCAGCCATGCACACTCTTTTTACATCTGGGAATCTTTGGCAAAAATATCTGCAGCATGGAATGGCATTCAATTAGTGTTCCATAATGGACATTACAAACTGAGTAACATTACACAGATGTTCTCGGTGTTTGTTACGTTAATTGATAAACACACAAGAACATACACCCGAATAGAAAAAATATAGGGATTGGAACTGCCTTTGGCCACCGGGCTAGCTCGGTGGTCAAGTGGTAAGACATCTCCTCCAGCATGGCAAAGGTCAGGGGTTCGAATCCCACCCGAGTGATATGCCTGTGGATTTTTTTCACAGGACTCAAGAAAGTACCAATTATACAGTGCATAACACATATGGGCAAAAACCAAATAATTTTAACATACACCCCAACGACTTTAAACTTTGAAGGGGTCCTAAATTGCTCCAGACAAGCCAGTCCAATCATGCATACACAAGGAATAGTTTCTGACCACAGCCTGTGCTGAAAATACTCTGATTACTGAAGTCAATAATAATGTCATTGTCATTTGGGGTGTCATTTGGCCGAGTGGTTTAGAGTATCGAATTCAAGATCTGATGGATAAGTCATCGGGGTGTGTGTTCGAATCCCGGTCATGACACTTGTATCCTTGAGCATGTTGATCAAGATACTTTACTATAATTGCTTCTCTTCAGGGGTATAAATGGGTACCTGCGAGGGCATGGCAGCTCAGGCTGTATACTCCCAAGGGAGCTGAGAAAGATTAAAGGAATGTTATTGCCCCAATGACCAGGGCACTAATGTAAAGCGCATTGATACGTTATTGTAAAATGCACTATACAAGAACTAGTTATTATTATTTTATTATTATTGGCTCAGTCATTTCAGCAGTTGTTCTGGAGAACAGTACCAAGTGTCACTCAAGAAAGTAAGGATCGACTCGGAGGAACCCAGATGAGAACCCTCCCTCCTCTTGGGTACCCCGGCCCCCACCCATTCCACCCACTCCTATCCACATGGATGAGAAATTTCAGACTTTTATCTAACTCAAGACTTTTTAAGTTTGCCTAGTGAACAACAAACCGTATTTTTCTCAAAATAAAATAAGTCATGCTCTTTGATCTACTTCTCTAGCACTGACAATACTGTTCAAAAAAACTCCTTGGAATCTATAACTTCAGGGGTTGTCAAAAGGTGGAAATGTTGCCATCACTTCAATGTACCTTCTAAGATCTGGATCCCAGTTTCAGCCTTTTTTGTCGGAAAAGACTCTCACACATGTATCAACTAAATGCACCTCAGTGTTGTACTTGGTTTTTATCTTTGCCTTCTTTCTCGCTCTACTCAGCAGCCATCTTGATTTTGTTTTCTTCTCATAATTGAAATGTATGAAGTCCAGAGTGATGCAGTGTTCTTTGAAGCAGCTGGCGCCCAATGACATCATCAACCACTGCTTTAGGGTGTGTAGGAAAACCAACAGGTCAAGACAAAGATGGCCGTGATGTGACTTTATCAGACTTGAGACTAATTTCATCAATATTTCTTTTGACAGTGTTTTCAAGAAGGTTATTTGTCACTTGCAAACCACAAAGTATGTGCCACTTTATTCAGTGTGAAAATTCAGAGTGTTTTTTCGCAACTGGTGCCAGAATGTTCAAAATATACCCCCACACTAAAATCGTACAAACTGGCCCCTTGTTTTATTGTCAATACTTCAAGAACCAGTTCTGCAGGATCGATGATAGTCCATTGAATTAAAATTTCAGGCCTTCAAGAAAGACTCTGCTAGGGTCAAAACATCAGGCCATTAACTAATTTGTGAATTGAATTTTAAGTAACTTTTTCTACCTTTTCTAAGGTACTCATCCCATGGACTTCGGCATTCAACAATCTTGAGGGGATTCTGATTAGAATCTGTCAAAATGCTGTGAATAATTTTGTTTTCCTCCCAGTTCTACTGTTCTTTCCTCCTCGAGGGTGTTTCCCCTCAAGTTTGGATGTAAATATTATGTTGGAATTAAACGCCACCATGTCTTTATTCAATGTCTGTAGCTGCAGGGTTATGGCCAGTTGTGATTTGTTTATTGACTCTTCTTTCAGATTCCTGATTCTTTAGGGGTCTGAAATTTCCCTTTTTAAAATTGAGAAGTGTAGACTTTAGAGGTTCACCATGAAGATTTCTTCCACAATGCTTTGTTGCTGAGCTTAGGTCAACCCAAATTGTCACCTCTGCACACGCTTCCATCAAAATGAACAGATCGTCATTTCTCTGTTCCTCATTCGACTTTGCAAAGCTTGGCCTTCGGAGCATTTACAATTCTCTCCAGATTTCTTTCTACAAAAATATTGTATTCCCTTCCATTGTTTACATCTGACCCGTTTTACAACTGGATTTTGTACATCTGGTTTACATAATCTATAATACAAGTTCATTATTTACGGATATTTAAATAAGGTACGGGAATTACTGATTGGTCTTTAGGTAAATCTGGTTGACTTCTCTGATAAAGTCCTTCTTTTATTTCTATGAGTTTTTCTTCCTGCATTCTCTAGGAAAGAGAAAAAGAAGAGGATGAAGAAGACGTGATTGTTATCAGCGGAGACGAGAAGGAACATCATGACAGTGCAGACACTGATTCTGTTGTAGTTGTTGAAGACGATTCGTCTGTAAATCCAGAATTTGATAAATCAGTGCAAGCGCCAAATGGTCAGTCAGGGTCTGAGCAAGAGGTCCAAGAAGTTAGTGACCAGGTTTTAGGTTCAGATCCTGATGTAGAGCTTGATAAGCCTGTTGATGAACCTTCTGATAAGCCTGTTGATGAGCCTTCTGCTGGACACGCTGTCCCCATGGTGGAGGAAGCCATCGATGATGTGAAACTCCAAGAGGGGCCTGAAATGGAGTTACAACCCGTCCATGATGACTCAAAGGTTGAAGTGACCTTTGACGCCAAGAAGCTGTTGGTGCCTGACTTACAGTCAGCCACCAATGGAAATTCAGCTTCGTCAGAGATGGCCATTTCCAACAAATCAGAATCTGAGAAGTCAGATAGAGAAGCCCCAGCCGTTCAGGCAGTGGCTCACCGAGAGCAAGACGTCCAAGACGATCAGACTGGGTCTGATTTGGTGAATAGGGGTCAAAGTGATGAGTCGAGCGACATGATTGTTGATCCTATATCAACAGTTTCTGCTGCCAGTGACCAGCAGCGAGATGCATCTCACCAACAACAGGTGACCAAACAGCAGCAGAACAAGCCACCACAGCAAGAAGAAACTACAGAGCTTGTTTTTGATCCCAACAAGCCTGTTGGTAGGTGTTTTCTCTCATACTTCCCTCATCCGTACAAGTTCTGTTTCTTTTCATTTCAAACTTTTTCATGTCCGGCGTTTTCCCTCATTTCTTAGCAGCTACATGTATTTTAAAAATCTTTTCACAAGACCCATCTTTGGTCTTCACTTGAAAATAAGCCAAGTTGATTGATTTTAAAATGCTACTTTACATGGCTGTTGGTGTTGAAAGACTTTATTTTGTAGTGATTAAGACAACGGGTGATGTTTCCAAAACAAATTGGGGGGTTTTCAACCTCCTAAGTCTCTTTATATATTTTTATATTTATTTATTTATTGTTTGTTTGTGATTTTCCTCTGCAAAACGTTTAACACTGTCGTCTTCCGGTTTAAACATACAGGTTTAATGACGGATATACTTTTGTGTAAGTGCCAAACTATACAACATATAATGTGCGATTAGTCGAGCCTGCCTTAACCTGTGTGATTTTCACCCGATGGTTAGACGCTTAATGGTATTAACAGAAAGTGACCCAGGGTGCAAACTGGCCTTCCACCTTCCACCCAAACCCCTCACCCCTTGGTACCCTGAGGAGTTCTGTTGATCTGTACAGCTTTGCTCTTGGTACATCAAGCTTTAATAACTCACCTCATCAAAAACCTTGTCTCTTCTCTACTTTCCTCTTCCTCCTCCTTTAATGCTCTCTCGTCCTTAAAACTCAGTCATTCTTGATGTCATATTTTCAGTATGGACCCTTTTTCTTTCCCTTCCGTAAACCCACACAGCTCTGATAGCTGTTTTCCTCCTGTAGTCTTGCGTCAGGGAATTCTGTTGAATTTCTTTCCCTTTGCCATTGCTCGTGGTACTGCACGACGCCATCACAACTTAACAAAACGTCTGGTTTGTAGACTATCACAACCACGTCTTGAAAATTGATTGCTAGATTTTTAAAACAAACCTTTTGATTATGTGACCTGACATTTGACCTTTGACCCACTGAGTAGGAGAGGACTACCTTATGCCAGTCTCTGGGTTTTTCTGCAAGCTGTGTCACAAGTTTCTCACATCGGATAAGGCTAGCCGCGCTCACTGCAAAGGGAAGCTTCACTTCAAAGCATTTAAGGTAAGTCAAGTTTGTTTTAATCCCTGGCAAATTCTTTGGACAAGAAGTGTTGAATTTTACCGATCAACCCTAGAGTAGATGGTAATAGGCCTCCACTACACAATTCACATGTTCATCATTAAACTACTCATTGAAAACTGTTAACTATTTTCCATTGCTGCATATTATTATTATTGTTATTATTATAAATTTCTGATGATGAAACCAAAAATGCCTCATAAGTGAACTTAATCAATGTAGCTCACAAGTCTGAGGAAACCTGTCACCAAAGGTGCTTGCTATGTGAGCCAGAAACACCGGTTAACCCCTACTCTTCCACGATAAGTGTTCTACGTTATTTTACGAGCACTACCAATCCTAGTACATGGGACCTACGGCTTAATGTCCAATCCGAAGGACAAAGCGATTATGTATCTTGCTCAAGGACACAAGTGCCATGACTGGGACTCGAACCCACACTCTGCTGATCAGAAACACCAGAGCTTGGCATAGTTTATCTATCATTCAAAACCACACATTGGATGATATTGAATGGTCAGACAGTAGGAGGGTTGACTGTACTGTGTAGATTCATTCACCACATAATGTCACAGTGCAGGCTGGCACAGTGATCTATCATTCAAAACCACAGTGGATGATATTGAATGGTCATACAGTAGGAGGGTTGACTGTTGATTGTGTAGATGTAATCACCACATGATATCATTTGCAGGCTGCAAAGTGCATCTATCATTTAAAACCACAGTGGATGATAATGAATGGTCAGATAGTAGAAGGGTAAATTTAAACCAAAATATTAATATTTTTCGACATATTGTCGGACTTTCAGAGTTTTGCTTGCAGGTTCACTTTTGCATGAAACTCTCATGACTCGGTAATCATACCATCACACCATCCTGTTGAATGCTTCAGGCGTGTGATTTCTGAGGATTTTTTCCTGATTTCAGGATTTTCTCAAAATCTCCTTAAAGGTATCGACACGTTTGGTAACGACTCAAAACAAATATTAGCATAAAAACTTACTTGGTAACAAACAACGGAGAGCTGTTGATAGTATAAAACATTGTAGGAAATGACTCCCTCTGAAGTAACGTAGTTTTTGAGAAAGAGGCAATTTCTCTCTAAAATAATAAAAACCTTTTGCAACAAGTTTTTATTCCTGTCTGAAAGCACACAAATTTGTACAATAAGGGTGTTTTTTCTTTCATCATTTTCTGGCAACTTTGATAATTAAAGGAGCCCAAATTTTCACAGGCTTGTTATTTTATGCATATGTTGGGATACACCAAGTGAGAACACTGGTCTTTGACAATTTCCAATTGTGTTCAGTGCCTTTAAGTCTTCCAATTTTCTTGAAAAAAGTAAAGTAGTCACCAAAGGGAGATATGTTTGTGTCCAAACCTGTGGTTTTGTATTTCTGGTGATGCCAAGATTCTGTAAACCTCCTGAGTTGTAACATCTGGGAGGTTTTGGGTCTAGAATAGACCTTATGCATTGACGTCATCCAGCCGCCATCTTAGAGGTAAACCGATGATGAAACAATGGAACCGCACAGATTTGTACGCGCGGCGCACAGGATTGGCCAATGAACAACCTCTTTTTGACCTCTAGGCGAGGGCGCCCTACTAAAATGACGTCATGTGCATAAGGTCTATAAGGGGGGAATCCATGCCTGCAAGCCATATTATTCAGGAATGGTTCTATAGACCTTATGCACATGACGTAATTTGAGTAGGGCGCCCTCGCCTAGAGGTAAAAAAAATACTGTTCATTGGCCAATCCTGTGCGCCGCGCGTACAAATCTGCTCGTTTCTATTGTTGCGTCATCAGTTTACCTCTAAGATGGCGGCTTGATGACGTCAATGCACAAGGTCTATTCATCAAATCTCATCCCTGATGCTTGTAACGGTATTTTACTTTCTTCGTTGCAATGCGCTTGTCTTATCATCATCATCATCGTCATCACAACGCCAAGAGCCGTTGTCTGGCCTGTAGGCGCCCACTTCAGCGATTTGGCCGTGTTGAAAAATTTACGCAGCCCAGTGTCCATTAGATCGGAAACTGAAAAACCACTCCACTGTTTCAAGTTGTTCACCCAACTGGCTCGAGGGGGTCCTGGTCGTAGCCTTGTATGCGCTGGAAAACCCTGTGATCACTGCAGCTGATAGATCACCACTTCGTACGGCAGGACCACACCACTTTGCTTTGTGCGCGTACAGTGTGTCTTATGTCAGGATACAATGTTACAGAATGTTGATTTTTTTGTTAATGATCCTTTGGTGTTGTATTGATGTAGGAGGAACTGAAGAAGAAAGAAGAGGCCGGTCAGTATTCAGCAGATGACTCGGACCAAGTGTCTAATTAATAAGAGGTGGATATACAGTCCAAGGTAGGTCGAAGGTTAATTGTGGCCAACCCCACCCCCAACCCCCTCCCCACTAATTTCATCAGACAAAGTTTACAACAAAATCATTTTTTGAAGTTTTCAGAATAGTGAATATTAAGAACTCCACAATTAATTGGAAAATAAAAAATTGCCCATTCCCCTTTTATGTAGAAATTTAAGCATCATCTCAAAACTGAAATAAGAAAAATTGGAAAATGACCTGGAGGTGATTTAAGTTTCGGTGATTAAAATGTTTTCTCAATGTATCCAATTGTTAAATAATTGTATCTGCAGCATGTTTTGGCAAACCTGACAGAAACAAGTTTCTGGTAAAAAATTTAATACAAAATCATCGACCAAGAGCTATGCCAAAACAAGAAACAATAAATCCTGTCTTTAACTCTCTTGAAATATTATAGCTTTTGTTTAATGTTAGTTGAATTCATTTTGTAAACATTACTACTGAATTGATATGATGCTTATCTTACTATTAGTTATCTTTCTTTGTATGATCTCAAAACAATGTTAAGTCGATCTTAACCGTCTTTAAATCTCAATAGTAGTTGAGTCATAGCAACGCAACCAAAATAACAAAAATACTTCATCAATGACCAAAGTTCAAACGTGTTTCTAGTCGGGTTCACCAAAATGCCTCCTGAAGTTGGGGTCATACTCCAAAAATTAATGACCATAAAAATTTACTTGGTGAGAAGCACGACAGCGGTTGATAGTATGAACTATTTCAGGAAAGGATTCCTACATAATATGTAATCAGTATTATGGTTTGGACAATTTTCACCCAAAAACATTTGAATCTGAGGTTCTCAGGTAGTTTTTGAAACGATGGATTAGGCTTGGGATCCAGCTGGAGCACCATCTGCCTGTTTGAAGTCCTGTACCAAAAATATACGTTTTCAAAATTACTGGCGTAGCCCAAGCCAGTGCCTAAGCCGAAGTCATGGTTTAAAAAAAGGCCTCAAAACTGTTTAAAGGGTGTAATAATAATAATAATAGTGAACATTTATAACGCGCCATGTCTGTCAGACTTGACACTCCTGGCGCGAGACTACAATTTTTTTCCTGCAAGTTATGTGGAGCTACGTTTGAAGTATGAGGCCTAGTCATTTATAGCACTATGCAATGGTTTACAAGGTGCTGTGGCGCAATATCTGCTGCCGATCAGACCAGGAACACTGGGGCGAACCCCTTCTCTTTACGATAAGTGCACTGGGTTCTTTTACGTGCATTACACAACACACGGGACCAACGGCTTTACGTCCCATCCGAAGGACGAAGCATGTGGTTAAGTGTCTTGCTTAAGGACACAAGTGTCACGACTGGGATTCGAACCCACACTCTGCTGATCAGAAACACCAGAGCTTGAGTTCGGTGTTCTTATCCGCTCGGCCACGACACGCCACAACATTGTGTACAACATTGGTAAGAATAAAAAATATAAATGCTCACAGATTTGCACAAACTCACATGGTATAAAGATGGTCATGGTAGAAAACTTCCCTTGAAATAGTTTTGCTTGAAATGCCATAGTTTTTATGAAATGAGTAAAATAATAGTATTTATCCTGCAGGATAAATTCCGATGTTTGAAAAAAAGTTAAAACACATAAGGGTTTTTTTTTCACTGTTTTCTCATGACTCCGAAGACCGATTTAGCTTAAACTTTCACAGGTTTGTTATTTCATGTATACGTTGGGTCACATCAAGTGTGGATACAGGTCTTTGGCAATTACCAATGTTGTACACACCCTTTAAAGGTAGGGTCATAGATTGGTAACTACTCCAACAATTGGTAACTACTCCAACAATTTATGACCATAAAAACTTACTTGGTGAGAAGCACTGCAGCTGTTGGCAGTATAAACTATTTTGAGAAAGCATTCCCTTCGAAGTAATATGGTTTGGAGAATTACTCAGCTTTCCGGGGGTTGGTGTCCGCTCACAAATGCTGCGGCCAGAGATGCGGTTGGTACCCGCTGTCACCTCTCTAATTGTGAATGGATTCGGTGTTCTTGTAAAAATACCAGGAAGTAGACACTGTTTTCAACTGAAACTTTCACATGTGACTTTTATTGTATCTTTCTTTATAATTTGCCTCTAAATAAGCATTACTTTGACAAAAAACAATCTATGACCCTACCTTTAAGTGTATTCTGAAGTTTAAAACTTGTTATTGTTTCATGCAGGTTGATCGTCATTATAGAGTTTCTTGGATGAGCACCTTGCCAACAGCAGAAAGATCAAGAACAATTTGGAACAACTGGCCATTGAGGGCAGCAGACTAAGTACGGTACTAGAGAAGGGACATTTCTCATCATGCCGCTGTTCTCCTTGATTTCATTCCCTGTATATGTAGGAAGCAACTGTAGATCATGGGTTCCTCCATTACAAAGATGGAAACCAGACTATATACCCTCTCAGCCTCAATTTAGAAACGCTGGTGTGAAGGTAGACAAATAAGATGGCCACTTCAGAAGAGAGAACAATGGACCAATTGTAGATGATAGTAAAAGATAGTTGCAGTAATTTTGTTTTTATTGTTTCAATTAATTTAGTACAAACTAAAAGAATGTACTGTTTTTATGTTTTTGAACATCATTGACGGCAATCTGAATGTAAAATGATCAAAGAAGTCATTGGGGGTCGGGCAGAAGGACTTGGGGCATGACGACCTCCTGCTAGGCACTATTTAGTGCTGCATCAATCCCAGCAGAGGGTTGTAAAGCAATAAATGGCTACCTTTTTACCCACAAGAACTACTCATGCTTTCCCATTTCAATGCAGATTTTAACTTTCCTATAATGAGTTACGAATGGCAGGAAAACACTCAAAGTTTTACACTTGGTCTTCTTGAGTTTTGCCTACAGTCTCCTGCCGGGCACTCTTTCATTACGTCAATCTGTGGGGCAGGTCTTCCTTATGTTCATCTGTGGGGTAGACTTTCTTTACATTCATCTGTGGGGCAGACTTTCGTTACGCTCATCTGTGGGGCAGACTTTCCTTACGTTCATCTGTGGGGTAGACTTTCTTTACGTTCATCTGTGGAGCAGACTTTCGTTACGTTCATCTGTGGGGGCAGACTTTCCTTACGTTCACCTGTGGGGTAGACTTTCTTTACGTTCATCTGTGTGGCAGACTTTCCTTATGTTCATCTGTGGGGCAGACTTTCCTTACGTTCATCTGTGTGGCAGACTTTCCTTATGTTCATCTGTGGGGCAGACTTTCCTTGTGTTCATCTGTGGGGTAGACTTTCTTTACGTTCATCTGTGTGGCAGACTGTCGTTACGTTCATCTGTGTGGCAGACTTTCGTTACGTTCATCTGTGAAGTAGACTTTCCTTACGTTCATCTGTGGGGCAGACTTTCTTTACGTTCATCTGGGGGACAGACTTTCGTTACGTTCATCTGTGGGGTAGACTTTCTTTACATTCATCTGTGGGGCAGACTTCTGTTACGTTCATCTGTGGGTTACTCTTTTGTTATATTCATCTGTGGGGCAGACTTTCATTACGTTCATCTGTGGGGCAGACATTTATTACGCCTTGTTAACATGGGAAACATCCATTTAATTTGTTAATTTTGATTACTTTTAACTATTCACAAACATGTATGAATATGTAATATTACTACATTAATGTAGTAGTTTTTAGGTGGATGTGTTATTTTTCTATTTTTTACTTTTTTAGTTCTAATGTCTAATTAACTCTTCTTAATTTAGTTCAGTGTTTTGCTTTAAGTTGTCTGCTGAGAGACACTTTAATATCAATGCTGAAATCACTTCGGATTTTAAACTATACGTCGTTGTGGATATGATCGCCATGGATACAATCATTATTTCACGGGTCAAGAGTTAAAGTTGTCGCACGGCCGATTCATTTCAGATTCATTTCTCATAGAGACATTATGTTTATGATTTTTGCGTCACCAGAATGTTTTAACTCTCTCATGGCTTTGAGATGGAAATAATCAGGTAAATGTATTCTGGTTTTCTCTACAGGATTTCAACTTTGATATCCTGTAGTCTTAAAAGGGATTAATGATACATTCGTGTAGCTCCACAATACCTTGCAGGAAAAAAAGTGAATGTTGAAGCACCTTGAGTGTCACTGAGTGACGGATATGTGCGCTATATAAGAAGCCACTATTATTATTATCAATATTATTATTATTTTTATATGATGGCCGCTCCAGGAGAGAGAACCATGGACTAATGTTAAGATCAAACTGATAGTTACAGTACTTGTTTTGTTTCAATTAACTTTGTACAAACTAAAAGTATGTTCTGTTTTAAATGTTTTAAACATCATTGATTTTAAAATGATCAAAGAAGTCAATGGGGGTCCGGTAGAAGGACTTAAGGCTTGACGACCTTCTGCTAGGCACACTTAGTGCAGCATCAATCCCAGCAGAAGTTTGTTTAAAGAGACCTTCTAGAACATGTACACGACAACATAAGTGGCTCGTACCAAACATGTATATATAGTATATTGAATGCAGATAGTGGTATCTTGTCTGTCAGACATGCATCCTTTGAGCTGATCAGCTGATTTTCTCTTTTCTGCAAGGCTTACCCCTTTGAGTCGTAGAAAAAGTGAAAAACACTTCACAAAAATTATTGTGTGTTTGGCTGTTACCTTGTTTTCTTTTGCAATGACAAAGTTGCGTGTCTGGTCTACGCCATCTATTTTCTCAATGCCCTCAATTGCATGCTACAAAAGGTCCCAAAGTCAACCATAAAAATACTGTGTGGTCTTTTGAAATGGTCCTCAGAAGCCGTGCTTTCAAAAGATCATGTTAAACACCTTAATTATTCCTCACTTGATTTATACTAGTTGCCAATCGTTTGTTGCCCATTTCTTGTGTTCATGCTTCACGTCTTGAAACCAGAGACGTAAACATGAAAAAGTGATTGAAGATTTTCTGTTTTACATAAAAAATAATCTGTCATCAAGCCTAAGGTGATTATCTTTGTCTTCAGACTCCTGTTATATTCCCTTATAAATGTAGTACCGTACCTTATCAGGAAAATGTTTCATGTGTGCTTAGAAAGACCTATTCCGCTAATTATGAAGAGGAAAGAAAACTGAAGGGCTTATCCCTAATGGTTTCAGGTGAAGATTGCAGGTTTTGTCAAGTTATTATTTTTTGGTAACTGCAAGGTATACCCCATTGATGATTTTTGACAAAATCTGGTGATTGTTATGGAAATCTGCAAGGCTTACAACCCTTTGTTGATTTTGACATACAGAATCATTTTAATTTGGTAAATATTCTTTGAGTACATTGATGTAAAATAAGTTACGAATTAAAATTAATTTTGTCTGTTTTATATTTGTCTCAATGCATTTGATTTCTTGTAAGTTACCCCTTGTGATTTTTTTGAAAACTGCAAGGCCCCCTTGAGATTTTTGACGAAAACTGAAAGGCGTAACCCTAGCAATTTTCATGGAAACTCCATGCTTACCCCTCATGATTTTTGATAAAACTACAAGGTGTTTTTTTATGGGAATTTCAAGGCGAAGTATGACTTTTGACAAAAACTGCAACGCTTACCCCTTGTGATGAAAACAGCAAGGCTTACCCCTTGTAGTTTTGATGAAAACAGCAAGGCTTAACCCTTGTAGTTTTGGCAAAAACTGCATGGCTTACCACTTGAGATGAAAACAGCAAGGCTTACCCCTTGTAGTTTTGATGAAAACAGCAAGGCTTACCCCTTGTGATGAAAACAGCAAGGCTTACCCCTTGTATTTTTGATGAAAACAGCAATGCTTACCCCTTGTAGTTTTGATGAAAACAGCAATGCTTACCCCTTGTAGTTTTGATGAAAACAGCAATGCTTACCCCTTGTAGTTTTGGCAAAAACTGCAAGGCTTACCCCTTGAGATGAAAACAGCAAGGCTTACCCCTTGTAGTTTTGATGAAAACAGCAAGGCTTACCCCTCGTGATGAAAACAGCAAGGCTTACCCCTTGTATTTTTGATGAAAACAGCAATGTTTACCCCTTGTAGTTTTGATGAAAACAGCAATGCTTACCTCTTGTAGTTTTGGCAAAAACTGCAAGGCTTACCCCTTGAGATGAAAACAGCAAGGCTTACCCCTTGTAGTTTTGATGAAAACAGCAATGCTTACCCCTTGTGATGAAAACAGCAAGGCTTACCCCTTGTATTTTTGATGAAAACAGCAATGTTTACCCCTTGTAGTTTTGATGAAAACAGCAAGGCTTACCCCTTGTAGGTTTGATGAAAACTGCAAGGCTTACCCCTTGTAGTTTTGATGAAAACAGCAAGGCTTACCCCTAGTGATGAAAACAGCAAGGCTTACCCCTTGTATTTTTGATGAAAACAGCAATGCTTACCCCTTGTAGTTTTGATGAAAACAGCAATGGTTACCCCTTGTAGTTTTGGCAAAAACTGCAAGGCTTACCCCTTGTGATGAAAACAGCAAGGCTTACCCCTTGTATTTTTGATGAAAACAGCAATGCTTACCCCTTGTAGTTTTGATGAAAACAGCAATGGTTACCCCTTGTAGTTTTGGCAAAAACTGCAAGGCTTACCCCTTGTGATGAAAACAGCAAGGCTTACCCCTTGTATTTTTTATGAAAACAGCAATGTTTACCCCTTGTAGTTTTGATGAAAACAGCAATGCTTACCTCTTGTAGTTTTGGCAAAAACTGCAAGGCTTACCCCTTGAGATGAAAACAGCAAGGCTTACCCCTTGTAGTTTTGATGAAAACAGCAATGCTTACCCCTTGTGATGAAAACAGCAAGGCTTACCCCTTGTATTTTTGATGAAAACAGCAATGTTTACCCCTTGTAGTTTTGATGAAAACAGCAAGGCTTACCCCTTGTAGTTTTGATGAAAACAGCAAGGCTTACCCCTTGTAGTTTTGATGAAAACAGCGAGGCTTACCCCTTGCAGTTTTGTTGAAAACAGCAAGGCTTACCCCTTGTAGTTTTGATGAAAACAGCAATGCTTACCCCTTGTTGTTTTGATGAAAACAGCAATGCTTACCCCTTGTAGTTTTGGCAAAAACTGCAAGGCTTACCCCTTGAGATGAAAACAGCAAGGCTTACCCCTTGTAGTTTTGGCAAAAACTGCAAGGCTTACCCCTTGTGATGAAAACAGCAAGGCTTACCCCTTGTATTTTTGATGAAAACAGCAATGTTTACCCCTTGTAGTTTTGATGAAAACAGCAAGGCTTACCCCTTGTAGTTTTGATGAAAACAGCAAGGCTTACCCCTTGTAGTTTTGATGAAAACAGCAAGGCTTACCCCTTGTAGTTTTGGTGAAAACAGTGAGGCTTACCCCTTGTAGTTTTGATGAAAACAGCAAGGCTTACCCCTTGTAGTTTTGATGAAAACAGCAATGGTTACCCCTTGTAGTTTTGGCAAAAACTGCAAGGCTTACCCCTTGGGATGAAAACAGCAAGGCTTACCCCTTGTAGTTTTGATGAAAACAGCAAGGCTTACCCCTAGTGATGAAAACAGCAAGGCTTACCCCTTGTATTTTTGATGAAAACAGCAAGGCTTACCCCTTGTAGCAAAAACTGCAAGGCTTACCCCTTGTGATGAAAACAGCAAGGCTTACCCCTTGTAGTTTTGGCAAAAACTGCAAGGCTTACCCCTTGAGATGAAAACAGCAAGGCTTACCCCTTGTAGTTTTGATGAAAACAGCAAGGCTTACCCCTAGTGATGAAAACAGCAAGGCTTACCCCTTGTAGGTTTGATGAAAACAGCAAGGCTTACCCCTAGTGATGAAAACAGCAAGGCTTACCCCTTGTAGGTTTGATGAAAACAGCAAGGCTTACCCCTTGTGATGAAAACAGCAATGCTTACCCCTTGTAGTTTTGATGAAACACCATTTTAACGTGAGGTTAGAGACTTGTAATTTTTTTCCCACTCACATGAGGACTCTATTGGAAAATAAGTAAATCACAAAATTGAATTTGGATTTTCCCTTCCTCTTTAACAATTAATAACATTATAATTTGTCCTTGGCCATAGGTATATCTTGACCTCTGACTTGACCTCTTACTTGACCTTTGACCCCTTAATAAAGGTTTATCTTACGTTTTGTATAGTTTTCATAGTTTTCTTATTCTATTTAAATTTTGGACTCAAAAGAAGGACTCTTCATATCCACTAGTTTCTATCCATCTATTTCATTATTGTTACGACTCTGATTCAGCAAAAACATTACAACACTTAACACAAAAGTTTAACATTCAATTGTAAGTTTATTTGAATGTTAAATTTGTATCTAAACAGTTTACATTAAAAATTTCTATATTTGATACAAGTTTAGCATTCAGATAACTTATATTTCACACAAACTTCTGATTGTTTAGATAACAGTTTAACATTCAAATAATATTTTTGTCCGCAAAAAGCTTCTAACTGTTTAACCTTCACAACAGCCTAAGTTTTTAGCGTCAACTTCTAACTATTTAAATACAAGTTTAACATTAAAATAAAGAAGGAATCGTTTAAAACACGCAAGGATGGATGGGGTAAGTCTTAGAGTGCAAGGCTTTAAAGTGGTCAATAAACTAGAGTCGTAAATAAATGCAAGGATGGATTGTGATGAGTAAACACGGAGGAAAATGGTAAATAAATGCAAAGATGGATCTTGATGAATAAACGGAAGAAGGGAAGTGGTAAATAAATATGTAGGGAAGTGGTAAATAAGGGGGATGGAAGTGGTAGATAAATGCAAGGATGGAACATGTATGGAAGAAGGGAAGTGGTAAATAAGCGGGATAGAAGTGGTAGATAAATGCAAGGATGGATCATGATGAATAAACGGAAGAAGGGAAGTGGTAAATAAGTAGGTTAGGAAGTGGTAAATAAGCGGGATGGAAGTGGTAGATAAACGCAAGGATGGATCATGATGAATAAACGGAAGAAGGGCAGTGGTAAATAAATAGGTAGGGAAGTGGTAAATAAGAGGGATGGAGGTGGTACATAAATGCAAGGATGGATCATGATGAATAAACGGAAGAAGGGAAGTGGTAAATAAATAGGTTAGGAAGTGGTAAATAAGCGGGATGGAAGTGGTAGATAAACGCAAGGATGGATCATGATGATTAAACGGAAGAAGGGCAGTGGTAAATAAATAGGTAGGGAAGTGGTAAATAAGAGGGATGGAAGTGGTAGATAAACGCAAGGATGGATCATGATGAATAAACGGAAGAAGGGAAGTGGTACATAAACAAAAGGATGAAATTGGTGTATAAACTTGAAAAGGAATGTGGTAAATGAGCGCAAGGAGGGAAGGTATAAATAAGTGCAAGTGGTTAATAGATGGTATTGCAAGTGGTAAATAAGTACAAGGATGGATGGGATAAATAAATGCAATATGGTGATAGGTGCTGAGTTAAGAGAGAAGGGTTGGAGCTGAGAAGAGAAAGGAAGTTAATTGGACACTTAACTTGAGCTTTTGGCAAAGGGAAGTGTAAATGTGTAAGATTACGATGAACATAGGTGCAGGGGTAGCAAATGTAAAAGCAACATCAAATTTAGTTAGCACTTCAAGCCTAACGTTTATCACTTCCCTTGTGTTTCTTTACCAGTTCCCCATTGTGTATACTTCTGTCCTTGCGTTTATCACTTCCAGCCTTGTGTTTAGTTACCGCTTCTATCCTTGCAAATTTTTATCACTTCGGTCCTTGCGTTTATCTACCACTTCCCTCCATGCCTTTATTTACCACTTCACTCCTTGCATTTAGGCAGCATAATCTATCCTTGCGTTTATTTACCATTTCCCTTCTTGCATTTATTCATCACTATCCATCCTTGTGTTTATTTACCACGTCTATCTCCACTTTATAAACCATGCACGACGACGACTACAACAGACGGCAGCGGACAACGACGGCTGCGGCACGATGGACGCAATGGACGACGGCGGCAGATGACCGCGACAGACAACGACGACAGTTGGCTGCTGCGGATGACGACGACCACGGCAAAGACAACTGACGACGACGGTGGAGGGCGATGACGGGCAACGAACAACGATGACGGCAGACGACGGACAGCTGGGCGGCGAATGATGACGACGGACGACAACAACGAACGGTCGACAACGACGAACGGTTAACACCACAAGCAACGGAGGTAGACGACGACGACGTCAGAGGACTGACGAGGGCGAACGGCGGTGGATGACGGCAGTGAACGACGGACAACGACGGACTACGACGGACGGCAGCAGACAACGACAGACGACGACGGACAGCGGTCAACTGGCGACGGACGGACGGACAACGGACGGACAACAAACGGCGAACGGCGGCCGATGACTGCGGACGACGACGACAGAAGATGAATGACGACAACGGCGAACAACGGACAACGACGGACTAAGACGGACGGCGGCGGACGATGGCGGACAACGACAGATGACGGACAGACAGCGGTCGACTGACGACGGACAGACAGACCTACGGACGGACAAAATCAGTATTACATAGGCTCGCATCTGCTAAAGCAGCTCGCCAAAAACAGACTTCTGATCACATTTTATCGGGCGGACTGGGTAAATTAGGCCACAGTTTGAGATATGTCGATATATTTGTGGGTGTAATTTTTGCCCCAAAATCAACAAAATGCAACATGTTGTCATGTTCAAATTTTCAATAGTTGGGACAAGAACATTTCTGTGATTTTATTGTTTTTAATGATACAGAGCGGACTACTGATGACATTTTATAGTGCGTACTGGGAAAACTAGGCCACAGTTTGAGATGTATTGATATACATGTGTACTGGGAAAACTAGGCCACAGTTTGAGATATATTGATATACATGTATTTGTGAGTTTGAATTTTTGGTCCAAACTCCACAAAAGTCACCATGCCGGCATGGTCACAACATTTGGGACAAGAAAATTTCTGTGATTTTATGGTTTCAATCGATACAGAACTGACTACTAAGGGCTGGGTAAATTAGCTAGAGTTTGAGATATATTGATAATTTTGTGAGTTTAAATTTTTGGTCCAAAATCAACAAAAAGCACCATGCCGGTGTGGCAGGAGATTCTGTCCCCCCGGAAATTCTGTCCCCCCATACGTCGAACTGTGTAAAAATTCAAATATGTTCGGTTGAACAACCATGTGTGAATTAGAGCATATTGGTTTTCTTCACGGTGCATGGGCACGCATTAAGGTTGAGGGCGTGCTATATGGAATGCGAGGCATTGTGTTTTTAGGGTGTGGCGTAGCTAAGGTCACTTCACGTTGGTTCGGCGCAAAGTATACAGCTACTTTAAAAAAAACCAAAAAAAAACAACAACAACAACAAACTGCTTACAGCTCATTTGTACATCCTTTTTTCTTAGGGAAGTAAGAGACCTCATACAATCTGCATTGGAGAAAGTAGAAGACTGCACCGAAGCGGCACAACTAGAGTTAAAGGACAGCTTAAAGAAGGCGTCCGAAACCATCGACATGCGTCAAAAGCTGATACGTCTTGCAGACTCGTGTTCTTATGGCTGGGCAACCGTCAGCGAATATGAGGCACATCAGAGGACGAAAACGATGACAACAAAATCACCAGAGCAGAGAACCGTGCTGGAAGAAAGATCAAGCAGAAGAAAGCGGCAGCAGCTACACAACAACAGCCAAAGAAGTTCAAGTGGGATAGCAGTCAGAACGTGGAGACTACTGGCAATAGCTCTTTTCGTCGCCCAACACAGTTTTCTGCATACAACACCAGTTTCAGTTGAGGCAATGGCGGGGGAGCATGCTTCCTGTGCGGTAGCTTCACACACTGGAAGGCTACATGCCCAAGACGTAACAGCTTCAACAAGCCAACAACCACAACAAATGGCAGTGAAGTTAAGTCAACTAATGTTCTGTATAGTGAAGATAAAGATCCTCTCATAATTGATATTGTGGATAACTATTTCAAATATGAACAAAACGCAGGGATACCAAGTATCAAAGTTGGGGGTAGATTGAAAAGTCATTCTGCTTTTTGGCGGTCAATTTCCCCACCAGATCATATTTTGAATGTCATTGAACATGGATATGTTATACCTCTTGTTTCAGAACCCCCAACAATGTTCAGCAGAAACAATAAATCCGCCTTGAATCATACAGTTTTCGTAACCAAAGCCATCCAAGAGTTATATTAAACAAGACACAATAGAGGTAACACAGTCTAAGCCATTCGTTGTTAATCCATTGACAGTTTCAGTCCAAAGCAGTGGCAAAAAGCACCTTATTCTAGACCTGAGGCAGGTCAACGAGTATATAGAGAAGGTGCACGTAAAGTTTGAAGACATGCGTGCTGCATTCCTACAGAAGGGTGGTTATGTCTTTAAAATTGATCTGAAATCAGGATATCACCACGTTGGCATATGCCAAGAACACGTCAAATACTTAGGGTTTTCATGGGAAAATAAAGGTATTCAATCATTTTAGAGGTTTAAACAGCTCCCCTTTGGTCTTCATCTGCACCCCATATATTCACCAAACTTATAAGACCACTGGTAAAGAAGTGGAGGGGTGAAGGAAAGTCAATCGTGGTATACTTAGACGATGGGCTTGGTTTTGCACCAACCTTATCGGAGGAGGTGGCAGCTAGTGAAGCGGTGAAAGTAGACATTCTCCGCTCAGGGTTCATTCCTAATGTTCCAGAAAGTGTTTGGATACCAGCCAAAACAATAGAATGGTTAGGATTCGAAATAAACCTAGATTCAGGTACCTTCTGCGTACCACAGAGACGCATTTTGAGCATAAAAAGGGACATTCAATCCATGGGTCCAGGTCCAACAACAGCAAGGGTGCTCGCAAAACTTGTTGGAAAGATTATGTCGTGTAATTTTAATGACCAAATTTTTACATCTTTGTATTGAATCCAGGTCAACATGGGACGCACCAGTTACAATTCAAGCAGAGGCAAGAGAAGAGTTAATTTTCTGGAACAGTAATGTTGGAAAAATGAATGTAGGTCTGATTGGAGTACGCAAAGAATGCTCACAAATTGTGTATTCAGGCTCCACAGGTTATGGTGGGTATTTAGTAGATACAGGTGAAGGAACCATACAAGGTATGTGGAATAGAATAGATTCCCTAAAGAGCTCTACTTGGAGAGAGCTGTTTGCCAGACATGTTTGGTACATATTGAAATGGAATGGGGTTCCAAGGTCAGAGAACGAGAGAGCAGATAATCTCAGCAGAATTTTAGACCAAGATGATTGGGCTGTTTTAGATTATATTTTTTCGTTTCTTGATAAATTATGGGGTCCTCACACTGTGGACAGATTTGCCAGTTATTATAGCAACAAAACTCCCAGGTTCAATTCCAGATATTGGAATCCGGGTTGCGAAGCAATAGATACATTCACGGTTGATTGGGTTTTGGAAAACAATTGGGTTGTACCACCTATCTCATTGATACCCAGAGTTTTGAAGCATATGCAGAACATAAAAGCTGCTGGTACATTGATATTTCCATGTTGGTACTCGGCGCCTTTTTGGCCCATGCTCTATCCAGATGGTTATAATCCAGCAAGAGCAGTGGTGGAAGTTTGTCAACTTCCCAAGGAATGGGGAATATTTATTCCAGGCAGAGGAGGAAATAAGGAATTCATCGACAATATTGTCAGAAGTCGGATCCTAGCGGTGAGGCTAGACTTTAGACGAGAGTAAAGAAGAATATCCGTATGCAACACAATATTAACACCAATTAAGTTCCGGTTATCCTTTTATCCATAGATAATCTTCGACAGCGGTGTGTGGGCTGAAAAGAGACAAGACACAAACAAGGACCTGGGGACACTTGCCGAGGAGCTACCGGACATTATTTTAAAGTCTAGAGCAGACTCTACAGTTAAGTATTATTCGTATGCTTTCAATAAATGGGCAACATGGGCAACAAAATATGATATGAAACCCATTGAGGCAGATCACTATACCACATTTCATTGTATTTAGTCTACCTCAGTCATTCATGTAGTTCATCAGCTCCAATAACCAGTGCCGTCGCAGCTATATCATGGGCTCACAGAATGGCTGGCTCTAATGACCCTACTAAGATGCCTCTGGTAAAATATACCAGCTATGGTCTGAAAAGATCACTTGCAAAGCCCATAGAGAAAAAAGAGCCAATTACCCCAGCTATTCTGAGAGACATTGTAGATATGCAATTAAAACAGTTTTCTGAAATCACAACAGCAGACCTTTCAAGTCTGAGGACTGGGCTATGTGTCTTCTAGCTTATACAGGTTTTCTTAGGTTCAACGAGCTAGTGTCAATAAGATTGAGTCATATCACATTCAACCAGCAAGGTTTGAAATTGTTCATCCCATCTAGTAAAACTGATATATATCATGGAGGAAGGTCTGTTGTCATCAGTAAATCTTGTACTAGATATTGTCCAGTAGAAATACTTAATTAATATATATTGTTAGCACAGGTCAAAATCCCAGATTCTTTTTTATTCCGCAGCTTGTCCAAAGTAAGAGGAGGTTACAAGCTTAGAGAAGCTAACCAACCAATGTCATACACCCGTGTCAGGGAGATTGTATTAGATGCCATTCGCCCCTTAGTGGAGGATGTGTCCAAGTATGGGGTACACAGCTTAAGAGCAGGCGGGGCCACAGTTGCCGCCCAATCAGGTGTCCCAGATAAATTGTTTAAGAGGCACGGCAGGTGGAAGTGTGAGAATGCAAAAGATGGGTACGTCAAGGACAGCCATAGAGATTTGCTGTCAGTGACAAAGTCCCTTGGTCTATGAAGTATTAAAATAACGAATTTTCAAGATTAGAAAATACAGCAGAATAAATATAAAGGTAATTGTTTTCATTGGAGTAGACCCACCTAAACTGTTTTGTACCAACAATATCGTATAAAGTGTAATACCTAACTTAAAGTAAAAAAGCAAATTCACATAAAGCCAACATAATTCACTAACTGTTAGTTAATATCTGAATATTGTGAAAACTAATAAAAAGAGGTATAAGGTCGTATAATTTAAATTCTGCTTTTTTTCGTATAGAGGTAGAATACAGGCAAAAAATTAAGAGATAATTCTACTGTGTGCAAACATACATTACTTTTGGTTGCCAATATAGCTAATTTTTCCCAAAATAAGTAAAGTAATATGGACAAGGCCAGTCTGGGGTGAGTTGTACTGCATGGATCAGACGTACATTTCCAACAGGGTTTTTCGTAGCCGGCTTACAGCGTTTGTCCTGTCTTAGTTAAGACTAATGAGAAGAGGATTGTGATTAGAGGGCGCCTGGTTTTAGACAGGCAGCCAATTGTGCCACAAATACACCAACACAAACCCAATAATTGTGTATGTCTGTTATTCATTAATGGTGTCCCTATAGGGAAGAAATACTTCTTCTGATAGCGCCTCTTTGAAATCATCCTCTTTCAGCCCATGTTAATTTCCCATATGGGAGACAGAATCTCTGGGGACAGATTTCCCAATGACACCGGCATGTTCAAATTTTCAATATTTGGGTCAAGAAAATGTATGTGATTCTATGGTTTCAAATGATAAAGAACGGACCACTTATGACATTTTATTGTGTAGACTGGGTAAATTAGCAACAGTTTGAGATTATTGATATATTTGTCAGTTTTAATTTATGATTTCAAATGATACAGAACAGACTACTGCTGACATTTTATTGTACGGACTGGGTAAATTAGGAACAGTTTGGAGTTTATTTATAATTTTTTCAGGTTTTAATTTTTGGCCGAAAACAATAAAATTAACCATGCCAGCATGATCAAGTTTTCAATCTTTGGGTCAAGAACATTTCTGATATTTTATGGTTTCAAATGATACAGAACGGACTACTGATGATATTTTATTGTGCGGACTGGGTAAATTAGCAACAATTTGAGATATATTGATATACATTTATGGGTTTCAATTTTTGGTCCAAAATCAACAAAATGCATCATGCCGGCATGGTCAACTTTTCAATACTTGGGACCAATGAACTTTCTGAGATTTTATGGTTTCAAATGATGCAGAACAGACTACTTATGACATTTGATTGTGTAGACTGGGTAAATTAGCAACAATTTGAGATTATTGATATATTTGTCAGTTTGAATTTTTGGTCCAAAATCAACAAAACTCACCATGCCGGCATGGTCAATTTTTCAGTATTTTGGTCAAGAACATTTCTGTGATTTTATGGTTTCAAATGATACAGAACGGACTACTGATGACATTTTTTTGTAAGGACTGGGGAAATTAGCAACAGTTTAAAAAATATTTATAATTTTCTGGGTTTGAATTTTTGGTCCATAATCAACCAAATGCAAGGTCAAATTTTCAATCTTTGGGTCAAGAAAAATTCTGGGATTATATGGTTTCAAATGATACGGAACGGACCACTGATGGTGTTTTATTGTGCGGACTGGGTAAATTAGCAACAGTTTGAGATATATTGACATATTAGTGGGTTTCAATTTTTGGTCCAAAATCAACAAAATGTACCATGCGGCATGTTCAAAATTGTAACACTTGGGTCAAGAAAATTTCTGGGAAAAAACAGTTTGGAATATTATTATAATTTTGTGGGTTTGAATTTTTAGTCCAAAATCAATCAAATTCGCCTTGCCAGCATGGTCAAATTTTCAATCTTTGGGTCAAGAAAATATCTGTGATTTTATGGTTTCAAATGATACAGCACGGACTACTGATAACGTTTTATTTGTCCAGACTGGGTAAATTAACCACAGTTTAAGTTATATTGATAATTTTGTGAATTTGAATTTTTACTCGAAAATCAACAAAATCTACCATGGTTGTATGGGCTTTTGAAGGAACAGTGTTTATGCACTGTGACCAGTCAGACGAAGAAACATCTGACACACAATACTTGTCCACAAAATAATTCTCATCCTCTAATTGCTCATCCTTTCAGTTGGATTCAAAGTGACTGACACAGCACAGTTTATAACCAGGGTGACCCGTGGGTAAGCATCGAGGTCAAACTCCAAGATAATTTAAAATTTACTTACAACTGCTGAAGTCACTGTCCCCAGCTCTGAATTAATCATTCACATATCGCTCTGACATATTCCTGTAACGATAGAAGGGACAGAAACTGTAAACAACAACAACAACAAACAGCCGAGTATTTTAACGCATGCCTGTGTGGTGCTAGTTCTCGCACTATAAGGCCCATGTCACATGAGGCAATTTACAGGCAACTAGTTCCAGGCAATCTTCATGAAGAAAAGGCATTCACATTTGAATGTTCACATTATATTTCTTGGGGATCGATAGCACAGAGCAGAGACAGAAACTGTAAACAACAACAGAAACAACTTGTGTGATGCCGTTACGCCGTTCCACCAAAATCAGACAATTCTCAGACATACTGAAATGGCAAAGTGAAGACGACAATAGTGTACATTTATAATGCACCATGTCTGGGAAAAAGAAATCATAATTTTTTTGTAAACTAAGTGTGCACCAATAAGCTTGAAAAAGAATGGATCATTTATTTTTACTTCTGATTTCACCCCCCCCCCCACAACCAACAAACCAATTTATCTGGGCCCAAATTCTTGCTTACCAGAGAATTCTGCGCTTACCAAGCCCTGTAAAGTACATGAATCTATGGGCTGTAAGAGCAGAATTCCACGATAAGCAGAGCCATGAAATTGTTACCTGTAAACCATCTCAGGGTAGCACAAATACATACATTAACTGAACATGTATGCATCTTGGTGTAATTGAAAAATAAATTGAAAAGTACAGTGAAAATGTTACCCATTGCCAGATAGACTTGGAGCTATGATTAGGTGAATCAATGATGGAGACAATGGAGTGAAAAGGCAACGTGTCAATCCATGGGGGGGGGTGTCAGATCCAGGTCAGTAGAATCATATACAGAGGTGTTGCTAGAATAGCATGGTGGTTTAAAGTCTGTCATACAGATGAACTGCATGGATATTAGGAGTGATACAAGTTGGAAGGAAAGAAAGTGACATGTCCCCCCTCTCTCAGAACCCTTGCACCTCCTCTCTTGCCCCCCCAAATGAGATCGAAGAAATGCAAAAATGAAATGGAGTGAATTTAGTCTTTGCCCCTACTTGCCTCCCCCACCCCCAAATGAAAATGTCTGGATGTACAATTGTTAGAGAAGGATTAAGATCATTTGCAGTTAAGGGTGGGGGCGGAGGGGGGCAGCCAGGACGCTAAGTGAATGACTGGGGCACGTTTATGGCAAGCCATATGCCCAATAATTCGATAAACACTGTTTATCACCGATAAACAGTGTTTATCGAAAAACTCTGTTTATCACCCCGAAAAACTATGTTTATCACTTGATAAACACAGTTTATCTTGATAAACACTGTTTTTCGCCGATAAACTAAGTTTTTCGCCGATAAACAGAGTTTATCGAGATAAACATTGTTTACCAACTGATAAACACTGTTTATCGAAAAACTCTGTTTATCGCTTGATAAACAGAGTTTTTCGGGGTGATAAACAGAGTTTTTCGATAAACACTGTTTATCAACTGATAAACATAGTTTTTCGATAAACACAGTTTTTCGCCGACGCCAAATGCCCAATAATTTGATAAACAGTGTTTATCAGTCGATAAACACTGTTTTTTGAGAATAACTGTGTTTATCACTCGATAAACATTGTTTTTCGCTGATAAACAGAGTTTATCGCGAAAAAAACTCTGTTTATCGACTGATAAACACTGTTTTTTGATAAACATAGTTTTTCGATAAACATGGTTATTCGTACACCGTCTAAAGAGCGCGCCATAGCGCCCGCTCTTGCAGAGCTGTGCGCTCTAATGCAGCTGGTATACACGTGTACCTGCGAGGTATATACCGCGCTGGGTGTAACTATTTCTATGTCACATGCGAAATAGTTGAAATTGATCAGTTTATAACATTAATTTTCCCCCATATTGTCTTAGTTGTCTACAACTTCAATGGTTTGCAAACCATGAAGTTACTGTTACATGCACTACGCTTGGTGGCTTTATCGAAGCCTTTAATCGCCCCACTACCAAATAGAGTCGAACGGGCTGCAAATCCTACCCTGTTACCCCTTTTTTCATCCTGTTTCATGTTTGCTTCGAGCTTTCGAGAGGTAAAAATCGTTAACAGATTTTACCAGCATCCCTAAAACGTAGACTAATATAATCATATGGATATGAAATTTATTTCCTTACACATCCAACACAACGGCGTACAAGCGCTAATAACAGGATGAATAACGTTAGGTAAGAAATGTTGTTTTAGATGTGGGAGGACGGAAAACCTGAAACGGGGAACTGGAAACCCATATTTGCCATATTTGATGAGAAATAAATAAAACCAATTTCCGATTGGAGTTTATCGCTCATGAGCGTTTTATTCATGTATTGTATAACACATGCAAATGTGTAATCGGTTTTTCACTATTTTCTTGTGACCCAGATGGCCGATCAATCTCAAACTTCTACAGGTTTGTCAGTTTATGTATATGGTGGATTATATAAAGTGCTTACACTGCCAGCAACTGGTTTGTTAGCAAAAACCAATTCTGTAATGTTCCTTTAATTTCATGAAATAGGACACACTGTCACCGTGTCGACAACAAACTCTCCAATAATTTGAGCGCAAATCTGCAGGACAGCGCCCTCCCGAGGCAGACTTTATAACCATGTTTATCGAAAAACTATGTTTATCGAATGATAAACACTGTTTATCGAATGATAAACACTGTTTATTGAATGATAAACACTGTTTATCGAATTATTGAGCATTTGGCGTCGGCGAAAAACTGTGTTTATCGCCAAAACTGTGTTTATCGAGTGATAAACAGAGTTTATCAAAAAACTCTTTATCAAGTGATAAACAGAGTTTATCGAATTATTGAGCACTTGGCGTCGGCGAAAAACTGTGTTTATCGAAAAACTATGTTTATCAAAAAACTGTGTTTATCAAGTGATAAACAGAGTTTATCGAAAAACTCTGTTTATCGACCGATAAACACAGGTTTTCGAAAAACTATGTTTATCAGTTGATAAACAGTGTTTATCGAAAAAATCTGTTTATCACCCCGAAAAACTCTGTTTATCAAGCGATAAACAGAGTTTTTCGATAAACAGTGTTTATCAGTTGATAAACAATGTTTATCTCAATAAACTCTGTTTATCGGCGAAAAACGATGTTTATCACTTGATAAACACAGTTTATCTTGATAAACACTGTTTTTCGCCGATAAACATAGTTTTTCTCGAAAAACAGTGTTTATCGGTCGAAAAACAGTGTTTATCGGTGATAAACAGTGTTTATCGAATTATTGGGCATATGGCTTGCCATACACGTTAAAAATTGGAGGGAACACAACTTATTACTCATTACTCCCAGAGTCCCCTGTTGTTGATCTAGTGTACTTGGGTTACATGAACAGCATTGAAAGTTGTTTAGAGTTGATCTTGACGGATAAAAAAGGGGAGAAAACTAATTTTCATACTTGCAAAAAGTAAAGATGGTTACATTTTTTGTTATGGGTCCCAGACGGGCTTGATAAAAGAGGGGTGCATGGATTCATATTTGGGGTGGATCTATATTTGGGGTGAATCCACATTTGGAGAAAAAAAGAGGAGAATTTTAGCATCAGAGGAGGCTACACTTGTGACGGATCCTGATTGACTGAGTCTGGCTGGAGGAAGTATAAAAGAGTGTGAACAGTGGCAGGGGACTGATCAACCTTACTGAATGGAAGAGCCAAGTTGGGGGAAGTGAGAATGAGGGAAAACTGGAGTCTAAGGAATCAGGTTGAAAAAAATAGGGTGCAAGTTTAGGGAGGGTCCAAATTGACAGGGGCGGGGTGAAAGAGAGTGAATACTTGGATCTATCAAGATAAGTAGAAAAAGGAATGTTACGGTGTTGCTTGGCTATGAAGATAGACAGAGAAAAGGGTGCATGTTAAGGGTAGATCCATATATTGATGGAAGTGTTCCCTTGCATGTGTGGAGGCTGAATCCAGATTGGTAGAGACTGGGAACGGTTCAATAAAAACAATATAGACCGGCAGCCCAGAGCATTTTGGTCAAACGAACAACCTTACATATTCATCTGGACCCCCAACGAAGGGACCAAATTATGGGCTGGATCAAACATTGCAGGTACAACATGAAACCAAATTGAAATCAACAAGTACATCTCACATAGTACCTAGTGGCTACTGCCAGACAAATTTTCCTCTGTTTTAGCCCCCCCCCCCTCCCCCGATGTCCCCTGAGCACCATATACTAAAGGGTTCAAATTTGCATAATATGCAAATTAGCTAGACCCATGTTTTCAGGTTTGGTGAATATGATTAACACATATTTCTGAAATATTTATATGCATAAAACATGCATTTATCATTTTGTACCCTTTGTGGGGGTACGGGGGTGGGGCGACTAATGCAGAGGAAAATTCATCTGGCAGTAATCATTATGTACTCTGTGAGTTGTACTTGTATGTTTCAAATTAGTTTCTTGTGGTACTTTTAAAATGTTCCAGGCCATTCCCGACCATTATAGGTCCGTACGGTCAACTTTAGGGGAGGGGGAGGGTGTCTGGCGGGCCTTATGCAACGGAAAATTTGTCTGGCAGTTGATATTTTTAAACTAAGTACAGTGTTATTGTTCATTTCAACTTGGTTTGGTACCTCCAATGTTTAATCCAGCCCACATTTGTTGAAGCTTTGCGGGGGGTCGGGGGGGGGGGGGCTAATGCAGAGGAAAATTCGTCTGGTAGTAGCCATTATGTACTCTGTGAGATGTACTTGTTGATTTTAAGTTTAGTTTCTTGTGGTACTTCTGATATTCTAGGCCATTCCCGACCATTATAGGTCCGTATGGTAAACTTGGGGGGGGGGGGGGGTTGTCTGGCGAGCCTTAATGCAGAGGAACATATTCGTCTGGCAGAAGCCATTATGTACTCTGTGAGATGTATTTGTTGATTTTTTATTAGTTTCTTGTGGTACTTTTGATATACTACGCCCAGGCCATTCCCGACCATTATAGGTCAGTATGGTCAACTTGGGGGGGGGGTGTCTGGCGGACCTTATGCAGCAGAAAATTTGTCTGGCAGTTGATATTTGTTTACTTAGTACAGTGTTATTGTTCATTTTAACTTGGTTTTATGTGGTGCCTCCAATGTTCAATCCAGCTCACATTTTGTTTACCCTTTGTGGAGGGGGGGGGGGCTAATGCAGAGGAAAATACATCTGGCAGTAGCCATTACGTACTCTGTAAAATGTACGTGTTGATTTCAATTTGGTTTCATGTGGTACCTGCAATGTTTAATCCAGCCCATAATTTGGTCCCTTTGTTGGGGGTCCAGACGCCACACGCAGCAGGGGGTCCCTGGCAGACATCCATATCTGAATATGTTAAGGTTATACACTAAATGTTCCTGTACTTGGATAGTGGTACCTTGTTCGTTTGACCAAAATGTTCTAGGCTGCTGCTCTAATAGGGGTTGAGGTATTTTAAAAGGTATTATACAGGAATGGTAAAGCTGACAAAATAGTCGCAGACAGTGTTCATGTTTTATGTGATTAACCAATACATTAAATAACAAAACTGTGAAAATTTGGGCTTAATCGGTTCTGTGAGTCAGGAGAAAATAGTGAACAATTTTCAGCATGTAAACAAAATTTCCTTAATTTTATATTTAACAACCGAAATCAGCTGACGTGTGCGTTTGTTTAGGTTTTCAGATATTGTTTTCACGAATTTCTTCATTTCAGAAGGAAACATTTCACAGAAAATATTTTCTAGTATAAACTTTATAATCACGAAGCTTTAGATTAAAAATAAACAATGATATTTTGTATCCATACCAATCCTGTATGATACCTTTTTACAAGGCATTCTTACACGTCTGGTAATTGGAGCATATTGTTTGTTTCAAACCTATATAGTTGTGAATATATTACCATTTCAAAAGGTGGTAGCGTTTTTGAGATATTGCCGAAAATCTGTAGCGGTTATCTCCATGCAGGAAGAATAATCTGCATTGAAATACATGTACACACTCTGAGAAGCGTTATGCGTAACGCTTCTCAGATTCAAATGTTTTGGGGGATAAAAAGTGATATATTTTTCCATAACCGCAGTACTTCAAAGTGAAAAGTTTCTCAAAATGCATTATATCCAAAGCTGCTGTACTTCTTACCAAGTAAGTTTTTATTGCCATTAATTATCAGAGTCGTTACCAAACGTGTACGATGCCTTTAAAGGGAAACATGATCAATGCCTATACCAAAATAAAACATATTTTGACTTCGGAAACTCACCATTTCAACTGGTTGATCGGGGTCCTCCAGTGGGGCTCTGACCCAACAATTCTGAGCCCAAGTGACTTCTTAAAGGATGAGTGACTGTTGAACGGTCACACCAGCGTTAAATCTTTATGGGATGGACCAGGACAACAAATTTACTGACATCTGGATGGAAAGAGAAGCACAATAAAATCAGCATATGCAGGTCTTGAAATATCTACGGACTGCTGACCCATCCGAGTCGGCATTTATAGCCAGTAATTTCTTTTAAACCAAATTGCAGCTGCACTTTAATAAGATTTTTCCCAAAAAAGTACACTAGGTTAAGCATCTAACAACATTGACAATTTTTTGGTTGAATGTTGTTTTGTCATGAAGTCTGAAAGTTATCAGCAAGTTATATAAAACCCCCCAAAACAAAACAGATTTAGCTGTTGCAAACTACTTATTACTAAATTGACACAATGCACAAAAACATTGTTAACGGCCACTAGCACTGACTTAGCATGGAGTCATAATTCTCATCAAAGGCTACTTTTTTTAGACAGGCATGCAGTTCTGCAGTTTGTCAAAAAAATAGGAAAGACCGTGTTTTTCGTTTTTAATCATAAATGGTACAGCTGAGAAAATGTTTGCAATAAAAAAGAAGACAGTTTATAAAAATCTTTCCGGTTCCAGTGTCGCAGTAAACTGTGAAAGTTTAGAGCTACATCAAATCTAGAAATAGTCAAACTAATATTATAATGCCCTGTGAAAGTACAGATTTTCTTCAATCAGACAAACATGGTAACACTACAGTAGATTATGGGTTTTTTTGTTTAAAATATGTAAAAAGGTACACTTTATCATTGTATGTCTATGTATCGTAGGGGGTCCTGTATTCGGGGTGCCCCTGAAATCGGGGCAAATCTTTTACCTCTCTGCGTGCGATATAAACAGTCCCTTGATACAATTTTTGTGGTTTGACTTGCCAAGCAAAGAGTCTCCTCTAAAGTTTCAAGGTCTATATCAAGTTTTAATGTATGTTTGCATACTTCTTATAATTAAAGGAAGCCAATTAGGGCATCAGTTGATATATGGCATCTTTTTTAAAATTTTAATTGAAAGAAAAAGCTATAGTACCCCGAAAACCGGTCACTGTAGGATATATGTTGGGTCAGTAACTGAACGGTGTTATACATGACGACGGTGTTGTCATGTCATGAAGCTGAAAGAAAGTTCGACACGTCCATGGAGGTAGGAATGGAAAAACCTAGTACAAAATCGTCCTGTAAACTATCCCAACTCAATCGACACAAAGCAAGGAATGGATAACCTTTCTCCAGACATAAAAACTTTCAAGAAAAGTCCCTGCTTACCATCTGAAGACAAGGGACGAGCAGACGACAGTACAATGGGTTGTGTTTACACAGCTGGACATCGACTACACTTGCGCAAAACTTGGCTAAACACAGCGCCCTCAATTGGTGAAACAAAATCATAGGGACGTTTAATTATTTTTTGAGAGCTGATTTTTTGGTGCGTGTTTTTCCTTCCTGCATGGTTTTTCAAAGAAGAAGAATCTTTCTTTTTTTTAGATTCCAGGGTTTTCTTATTTAAACAATTTCAAATGTAAGATTTTATGATGTTTTCCAAAGTATGTATTTTCCATTTTGGCTTGTGAGTCAAAAACAATATTTTAAACAGCTTTATAAAAAATAATCTGGTGGTTCTTCTGCAGTTTTTTTTTGTCGGTGCAGGTGTGTCCATAAGGGAAATGTAGTACATTCGAACTATGTACAACGTGTGTGCATCGGTTTTGACGACACAACCCTTTAAAAACTAATTAAGGAAATGGCAATGTGTAGCTTCTACCCGTACGAATTTAACACCGGATTGAAAAAATCATCAAATCTAAAGTATTCTAGAAACAAAATTGAAGACAAATCTTGAGTAGCCTAAACACTAACTTGTTGGTTTAAATCTGAAGAAATGATATAAGCGTACCATCAATGGTCCACACTGAGTTCATTGCAACGCCGATCTCCCGTCGGTTAAACATGATGAGCCACATGTACAAAGCATTTAAGTTTTCTGCACAGCATCTGCAAGATGGAAATAGTAACATACCAAATTGAAGAACAAACACTCCTGAAAATAATACATTTCTAAATATGAAAATAATAAATTTTATTTAAAAAATTCCCGAAAGTAAATAATTTTATTTTCTTTACATGTATTTCAATGAAAGACTTTGTATGCGATATGCAAACTTGTTCCTGTGTATTCCAATGCATGTATTAGCCAGCAGCCCATAGAGCATCTTGCATTGGTAGTCCGAGTCGTAGATACGGCCTGACATTGCGTCGAGTGTCCAGGGGGGTATTCCAATGGGTATTCAAGGGAAACCATCGAAGTCAGAAAAAGAAAAAAAATCCTACTCCTCGACGTCAGCGGCCCGGATGCCTCCCTGGCCGTGGAAAACGTCTCCCAACCCAGTTTCTGAGGGCCAGGCGGAAACTCCTGGGGTTACTGGTGACCTTCCTACGGCCCGGGCGACCGAGTTACCGGCTCTGCGGGTGGATCGAACCGCTTCCACCGGTGGTCGCCCTCCGGTCCACGGTGACTCCTGGCGACTACGGGAAGTCCCACTGAGGAAGGGGAACTCCCCGTGGCCCACGGCGCATTTCCTCCCAGACCCGCTTCGGCGGCGTTGATCCTCGGTCTTTCTGGGCCTTTCTCGGAGAAAAAAAACACCGGGAGGAGAGAAAACCACGCCGTGGCAGACGGCTGAAAATCGCTAGCACGCGCTCCAGGAGAAAATCCGAAAATTCCTCGGACTTTTGACCAAATCTGGCCCAGAAAACGGACAAATTAATAAGCAAGTTCTCCGAGCTTAGGAAAAATGGCTCTAGTGCAGAGGCAAAATGTCCTCAAGAGGTACTGGTAGGCTGTCGGCGACGCCCGCTGCGTTCCGAGAACGCCTCCTATTTGGAGCAGAGGCATTCGTGG
Source organism: Plazaster borealis (assembly GCA_021014325.1). Classification (NCBI taxonomy): domain Eukaryota; kingdom Metazoa; phylum Echinodermata; class Asteroidea; order Forcipulatida; family Labidiasteridae; genus Plazaster; species Plazaster borealis. The sequence continues at coordinate 7,916,201 of CM037456.1, read as the reverse complement.
GTCTCCAGACCCACGAGGGCCTTCGTGACCTAGCTCAAAGACCTTCTTTTGGCCCATGTAACCTACACAAATCGGTTTCCATGGCAGGCGAGAGGGGAGCAGGCGGTCTCACGGAGCGCAAACCTACCCCAGGGGCGGCGATCGATCTGATTCATCAACTTATTGTTATTTAGCATTTTCATGAGAACAGGGGGAAACGGCATCCTATACTGTAACAGGCAAAATCTTGAATGTGGCCTTCACAACATGACGCCATTCTAGGCCTGAATCTTGTAAGTTGTAATGTCCCTTTGCGATTACCGTAGAAAAATCGTGACCGTTAAATTGGCATAGCGCAATCGCTCGGCTCTGTTTTTCTCACTTTTGCCATTGTTCTTTTCAATGCGCTGCACGCATGAA